>OY735231.1:21428394-22040894 GCA_963457665.1 Thysanoteuthis rhombus | reverse complement strand
GAAAAAAAAACTTTCATTTACAAATAAAATAGTACGATATGATAAATAAAATAAAAAAATACCTATAAATATTTCAATTTTGAATCGTTATAAATCATTTAAAAACTTTTTTAAATGTGATTAATCTTTTTTATCTTAATTTACAACTAAATCAAAATAGATCTTAGAACGATCTCTCACTTAAGGGGTCGGTGGTTCTCTAAAACCTCAATTATTTACTAGCTACAATATGTGTGGATAAAGATTGAATTGAGGATTCCTATGCGCCCATTTCTACTTAACGTTTTAAATTCTGGTGCCGAAGGTTTACTTAAGGTATCAAGAGATAATATAAGGTCTTAAAATACATGAAAACTCACCGAAATAAACTATAGGTATACACTAAGAAAAGAAAATTAAACAGGGAAAATGATCGTATATATTTTTTGAGTAATTCAGAGAAAAGGGAAGAAAGTCTAGTGGATCATCCTCATACATACATTGTAATTATTGGTTAGATTCGTTAGGTTTCCAGAAAAATTCAAATCTGATAAGATAGTGGAAAAATACCTAATTCAAATGTAAATGGGCTTTTTGTTTTTATAACATACTGCAGGTTGCTGATGAATATGACCGACCCGAAATGTTAGCATTCACCGGGTATATATCCTTGTGATTCTCATTTTAGCACATCAATTGCTCTATTTACTGTGTTGAATATTGGGCACTGTGATTAAACATCTAAAACAGATAAAATCTGTTTACCGTCCTTTTTATGTTTCTGATCTGTTTGGGCTTCTTCAGACGAATGATTCGGTTTATTTTAGATTTCTATCCAGGACGCTTCTTTTGGGAGGGTGTATTTTTATAGAGTATGATTTTTTGTTCTATTTATATATCATTTATTTTTTTCTTTTCTTTGTTTAGTGGTTGGTCATTGCTCGTTATGTTTCTCTATTTATACTGTGGAGATACTGTGCTTGTTGGTAATTATAAATTATAAATTATAAATTAGCAGGAGATACTGTTGGTAGTTCCGCAACGCCCACAATAGAGAGGTTCAACGAATCCTGGGGAAAGTCTATGTCCAACGACATATGATAAAAGGCTGACCATGATGATAATGGCTCCAGGCATTTTCTGTGTGTGTTTTTAAGGTCTACTCTAACAATATGATGTAATACCATATCCGATGTGTGAAGGGTTTATTCATATAAATATACATTATTATCAATAATATATATATATATATATATATATATATATGAATATAGATATTTATAGTCGATACATTCAACATAAAACGTTAATTAATGTTTAATGTTGAATGTATCGAGCACTTTATGAATAAATCCTTCACACATTGGATATAGTATAATATATTTTACTCCTGATTTGTATACACACACACACACACACACACACACACACACATATATATATATATATATATATATATATATATATATATATATATATATATAAATTAATGATTGTGTCATTCAAAGACAGCTGTTTCGTTGTATTACAACCCTTCGGTGTGGCTATAGATTATCCAATATTCCATCCAGAACCACGAGATAGGATCGATATATATATATATATATGTCTTTGTCATCCACAGACATCTGTTTCGTTGTATTACAACTCTTATATATATATATATATATATATATATATATATATATATATATATATATATATATATATATATATATATCAATCACTTTCGACGACTTTATTTCATCTATCAAAATGTTTTTTTGATACCAGATTTGTGAAGTTCCTTCGATCTTTCCCTTAAATAAGAGACTGTTTTCAACATCTTCTCTTGAAGTGAGTCTTTGTCAACCAAAAAGATTTTGCAAACTCCTAAGAAATAGTCAATTGGGAAAAGGCCAGAAGAATACAATGGATGGATCATTTTCCCCAGTCGAATGCCTCGATGAGATCCTTGATTACTCGAGCGGTACTCGTAAGTGCCTTATTGCCGCCCCCGCTTATTAATTTTGGAAAAAAAGTCCCTCCCCCCTCCCTAATCAAAAAATCAGTTTTTGCAGATTCATCTCTCCACCCTCCTTCCCAATAGTTTAAGATAGGAACAAGTACAAATTTGTCAAAATTTTCTCATCAACAGATAACTATTATAAACGAAGCAGGAAGGAGAACTTGGTTAAACTAACCTGTAATATCGATCAAGTTTAATTGTATCCACTAATTCCAGCGATTTAAAAAAAAAAAAAATTTTCTTGTTCTTGTCAGTACTGTGCATTTTTACTTCCAATGTGCCTGTATCATCCCAAATATAAATCTTTCTCAAACGACTTTGCTGTCTTCAGATCCCTCTAACTTGTGTCGGTGGCCATAGTTTCTCATCCCCGGCTTATTCCACACAGTTTATTAAATTGGAACAGATTTTCCAACCCCTCAGCTCATTCCACTCCCCCTAGCGATGAAGTACCCAAGAGACGTGCATTATCCTCATGAAGAATGACCTTTTTGTGTATTTATTAAGAATTTGCGTTTTCTGGTCAAAGCTCTTTCCAAACGCCGAAGTTGTTTGAAGTAAACTTCAGCTGTGACGGTTTGGTTATCGTTCAAAAGTTCGTTGTAGATGATTCCCAGTGATGGGCACAACTAACGAAAAGGTTAAACTGATTAACTGCAAAAATTTAGCAGAAACCAAGATAACTGCTAGCTTTTATTTTAAAGAAAATTTAGCTCCAGTTCGTTTTTTTTTTCTCTCTCTCTAAAACTCTACGGCTCAAATTTCAATATATTGTAGCTTAGACATAAAGCTTTCCGGAAAAAAAGAATACCATTTTCGGATGATGATTAAGGTGTACCCAAATAATCAAATGAGCAGATGAAATTAATTATTAATCAACATTCAACGAACAGTTCATTTGAAGGTCATTATCTACGCAACATCATATCAAAATTTCAAAATTTCAGCTCTTTTGGCCGGTTTTTTTAGAGTTTCATAGCAAAACACGAACCGAGGCTGAATTTATTTGATAAAAATTATCGGTTATCTATCGCCTTGCCGGTGCCACTGACGACGGTGCTTAATATTGTGGAAAGAGATCCATTCCTTATTATCGAGAGCTGCCATGACCCACAATGACCAGCATGTTGCTCGCAGTTCGCTATGGATAGGTTAGGTGGTACCCATTTTCTAAACTGAGAAACTTTTCCCAGCTTCTTCAAATTGCGATGAAGCGTCTGATGGCTAATATTGAATTGTTCGATAAGTTCACCTACTGCATCAGCAGGATAGGAATGGCAGTCCAGCTATTTAGTTCAAGCACTATCGATTCAAGAAAGTAACAAGAAAGAATAAGGAAAAACTAAAAAGCACCCAGGGAGCACATACCAACACCATTGTCACGGGGATCCGAAATTTGATCAGTTTTTCCATAACCTATTGTCCAGCCTTCAAAAAAAATATCATTGAAATTCATGGAGAACTTTTGGAGATAACGTGTGAACCAACAAGATATTTTGGTGATATGTGTTTTGAATGTATAACTACGACATATGGGAGATAATTGTGCATAGATCTGCTCATATCAGTTCTTACTTAGTCTATTGTCCCCCTCTCCACGGAATTTCATAGAAATTCATTGATAACTTTCCGAGATAT
Source organism: Thysanoteuthis rhombus (assembly GCA_963457665.1). Lineage (NCBI taxonomy): Eukaryota > Metazoa > Mollusca > Cephalopoda > Oegopsida > Thysanoteuthidae > Thysanoteuthis > Thysanoteuthis major. Next base: position 22,037,269 of record OY735231.1, on the reverse strand, counting down.
CATGTGGACAGTCAGGAGCATATATGTAAATGTAATTTCTAAAAATGTCTTAATCTGAACAAAGATTCGTGGATTCGTCCTCAAATGTCATCACCTCTTTTTTACCCCATTGCCCAACCTTCCATCAAATTTTCATTGAAACTAACTCAGTTCTTACCGTGTGGACAAACAAACAAACAAACGAACAGACGATCACGCTGGGCCGAATACCACTTTTCAACTTTGTTGACAGAGGTAAAAACCAGATAGAACTTATATTACAACGTAGTATATAACATGTATGACATTTAAAGTTTAATAAATGAATTCAAGTTTCCACCAGGAGAGATTCACTTGGTTTAATCAAATAAGACGAAGTTGAGAAATTAACGTGTCAAAGAATTGGATAGGAGATTATTATTTTCCGTCTCTTTCCTGTCTTTCAAGTACAGGTTTGTTGACTTCAGGTAGAAAATAAAATCTGGTCAAATAAAAAAAATAAATTGACAGTTCTGGTTAGTCCATCAATAAAAATCGTCACAGGACCAACATCTTTTGGCAGAATGCCGTGTTGGGGGTGATCAATTAAAAAATTGTGTAAATAGGTGATCGATGAATATGTTACTTCTCTCGCCTTTCGTTGAGCAGTGATCACATGAGAAAAAAATATCTGAATTTTCCGAAAAATTGGCAGGATGTTGTGTCTGGGGTAATCACTTGAAATTTTGGATAAAAGAGGTGATCGATGAATAAATTACTTCTCTTTGCTTTTTGTTGGACAGTGATCACTAAAAAAAGTCTGAATGTTCACTAAACAAGCGTGGACACAAACCAAAGGATCAGTTTAGCATATATTCAAATTACAAACTGAACAACCCATCTAAAACATTTTGGTGGGGGACTTTCAAAAACCAAAACGTTTTTGTAGACATAATAATTGATGTGGCCTGTCTGCACGACCTATACCCAGCCAGCCAGCCAGCCAGCCAGCTAGCCAGCCAGTCTACCTCAAAAACTGAAGAAACCTATGTTGACGGTTTTAGTGACAGTTCTGGTTGATAGTTTTTAATAGATATCGCTGACGTCTTGAGTAGGTGGAGCAATCAAGTCTCCAACCAAATGTAAAGCTAGATAGAAAAAAAGAAAAAGAAAAAGTGATTTCTGTCCGGTATCTTGCAAGACTTGTTCGCAGAGTCAGTTGATAAAGTGGTTGCTAATCGATAATTCACAATGCTACCAGAAATTGATGTTAGGAACGGCGTGACTATAAATAGATCTACAGAAAGAACCACCTGTAGAAGACAGAATTCTCCAAGGAAAATCGATCGAAAGTAAGTATTAAAAAGCGTTGGCTTATTTTTCTGACGAACCTTTTGTGAGCGACTTCATGTCACTGAGACATCTCGCCAATTCAGAGTCAGTGAAGCAACGAACAATAGCTTGCGTCCATATGCTATCTCTATCGTCTGAAGTTTAGATTTTTCATCTAATGTATATTCATAGCTGATGGTATGGGAAGGACAAGGAAATATTAATTCGCCAAAAAAAACGCTATCAAAACTTTTTTTCGTAAATAAAACATAGATGGCCTCATCATAATCAGACCCGTCGCCAGGGTACAGCAAATGAGGGGGGATCCATCAAGCCTGAGGGGCCGCTGGTAGAAATGTCGGTTAAAAGCACTAGATTAAAAAAAAACAGATATAAGCTAAAATCGCCCAAAATGCCCAAACATAGGAAGGATACTAAAAATGACCAAAATCTTTAAGGCAGGGCAGCGCTAATCAAGCGTTTTTTTTTTGTTTTTTTTTTTTCTTCACGCAGTCAAAACGTGAAACGCGTTCGGCACGAGAAACGCTAAGTTGGCGACAATTTTTTCGCAATTCATTCACTGGGAGGCAAGTGATTTCCAGGAGGGACCAGCCCCCCCCCCCCAGCGACCAACCTAGTTATAATATCCCTGAATCCTTATTTGATATGTTTTTTTTTTCATTAACACTACGCGACATTGATTTTGGGGTGATTTTAAGTTATGTAAATAAAACACACTTAGTGGTATAGATTTCTATGTGACTAAAATAACTGATCGTTGGTCTGAAGTAAAAACAGGTTTGCTATTCGTTTTCATACATAATTTCCTCATAACCTGTGTCTGTCTTATGTAAAGAAAATTTCAGAAGGAGCGAAAATATTCTTTGGTCTCTCTTTATAGATCGTTGAAAACAAAGCAAACTTCTAACTGTAATAATTCATATTATAAAACAAAAATTAACAAACAATCATGTTCAATATCTCTTTTTATTTCGTATCAAAATAGTCAATTTTTATGTGTATAATTGACTTGACAGTAGTTTTCAACTGAGGGTAATTTAGATAGTCCAGGGTGACTAGGTTATTAGGTAGAAATAAAAGCTGTAGTGAGTGTTTTTCGCTCAAGGGTAGAGGAAATGTTTTTCTCACTAATGGACCCACTAATCAAAGAACTAATAGCAAAAAATAAAATAAGATGAAACAAAAAACGATTACATATTGATGTATATATCAGTCACGAATACACAATTATGAAGTTAAACTAGTTCTTATCATAAAACTGTCAAATTATACGCAAAATGAAATAATTATTTCGCATTATTCTTTCTTGCTACTTACTCAAATGGGAGGGGAAAAGATTAGTAATCTTATCGACAAAAATGAGGAATGACCTCGAAAAGGTTGGGAACCACTGGTAGACGAGCATGTCTGAAAAAATTTAATAATTTCTAAAGTTAACATGGAAGAAAAAAAAGCTAAATATCATTATGAAAATTATAGTTCGATTAACAAACATTAACAAGAATATGAATTTAAGTTTTAGAAACTTCATAAGACGGTTTTCGGTCGGTCTCTCGGTCGATTCCAGTCTTGTTAAACAATAGAAATAGGAAGAAAAGAAGGGATATGATGTCAGCAAAGGCTGTGATATCAATAAAATGTGTGATGTCATAAAAATAACATCAATTCCGATCATTTATTTTAACCAGCTGCTAATGATGTCGAAATAGAAAGTCCAAGGTCCGTATTTTTGTACTTGAAAAAAAAAAATCTTATTGAAATGATATTTGCAGAATATTTTGCAGAATATTTCTGAATCTCAGGATTTTACAAGTATGAGGATCAAACGACCCAAAGAAGGAATACTCTCTTCCTCCTTCTCCTCTTCCTACTCCCTTCCTCCCTCTGCTACGACTACCATGGATGGTAGACGCATTGCTTAACTTATGGTTGACTTTTTGATCTATAGGATTGGGATTTCAAATAATTCCCTCCCTTCAGGTCGACTTCGTCTCTGTTTATTAGTGATCTCTCTCTCTCTCTCTCGCTCTCTCTCTCTCTCTCTCTCTCTCTCTCCCTCTCTCTCAGAGCTGACAATGAGTTCTGGCAACCAGGTGAACGGTAAAGCTGGGTATAGGGAATTAGGTATACGGTATGGCCAGGTTATGGTAAGTAGGTATACGGTAATGTCATCAATAGTAGTTATTCGTCGAACCTCCGCCATCCCCATCTCTGTTAATGCCCCTAATAGATTGTGCTCCAAATTTTAAAATATTGAAATACATCGTGAATTAGTGATGTGATTCATTTTATCAATGAATGCTTAGAACATCAGACCATTCATTTTTGTGTGAAAAAAAAGTTACAAAACTAACAAGACTGGCTTTGAAGTTTTTAAAGTATTTCGACTTCTGTAAAAACATTTTTCCTTCCACCGAAAAAGATCTTCAGATTTGGCCATGAAAGGGCGCTTAATAAAATACTATCTATATATTTTTCTTGGTAAATGACGTAAAAATAGAGATAATTCTAGACATAATTTGAAGCAATTTGGATATTAACTGAAAACCAACGCCCACAGCTTTCCATTTTCTCATTTTTTTCTTTCTTTCTTTCGTTCTTCCTCCCTTCCTTTGTTTCGTTGATTGGTAACATATGAAACTCTCCCTCTCTCTCTCTCTCTCTCACTCTCTCTGTTTCTAACTCTCTGTCTCTTTTTTCCCCTTCTCTCTCTAACCATCATTTTAAACTTTTCACCTATTAGTCTCAACCAGAGCGTCTGAGATTTTCTTTGTTGTAGGTGCGGAAAATAAAGCCAAGACTCAATAGGATTCGACAACACTCATAATTACACAATATCTAGGGCCTTAAATATTTGTATGGTGTAATTAACATCATGATTCTTCTCAAATCATTTACATCTGTTGATAGCACTTCATACTCTAATAATCTATACGATAGTCCCATCACTACTGCAAAGACTTCGATTTACCTCTAGCATATACGTATGGTTTCTAAGTCCTTGTACAGGCTTCTAGTGAAAAAACTCACGGGTTAACTAATTAAAAACCATTTCTATCAAGTCTTCTCGGTCTCTCCTATCTTCAAACGATGACAACCCTTGCTCTTTTAACAAGCTATTGCTGGAGTATAAAAATGAATCGACATTCGGCCATCATAAGATGAGTGAATTCATTTTCTCCTCGTCTGTTCGGTGAGAAAATGACTTTTGTTCCGTTTCCACCTTTACCATTCAACCTTATATGACCAGTGTTGCCAATTTATCGCTTTCGGTGCTGAATTGAGCGCATTCTTTGTTTTGGCTGTGCAAAAACGCGCTAGATCAGCGTGGGCGTGCTCAAACATTTTAGCCATTTTTCGATGTGCGTCTTGGCCATTTTGGGGCAATATATATCCTTGAGTCAAACAAGTGCAGAAATAGCTTTTGAGTTGGCAATACCTTGTGTGATCCTTTCTTTCGCTTGGCATCGATTCATTTTTGCTGAGGGGGCAAATGTATTTTCTCGAATGAGAGAGAGAAAAAGAAATAGAGCAATGAATTCCTGACGAGGGAAACCATGAGGGCATTCATTTCTCAAGTGCTTTGAACGTTTAATTTCATAGTTATGTAAGCAGTAAATCCGAGTTACACGCACTGCATTTGAGTAGATTAAAGTTATGATGCTGAGTATCGGGCATGAGAAAATGTGGGAAAAAAACACGCCCTATTGTAGGTGAAAGTTAATTTGATTTTCATTAAATTCGTACCGTGAGAAAGAAGAAACAATTTTTTTTAAATAAACGGGTCTGGTTAGTCACTCGATAGAAACCGTTCCGTGGACAAAATCTTTTGGCAGCATGCAGTGTTGGGGTTACTTTTCTCGCATTTTGTTGGGCGGTGGTCACTAAAAAAAGTCTGAATTTTCAACAAAAAGAAAAACAAACAAAAAAAGAAACAACAAAAAAGGAAACAACAACAAAAAACAAAACAAAAAAAAAACCCAATCGTGAATGCTACCGGACACAAAGGATAGAACCCTCCCCTAAAAGCATATTTGTTTAGGGAAAGAGGAAGGGGATTTCAAAAACAATAAAACTGTTATTTCTAGACTTAATAAAGAGCTGATGTTTACAATTCCCGTCTTCTGGTTCCTGTAAACGTGATACATTTGTAGCGCCCCCTATACTTTTAGTTAGGAATTAAATACGAAAAACCTCCTTTTAACTAGATATCGAAAACGTAACTTCCAACGATGACCCTAACCCTAAAACCCCTGAACGCACATGGTCCAATGTTCACTAGCGCCAGCACCCCTAGCTTGTTATGCATTTGGCCCCGGCACTTGTTGCCAATAACCCCCCTTTCTCTCTCTCTCTTTCTCTCCCTCTCTCTTCCCCTCTCTCTCTTTATGCGATCGATCAGATTGATGTTACTCTTATATCTACTTCATTTTCATTTGTCATTTATGTCCTTGTATTAAACGTACGTCTTATTGGTCTGTCCAAAATACTTGTGTGTTCTTTTTACTTTGTTTCATCTTCGCATCCTTTTCCTACATCTCCCTTTCTCCTTCTACATCCCCTGGGCTACACGCGCGCTACGTATCAAACCACGAGGGCCCCCAAATCCTCTAACTCCTACATCATCGCGCTACCTCAATCAGAGCCAGAGCCCCAATAAGATATCCAATACATTCATTCGATTCAAAATTCTATTATAAAATGATAAAAACTCACGCGAAATTCTCCTATAGAAAAAAACCCGAAGTCATAAATGCACACGGGAAAAAAGTCCACACGGAAAAAAATGAAATATAATGTTATTTTATCTGTATGCGCTTATGGGCTTTTTTTCTGTGTGAGCTTTTTATTCTATGTGGGCTTTTTTTACCATGTAGGCTTTTCTCATTTCCACTTTTTTGAGGGGAATTTTTGTGTGGGCTTCTTTCACGTGAGCATTTTTCTGACTGTCACCGACATATGTACATGCATACATACTTAGCCAGCAAACTTATAAAACTGAACCCACCTATCAAAAAATTTGGGAAATAAGTGTTTGAAAAAGCCGAGTTCTCAGTTGTTATGGGATGTCATAAAAAAACAGTTACAGAATGTTTGAACACTCGCTGCCTATTTCCCATTTAAACGAAATCACCAGAAATTCAAATAATAAGTGAATTTCAATCGATCTTTTTTTTTCATTTATTTGTAATTAGATTTTTAAAGAACTACATATTATTTAACTGTATACCCGAACCATTTTCTGATATTATTAAAAGTAAATTCCAAGAGAGTTTTGTTTAATTTACAAAAAAACCCCGGATGATAAACAATGTCTTACACTGGAGTAACACATGTATAATAATCAGCAATGTGCAGATGTCCTCTGTCACGCTAGGGGGGTTGTAACTGACATAGTGAAGTGGTGTTTCGTTCGTGTAATTGATGTATCCACACAGGATTTCATTCGTGTTCTAATGACGTAATAATAATAATAATGCTGAGTTTAGAGAATGATGAAAAATATTTCTAAAAAATGATAAAACAAGTAAAATATATTATTCTTTTTTTGGCAACTTTTTATGTACATTTGCTAAATTATACTTCGCACTCATTTAGAAAGAAAATAGATTATGCGAATAATCTATTTTCAAATAATGATTCGAATTTTTAATTCTTGTTTTAAGACTGAAGTTTGCGCATCAGCACTAATGATGTGATTAAATTATAATGACAATAATTTTTAAGAGTTTGTTACTTCAGCATGTGATGATGAAAGATAACCTGGCAGAATAGCAATGGTGATTGACAGGGTGGGAAATGAGAGATTAAGAAGTATGTCTCAAATTTTATCATTAAGATAAACTTTATGCATTTTGCCTTACTAAATGCATCATCAGAAGCGAAAATATTCTGTACGTGATTACTGATGATACCTGTGGTTAGGCAAAATGCATAATTGAATAATAAAACTTTGATATGTAAAACACATTTCCTCAATCTTTTAGTTTTCCAGACAGTCATTCAGAATTACCACATCAGCAAGTGCTAATTCAGGCATCATCGAAAGCGTTAAAATTATTGCTTTCTTGCTCGTTAACTGTGTTCAGTCAAAAGTTTCACCTATGTTGATTATTGTGAATACTTCCTTTTACAGTTGATAAAAAACGTGTAAAATTTGATTCTCCAGCGACTATGAAATATGTAACGCTCAAGAGAAAAAAACTATCTCAGTAGTGCTCCTTTATAATGCAGGTTCTGAGATTCACGAAAGACAACTGCATGATAACTGAACCACCGATGATCAAAAGTTAATTACTAGTTCACCAGTAGAGGAAATTATGTTTAAAACAACGTCATATGTTAATTGGTCGCAAATTGGGGAAATTTAATGTTTTTGTTGTATCAAGTCCTCTGATGAAATTCTGTTTTTATTTGCGCTTTTCTGGGTGGGTGGGTGATAATATTTTGGGGTCCAACATACATCCGCATTATATCGTGAATCGAGCCATAGTGGACCGCGATACATCGAGGTACTCATGTATATTTCTTTTGACATCTAAGGATGTATCCGAGGAAGCCAGTAGCGCCCCGTTTGAAATGCGATACAAATTTGACGGGACGAACTTATAGCTTTAAAACTATATATCAAAAAAAAAAAAAAAAAAAAAAAGAAAAAGTACGTCGACCTGTGTACCACACCCTCTCTTACCCCGTTAGCATACATGTTCGTGTGGGCGGAGGTCCGTGTCTCTCTGTTATGTCTTTCTGCCTCTTACTTGTTAACAGCTACTTTTGTCGATTGCTACTGAACTCAGAATCAGTTGGGGAAAAAGATTGTGGGAAGTGAGCTTCCGTGTGAATGTATTAATTTCCCCGCAATTGATGATATAGCAACGCAGAATCGTCTCTTTGGATTTTAGAAGGTAACCAGTCTAGAAGAAGAACAGCTCTGATTCCAAACCTGGGTGAGGAGCCTCCCTAAGGTGGTTCGGAGCCGAATTTTACGTCTTTCCGGAAGCTCCTACAGCTTTATTCACTCATACCTCAGACCGACTCTGTTTTGAGCCTATCTTTTTATGCTACGAACAGAGCCGGCTTAGAATACCAGCAATGCACGCGGTACTTTCATGTATCATAAGTCTAGCCAAGCTGATGCTAGCTCACAGCGTTTTCTCTGGATTAAAACAGCGAATCCGAGAGGAGGATTCTGATGACAGGGCATCCCAGGATTCCCATATACTTAGCCCGCGCATGCGCTGTGGAGGCGTTCGATTGTCTAGAGAGACAGAACGGAAGCCATTCATTTTCTGACCGCCATGCGTTGTTTCGAATCTCAGTAGCCATACATTCCTGAGATTTCAGTATTGGAAATTTTAAAATCTCGATCTACTTGTCGTGTTGTGAGTTTCCAAGTCATCTAGTAATTACCTGCTCTCGATGTCCTAAGCACGCTGAGCATCGGCGCCCTTCAAAATATAGTACCATCTTATTTATTGAGCTAGTCGTTGTTCATGAGAATTTTCTTTACCAATTGTTTCTCTTAGTTTCACAATAGCGGAAAGTAATAAACTCTCAGATATTCCTGAAAAATCTGACTTCACACCAAAAAATGTTCTCATCTTGAATGTTTTTATTCTGTTCAGTTTTTTTTCTTCTTCCTTTTTCTTATTCTATTTGGGAAGTTCTACTCTCTCGGAAGCATGAAAGGCGGCCCTTAACACTTGTACCGTGTCGCCGGTACCTACAGTCGGCTTTATTAGTAGCATAAAAAGATAAGCTCAAAATAGTGCCGGCCCGAGAATAAGCAAACTTAGCTACCAGAGCCCCCGCCCCCCTGGAGCGATGGGCCTCCCAAGATCCGGTGGTGGTAAGGGGAACTTCAAATCAATTACTACTTCCCATAAAGGCGTAGATCGGCTCGAAAGAATGTTTGACGATTGTTCAAATGAAGCACATACATACATTATTCCGTTACCGTAACACCGGAAAGTTTAGTTGAGCAAGATAGGAAATACTATTTTTGCTCCTTGCCAGTTGGATGTACGCAACGTGTTGAAGATATTGGTTCTTCTGACTTGTTTTGGATCGAGATTTGGCTCATTCCAAAAGGTCACTTTTTGTGAAAACACCGTTGACGTCAGTTACTACGTCATGCTGAATTATTTGAATATCTCGGCCCCAAACAAGTAAGACAGAACAATAACAACGTAAATTATTTACAGATTTTGGTTTAAAACGTTAATATAGATTACTATTCACGAATTTTGTTCAAATAACTGCGTACGGTTTAAGAGGGCCTTTCTCCAAATCAAAGTAATTCAATACCTAGTTGAAAAAAAATAATGAAAAAAATATAACATATTACTAACATAATAGGTATGTGCTTATTTGTTTATGTGTTTGTGAGTTATAGCGCTCCAGACCACACCGTTTTGTCTACAGACCTCTTCTAATTCATCTTAATCAGAAAAAAAAATGCTTTTCTGACTTTTTTGGGACCTTATTTTGAGGGATTTATTAATAACATCTAGATTCTCAAGAATCTAGATCTTTCTAGATATTTATAGATGTTTCCTTTATTCATTCTATTTTAGATGTTTTCGAGAGGAAAACGCTAAAAGTCCTAAATAGAATTTATTCTGATCATATTTTTTCGAAGAATTAATTTTTTTTATACCACTTCCGAATTTGACGCTACGGTTGTTCAATTATTGACTGTGATAGCAGGTTTTAGTTTGTTTTTAATAATGTGGAGGAACAATAAAATAAGAAACATCAATTTGAATTAATGACTATTTTACTTTTATAATAATTTTGGGGAAAATTTATTGCTATAATGCACACGGCGAAGCAAGATATGCAACATTTGATTGAAAATTTCCCAATTGTAAATTCTATGTAGTTATTATAACAAAATCCATAAATAAGTATTTCATGTTGTTATTGTTTTGTTTCAAACCGTGTGTATTTATTCAAAAAACATATTTTCTTTTTGTTATCAAGCGAAGAATCACTCTATGATGGCAAGCTCAACATTCAAAAACAAGACGATCCCATTAATACTAAAGAGAAGAGTATACAACCAATGCATCCTCCCGATGGTTACTTATGGAGCTGAACATGGAACCTAACCAAGAGACGAACCTTCAAACTGAGAAGCATGCAACGTGCGCATGAGAGAATCATACTCAACCTCACTTGGAGAGATCACAAGACAGCACAGTATATCAGGAAGAAAACGGGAGCCCTAGACATCATAGAATCCATTAAAAAACTCAAATGGCAATGGGCCGGTCATGTTGCAAGAATGGAAGACAACTGCTGGACATCACGACTCACGACATGGATCCCCAGAGATCAAACGCGAAACCGAGGCCGGCAGACTACAAGATAGATGAACTGGACAAATTTAGAAAATACTGGCTCTGCGACACCCATGATAGAGAAATGTAGCGGATCCTGGGAAACGTCTATGTTTAACGACGGACGATAAAAGACTGATGATGATGATGGTACTGATGATTGAATTTCATTGATGTAGACAAAAAAAAACCAACTTTCTAGAACCGTATGTAGCTATCAAAACAAACTCCATTAGTAAGTATTTATACGATCGTTTTGTTTTGAACCGTATGTGTTTATAAAAATATATTTTTGTTGCTTCTTGTAGTAATTAAAATAATAAATAAACATGTAATTGATATTATTATTGTTTTAAAACAAAATCCATAAATGAGTAATTTGCGTTGTTATTGTTTTTTTTTTTTTTTGCCCAAGATATTCAAATTAAGTTATTGTAACTGACGCCACCAGTGCCTTAAAAAATAACCTTTGGGAATGTAACCAAAAATATGACAGAAACGCCGAGATATTATTTTACAGTCATACGCGCATCGATTGACACAACGATGCAAAAAGGAATTGTGTTTCCTTGGCATAGGTTGATAACCGAAATGTCTCTCGAAGGGACAAGCCTTTTGGCACGGAATCTCTTCAATTGTATTGTCAAACGACTGTTGCTAATCCGACGACAGGCATACCAGGAGCCAATCTGACTGGACTTACGATTTTATTGAGAATAAGAGGAATTAATTATTTGTCCTCAGGATATGTAAGACTTTTGCTCTTTTTCAACATTGTCACAATACGTCTGGTTTTTATTCATCGCTGAGTAATCCAGATATGGTACATGCATATGAAAGTGAATAAGAACATGGTTAATAACTATATATATATATATATATATATATATATATATATATATATATATATATATATATATATATATATATATATATATCAGACCATCGAGACACAATGCCATTTCGAAATTAGATTCTTTCATCAAACCCGTGCAGCCAGCAACTTCGTCTGTTGTCACATAGTGATCAAAATCAAATTACTCAGCTCTTCTGAATGGATTCCATTCTGTATTTCTTCGGAGATGGAGATCTTGGGATGCCGAGTCGTAATCCAGAGAGCGGTTCGCTCGGCAACTTGGGTGTCAAACCACCATAAGGGTGCTCCACTCACTGATTTGTAATGGAGGCTTGTTTTTTTTCCTAGACTGGTTACTTTCTCAAGGCTATTAAGAGATGGATCCATGCTTTTTCGATCGGAGTTTGAACTCGAATCACCGATTCCATTGCCGGTGCCGTTACCACGGCCAATCACACCTCCACATGGAAAGCTTCTACTTTGATGAATATGATGTTGAGGATAAAACAGATTCTACCACACTCTTTTTAAAACATATTACCGTAATCGAATACCTTCTTTGAGGACTTAATTTTGGTTATAATTGCAAGAAAATAACATTAAGTTAGTAATAAGAAGAGAAAAAAAAAATTGGGTACTCAGAGTGGATTTCTGTGCGGATTAAGGGCGTATTTACGTTTATAATTAAAAATATTGATTCTGCCATAATTGATAGACCTATCAACAGAAAACAAAAAAATGAAATCAACCTTTTAAAATTATTTCAAAGATGCCAGAGAAATTTCATTCGAAGAAAATTAGTGAAATAATTAACAGACTGTGTTTGGGGCAAATACTGCTTACCTTCCGTAGAACTTGAATAAAAATACGTTTATTTACTATGTCTGCAGTAATTTTTTCACTAGGGAGGACAGAGGATATATTTCCAGGATGTGTGTGTAAAAGGGTATATTCGGAATATTCCTTGATGACAACCCTGCGACCAGTGAATAATAATAATAATAATAATAATAATAATAATAATAATACAACAACAACAACAACAGAAAATATATATGGTACCGGCACTAACCAGATGCAGCCCTGGAGAATGGAAACCAAAAATTACTCTGGGACTTCGACAAACCGACCACCTCATCCAGGCAAGAAGACCGGACTTGGTAATCGTAGACAAGAAGAGGAAAACCTGCCAAATAATGGACGTGGCTGTACCTGCAGAGTACAGAGGAGGGAGAGTGAAAAACTGGAAAAATACCAATATCTAGCGAGAGAACTGAAGAAGATGTGGAACATGAAAGTCAGGGTATTGCCATTAATAGTTGGCGAACTGGGAACTGTCCCTAAGACATTGAGGGCGAGACTGGAGGATTTCGGAATAAAGGAAGGGTTGAGACTGTACAGACCACAACACTACTAGGAACTGCACGGATACTGAGGAAAGTGCTAGAAATATAAGGACTGCAACACTAAGTGTTAGCAGTGGCCCAACAGAGGGAGGAAAATGAAAGCGGAAATGTGAACTACAGCACTGGCATGATAGGTGAGGGAGAGAAGAGATGTTGGCTGAAAACCAGAGGAGACTTATTGTCACTCAGCCTTCAGCAATGACTACCGGGTAACCGGTGTGAAACTGTAAACCACAGTATTACTCTGGTCTATGAGAATGAGGAGAGGAGGGCTGGAGACTTGAGGAGACTTGCTGTCACTCAACCTCCAGCGGTACCCATCAGGGCAACTGGTGAGAGATTGCAAAATAGTAATAGTAATATTAGTACAGATTTTTATTTGAGGACATTTAGCTTGGCTTACCTAAAACGATTGTACTGCCCCTTCATCCTTTATTGACTATGGGGTTCCAACTTTCACGCCCCCCTTTCTACGAAAGACTAATCTGGGGTGAGAGGGGTGGCACCATTACGCAGATGCCCATGGCTGTCAGCTCTTTTTTGTTTTAAATTTCTAATTGGATGACAAGAATTGTCAACACCTGATGAAATTTTCTTTACTAATTCTCTCATGATCTGTACCAATCCTTTCAACACCTACTCTAAGGGGAGATAATTGACACTTCTGAATTGAGCGCTGCTGCCCTCGATGTAATGGATTGTCCGTAATTGAAAAAAAATTATCAAAATTCTTTTATCATATGAGTATCAATAAATTCCGTAAAACTTTATATTTGTCGTTCTATTTGATTAGCATTGTTCCAGAGGCAGCCAAGCAGCGTACACAATAATTTAATATTTTTTTTCAAATCATTCAAGAAATTTCAGCAGATGTTTTTTTTTGTAAAACCGAAAACTATGCACTATATTCTAACATAAAGGCAACAAAAAACTCTCCGAACAGAAAATATTTTTATTGCATTTTTTATTTCCGATTCAAGGCCAATTAATAAAAAAGCTTTTCGAAAAAGAATTTCAACCGATTTAATTTCTTCTTTGACCTATCGTTATATATATATATATATATATATATATATATATATATATATATATATGTGTGTGTGTGTGTGTGTGTGTGTGTTAATGGAAATGACAATTTGAGGGTGAAGAGAAAAAGTCAACACAAAGGTTTTATACCTCATTTTTTTTTTATCATTATTCCGATCGAATTTTCACTGGTGCCAGCCATTTTTTTCAGAGATGATATTTTCTGCAGAAAAAAATTGCTGTTTATATGTTTGATGCTGAGGAAAGAAATGGGGATATTTCTATGTTGTTTGGTTGTTTAGCATGAGTGGGAAGGGAGGCTTTAGTTAGTATTTGTGTAGGTGAGAGAAAACATTTGGTTTGAAATGAGATAGTTCTGTCGTAGGCTGGCTCAGTAGGTGTTTGTTTTCTGTCTCTGCAGTTTCGGTTTATCTTAGATAAGAAGGGCAGTGAGAAGAGAGGGGCTAAATGGTCAGTTCACAAGATAGTTTAAAAAAAAAATTATTGAATGAAGAGGTGGTGTCTAGCATTCAGTGGATAGGTGTTGATGCATGTTAGACAGGGTGGAAGTAGGGTGTTGTTTTTATTTAATCTTTTTGGTCGATGGCGGGTGGAACTTCTTTTTTTAATCGTGCGTGAAATGTGTGCTTGCACCTTTCTTTAAATGGACTGTTGGCCTTATATGTTAGTTTGTAATATATCGACGTGATTCTCTTTCAAAATCAATGCATTTAGAGCGTTTGCTATATGAAACTGAATTTAAATTTGTGTTATTGTATTGCATTTGGCTGCTTCGATGCATCTGAGTGTTGAAGTGTCATGAATAATCGTGATGAGATAGGCTTAATGAAATTCGAAGTTGTGGCTGTGTGTGTTTCTACATTCGACCATGGCGTTTGTCTTTTCATCCAGTTTAAGGACTCTCTTATGTTCATATATTCTTTTTTTGAGATGTCTCAATGTCTTCCCGATGTAGATTTTGTCATAATCCTTGCATAGAATTGCGTTAAAAAAATCCCTGGAAAAGATGGCTGGTACCCATCGGAATGCATCGGAACATGCCCACGGAATAGTAAGAAAACTGAGGTGTAACACTTATTTTCTCTTGAGTTTTCCTCTTCAACTTCCGATTGTCATTTCGATCAACATTCTGTCGGATCACTAACATCCACTATACCAACATTATATATATATGTATATATATATATATAAAGATGTTTTATTGAAATTTCATGAAATTAATAGAGGGGCGATTATTGGCTCAAGAAATATTTCCCTCACCTTTTCTCACAAAACACTCTTTTCGGTGGAAAAATCATTCAAAATTAAATATGTACCAAAAATGTTATCGAAGTCAGCGCATTAGTATATTTTTATGAACTTCTAAAATTTCTGTGTAAATTGGGCAAACTTATCCTACTGCAAATTCTCATGGTAACCGGTTCGCGAGAGTGAACAAATTTTCCAGCCACTATTATCTCCAGGTTTATACCGTCCACACAGATACTTTTTAGACGATAATTTTCTAAAATCTTTTTTCTTATCAATAAAACAAAGATTATGACGACAAAATTGATAGGTTACAAGTTTCAGACATTCTTATCGAGACATGTTGCTTTTTGTTATAAGTCCGTGAAAGAGCTTAGATTCAAGTTCCAGTGCTTATTTCATCAGTCCCTGGATCTGTTTATTGATAATTAGCACACGACAAATTTGTGGTCTGGGTAAGCACCCATTTAGATACTCGTACATATCATCTGCTGCGACTGTGCAAATAATCACTCTTTGTCTATGTAGCGCGACCACTAAGTAGTTAAGTCCATATTTATTTTGAGAGTTGTGTGTATGTGTTGTGTGTGGGTCGGAGTGAACAACTCGAAACCTGTTAACAAGCTTTATCTAAATGAGTCAGAATCACCCCTGATGTTAGTCTGCTCTCTGGCACCCTCTCTCTATGAAGATCAAGGAGAGCATATCAGACATCCTTTAAAACCTATCCACTTCTTATCTATTGGCCGATTAAACATGTAAAAATAAATTATTATTCTTATAGAAATTACCCAATGCATTATCGTCGACCACAACCAGTTTCCCATCGTCTTGAGGATATTGACCGTCAGTGTCTGATTGATATTCAGATATTCATGTGGATCGTACATTTTTTAGTATCCTCCTTCATCAATTGAAAGAGACCTTTGAAGGCTTTTTATTCAAGGACCAGAACATCTATCAAAAGGATTCTTCTATTCCCTACCTCTCCCTGAAATTTTTTTCTAGGTCGAGTTCTTACAAAGAGTTCATATTCTCCTCTTGATGGGATACGGGAAATAGGAATCTGGGTTATGACTTATTAGAGTACTACTCTGTAATGAGGTGGCAAAAATCTGATTTCAGCACCTAATTTCTTGTTTCAACCAGAACACCCAAAAAGTAATTTTTAACAGGGAACATTTTGCCAGTTTCCTTTTTTTCGTCGTTTTTAAAATTTTGTTTTTTGTTATTTCTGCTGCAATTTTGCAGTTGGTAAGTATAAGATAACTACTTTATACTGAATAATTTTGGTACGTTTCAGTCATTTTTATCGATTTTCATCCATTTTTCCCTCTGGACCCCTCCCCTCCCCTCAAAAAATGACAAAGAAAAGCGAAAAACAAAATTAACACTTTTGAAAATTACTAGTAGGATTTTCTGGCTGGAACCGGAAGTCAGCTAATGACGTCCGCACTTTGCAACTCTACTGATGACCTGGATATGGATTCAATTGCATTGCTATGTTGACATATGTTTTGTTGTTATTGTAGAATTTCTCTTTTGTTTTCTCGTTTTATTGAAGAGAGTCACAGGTGATGGAGAGGGACGTCGTGTGGTTAGAGACTTGTGGGGGGGGGGAGAGTATCAAAAGAGGTTGACCAAATTCCCTCCCAACAACTCTTCTCTTCGTCTGTTGAAAGGAATTCTTTTTTTCTAGGTTGTGGTATTGTTGAAGTATTGTTTTTCATATGACAGCTTTCGAGATAATCAAACAAGTTTGTCAGAATTGCTTTGATTTGGTCTCTATTGCTTGACCAATAATGAACGAGAATTTTTCTCAGGAGATTTCCATTGTTTCCATTGTTCGTAGATTGATTTGTTAATGTTTTTTGCTCGACAGCAACCCCGCTCTTCTCTGACTTATTAAGACACTGCAAGCATTCAGGCTCTCTTGCTATGACAAGTTTGGGCATCAGTCCTATCATTTAATGTTGAAAATCTTAAAAACTGAGAATTTGAAAGAAAAAAAACCCAAAAAAAACTCTGGCCAAAACCCTACCAGATAAAATTATATTTTCGTAAAAAGTAACGTTATCAATATTATTAACGGCTACCGTTTCTAATATTTTTTGTACGCTCTCAAAATAAATCTTTTCTAAAATGAAAAAAATAAAAATAGTCCACTCTTACCCCAGAGTTCATACTGTTTAGCATATAATTTTCATTAAAAAATTCAACAATCTTTATTCTTATTAGTAACACAAAGATCATTACAATGAAATCCAAAGTATTTGTAGATTCAGGCATTTGTTTTTTTCAAAAACTAATTCATCGCTTTTTTGTTAACAGTCCATTGGCCTTCAATACCGACGCCTACGCGGAATTTCGTCTGGTGGGGTTTTTGTCATGAACCCTAAAAATTATCATCGTAATGAGGCAGGTCTTAAAAATATGTAACATGTATGAATGAAATTTATAACATTGTTTTTTCTTATTTTCGCAGCAATAACCAAATTCCGTTGAATAACGACAAAAATTGTTCTCTGAATGTAGAAAGTTTAATTTTTTTCTGTAAGATATTGCAAAATGTTTCTTGAAAAAATTTTAAATGAAAAATATCAAGGCTTATTCCAGTAATTGTTCAGTTTAGTATTTGCATTAGCTCTAGTTTTAGAGATTTCTTCATGCATTGCAGAAATCTCTGATATCCACAAGAAGAATTATCTGTAACAGAAATAATTCTGATTAATTCATCAGCTGAAACAGCGCTAAAACCAGCAAATACCTGAATAATTGTCAGAACAGTTAATTAAATAAGATAATAACTCTTCTCAAGATTTCAGACGGTATACTTTACGCCCATTACAATGTGACTTCATATAACGCAGAATCGATTATAACACGGTTTGAGTACGGAGCCATTTTTCATTTTAAATTTGTCACTCAAAATGATAATTAAGTACAAAAATAAGACTTCCAAGAATTACTATGCCCTGGAGTTCATCAATATTAATTTGGTCTTCATTAGCTCAGACGTATTGAAACTAGAGAGGCCGTTCAGGTCAGTGTTGTCAACTCAGAAGATATTTTTCGCATTTGTTTGATTGCCAAAAGGGGCTAAATTTTTTAAATCTTGAATACCCCCAAACCGCCAAAAAGATACTGAAAATAGGCATAAACACGCCAAACCCTGAATCAAGTTACAACAACTGTAAAACGGAAATTAGTTGGACCCTCTCCCATTCATTGGTCGCTGAAAAGATTACCAACTTGCATGTGACATAGTTTTGACAAAATGTAACCTTCTGGTGAGTGAGCTGGTTTTTTTTTTTTTTTTTTTTGTTCTTTTAAAAAAAAAAAATGTATTCATTTCTATCTTCGTGCGGGCCTAGCCCCACCCTAAGGTTTCTGTACGGTCGGTCTTGAAGAAGTTAGGGACGGGATCAAGGTTTGTAAAAATGGAAAATTCGTTACACTCATTCGTTCGACTCACTTATAACGCGGCAGAAAATTATAGACTTCAACTTCCGCGTCAGGACGGGTCTACAGTGTATTTATCAAAATCACAGATTGTTCATTGTACTTTATTACAATAACACGAAAAAGTGCAAAAAATTAATAAAAAGACATTCATGAAACTTTAATAGGTCTAAATAGAAATATTTTCACTTGTCAACAGATATTATAAATTCATGTTTATCCTTGTGTTGACTTTGAGGTTCAAGGCCTTTCTGGAAAATAAAGAGAAAATGATAATATGCTATGATATATAAATTTTGATCATCTTTCAGTATTAATGTAAAATTTGGTACAAGTTTTAAGAATAACTTGGATACACTTAGATCATCTGGGATAGAAAATAAATTAATCGGGCTATTTTGGGAGTTATCAGCTGAAATATATAGAAGAATTTAGATAAAATAGATAAATAAAATGTGCCAAGTAAATTTTTCTCTATACTGCTAATATTTCATTTTTTAATATTGCAATATTTCTATCAATTTTCACTCATTTTTTAACTTGAATTAATGTGTATTCTGATGCTGAGAATTAGATAAAATAAAATAAATAAGCTAAAAACTTGAAGTTTACAACAATATAAATCAATATCAATGATACTCATAAGAACATGTTTAAAACATATATTTAAAAGGAATATGGATATATTTCAGCTTCTTATGCCATTGTCAATATTTAAAACAAACATTTCCAGATGTTTTCAATGTTTAGGAAAATCAGTTATGAACTCTCTACAAAATTCAGTAAAAGCATTAAATCCATATTTTTAATGTAAATTGTCTATGGAAAAGCATTTTTATTTAACAAATACATTTATAAATAAAATTTGTTTTACTGTTGACTTAAAGACAACAGACATTGTTAAACAATAATAATTACTGAAAAGATTATATATATGTATTGATAGAATTTTGTAGATTAAATCAAAATCATTCATAGTTTTTCAAGTAAACATTCAGTGGTAGTTTTCTAAAAGCAAAGATCTTGCAGAGCAGTGCTCAATTATTGCCTTTAGGTATTAAATGAAATTGGTTGGTGTAAAAAAGGCACTGATGTTTTTTCCAGCTCCCATTAATTGATACAATTTCTCCATTCGCTGGTTGATTTATGAATAAAAAGTAAAATTTCCACAAAAAATAAAATAAAAAGTCTTCTTCACATTCAAAAGCTTTAAATTCCCACCACAAATGGATGCATATTAAACAACAAAATGTACCCATATTTATTTACAACAAACACACACACACACACACACACACACACACACACACACACATATATATATATATATATATGTATATATATATATGTATATATATATATATATATATATATATATATATATATATATATATAAATATATACAGTATATGTGGTACAAATCAGGCTAGCAGTATAACATAATATAATGATATATCAATAATATATCAATAATATAGAGCCACTTCTGAAATGTAATGGATTTGCCTGAAGTGGGCAGAAACATGAACTAGTTCGTGTAGTGAACCCACATTCTACTATTTATATATATATATATATATATATATATTATGATAATGATTAAATAATTCTGTAATCCACGGACAGCTGTTTCATTGTATTAAAACTAGAAAGCTCCACAGCTTTAAGCGCTGAATACATAAAAAAAACTTTTTTCCAGAAATCTATGTCATTTCAGTTAATTATTTACCAAATATCTGTTGATGTAATTTATGCAATTTTTCGTTATGCTTTACACAGAATTTGATATCTTGGTACTATATGTGAATTTTTGTAGTTGTTGTTTGGATATATATATGCATATATATATATATATATATATATGCATATATATATATATATATATATATATATGTGTGTACGTATGTATATATATAAATATATATATGTATATGTTGTGGAAAATGACAATTAGAAGGTAAAGAGAGAATTTAAGAGAAAAGCAGGTGTTACATCTCAAAAATTTTTTATTATCATGTTTCAATGCACTTCGGTGGTTGCCAGCCATCTTTTTCAGAGGAACTTACAATGAGGCAAAGAAAATTGTTTGCTGTTTAGATGTTTGAGAATCCCTGGCAGCCATCCAAATGCACCAAAAAACATCCTCACATGATATGTACAATGTGATATATATATATATATATATATATATATATATATATATATATATATATATGTATATATATACATATATATCATGACTCTATTGTAGATATGTTTTGGCTTTATAGGTTCAAATCTACAGCATGACTCTGCCATAGACGAGCACTTACTGGATAACCCAGAATTTGTGAGTTGAGGTTTGCTTTAGAATTGTTCGTAAAGTAAGAATTGCCTTTGCATCTGGATGTTTTGGAATCTACCTACATCAAAACCTAAAAGCCAGTGTTCTGTGACAGAAGGAATTTGTTTTTTTTTGCTAAAGCTATTCACCTGACCCTCGAGCATGTTTTAAAACAATAATCGAAGGTATCATGCATTAAGACAATGTTGTAACATGATTCAAAATCTTTGAAACAATACTTTTTTTTCAAATCTGGATTACTTTCTGACCTTTCACCCTCTGAAGAGTCTCAGATAAAAAATAGCTTTTCAGGAGCAATTTTATTTAGTGTCATGTACACATGTATATATATATTGTGAATATCTATAGGTATTTGCAGTTGTTTCTGTTTCATATGCATCTGCTAATCAGGTAAATGTTAAGAAATAAAATGCTTTCTTTGAAAATCTCCAGAACACAAAAAGCAAAATTAAACACAGCTGAAAAAACATGGTGCACACTAAACTTAAATGTCAATCTGTTGAAAGTGGATTTAGCATGAATGAATTGCCTTAAATATACATTGGTTTTTAAATTGAGGTCAAAACGAACTTACACAATGAGAAGATGAAATCTGCTGCATATATGTCAGCTGTCTAATATCAGCTGAGTGGTTATTCGAAGTGGAGCCAGGAAATAGACAGCTGTTTTCTATTGACTCAGTCACTTAGCCACTATCACATGACGAAGGGACCAGATTATTATTTCTATCAATACAACTTGATGATATTTCATTTCTTAAAAATCTTCAACCTTTAATTACTAGAATCCGTCATCCAAAACTGTCACCACGATATAGGTTTCTTCAGTTTTCAAGTTGGTCTGACTGACTATGTATCATGTGTTCAAGCTGCATCAATGTAGCTAGAGGGCCAAAATTTTCAGCATTTACTCCTTATTATGCTTACTCCTAGAAACCCCTCCCCCAATTGGTTTTTAGTGGAGGGTTCAGTATGTAATGTAAGTTTATGCCAAACTGATCCCTTAGTTTGAGTCGGCTTGAAAATTCAGACTTTTTTTAATGATCACTACCCAACAAAAAGGCAAGAATAGTGACTGATTCATTTTTTCACAGTTTTCTAATTGATCATCCTATTGAGTGACTAACCAGGCCTGTTTTTTTCATTTTTTAATCATAAATTCATGATTCAAACCATACTGGTAGTATTTTCATTAAGCTAACTTAATTTTACCACATGAATACAACAGGTGTGGTTAAACACCCATAAGAACTGTCATACGATCTACATCTTTAGCAGCATGCTGTGCTAGGGGTGAATAATGAAAAAATTTGAAAAAGGAGTGATCAATGAATGAGTAACACCCTCACTTTTTATTAGTTAATGATCACTAAAAGTGTCTGATTTTAAGAAAAAAAAATAAGCATGAATGCTGCCAGACACAAACTAAGGGACCAATCTAGCATAAACTTGTGTTGCAAATTGAACCCTAACAAAAAACTTATTTGGGGTGGGGGGAATTCTGTAGACTTGAATTTTCAGTCCTTTAGCTTTATAGATATGGTCTGTATGTATGATACATACATAGTCATCCAGACCAACTGAAGAAGCCTATATTGACAGTTTTGGTTGACGGTTTCTAACATATTTTTTTTTAAGTACGCATTCCCGTTTTTCAGTATTGAGTTATCCCCCTTAGTTGTAGAGCACTTATGGAGTTTCAGTAGGGAGATACAAAGTCAAATTTGAAAGTTATTTAGAAAATAACAAAGAGGATTACAAATAATCAGATGTCCAACTAACAACATAGAAATTATTCATCTATCCACTCATCTCTATATTGAGAAGTTTTGTACAATTTGGGTCATTCAAGAACTTTTGTTACTGATTTTCTCAGACCAAACATTTTAATGCATTTTTTCACTTTTATAGGCAATAGTTTTTACGTATCAATCAAATTCTTATTTATGAACTGAAATCCCTATTATAAAAATAGTATTTACAAGCATATAAGAATTATATTCTAATACTAATTCAAATTATGTTGATAAAGACTTTGATTCTTATGATTCTATTGAGCTACAGTCATAAAGGCAAGTGTCAAATGGGGCATTCTCCCCACTGGATAAGGCCTTCTTATCCAGAGCAAGAGGCTTGAAAGCTGAAATCTTACAGTTGATAAACAACAATCATCATCATCATTGTCAGTCTTTTAACATCCATTCCACAGGATTCGCCACACTTCCCTATGGTGGGCGTCATGGAGTCAATACTTTCTGAATTTGTCTACTTCTTCTCTCCATCTAATATTCTGCCAGCCACGGTGTGCATGTGATCTCTAGGGATCCATGTTATGATAAGTGATGTCCATCGGTTGTCTGCCAATCTTGCAACATGACCAGCCAATAGCGATTTGAGTTTTCTAATGAATTCTATGATGTCTCGGACACCTGTCTTCTCCCTGATATATTATGCTGCCTTGTGATCTCTCCATGTGAGGTTAAGCAAGTTTCTTTGTGTGCACGTTGCATGGTTCTCAGTTTGTAGGTCTGTCTCTTGGTTAGGTTCCATGTTTCAGCTCCATAAGTGACTATTGGGAGGATGCTTCGGTTATATACCCTTCTCTTCAGGATGAATAGGATCTTCTTGATGGTGTAGTACAATTGTTTTGTGTCACACCAATTTGATGTTCCCATGTAGAAAGACTGTATCATTATTTGGAGGTGCTTAATTGATCATGCCCCTCCAGGGTCAGTACACCATATGACATCTAGATCATACAGGGTGATACTTACTTACACTACAAAAGGTGGGTGGAATGCCAATCATGTTACAAGATTGTCACCAAGACCTATGCCAAATATACCTATTTCCCCTACACCACTGTAAATATATGCTTTTGTACCCCCCCTTACCCCAAATATATGCTTTTGTTCCACTCCTGGGAAAATGGAAGTGGACGCCCATGGCTACAATTTCTTCTTTTTCCTAATGGATGTAATTTTAAGAATATTGTTACCACGAGGCTAATGTTGGCAACCTTTTTAGTACAGAGTATAGAAATTTAAATTTTTTAAATTATCCTTTTATCAGATTGTCACTTATATATATACATTTCAAGTAAATGTTTATAGATAAGCAGCCCGTTTTTCAGATACATTCATAAAACTTGGAGTTCCAAAATATACTAGTAAAACTAAGGTAATAAAATGAAATTAAAAAAGTATTTTTTTCAAAGTCCATCGCATGTCACCTAAAAACCTGTGGTGTGTTACTGTTGACAAGTGTGTCATAGGTTCGCCATCACTGTACGAGGATTTAAAAATGATTAGTTAATTTCAAGGCCATTCACTAAATAAGAAGTAATTGCAAAATTAGCCTGTAAATAATTCTCATTTGTGTTTAGCAGTGAGTGAGTACATTCTTTCCAACTGACCTGAAGGCACCAATTTGCTCTGACTGCATTTGATTTATCTAATCAACTCCTGCAGAGAAAGTCAATTCATTTTTTTTTTAAAAACATCTGCTTATTCATAACTTAAAAAAAAAATCTTTCAATCCAGGGTATGAAATAAAAGGCTTTTGAAAAATTCTTCATAAGTGAAAATTTGGGGATATTTGACTTGAACTTTTATAAACCTATCAAGGTTCCATGTTAAGAATAAATGAGAATCATACGATCCTCCCCTCCTTAATTGAGGAAAATTTGGAAGGTCTTTCTAAGAGAGTCTGGAGACATGCTACTTGAGAAAATTTTGAAAATGAGGCATCCAAGATAGGCTAAATTTACTTTTCAGGGCATATCAGCTACTGGAATAAAGTGTTGTCTAGAAGTATCTTTAAAACAGGTTTCATCTAAAATAAGATTTTCATGAGAAATCTCAACCAATTTAATGAACCTAAATGAATCTAACAATCTTTTATGAAATGTGTGTGAATTTTCCATTTGTGTGAAAGAGTGTGAGAATGTATCAAAATGGGTGCATCTCATGTAAAATTTATGCAGACTTGGAAAGTTGGTTTTTAAAAATTCCTTTCAATTCTTTTTAATGCACCATTTTCCTTACATGTGTACATATATATGCTTTTTCTGTAACTTTGTCAGTGTTGACACTGGGCCCAACCTGCACCTTCATTCCCAAATTTTTTAAAGATTATTTTTGAAGATTTTTTTTTGATTATTTTTTTTTTTTTAGATCTTTCAGGTTTCCTCAGATGTATTCTGCCCCCAGAGCTCTGGCACCCCACCCGCATTTGTGGAGTCTATGGGTTGCAGTTACCACCTCTGACTTGATACAATGAATACAACCCAGCATTGTACACATATATATATATGTAATTCAAAGTATGATACTTCTTGTAAATGAAAAACGGCTCACAGATTGATTAGAATTTGACTTAACATATTCACATTTTCAGCCAATAAGGATCCTTATAATGAAAGAAAACTTTCAAAAGTAATATAAGGTCATTAAGTGTAAAAAGAGGATAAATAAAAACAACAAATTCTCAAAACTGTGTCATTGACATTTTTCACCTAATAAGAATTGGCATAATGAATGTATTTATATTTTTTAACCAATTAGTTCTATTTCTGTAATAAAACCACTTTGGACTTTCTGAGTTGACTAATGACTCTAATTGGGCATGCTAGAGGGACCTTCAGTGAGTATGAATGTCTTCGGCAGACATTCCAGATAATTTTACGCACAGATATTATTTTAAGGAATTTCAGAAATTCTCTTCACTGTTCATTAGCAGAGACAGAAATGACAGGAAACCTTCTGGAAGTTAGATTTTAAAAATACGCCTCTTTCTGACTGAATTTCTGAGATTTTATCATTATCATTATACATTAACAGTAGTGATACCAGATTATGCATAAATTTTTCAAAGATTATTTTTTAGATTATTTCAAGATTTTTAAAAAGATTTTTCAGGCTTCTACACATATATTGTGACACCATACCCCCGTTGCTTGTGGGGTCTGTGGATCCCACATTTCCCCTCTGACAATTTCTACATTTTTAAGAAACCCAGGCGATAGGTTTTATAAAATACCAAGTCATTTATCTGTTTTTTTCCCCTTATTAAAGTTCATTTGGCTTCCTAGAATTGTGTTCAGTCCTTGGGTCAGGTAATGCAGAAATGTACTCTGTCTCTGTAGGGAAGCAGTGTGACATCATACATTAAAATTCCTCAGGAAGGATACTAGATGCAGGGCATCTGAGAAGGGGTTGTAGCTGGTGCATCACACCAGCACCCTCAAGGGCCCAAAGGGGGACTTCAACGATGTGTCCATCAATAAAATAAGTTGATTCTGCTGTTTACCGGTAGATGAATATGGTACAGCATGCTAAAAGGGTCATAGCAGATGAAAACAGGATGGCGGAAAGATGACGGTGTTTTTGCAGTGTATGTGTATGTGTGTGTGGAAGAGAGGTGAAGACCAGTGCTTTGTATCTTGGGTGTGCTCTGTGCTATGGATGCACAAAAACAATAAAAATATTTTAGCATCTGCAAAAGGCAATGGACAGTTGAAGCCTTTTTGGCACAATGTAGGGAAGGTGGTCCAGGACCACTGTTTCCGGTTCTAGAAATTAGAGATTTATTGGAAAAAAAAATTTGTATTAGACACTATTATTAGCGGATAATATTTCCCAATTCCAATTTTGTTTTTCTTTCATTATTTCTCTTATTTCTTTTTATTTGTTTGCCATTTGTAACATTGAATGAGAGAGGGTACAAAACTCTACAATTCACAATCGGGACCACCTTCCCTGCATTGTACCAAAAAGACTTTTACTGTCCGTTGTTTTTTATAGATATAAAGATATTATTGCATTTTTATGCATCCATAGCAGAGAGCACAACCAAGATACAAAGCAGCATATATCACTGTTGAAAGCTTTGTACCACTTTATGAAATCCCCCATAGTGAACCTGACGGGATATACAGGAAATTTTACAAACTTTGCTTTCATAATTTTGAAAAGTCTTCTTGTCATGCCAAATTCAAAAATTCTTGTAATTAATTGAGTTTTGAACAGAAATATTGACTTCAAATCTTTTAAACGATATTTTTTTCAAATCTGAATTAATCTCTGATGTTTCATCTTCTGAAGAGTGTCAGATGAAAAATACCCATTTTGTTTGGTGTAGTAACTTGATAATTTTGTTTGTCTTACTTACCGTCAATTTCCATTGGCACTCCTTTCTCTCATATTTTCCTGCAGAGTATAAAGATAAACAAAATTTGTTTAATACATTACCATTTTATGAAGCGTGAGAGAATAAAGTAGCTGTTAAGTGACCTGTCTTTAGAAAATGGCACAAAATAAATATCACAGCTTCTGAATAAAAATTGTTGAAATAAAGGAAGTCATATTGATAATAGAAAAACTGTCCACATTTCATGTGACAAATATTAGTATTATTTAGTAAATCTTTCTGATCTCAATAATTCAAGCTGAAAACTTTGAAGTAATATTAGGCTGAAGCTTGCAGGAACTCTCTTAATAACTATATGTTTTCTATACTGAATGATATATTTTCAACCAATGCCTATTAAGAAAGTTCTAGTTTACACACATATATGTATATAATGTACAAAATACATATATTTATAATTTGTAAATATCAGAGAGAAAACAAATGAAAACAGAAATTAAATAAATATATATATTAACAATTGTATGGGTAGAGAAGACATGACACAGTGTCCCACACTTCCATGCACGCTTCAACCTCACTTCTATCTTATGTTATATCTATTTTTAAATTTTTTCATAAAAATGGTAATTTGGGATATATATATATTCTCATCCACAGCAAAGCACTTACACAAACTTTCAACTAATCATCTATCAATATCCACATTTACAACTTCTGTGATAACTCATCCATTCAATTATGCACTTCTTCCCTATCATACTCTTTTCCATTTCAGCACGCTTTGCAACTGGCAATTACCAATCTTTCTTTATACTTATTGTTACTTCTTGGTTCATGCTCTCATTTCTTTATTTCCCAGTATGACCAGTGTTGCTAAGTACATACTAATTCATCTACCTAACCTGCCTAACGCAATAAAACCAGAAGGAGCGCTAGACACCCTTTACAAGCAGCAGCCACTACAGTAACTAATTAGCTAACTTCAACCGAATGACTCGATAACAAGATGGCTTATCGGTAATTTTGAGAAAAGTCATTTATATTCAAAGAGTTTTTTTTTTTTTACTATCAAACTCATTCTTCTTGTTATTTTTACTATTTCAACAATATTTTGACAGATCCATTTTTACAGCTTCTTCCAGATGTAATGGAGGGTAAGTGGTGAACCCATTGCTAGGTCTTCCTGATGATCACTTTCCAGTTTGTCTCATTAATATTACCTGTAAAATTTATATATATTTTCTAAAGATCTTAGCTTAAGTTCAACTAGATACATGGATGACATATATATACTCCTGCCACACCAACAAGATGTACAAATCCTGTTGGACCATGGGAACCCAATCAGAGCATCTTATAGATAGAAATAGAGAACATCAACAAACTTCTTTTTTTTGAACATCTTAGTAACCCTTACAGGAAATGGATATAGCATTTCTGTATAAAAAAACAAAAACAAACCAAAAACATGGGGATGTGTTTGAATTTAGATTCATAATTCCTTCTAGCTTAGTTTGCTGCTTTTAGCCCTGGGAACAAGCGATCAGCAGTGACCTGTGAATAAAAAAGAATCAAAATAACTACCCGTTTCATGTTGCTGCTATGAGAAGAAATGGGAGGAGCTCCAACGATACCAACTATGTAGCCAATGTTTGAATTCAATATGTAAAGGACATGGTAGAACAAATTCAAAGGATTTATGAACAGTACAACATCTGGGTAGTTTCAACAGTACACCTACTCTCCATAACTTTTCTCACAAGAGTTGGCCTGCTGCTACAGACAAGTTTGACAAGGAAGTGCATTTACAATATTCCATGTAAATGTGGGAAAGAATACAATGGAGTGAATAGCCATTGACTCAAAGTCATCCTGACAACCTAGCAATCTAAATATGACCTCAGTCAAGCCTTGGTCAACAACACATCCATAGAAGAGCAAACAATGGTCCAATTACAACCATCCTGGGCATAACTCCATATCTATAAAAGGGTAAATTTAGGAATATAAAAGTATTTTTATCTTGGAATTTGGGGTAGTTGATAAAACATAAAACAGGCATCCACCTGCTTTTGATTCCAGTTTCTGGCTCTACCTCCTCAATGTATGTAGAATCCTATTTTTTTTCCAACATTTCTGTTCAGGGCAAAATTGTTATAGTTCAAATTCCAAGATATGTTTTTGTTTAATTGCTTTGTTGATCTCATTCTGTTTCATTATTTGCTTTTGTCCTTTTAATTTGATGAATTAACAATGTTGTTAACAAATTTACTCGCTTATCCTTGCACTAATGCATCAGGTACAGCCTTTTTGAATTTGGCCATTTTTGAATGACTTCAATTGGCTGGCTTTAAAAAAGAAACATGACTTTTGGATAGATCTAATTTTCAGGTAACAAGATAACATGATGAATAATTGGGAAATTAGAACCACTAACCCTAGGCCTTACTACTAACCCTTATGCCAGACTTGACTATGAACCCCAACACTTACCCTAAATACTAACCTTAACAGTAACCCTAAATCCTAACCCTAACTACATGTTGTATTAACTCTGGAGTGAACTGTGTTTTTAGATAAAGAATAATGTTATTTGAACAATGGTAAAAATCAAGCCACTTGCAGCCATTCAAAATGGCCAATTTGATAATGGCTGAATTCAAAATTTAGGTACCTGATGCATTAGTGCAAGGATTGCCATTTACTCTGATGCTCCTTCTGTTCAGGGACTCTCACGTTAAAATGCAATTTGTATACATTGAAAAATAAATCTAAAATCATTTATTTTATGCAAATTTCAAAATTCATGCATTTTATCAAGATAATAAGAGTTGATTACACATTGGAACATCATGATTCCCTGAGATGGAGAAAAATTTTCGAAAATTGATTAGAATTTTTATTCTCTCCTTTAGCATGGTTGTTTTGGAGAAATTTTGTCAAATCCAATGGATTTTTCAGAATTTCATGTTCCAATTACGCTAATAAGATCTGAAAGGAACATTGATATCGACAATGTATTTGCTTCTATGATTTTGATGCAGCAAGTTTCAGTGTACATTAATATTGTTGGTTCTCTCATTACATAGGCCCCTATCAGAAGTAGTATAAGTTATTGACTAGGAAAACAATTTGCAAGTATAACAATTGAAGGAAGCGGAACACATATTTTCTATTGACTGTGCATTGATATCAGTAGCATCTGGGTGCCTTTCATCATAAGACACTTCTCAAAAGCAAAAATGGATTACCCAAAGCAAGGGAGGGAACTCCGAATAACCCTGGCAACACAACCTAGATATACAAAAAATTCACAATAGATGTCCAGTCTAACTATGCATGTGTTCTGAGTACTTAGTCCACTCTCTAGAACCAACAACATTTGATGAAGGCCAGAGGGTATATGGCTGGAACGTAAAAAAATGAACATAGAGACGAGGAAGATAGTCCAACCGTACCATACATAAAGATACTCATTACATGTATAACTGATTTGGTAAAGAACAGGTCTGGTTCGTCACTCAATAGAAACCATCACATGACCAATGACTTTTTGCAGCATGCCATGTTAAGGGTGATCAATTAAGACAATGGAAAAAAGAGTGATCAATGGATAAGTTACTTCTCCGCCTTTTGTTGGGCGATGGTCACTGAGAAAACAGTCTAGATTTTCAAGAACAAGTGTGAATGCAGCTGGACACAAAATAGTGATCAATCTAGCATAAACTTACATTGAAAATTGAACCCCTCACAAACAACCTATTTAGGGGGTAAATTGAAAACAAAAAAAGTCAAGAAAATATACTTTTTTCTAGACATGATAAAGAGTGAATTATTCAAGATTTTCAACCCTCTAGCTCCATTGTTGCACCTTGAATGCGTGATCATGGGCATAGAGGAACTCTTTGGTAAAAGAGAGCAAAGGACCTGATTACCTGAATACCTGAATAACATTGATTTGCCTGAAATTTGACCCCATTTTACCTGAATTTGGTTTCCCCATGTGCACGATACATACATAGATAAATATAGATACATACGCATATGTATATGTACACAGCCAGCCAACCAACTTGCCAGTCAGCTGGACCTACTCAAAAACTGAAGAAACCTGAGTTGAAGGTTTTGTTGACAGTTTTGGTTGACGGTTTGTAATATTGTGTGTGGTAAGTATGAATGTTTCACACTGGAAGATGAGGAATAGGATTTATCTAGGTCAGCAGGCAATACAGAAATATGTTGGTGAAATATTTTTGTCGGTATCCCTTCTATATTAAGTTGCGCATAATAAGTAAATATTTCCACGTGTTTTCCTCTCTTTAGTTACACTCCAAGCATTTTTGCTTTAAGACAAGATGTTTTTCTACACTTATTCATGAAAAAATGTAATGATATAGATTAGGAATAATCTCAAAATATATTCCTTATATATTTGGTTTATGTGAAATTTAAAGAGAGAATAGGTAGATTTCATTCAATCATTCCCAACATTGTGTGATATTTATGTTCTGTACTTAAAAAAGGATCAGTTTCATTACTCACTTGATTATATCCCACTCTGCTTTGACGTAAAAGTCGGTCCATGTCTTTTCTGAGATTCTTTCTCGATACCAACTGTAAATTCCTCCGCTGTTCTCTTCTTCTTGAACCAATAACAACTGGTTGCTCTTTTCGGTCATATCTTAATTCAGTTTTTCGTGCGGCTGATGTAACTTTCCTGTATATTGTCAGGCCAGTGGTTGTATTTTCACGTCTCTCGGATTTTCTCAGAACACACCCTATCCTTTTCTGCTCGATATTTTTCTCAATATTTTTTTCCTCTTGCATTTTTCTGGCAGCATTTTCAATGTGTTTTTCAACTCTTTCTTCAAATTCTTTTTGGACTTGGTTGACTTCGGTTCTGTCATCGTAATCGGGCACTGGTTCATATCGTAATTTCCGAATAATTTCTCTGCAGCATTCTTTATTCAGACTTTTATCTTTCTGATGCTTTTTCCTGAATGGATTTCTGATGGTCGTGTAGGAAATAATATGCAAGAAAGTTCCCCATCGATGCATCAGCATTCCAAAAAACTGGATAGTAAATATGGCTGTAAAGAATAAAAGAAATGCAAAACTAAACAATTCAATTTCAGTCTCATTGATTTCTATTTGTGATGGTTTTCTATGCTGGAACATAAAATTTATGGCCATCCATAGAAGATTGATCATAATCATCGCAAAACACATATTCGTACGGAAAAGGACCAAATCTTCCTGAGCCTTTTTCTCTTCTTCTTTATCGCGATTGATTGGGAAGAGATATTTTTTGATGACACCATTCCAGAATTTCTTTTCTTCATCGCTTAAATCCACAATGATTCCTTTGCCTAAGCCATTTGCCCAGGCTGGAATTAAAGACTCTGCTTTGGTATCTTCTTTTACTAAGACTTCATCACTATCTTCATCAGCTTCACACTCATCGTTATTCTTCTTTTGAGAGTCAGTCTGTATTTCTTGGTTTTGAGAATTCCGTGAGAACCTTTCGGCTTCAATGTTTTTTTCTGATAAAAGCTTTGCAATATTGGAGTTTATTACTTCAAGTGCTCTCAAAACTTCATTTTCTTTTTTCATTTGTGAAGCTTTGAACATTTCACTAAGTTCTACAATTGCAGGAAAATGAAAGAGCTTTGAGAAAAACGATGCGTCACTTTTCTTCTTGGCTTCAATTTGTTCCTCTTTCCTAACCAACTCCATTTGCTTTTTGGTGAGTTTGGCTTTCACTTCTCTTGTCCCCCATGATACGACATGCATATTGCACAGTGAATATATAACCAGCAGGAGATATCCAGAAGGAATGCACAGGAAATAGAGGACTCCTGGCAGCAGACAACTCTTTTCTTGAGGGTGCAATATAGCAGTGAAAAGAAACAGAATCACCATGGCTATAATAATGATAACTCCTGGATTGAACACAGAATCCTTAACAGCTTGAATCACAACACCCACTAACACAGCCATCATAATGAAGGAGTAAATAGATGTTAGTAGACAAGCAACATTTATTTGTGTTTTCGATGATGAGTAAAAGCACAAAATGGTGTAAAGTATGTTTGGAGTCAGCACCAAGATGTAGGATATTGGAATCTCCAGTTCAAACACAGATGTAAGCGCTGCAGCAATCATCATCATCACAGTAGCTGGACCTAAACAAGAAAAAAAAAAGGATAAAATCAATACGTGCAGATAAAATCTTCAAAGGATCAAATCTGGTTTTAACAAATTTGAAAGTTAGAGCATATAAGCACAACCAAATCTGAGTTCTCTCCCTTTGCATTTTTATAACAGTTATGAATGTACTATATATATGAAAACAATACATTGAAATCAAATCACCGTTGACCCCCAATCAATCTGCCCGATCAACCAAGCATTTGGGCTACATATCATTCTCTCTTTGCTTGTCTGTCTGGGTCTCTGTGTGTCTCTGGTTTCTCCTGGTCATATTTTTGGGTCTACCGCCTAGGGAATTTCCATGAGTACACCACTAGGCACAATCTACAAAATGTTTTTTTTGTTGTTTTTTTTGATAGCTCTTTTGCATCTCTATGGTAATTTTTGACCAACCAACAATGCCCTAAGTTAGGATATTTTTTTAGATAATTTTTGATAAAAGATCTATTTTGGGGTGTGGGTATAATTTTTTAGATGATCATTATAGTAACCAACAAGGACTACAGTGATTCATTTAGATATATGAGGTACAGATATCACATTTCATTTTTATAAACAAACTTATGAACTGAAATGAACATGTCAATGACACTGGCCTTAAGCCAGTTGAAATACAAGATTTTAAAATGAACCTCAAGCGACAATAGACACTTAGGTGACAGCAGATTTGTTGAAGAGGTGAGAGGAAACGCTTTGTAGAGATGGTGCCAGGCATTTGCAATGTTGATTTGTCAGACTTTCTGTCAGTCAGTGACATCTATCACTGTCAGAGTTGCAAGCATCTAAAAACATAAA
Source organism: Thysanoteuthis rhombus (assembly GCA_963457665.1). Classification (NCBI taxonomy): domain Eukaryota; kingdom Metazoa; phylum Mollusca; class Cephalopoda; order Oegopsida; family Thysanoteuthidae; genus Thysanoteuthis; species Thysanoteuthis major. The sequence continues at coordinate 22,003,091 of OY735231.1, read as the reverse complement.
TATTTTGAAAATGATTCTATGTATTTAGAAGACTAGTTCACAGGTTACTGACATCTCTACTTAGGAATACAAGATAACTGATGCTACACGATCTTTAATGTTGACCAGTTCTCTTTGTCCTTCTTCCCTTTTCACCTAAAATCCATCAATACATGTTCACAATATAACTTGTTGCTTCTGTCTTATGGAAGTAGTTTCATTGACAATTTTCACTTTCCTCTAACTATTTTTTAACAGGCTACACATTTCCTCTCTTTCTTTTAAAATGATTACTTGGGTTTTCAAGCGCTTTTGTGGGTCAGGTCCGGATCAGCCAATACACAGACAAGGCTATAGTGTAAGGCTTGAGATGTTGAGTGGGCCCCGTAAATAAATAGTAATACAGAACTTTATCACTTTTCACTCGGGGAGAAAAGATCAATGATAAATAAGATAAGTATTTAATAGTTTTAGTCCGGGAATAGGAATCAATACAGTTCAACAGTAAATCAGAAATGATTGCATTCTCTAGTTTTGAGGTCGATTAAAAATGGTCATCTTTTCAATGACATTTAAAACCATGATTGAATTTTTTTCTCTCAATAAGTCTAGAAAAAGTGTTCGTTTTAAATATTCGTACCTATTTTTATTATACATATATTTCAATGTAAATCTATTATTTAACTATTTTAACTATGTTACATTACCGTACAAAGGTACAGTTCAGATCACATATAATTTTGATATGGTGGGCCCGAAAATTACGAGTGGCATTGGGCCCATTGCAGTCTTAATCCTATTCTGCAGCATCGACTTGCTTACTGAGGTTCCCGTTTTCTATTAATGCGTATGTTATCATTACAATAAATGCAAAATCAATCACCTATCATTGTTGACAGCATTAAAGCCAGCTGGTACAAGATATACAATGTACTTATGTTATCATTTTTCTGAACAGTTGTTTTGTAACTTGCTAACAAGTCCATTATGTTTGCAATGGTAGATGGCATCCATCTACGCCGTTGGTTAAAAAATTCACTGAAGGTGTCTGGGGCATAAGTATAAGCATCGGCAGCAGCACAATAATCAACTCTGTAGCCTTGCTGCAGGAGGAGAGTACACAGCCAACGGTCTTCACCTGTGAACAGAGAAAAACATGGAATCATATCCTCAGCCATGGAGATGAGATTTTTTTTATCTATTAAATAGAAACGCCTCTATGGTAGTGGTTTTGAAACTTTGAAAACTCAAGGACCCCTTTCTATGAAGGAAAGATTCTTGTGAACCCCTGTTTTCAGCAATTAGTTTTCTGACTAATTAATGAACTACGATGAAAAGACATTTTTGATGTTTAAAAATCATATTCATTTAAAATGGTTCACATGATACAGGCTTTTGTTCAATTATTGTGTTTTTTGATAGCTGTGCAATGATATTGCTTTTCTCCCACAAGATTCATAATGTCAGGTTTAGAGGAAACACTGCCAAGAACCCCTGAATATTATATGACAGACCCTAGTGGTACCTTGACCTTAGTTTCAAAACCTCTGGTCTATGGGGATCTCTGTAAACAATTTACATTGAAAATACATATTCAAAATTGAAATACACATCAATTCAAGTTATGAAAATGTATGAAACTTAATCTGAATTACAAGCTTAGCATTAAAAGGTAGCTCAATTGAAATTCTTTATTCATTAAACTCCTCTTAAAATACAATACTTATGACAATCACAAATAGAAATTGCAAAAAACTTACAGAAGACATACTCGCTCATGTGAAGAGGAATTACTTAGAGGAGGAGCTCTGTAAGTATATGAACTCAATGAGAAGAGAGCACCCCCCTCCTGTCCTAAAATCTTAGATAAACATAATAAGAGTGTAGAATTTGGAATAGTGATTAAAAATATACTGACTCATATATGAAACATTTACCAGGCACTTTTTATTTGTTAATCTTTCCTAAATTCTTTCAGCTGATAACTCCCTAAAGAGCCCTATTAATTTATCATCTTCCCCAGATCTCTATCCAAAATTTGTGCAGGTTATTCTTTAAATTATTTATGCTTGTTATTATTTCTTACATTTAAAAACAAAACAAAATGGCTGTTTCATTATAGTATGGTGGAAAAATCTGGAAGGTTCAATTTTATCAGCTGAAGTATTGTAAATCATAATTATTGATTTTTTGCAACTGTTTACCTACATCTTGATTGTTCTTTTTTTTTGCACTCAAACTCAGGATGGGTTCCCTTCTACATTGACTAAATAGATTAACAGCACAGGTAGGAATAAAGAATAAGTTTCAGGCATAGAGGGTTGTGAGTTCAATTCTCACCTGTAACTTCATCTTTAATTTGATCTGTCTGAGTTTAGTTGTTATAAAAAAAACTACAACAATTAAGATGAAGGTAAATAGCAGAAAAAAATCAATAAAAATAACTTTTCAAATTATTTATCTTGATTTTCAACTTTAAAAAATTTGAAGAAGGGTTGATCAATGGATAAGTTACCATTCCAGCCTTTTGTTTGGTAGTGATCACTAAAGAAACAAAACAAATTGAATGCTGCTGGACACAAACTAAGGGATAAATTTAGCATAAACTTACATCACGAATTGAACCCCTGACTAAAAACCTACTTTGAGGGGAAATTCTCAAAAAAACAAAAAAATTGTTTTTGCAGTTATTGAATGGGGTATATGTTCAAAACGTCAGCCCTCTAGCTCCTCTGGTGCATGTACTGCATGCATGATACACCAAAACATACATATATTGCCAGCCAGCTAGCCAGGCCAACTTGAAAACTGAAGGGACCCATTTTGACAATTTTGGTGACAGTTTCTCTAATTAGCTTAGCATATGAGAAAGCCACAAATGTGTGGTACCCAGAGCGGTTAGAACTTAGCATTGTAGTAATGGTCTGTGAAACTAGTCTGCAAACTATTGCAATTTATTTACTAAAGTGTTGAGATGTTTCTCCAGAAATGGACCAGTCTCCAATATTTCTGGAACCATTGACAGGAATAGAATTTTCATGAATAGCTTCACAATTTGTGATAAGATGGTGGGCACTATTACTGCGTTACAAACTGTCACCAAAATTGTCAACACGGGTTTCTACAGTTTTTGAGTGGTTCCAGCTGACTACGTATTTGGTGTAAAGGCTGTATTGAGAGCTTGAGTGCTGAAATTTGAAACATTTACTTATTATATCAGCAAAAAAAGGTTTTTGAATTTTTTTTTGAAAATCAATCTCCTAAATTGTTTTTTTTGAGTGGTTTAATTTACCATGTAAGATTATGCTAAATTAAAAAGGAGAGAGTTGTAACTTATTCATTAATTATCCTTTTTATCAATCTTTTAATTTTATCACCCTCTCAAGTAACTAACCAGACATGTTAATCTTTTTTTTTTTAATCATAAGTTTATCATTCAAACTATACTGGTAGTATTTTCATCAAGGTGACTTAATTTTATCACCACCGAAGCTTGATTTAAAAGATAAAAGTTACGTGACGGTTCCTATCGAGTGACTCACAAGACCTGTTATTCAGAAAAAAATTTCTTTCACACGTGTTGGAAACTTGAGTGATTTTAATGACCAGAAACTTATATTCACGGATGTTGAACTTTGGTGACCTACTGTGATGTTGGATTAGCTGCCTTTTGATTAGGGCTAGTAGTGAAGAGATCTTTGTTCTCTATCAAGATCTAAAACAACTACCTTTCTGTTCCCCATAAGTCAAGGCTTCTCAAAATTTCTTCCAGCATGTCCATTCATCCTCAGATAGTAACATAAAATGAATGGGTACCATAGGACAGACAGTAGTAGTACTTGTTATTAATTTCATTCATTTTAATGTTACATTTTTAATGAGATGGACAAACATGGTCCTTTTGAATAAGTAACTCAATTCTATACAGTTTCAGTGAGCCACACCCATATATGATTCTCATATGTTGGTCTTAAAGAAAATTCGGTTTATACAAAAAAACAAAAACTCCCATCAAAAACATTGAATGAAGTCAAGCAAGTCTGGATGGTCACTCAATAGAAATCATCATGTGGCCAACATCTTTTGGCAGCATGCTGTGTTGGGGGTGATCAATTATTTAAAAATGGAAAAAACAGGGTAATCAATAATTAGTAACAAAAAAGAGGAAGTTTTTTCCCAGACATGAAGAGTAAATTTTCGAATTTTAAGCCCTTAGCTCTATTTGTGCAACCTCACACATAATATGTACATACGTACATAGCCAGCCAGTCCAATCTGAAAACTGAAGAAACCTATATTGACTGTTTCGGTTGACAATTTCTAACAAGTGCTGATATACCTGCAAACCAGATATTTTTATTTTACAGAATCATCTTTTTGATTTACGCAGCCTAACCAACCATATGAAAGGTTTCCAACATTTTTCGATATATGCCTCACTTTTAATTGGTTTTGATTACTTGAAAATTCCATTGTTTCTTGTACACAGAGAGATTTGAGAACCACTGCCTCAGATCAATTTACAGCTTGTGGTAACAATCTACCTATCGAGTCTGAATAATTCATGGAATAATAACGACAGTAATATTATTACTGTCTCTAGTTTTAAGAAGGTATGGATGAGATATGGAGATTCAGGCCAAATAAGGAATGAAAAAGATGCCAGCCGAACTAAACGTTGCTACTATTGGAGAAAAATTCTGCTAACCACGATCAGATTCAGATTGTACACCTGAAATAGGCCATAGAATGGACCGGCTGAAATGTTGAAATTTTGCATAGTTTTCCCACAATATTCTTAATCTTCCATTCTTAACTACAATAGGTCCAGTTTAGTTGCTTTTAGGTTACTTAGGTTATTTATTTGCTCTGACGTTTATATGTACCTATCTATCAATCTAACTATCCATCTATCTATCTATCTATCTATCGGACTTTGCTTAGCCCTAACCATTCATAGTAGAAACTTAAAATCTTTCACACACAACTCAATGAGTAGTAAAAATGTTATTTGGTTTTTTGAAAATTCCATCCCTAAATTGGTTTTTATTATTAATGTTTATGCCAAATTGGTACCTTGGTTTGTGTCCAGCTTTTCTCAGACCTTCAAGAAAAATTGTACTCTTAAGTGATTGCAGTCCAAAAAAAAGAACAAAAAAAACACTTTCATCTTTTAATTGATTATCTCTTGACATGTCTAACAAACCAGAATACTTGAAGTATTTTCATCAAGGTAACTTAATTCCGCCATCATCGCTGCTTAATTTACGAGGCAAAAAGCATCATATATGGGTGGTCGAGATACATAGTTTCCCTTGAACTGCCAGTTGTTTTTTTTCTCCCACATTTTCGTTTGAGAATATTTTCAAAAACTAGAGTATTCTCCAGATTATTTCAAGAGTATTTATTTACTAATTTCGAAACAAAACTTATTGATCTCTGCAACTTGACAAATTCAGAAAACACTGGCTCCGTGACGCCCATAAAAGAGAATTGTGGCGAATCCTGGGAAAGGTCTATATCTAATGATGGACGTTAAAAGACTGATGATGATGATGATGATGATGATGATGATGATGATGACTCACAACAGCCTGGTATAATCACTGTTGTTGGGTTTAGGATATTCATGTGTTCTATATCTATATCTATATGTATCAATCAATGTATTCATCTATCCAGACTTTGTTCATAGTAGAAACTTGAAATGTTGCACCCTCCCCTCTAAATGAATAGGGAAAATGTTTTTTTTGTTTTTCGTAGATATGTTCGTTTTTTTTCAACATCGAGTGAGCAAGTGTGTGGAATCTTACAATTTACAATTGGGACCACATTCTCTACGTTGAGCCCTTCTTTTCAAACAAAATAGATAATTATGTAGTTTAGAATTACAATCCAAGTCTAAGTTGCGATAAAAAGTAACTGGAAGTTAGGATTAGAGTAAAAACTAGTCAAAATCAATAATGAAGAGCACAATCTTGACATTTTAAAACCAGAATGAACAAGTGCCTCACTCAATGTTAGTTTTTATTTTTTTTAATTCTCTGACTGCTCTTTATTTTTAGTGTTTCTCACTCTTTTTACTCTTCTACATCATTTTAACTCTCTTGTTGCTTTTTAGCCATTTTTAGTCTCCATTTCAAAGACATCATGTTTCAGTGCTTCCAACTTTACAATATTAACATCAATTAGCTAATTTAACCTTTTTTAGTTATTTACTGGTCTTAAATAACTCCAGTTACTTTTTATCATAACTTAGACTTGGATTGTAATTCTATAGCATAATCAGAAATGAAGAGTAAGCCCACAGTGAGAATCAAACTCACACCCTCTAGCCAAAAGGGGTTCAGTATATACCTGGCTGCTTTTAACCATTTAGCCAACGGGACCTCATAGTTAAACAGGAGCTGATTTTACACCATAAACTCAAGTCCTACAATTGATATTCAATGCTAAGTCAACATATCACAATTAATAATGATGTAACAATTCTTAATGCAATGATAACAATTAAATAGAGATTGTATAGATTGTACTCATTGGGAAAACATTCAGGAGGGGGTCTAAACCACATAGTAGATGTTCTTATGTAATTCAAACACATTTATTCAACAATAATTAAGAGAAATTGTTTTATAATCTTTCACAGTCTGAATATCCAATTTACTCTACCTTGATCATACTGGAGATAATGCTTTGGCTCTGTTGGTAAAATTGTATATTTACGCATGACACTCGTATCCATAAGGGCAGAACCCCTGAATAAACTGAAACAGCCAGGACTGCAAAGAACACACCCAAGGACATGCTCGGTGGCCTTTTGTAGCCAGTGACCCACAGCATATTCAAAGATCTGAAACCACACCATTGGTCCTGTAAACAAAAATAGTAATTGTTTCATATATCCACATACATGAACAGTACAAATTCTATACAAAACAAGATGATTCAACATTTTGGCACTTGTTACTTTCATTGGACACGGATTTGACTCGCTCCAAATAGAGTCAGTTTAAGGCATAGGCCTTAGGGGCTGCAGCCCATGGGGCCTCCACTAGCTTGAGGGCCTCTAGAAATTAGATGGAAAGTTATTTTATCTGCAAATGCTGAATCAGAGTATAAGTACTCTTAATCATTCATTTAAAAAAGGTTCAATTAACATACCAAATATATATATATATATATATATATATATATATATATATATATATATATATATATATATATATATATATGAACTTGCTTTTATGTCAATTGAAAACAACGATCTTAAGAACTTGGTATTTATTGATGTTCTGAGGAAATTTGTTTCAAACGTCTGAAGTTCAATTGTTATTTCACTCATAAAAATAAATCTTTTTTCTCTTAAACCATTTTTTTAAAAAATTACTGCAGGCCTCAAAGTACCAATAACCCAAGGGCTTTCAAAATCTTAATCCAGCACTGGTTGCAAAAGGTTGATGGGTGTTGTTGGCTATATAATATATAATATCTATTATTGATTGATTCTTTCTACAGATATAAACAATTTTATTCAAAGCATTTACAATATGATTTATGTATTAAGTTCTGTTTATTTTCTATGAATTTTCCATGCACGTGTTCGGCGCACACAAGGTGTTCGTTTTTTTCAACATCGAGTGAGCAAGTGTGTGGAATCTTACAATTTACAATCAGGACCACATTCTCTACGTTGAGCCCTTCTTTTTTAACAAAATAGATGATTATGTAGTTTTGATTTAATTAAAACAATCCTCATCACCAGGTGTAGCAGAAATAAGTGACCTTTTGGAATAAGTTTAATTTGGGTCCAAAAAAGGTAACAAGTATCAACATTTTTTATGTACAAAAAGTGGATGAAATAAATAATGTACCTTGAAATTTTGAGGTTTTATATATCCTTAGCTTCCACAAAGTCCCGAGATTAAATGTTTATTCGCAGTTGATAGATACATTGTTTGGTAGATAATCATGAATCAAGTCACTAAACTTGTAATGAAGAGATTCTGATTTGTCAATAGCTTTGAGAAGGGTCATTAACATTCAAAGAGTTTTTCGGACGATTGGACTCCTTGTCATTTGTGTTGTTAACACAATGTTTCAGCTGATCCATTCCCTGGGAAGAAGTTTGGATTATAGAGAGGGAAGCAGCATATATCAACATGTTGACTTAGTGTAAAAGTCAGACAAGTGTTAAGTTCAAACTGATGTGGCTTCTACTACACAACAGGGACTACGCTGGGAAATCTAGACCAAACAAGAGAAGGAAAAGAAAACACCCAAATCCAACGTTATAAGCATCGCTACCATTGAAGAGAAACTTCACCATCATCACGTTCATATAAGTACACTGGAAGAAGGCTGTGGAATGTATTGGCTGAATCATTGTGTCAACAACACAAAAAAAAGGAGTTCAATTGTCCAAATAAACTCTTTGAATAATTCAAACTTCTCAAATTTGATTAAGATTTAATTTTGCTGAATAAAAAAAAACATTTCTGCTCGTGTCAAAATTCATAAATATTCTGGAAAATGAGTGATACATTTCATAATAGAAAAACCGTAGCCACTCCTGGCTTGAATGAGTTAGAATAAAATGGTGATAAATTAAAACCCAACAATTACTCATAGGTTCTTTATAGCTGGTGGGAACATGATTAGCTGGAAGCAGGTTTTGGAAAATTTGTCACCACCTGGGAGTTGGGGTAGTAAACTATGGCAACCAACACAATTTAGTAGGACCTGAACAAAACCAAATTGTTTGAGAAAGATTTATAGTGAACATGGAGTAGGCACATGGGAAGTAAAAACATAAAGTATTGACAGGAACGATGTAATTCTTTTGTCCTTGAAGAAAAATTGAAAAGTGGGACTTAATTTCAAGATTGCTCAAATTATCGGATACAATTAAATTTGGTAAACCAAGTACTCCCTATTGGCATTGTTTATTAGCTTCATTTTATGGGAAAGTTTTGACAAATATTTTGTTGTCCCTCCTCCCAGCTCTTAGGGATTGACTCTTGAAAATTAATGAGTGGAAAGAGGGTGGAAATTGTTTCCAGAATTATCAAGTAGGGTTAGGGGATGAAAATCAGGCACCTCGGAGTAGCTACTTTACTGAAAATAAGAAAAAAAATGTAAACTATATATTCTTCCTTTTGACTAACCTGAACCGATCGGATGAATTCGGCCACAAGCAGCTCCAACTTTATTATTTTTCAGCATCAGATCAATCAGAAGTTTGACAGCATCGGGGTTGAAATCCACATCACCATCCAGAGCCAACAGAAAGGTATTCTCAGCCTGGAATCAAACACGATTTCAGGTGAGTATAAACGGATTTTTCTAATGTTTCTGCTATAAAAATGAAGATGTATTTTTTGAATGAGCTTTCTGAGAAAGTTCGCAAATATCAAACAAGAATAATGAATTCAAAGATGCGTCTACCATCATGGTAGTGGTAGTAGAATGAGGAGGAGGAGTAGGAGGAGGAAGAGCAAGTTGTCTTTCTTTCATTCAATTGGTTCTCATGTTTGTAAAATATTGCGATATGAAATATTCTGCGAGAGTTATTTTCAATAAAAATTGTAAGTGGCAATTTTCGGATTTTTATCAAATCATCTCATCATAAGCAGTTGGTAAAAAAAAAATTGATCAGAATATATTTCCTTTTAATGCATCACACCTTTTAATGACATCAAGTCTCTTTCTATTTCCCTATCTCCGTTTTTGGATATAAGTGTGACCAACCGACTGACTGAGTAGCGTTTAATAGATATGTGTGAACATCTCCAAAAAATTGCGAGAAATTTCAAGTAGAATGTTTGTAACCATTTACAAACCAGAATATATGAAGAAACTAGCATTCCGAGAGAAATTATGAATCATCCCCACCAGTATTGGCACCACAAAAATTAAGCAGTGGTGGTGGTAAAATTAAGATACCTTGATGAAAATACTACCCATATTGTTTGAATCATAAATTCATGATCATAAAAAGCAAACGAATGGGATTGATAGGGTAATCAATTAAAAAATTGGAAAATGATCAATGAACAAGTTACTTATCTTGCTGGAAAAAACGTTCCTATTTTGAATTTTAAAAAAAAGTTCAAATATTCAAAAAACAAGCTTGAATGCTGTTGGATACAAACTAATGGACCAATTTGACATTAGCTTTCATTGTAAAGTTAACCCCCCAATAAAAATCCATTTAGAGTGTGGGGGATCCCTTCTTGTGCAGTGGGTGTGTTTTTGTTGGTGTTTGTGCAAAATTTCGAGTTTCTAAGATGAATGGTCCTGGGCTAGGTGAAGTCTGCCTTCATTGATAGATAGATAGATTGATACGTGAAGAAAGTTGACAATTTGGAAAAAAAAGACTTGAAGCTGATTCATCATCATCATCAGTCTCTTATTGTCCGTCGTTGGACAAAGAACTTCGCCAGGATTTGCCAAACTTCTCTATCGTGGGTATTGTGGAGCCAGTCTTTTCTGAATTTGTCAAGTTCGTTTCTCCATCTAGCATTCTGCTCGCCTCGGTTGTGCATGTGATCTCTGGGGATCCATGTCATGAGTTGTGATGTCCATTGGTTGTCTTTCATTCTTGCGACATGGCCAGCCCATTGCCATTTGATTTTTTTGATAGATTAATGATGTCCCTGACCCTTGACTCTCAAATTCTTTATTTGTTATGATAGCTGACATTTTGTCCAAAATTTTGACTTCTTCAGGGCTCCTCTGGCAAAGAATGGTATGAGAAGATTATCATAAGTCTACATCGAGCAAAGCCTAGTTGCAATGTAGCAACAATGGATTTTGTGAAAAAGTTTTCTGAAGAAGTCCAAATTTCAGACAAAACATTAGCTACTATAAACAATAAAGAAATTGAAATGTTCTAATCAGCCTCATGTCTTTTCTTTTCCGGATTGTCGACTTTCTTCAGATAATCTTGTTAGATCTACATCTATTTTTCTCATATAGATTGATACGTATAAATGTCAGAACAAATGAATAACCTGGAACCAGCAACAGTGAATAAACCGTTCTGTTTTGATTAATAACTATTTACTCTTTACAACCATCAAATTCCCAAAGCATTCACAATGTAAGGAAAAACATTGATTTCTCATAAGCAGTCGAGATTATGCCTTCTGTATGATTCATAAATGAAATTCAATTTAACTAAATTCATGCATCAAGTCCTTGATGAAGATCAATGACATTTTGCGGTAGGGTGGGCCGAGGAAGAACTGATTGAATTTTCAGGGAAATCAAGGAAATCTTTAAATGTCCCCTCCCCAGTCATCATAGTTGTATGTCCACACAATATATCCAGAAGTTTTCGATGAATTTCAATGACATTTTCTAGAAGAGTGGATCATAGGTTAAGGAAGGATTGATTAAATTTGGGGGGCAGGTCTCTGCATCATATATATATATATATATATATATATATATATATATATATATATATATATATATATATATGTATATATATATATATATATATATGTATATATATATATATGTATATGTATATATATATATATATATATGTATATGTATATATATATGTATATATATGTATATATATATATGTATATATATATATGTATATATATATGTATATATATATATATATATATGCATATATATATATATGTATATATATATGTGTATATATATATATGTGTGTATATATATACATATATATATATATATATATATATATGTATATATATATGTATAAAAGGATTTTCATTCAGCATTTAGTGACTATGGTGGTGGCAGAGGTATGCGGTCTCTGAGTGCTTTTCAGTGCTGTCAAGAATTACGCTGAACTAGAAAAAGAAGTACAAAAAGTTTGTTTTTTTCCAAAAATCGGACTGAGCCAATTAAAATCAGAAGTACGCAATACCTCAGGCAAGTTATCAAAACTTGGTTAATGAATTAAAAGATTTCTCAGATAGTCGTAAAAGAGCTGTGTTTGGTTCTGAGATGTTATCATATAATTAAACACAGTAGATTAGTCATTCAGTAGAAACCATCACGTGATGAACCTCTTTTGGCAGCATGCCGTGTTAGGGGTAATCAATCAGAAAAAGAGGTGATCAATCAATTAATTACTTCTCTTGCCTTTCGTTGACCACTAAAAAAGCCTAAATTTTCTAAAAGAAAAAAAAGCAGACTCAAACTATAAGGTCAATTTAGCACAAAATTACATTGCAAATTAAACCCCCTCATTAAAGACTCATTAATGGGGAGATCGGAGAAAAACAAGAGTTTTTTGTAGATATAATGAGTGAATGTTTAAATTTTCAGCCTTCTAGCTTCATTGGTGCGGACTGTACGCATGATATATACATACATATGTATATACATACATTATCAGTCAGCCAGCCAGACCAACTTAAAAACTGAAGAAACCCATGTTGACAGTTTCAGTGACATTTTTGGTTGACGGTTTCTAAAAGGCCAATGGCCAATAGTGGTCTGAGATTTTGATGAGTTTTCTGGTAAATGTGATAAGGCGAGGATTCAGAACAGAAAGGGTCACATTCAGTAATCTGTTATCTGGTCAACTGGGTTCCCCAGACTTAGAAGAAATTTAGACGCCACTGGCATGGATAAATAATTAATGACTTCAATTCTCAAACTCTGGGGCAGCCACAGCCAGCAGTCTCGGATTAGCTTCAGGCATCTCTTGGTGCAGCGAGAATTTTTCATCCTTTCTGCAGCATGGTCCATGGATGAGATGCCAGCCTTGTTTATGACATGAATGGTTCACTTGTCAATGCAGAAGAAAGCACATTCAGCATATTTCGAGCATCCAATTTGCAGGAAGCACAAAGTTCGCCTGTTAAATATAAGTCACCGCTACAAACAACAGACCGGTCTATTCACTGTTAATCAATTCTTCCACAACCTATGATCCAATCTTCTACAGACTGTCCTTAAAATTCATTGAGAACTTTTGGATATATTGTGTGAATGTATAGCTATGATGCAGGGGGCTAGAGATAACTTCTGAAGATTCCCTTGATTTGCCCCAAAATTTATCTACGATGCAGGAGATGGAAGTGTGAACGGATTTCTGGATCAGGCCCCAAATCTAATCAGTTCTTTCTGAACCTATGGACCACCCTTCTACAAAATGTCATTTAAATCAATTGAGAACTTTTGGAGATATTGTGTGTATATATAGCTATGATTCCTTGATTTTTCTCAGTTCTTCTTTGGCCCACCCTACCACCGAATGTCATGGAAATTCATCAAAGATTTGATGCATGAAGTTAATAGAAATGAATTTCTTTGAGAAATCATACAGTAGGCATTTTCTCCGCTGCTATTTGAGGACATTCTGTCGAAGGTTGGATTATAGGTTGTGGAAGAATTGATTAACATTGAATAGACCGGTCTTTGTGAGAATACTTTGATTGTAGAGAGCAGAGAGTTATTAATCAATGCTACCAACAACAGACCAGTATTGCTTGGTATAGGTTATTCATATGTTCTGACACTTATATGTATGTATATATCTATCTATCTATCTATGTATCCAGACTTCGCTCAGCCCTTACCAATCATAGTAGAAACATGAAATTTTACACCTACACAGCTCTCGATGAGTAGGGAAAAAATTTTTTTGTTTTTTGAAAATTCCTTTGCTCCTTAAATAGGTTTTTGGTGAGGGGATAAATTTGCTATATAACTTTACGCTAAATTGATCCCTTAGTTTATCCAGCAGCTTTCACACTTATTTTTTTAAAAATTTGTACTTTTTAGTATGGCAGAAAATGTAACTTATTCATTGATCATCCCTAATTTCGTATTTTAATTGATCACCCTATCCAGTGACTGATCAGACCTGTTTTTTTTTTTTCAATGATAAATTTATGATCCAAACCATACTGGTAGCATTTTAATCAAGGTAACTTGATTTTACCCCCACCATTAATTGATTTATCAGGTAGAAAGCAGCAAACTCGGGTGGCAGTGATTCATAATTATTTTCTCTTCCCTTCAATTGAAATGTTCTGCTTAACATCTGACCGTAATTACAGAACTAAAATCATTTATGTTACATCCAGCTATTCCCTTAATATTTATGTCTCTTTGCCAGTGAACAGGTTATTCAGAAGTCATTGGCACATAATCCATAGACAACTTTTTCTATATTCTCTAATATTGCAGCAATAATAAATTCTTGATAACACATGCCAATGAACCAAGTAGCTGCAGTCACATTCGGGGCACATGTTGATCCACCTCTTTGACAGTCAAAATCACTGATCGGAAAAGGGGTTCTTGAAATGAGCAGCCGCCAGTAGCTGACAGAGAAGCAGGCAGATGAGGAGGGTATCCAAAGAAATCTGTTCACCAATTATAAGGGAACAATATCAGGGTCAGAAGCTACTCGATAGAAATAGTATAAATTCTTGCAATTGTATGTATTGGTCTACATATGCAGATATTTAATTTTACGCATGAAAAAATCTTTTTGAGTAAAGGTTAACTTGCAGTATCGATCATAGTTTCCATTAAGCTGTGCAAGTGTGCACATACACAAACACATTTTGCAACCAGAGCACAAATGAAATTAATGTGTGCACAAAAGATTTCGAATTCTGTAGATAGCTTACAGAGTTTTTATTGAAAAAACATGGATTCACTATGCTGAATTCAAAAGTGCTCATATACTTCAATCAAAGGAAAAAATAATTTGCACAACATGAGATTTTTATATAGACTGACAATAAAAGATTGAGGAAACCTCGTTTATGATTTTGGGTAATATATTGCTGATTTGAAGTGAAGGAAAACAGGTCTGGTTTGTCACTCAATAGAAACTATCAAGTACCAAACATTTATGTTATGCGCATTTACATAAATGTATTGAAAAAACAGAAAAAATATCTCTCAATCCCCAAAATTCCTGGATCTGCCCCCAAATTCAACCAACTCTTCTTGAGCCTATTGTCCTTTTTTCCTTCTGATTCAGTGAAAACTCTCAGAGCACTGTGTAGACAGACATATGTTGCAATAGAAACAACAACTACCAAAAAACGATTTGAAAAGCCTCTGGGTAGTCATCTCAGTGTTAACCCCACCAATGGTGTCACCCAGGGTCCATTCCTCCCTTGGTCCATCCCTGGGCTATGGTGATTCATTCATATGAGGTACGGATATTTCAAATTATTTTTTAAATTCTTTTTAGAAGTGGAAAAGTTGAATATTTCAATTTGCTATGAAATGTATACTCACTGTTTTGTTGACATCATCATTAAGAAACTCAAAGACATCAGAGACAGGATGCATGTCTGGGTTGCTCTTTATCTTTTTCAAAAGGTCATCTTCACACATCTTTGTAAGCCGGTGCCCGAGCAAGTAGTACATATACATTACCTGAAGCGAAAGTAAGTGCAATTAGTCATTTTCAATTTGGAGTGAAAAGTGCTCATATCTTCAATTTCCAGAATCTCAGATTACAGACTGTTTATTTGCTAGATGCTGATTTGTCAACTCAGAATTCCCCCCAAAATGAAAGAACGCAATTCGGAGGTCTTTCTTTCAAAGTTTATCATTTACAAAAACAATGGTTGACTTTATTTTTTTCTAAAATTAGTGTGATTGGGGTATGTTTATGATTCTGGAAAAAAAAGCATCTATTGTAAAATTTGTAATTGTTATTTATTTACGTTTAATGAAGAAAAAAATAGATTTTCATATACAATACTCAATTAACAAATGAGTTATGACTGTAGACATATGATCATACATAAGAAATCTTCTTTCAGTTCATAAATCTTATACACAATATATATATATACTAAATTTTACTGTAAACAAATAGCACATTTATAAATTTTTACAATTGATACTTTTTCTATAAATTATAAACATAACCCTTTACACTTGTTTTGTTAATAATAAACTGTAGAAGAAAGGCCCTCAAATTGTCTCCCTTTGTTTTTTAGCCGATGTAGGCATCAGTTTTTGTTGTTTTTTTTAAAAGTGAATTATTTAGCAAAAATGTTAATTTATTGAGTATTTTACAATAGAGGCTACATACTAATACTTTAAATTCATGCTTTGAAATGGTAGATAGTATGAACATAGTTGAATATCAGTTTATTCCAAATTGAGCATAAAAATTTTAAATAACAAAAAACGTACTCATTTTGGCATCAACCCGATGTTTCAATAGTATTAGTTCCAACCTAAATAAGTACATTGGTAAGTATACCATCACAATTAATCTACATCTTTTAATCAGGTTTTCAGCAAAGATTAAAGAAAGGATATACTTTTCAGTAAAGCCCCCTAATCTGTAAAAGGTAAAAATGAACTTCTTCTATAAAATTCTATAGATACTTACAAAAAATTCTTAACAATGCTTTGAAATATTTATATACAACTTGCCTGAGACCATCTCTTTTTGTGACGAATCTTGTTTTTATCTTTCAGGTGTACGTAGAGTAAAACATCACTTTGTAGAACCCACAAAAGTTGACCTCCGTACGGAGTGATGATTTTTGCTGGTGGCTCTAATTTCACAGGTAATTTCATTACAGAACTAATTTATTAGAATTTTCGAGCATGGAAAAGAGAAGAAAAAAAGATTCAGCATAGGATTATTATCAATAATTGATAAATATTAATGATTTATTTCTGAAGAGAAATTCTCAATTCTCAGATCAACAACATTTTGGTGGAGTGTCAGAAAGGTGGTTAAAGTATTCGTTCATTTTCTCAGATATTTGTTATTCATGCATTCATATGAATGTTTTAAATAATGTGTACTTCAGTAGCAATTGTTATATTTCTTTGATAACAATAGACAAATTTTGTTGAGTTGACTTTCTATTCAGTTTTTCCTGTCTGCAGATCAATTGTTAAATTTTTTAGTCAAAGGAATCTAGGAAGTGTCCAAAATTTTTGACAATTCATTTTAAAGAAACCATGCTTCTGTGAATTATACTTATTTTAGGACCTTGAAATGATTACTAAAAATACTCTTTGAAAATTATTCAAGGCGGTTGAAAGCACTGGGCAAGAGATGAAAATTCAAATCTTTCGACCGGTTCGAAATTCCTGTGACCAAAAAACTAAGAAATTGATCTTCAGACCGGGAAAAGTAAATAAAATGTAAATTCTACAAAATTTGTCTGTTGTTTTTAAAAAATATGCTTAAGAAAATGAATGTTTTAGTAAATGTGTTGGTTTCTTGCAAGGTTGAATTTCTAGCTCAAAACGAAACTCTCTTTCTTGAAATTTTTTTGAGCTAGGTTTGAGAAACAAGTTTTCTCTTTGACGTAAATTTGTATTCAAATACATGTATTTGGATAGCAGTTTGAAGATACATGTATTTTTAAAAAACGTGAACTTAATAAAAAAAATCACATCTTTAAGCAGTATGCTGTTTCGCTGGTGATCAATGAATAACTTATTTCTCTCACCTTTTCTCAGATAGTGATCTCTAAAAAAATCAAAATTTTCAGGAAGCAAACATGAATGCTGCTGGACACAAAATAAGGGATCAATTTAGCATAAACTCACATTGCAAATTGAATCCCCACTAAATAATTATTTCAGGGAGGGGAGGGGTTTGAAAAAAAATCCTTGTGCTAATAAGAAAAAGATAAAAACAAACCAGCAATTATCATAAAAATATCTACTTATATAATAAGCCAGGTGATGAACAATATTATTTTTATCCATAACATTTGTCAAGGGAGATTACTACTATATGGTAATAGTAGAGTTGCTTCGTTCACTTATTTATGTATTTACTTCCTTTGTAAATGTGTGAAAAATCCAGATCCAATCTGGTTAACGAGAAAATGCAGAGCTACATAACATTCATGATTTTTTTTCAAAGACTACAGCGCAATCACAAAATTATTCAAATGGCCATTGTTTTTTGACAGGCGTGGGTGAATGAGTCGATAATACCCGTACCTCGTATAAATGAATCATCACAACCAGCACATGTACCTGATAAGTAATTATTCAAAAACTTATCTAAAATTGTCTAAAAAAAGGGCTCTTTTATCTTATATTATCTAAAAATACCAGCACAAAATTTTGCATTGTCGGTCCAAATCGACCAAAGAGACACAAAAAGCACTTTTTTTAAAAAAAAACATAGAAGCCATTTTTAGATGGTGACTAGGGGCATACTCATGCAAATTTTCAAGGTTTGTAGCCCCCCCCCAAAAAAAACTTTTTTATTCGGAGCACCAGTCGATACACTAACACAAATGTGCAAAGAAAGAAGAATCTCTAATCCTGTTGATTGATTGGTTGGACTGGCCATTTATTGTGTTACAGGTATTCAGTATTATTTTTCTTCTTGCTGCTACTATGTAATTCCTAGATATCAACTTAATGCAGAAACACTTGAGGTTGTTAACCATTTCTGCACATAAGGATATATACTTTTCTTTATCAATTTTGTGGTCACATTACAGAGTTATCTGCAAAGAAATGGTAGTCAAGATCCAATGCAGATATAGAGATGTCTCTGCATGTTCATGTGAATATATATAGTTTTTTTTTTAAGGAAAAACAAGCCGAGCTGCTGCAGATTCAAACTTCTCTCCAACTTCTATTCCAACTGAAGAAGATTACTGCAACTTTTGTACTGTATATATAATGAATAAAAAAATCATAAAAATACACCTTTTTTTAGTATCAATGTATCTATTTATCTGAATGAAATTAGCCCTTGCATATCTGTGAGATAAATTTTGTTGATATGTAATAAAATGTTATGATCTAAAAGTGAAATAGCAGAATTTTCAGAAGTCAGTTGCTTCTCATTTCGATGAGTGATGAAACCAAAAAGGTTTGCAATGTTCACTTACCTTGCTGCTTCGTCAACTTTTGACACAAATGTTTGCACAAATTTATTGACGACCACATCCTCATCATCATTCAACGTCATTGCATCATCAAAAAATATATGTGCTGTCAATAAAATAGTACAACAGTTTTCATTGAAACTCTACCATCACCGACACAACATTAAATTAGACAAACAAATGTCACAAAGAGTTTTTGCTGACGATTGATCGCCCCATGTTTTTTGCATGGTTAACATGACATTACGACTCTCTCCAGGTGTACTATCAAAATATGATGGTGATAAAGAATATTTCTTTCTCCAATGATAGAAACGCTTATAATGTTTGATTTGTGTAATATCTTTTTCTTTCCTTATTGGGCCTGAATTTCCATATCTTGTCTCTATTGAGTAATGCCATCTACATCAGTTTAAACTGCGCAATTGTCTGACTTGAATACACTCAGTTGACAAGTTGAAGTATGCTATCTTGATTTTACTCAATTCTCAACAGCATTCCCTATCTATAATCCAGACTCCTTCCCAGAAAGAAAACCAGTAGCCTTTCTCTTTCCAGATATGATCAGCCACCAACCATATTTCTCTATTTCATCTATGATTATGGCTTCTTATGCTCTTTGAGAGGTCTGCCAGTTTCTCCTGTATGAATCTTCCCACCTTCACTGGGAATAATGAAAATACAGTTATTAATCAAAATCTTCTCGTGTGGTAGGACTCATTCTAGTAAGCAATAGTGCGTCTGAAAAAATTCTTAGAATGGATTGGCTAAAGCTTCGTGTTAACAACACAAACAAGTAGGAGTTGAATCGTCTGAAAAATTCTTTCAATGTTAATGACTCTTCTCAAAACTATAGACAGAATTGATTTCTATGGAATGATAACTAGTGACTTAAGAGAAGCATCCAAAATTAAGATGCTGGAATTAAGAATTTAATTCTATAGATATAAGTAACAGAAAATGCAAAACATATCTGTTGCTTTTCAACTTTCATTTCAAAGTATATTGATTCCTATATTATGATAATCATGTAAAGCGGGATAATTTTCACACCAATCCTCATATTTTTGTGGCTATCCTTGCACTAATATATCAGGTACTACTATTATGAAATTGGCAATTTTTAATGGCTAAAAGTTGCTAGATTAAAAAAAAAGAAATGACTGTTGGGTAGATGTAATTTCCTTTGAAATAACCTTATATTTCAATTCAACTCAAGCCCTAAAAAATAGGAAGACAAAATAACACCAATAAGCAATTGCAAAAACACAAACCCCAAACCTGCCTACAAATCCTTACCCTAATCCTATGTACTGACCCTCCCAACTAACCCTAACTACTCACCCTAACACAAACCCTATATCCTGACCCTAACTACATTATTGTGTCAATATCTGATCAATATTCTGTATAATTATATTTCTAGCCATGCTGAAAACAGCACTTGACTGAAAGATTGCTGAAAAATAGTATTTTTAGGTTGAGATTAACATTATTTTTTACAAAAAGTGAAAATTTAGCCATTTTCAGCCACTCAAAATGGCAATACCTGATGCATTAGTGCAAGAATTGCCTTTTTTATACCCATCGTCATATTTTTTATATCTCAGATATTTTTCCAAATGTCTTAAGTTTTGAATTCTTGCATTGCTTGACATGTTAAAGACATTATTATTAATTCTGACAAGTTTACCTTCGTTTTAACTTATAGTCACTAATATCACAACTTTGACTTGAATTACATTCCAATTCAAAGTTGTGATTAAATGCAACTAAAAGTTAAGATAAAAGTAAAAGCTAGTCAGAATTAATGAAACTGTTATAATGCTTCATCCAATAATTTGAAAAAAATTGAAAAATATTGTTTTGTTAGAGAAAGGTTTACAATCGCAACATTTTGCCTGAGAGTGACTTGAAACTAGATGCAAGACAGGAGAATTCAACAATTGCTCACCAGTAACAAATCATTTTCAGGAATTTTTCATAGCTGTCAGTTTTATAAGAAATTTTACTGAGCCAATGCCTTCATTCTTACAAACTATTTACTTTCTACCATACTTAAGAAAAGGCACAAACATATCAATTCATATTGTGGATATTTTATTTTATGTAAATACTTTTAACTACAAAAATTCAACAAAATTTAAACTAAGAACAAAATTTTAAAGACAAATACTTCATCCCCACATATTTTCTAATTTCATATCAAGTGAAATTCAATTAAATGCTTGGAAAAAATTGAAAACCAAGATAAATAATTCAAAATAATATAAGCAATCACAGTCAATAACTGAATAACCATAGCATCAGAATTTATGTCATGTAGAGAAAATCCATTTAAGAATAAATATGGTATCAATGAATTATATTTATGACATAATTGGTGTTTTCCACTGAAAAACATCTGAAATACAGTGAAATAAACATCTAGAAAGATCTAGATTCTTGAGAAATCCGATGTTTTAAATAAATGAGTCAAAATCAGGCCCCCAAAAGGTCAAGAAAGCTTTCTTTCAGAAAAACATTTTTGGAAAGGGCCTAGTGGAATACTGATGCCAATTTTCAAGTTTGTAAACAAAACAGTGTGGCTAGGAGTGCTGGAACACACAAACTAAATAAAAAGAGAGGTGGTTACAGTTGTGCAACAAAGTACGTAATCTGCCTCAAATTTTATAAACAAATTTTTAATTTTATTTCAAGAGAAAAATATTTTCAAACTCACCTTCAAATTCAAAGTAACCATCATCATCTTTTTCAAGTTCTTTCATATCTTTTCGAACTTGTTGTTCAATTGACATCCTACGAAAAAAAAAACTTTTATTTGAGAAAGTTATCAGCAACAAGCTATGAACTGAAGGAAAGAAAGCAAGAGCAATATCTTTTGTTGGTATGCTGCGTTGGGTGATCAATAAAAAAATTTGAACATGATTAATGTTTAAGTTACTTCCCTTGCCTTTTGTTGGATCTTTGAAAAGTTTGCATTCTCTTAAAACAAGTAGGCACAAACTATTGGCCAATTTAGCATAAACCCACATTGTAAATTGAATCCTCTCTAAAAACCTATTTAAGGATGAATTTAAAAAGGACAAAATTACAGTTTTGAAGAAGTAAATGCTGAAATTTTCAGCCCTATTGCTTTGTTGGTGGCCTGCACAAAACGTGCAAAACACCCACACAAAATCAGTTTTGCCAAATAGTACCAAACTCATTATAGTGTTACCTTCTAATAAAATCATTTTGTGCTAAATTGATCTTGGAAAAGTGTAAAAAAAGCCAAAACACACTAATAAACACTGTTAACCATTTTTTTGCCATTTATAACTGCTAAAAGAGGCTAGATTCACCTTAAATGACTATAGGTTGCTTTGAAAAGTACAAAAAATAACAGCAAATGTTGAATTTTTGGTGCTGCCGAAACATGAAATGTGTCAAATTTTGAGTGAAAAATGTTAAATTGGCAACACTGCCCATGTAAAAAATTTTGGCCAATGGTTCCAAACAAAAAAAATTATTGATAAATCTAAAATCAAAAGAAGCCGAAATACCTGAATATAGACTTTAGAATTTGCATCATTTCATTTGGTGTTTCATGCCACATTGTTGCACAAGCATAAACTTTGGGATAATATTTCTTTCCTTTTATTTCTTCTGTGTTTATTCTATCTGAGTCTTTATGCTTCTCTAGTTTGTAAGCAAATTTGCCATTCATGTGCGAGTACTGGATAATAAAAGTGTGACGTCTGCGGCTCATCAAAATTCCTTGTTCATAGAAAACTGAACAATAATACGGATTAAGAAACAACCTGAAAAGAGAAAAAATCATTAAATTAAGATTTATACTCTGATTGTATCATAGATTTATTTATTTAAGAGATAAAAATGCCTCTGTGCACAAAGAAGATCTTTATGTGAGAAAATTCAGATTGTATTTTGAAGTTGTGCACTCAAATTTTTCAAGGAAATAACAAAAATTTGTTTCGAAGAAGTGTGGTAATAAAGTCAGAAACTAATCGCAATTTATTTATTTTCATTTCTTGTTTTGATTGTTTGGAATCTTGTTATTAATTTTGATCAGCTTTTACCTTCATTCTAACTTCCTGTCGCTTTATATCACAACTTTGAATCAGACAGTAATTCTACAGCAACGATTGAACACTGCGATTGGAAAATGAAGAGCAAGCAAGAGGGGGTCCAGAATACACCTATAACCATTCACCCACGGGACTTAATAGTTAAACAGAAACTGATTTTACACCTTAAACTTATCTCCTTACAACCGATAGATTCCGTTTCATCCATAAAAAAATACATTCCAAAAAAGTCATAAAAAATAAATGCGTAAAAACTCTCTGAATCTAAATGATATTTGCCCTCAAAACATATGTTTTGTGATGGCTTCATCAAAATTAAATTGAACAAAAAATTACCATCTGCATCAAGTTATTTTTATATTTGATGCTAATTGTTATCAAAAGAATGATACTTACAATTCTCTCCTCATGAGCCGACTTTGTTCTGATTTGTAAATATGTCTGACAATCCAGTAAATGGAAATATACAAAAAACAACCAATGACAACAATCACAATGTTACTATCAGTTATTGACCACCAACAGTTATTCAAATATTCAAAAGGGATGTCTTCCTTAATATTTATATCTAGCCAACAGGGCAATGTGGTGATGAAAATGGTGACTGGAGTTGATAACAAAAGTGGTATAGCAAATGCTACTTCCTGCATGCACAATTTACATGCTAAATATGCAAAATAATATCCAAAAGCACTGCTCAGACACAGAATAATGATGGGAAGGTACAGCATTATATCTTCTTTGAAGCTTTTGTTTACGAAGGCAACGCTGAAAAAAAAAAGAAGTTATGTAAGTTATTCCTATATTATGTATAAAGTCAATTAGGTTATTCAGATACTATATATATATAGTTATTTATGTAATTCTTATATTATATATATAATGTCATTTCGGTCATTCATATATGATATATATAGTCGTTCTGGTTATTCATATTATGTTATTCATATATCATATTTATAAAGTCATTTAGGTTATTCATACACTATTTACGTAATGTCTTGTAATTCTTATATTATATATATGAAGTCATTTAGGTTATTCGTATTATGCAATTTATATGTCATATATGTAAAGTCATTTAGGTTATTCATATATCATATAAAGTTATTTATATAATTCTTATATATATAAAGTCATTTAGGTTATTCATGTACAGTTATTTACGTAATTCATATTATGAGTATTTTATCAAATGATATTAGAAAATGAGCAAAACCATATCATGTTATTAACAAATAGATAAATTATCTGGCAGAATGATTATATATTGCATTATATCATATTGAAACTCTCATTTGAAATAATCTTCCAATATTACATCATTTGGCCAAGACAGTGTAAATAGAGTTAACAATTAAAGAAAATGGGATTGCTACAGGAATTGAACCTGCAACAAATAGGGTAGCCGCTTCAAAGTAGTGTTGCTCTTAGCATTGATTCTAACAGCTGCCAGTGATGCAAAGGTCACTATAACTGTTTTAACTCCTGATTCTCATTTTTTTTATTTGTGGTCTATATCTGCTTGATTTGTTTCTTTTAATGCCGACCGTCATATCATATATTTTCTATTGCAAGACTGAGGGTCCACAAAGTCACAACCATGATAATGTTTGAAATTGAAAACAGGAAATTATTGTTACGTTTCAGTGACGCGAGAAGAACAGATACTACCTTCTGATCTTTAACTAAAGGCCACAAAAACCACTAAGCTTGGGTAGTGTCCTAAAATTAAACTTTCAAAAAAGATGTTAGTATTGTCATACAATCTAAAAGAGGGATGAAATAGAGATACAATTTCCTTTTTTTCTCTGAGGGTACACAGCTGGTCCTGCTGATTCCAAGCCAAGAAGGAAATGGGGACAGCTGTTCTAACTGCCCTCATGGTTCTGAATAGAAGCGATAAAGAATGCTTATATTTTTTTCTCCATTTTCTTGGTTATCCAAGGAGTTAGCTCAGTTGAAATAAAAGATCAGTTTTTCAATTTTTGATGTTGTCTATTGAACGATACTGTTTTGTTCCAGTATCTTGTGCTATCCTTAGCTGTTAGTGTTTATCAATATGAGCACAGATTGCACTTTGGATGAGTGGCAAGTTAATCTATGCACTAAAGAGGTGAGCGTATGGGCAACTTACAAACTGTCTGTCGCCTTTGATCAAAATTGTATTGATATTAACACTCCTACTCCCAGCCTACAATGTCCCTAGATATATAGGGAAAAATATAAACACCATCACATCAAAAAAGAATGCAGAACCATCTTGATTATATAAAATTGCTTGTGTCAGCAACTGCATTAATCTTAGACTGAGATTAAAAAAAAATCAATTGAGGGGAACTGATGTCAGGACAAATACTACAGTAAACAAGAACCCTGTGTTTGTTGGCGTTAACTGCCAGTTGAGAAAGGAGAATGTCACCCGTATTAAATCGGATAATGCAGAATGTCCTCTCACCTCACCAGCTAAAGTTCATGTTAACTGCTCAGCATCTTGCCCGTTAATTATTGGGTTTGTGCAGAAATAATTGCGGTCTTTGTTATTTTAAACTTTGAAGTATATTTTGGAATAAAGCATTATCTAACAATGTTTGTGTAATGTACAATTTCAAAGCATGAATTCATTTAAGCTGAAAGTTTTCTTTTCTCTATTTACTCTGGTTCATTCGAGGCTGTCAAATCAAAGATAGAAAAAAATAATTCAAGTAATTTTGTTGTATGAGTTCACCATCGGACTAAAAGTACCAGTAACTGCTCACAATATCAACCAAGTAAATCAAAATTGATCCCTGAAATGACGAAACAGAGATATGGAGCCTTAAAGATGTGGACATGCTTCTGTGGTTGATGACGTCCAACTGAGGGAAATTATTGTCGCAGACCAATGCCAAACAACTCAAAGGGTTGCAGAGGAAGTAAATATTGACCATTCAACAGTTGGTGGACAATTGCACCAAATTGGAAAATCAAAAATGTCGCAGATATTACATTATAAAAGCAAAAAACTTCACATCACACTAATGACCCTGCAGGCTCTATACTCTAAACTAAACTCTACCTCATCCAGCTTAGTCACCTCCTGCAAGGGAAGATCTCCAACAACCAAGCAGCAGCTCAAAAACACCTTTGAAGAGTACATTGGATGAAGGACCCCAGAATTCTATACATCCTGAATGATTGGAGTTGTTTCTAGTCGGCAAAAATGTCATTCTAAGCTGTAATATACTGCTTTCAAACTAATGGTGAAAAACTGCAATTATTTTCACATCAACCTAATAAAATCTCCCATCATTGAATTAACATTACATTTTGGGAACATTATTAAAGTAAGTTGTGAAAGTTGTAGCATTCCCACACTGTAATGGAAAACCAGGTACTGCTGATGTGCCTTTGGTAAGTGGTAGTGTTGTATTGTCACTGAATCTATACCTGATCTCATGGCCACCATTTGAGGAAGGCTTTGTTGGTGGCACGGCTATTGCTTCCCTAGCTGCATGTGTAGGAAATTATATCTAATGAATTAAATTGCGGTCTTTGTTATTTCAAACTTTGAAGTTTATTTCAGAATAAAGCATTATCTAACAATGTTCATGTAATATATAATTTCAAAGCATAAATTCAGTTTAGCTGGTAGTAAAATTGTTATATCGATGAAAATACTACCACTATGGTTTGAATCATTAATTCATAATTTAAAAAAATGCAAAATAAACTGGTCTGGCTCATCACTCGATAGGGTGATCAATTAGAAAAATTGGAAAAGGGGGGGGTGATCAATTAATAAGTTACTTTTTTGCCTTTTTTGTAGCTATAATCTCTAAAATGTAACAGTGATTGAGGAGGAAATTGCTCTACATATAAAAGGTATGGCGTTAAAATTTCAAGACATGTAAAAAATTATATCGAAAAATAAATTTGGTCGGAATAAATATGGTTAGAATAAATTCTTTTAATGTCATCACTGGCATTTTCCACAAGAAAATATCTAAAATACAGCTTTAAAAAACATCTAGAATAATCTAACTTCTGGAAAATCTAGATGTTATTAATATGCCTGTCAAAATAATGCCCCAAAATGGTTAAAAATGTTTTTGTTCCAAAAATAGACTATAAAAACTCATTTTAGAAGGGGTCTTGTGGAGTAGTGATGCAAATTTTCTGTTGGCAGAATGGCATGGCCAGGAGCATTATAACAAACAAACAAGCAAACAAACACATTTGTATATAAAAACGGATGGAACCTTTCACCAACTTTGATGGCAACAGTTATTCAACACTTACTTGAATTTTTGATTCCCCAGTAGATAGGCACATAACACTGTGAGCAAAATTTTCCAGGTGTACGAGATCATATTCATGATGTGTCGGACGTATTGAAGTTCGTATTTGATTTCCATCAAGGTCTGATTAAATTTGGCCAGAATGTTGCAGCTATCATAGAAGTTTTCCCACCAATATATTGATACAAACAATAATGAAAGAATGCATTCTAGTTTTTGATACCATTTAAGTTGTTTTAAGAAAATTACAAAAATGATTATGCTTGCTATCTGGATAATGATGCTCATTACATCAAAGAATTTGACTGTGACTCGTTTCCATACTTCTGAAAGTTGAAAGGAAAACAGCTTTAGTTGACAACACTGTATGTTAGTTGACAATGCTGAATGTTAGTTGACAATACTTAATGTTAGTTGACAATGCTGTATGTTAGTTGACAATGTTGAATGTTTGTTGACAATACTGAATGTTAGATGACAATGCTGTATGTTAGTTGATAATACTTAATGTTAGTTGACAATACTTAATGTTAGATGACAATACTTAATGTTAGTTGACAATGCTGTATGTTAGTTGACAATGCTGAATGTTTGTTGACAGTACTGAATGTTAGATGACAATGCTGTATGTTAGTTGACAATGTTGAATGTTTGTTGACAATACTGAATGTTAGATGACAATGCTGTATGTTAGTTGATAATACTTAATGTTAGTTGATAATACTTAATGTTAGTTGACAATACTTAATGTTAGTTGACAATGCTGTATGTTAGTTGACAATGCTGAATGTTTGTTGACAGTACTGAATGTTAGATGACAATGCTATATATTAGTTGATAATACTTAATGTTAGTTGACAATACTTAATGTTAGATGACAATACTTAATGTTAGTTGACAATGCTGTATGTTAGTTGACGATGTTGAATGTTTGTTGACAATACTGAATGTTAGATGACTATGCTGTATGTTAGTTGATAATACTTAATGTTAGTTGACAATACTTAATGTTAGCTGACAATACTTAATGTTAGTTGACAATGCTGTATGTTAGTTGACGATGTTGAATGTTTGTTGACAATACTGAATGTTAGATGACTATGCTGTATGTTAGTTGATAATACTTAATGTTAGTTGACAATACTTAATGTTAGCTGACAATACTTAATGTTAGTTGACAATGCTGTATGTTAGTTGACAATGCTGAATGTTTGTTG
Source organism: Thysanoteuthis rhombus (assembly GCA_963457665.1). Classification (NCBI taxonomy): domain Eukaryota; kingdom Metazoa; phylum Mollusca; class Cephalopoda; order Oegopsida; family Thysanoteuthidae; genus Thysanoteuthis; species Thysanoteuthis major. The sequence continues at coordinate 21,974,658 of OY735231.1, read as the reverse complement.
ACAATACTGAATGTTAGATGACTATGCTGTATGTTAGTTGACCATACTGAATGTTTGTTGACAATACTGAATATAGTACTTGAACTAATAAAGCAATAGATATGGTTAATGAGTTTCCTGTTTTGGCAGCACAAAAAGTCAACATTTAGTGTCAATTACTAGCAGATTTAGGAATTTTAAGCTATTTTATAGTCCTTTAAACAATCGATTTTCGCTATTAGAAATAACCATAAAATTTAGCGTGTTTTGGCAGTTTATGATTTAGCACAACAGAAAATTTTTGAGTTGGCAACAGGTTTGGTTAGTCACTGAATAGAAAGTCATGTGACCAATGTCTTTTGCAGCATGTCATGTTTGGGGTGATCAATTAAAAATTGGAAAAAGGGGAGATCAATGAATAAGTTACTTCTCTCAACTTTTGTAGAATAGTAATCACTAAAAAAGTTTGAATTTTCCAAAAACAAGTGTAAATGCTGCAGGGAATAAACTAAGAGAACAATTTAGCATAGAAATACAGAGAAGCCTCCTCTAAAGACTTGTTTTTCGGGATGAATTACAAAAACAAAAACATTTTTTCTAGATATGATATGAAGAAAAGGTTTAAATTTCCAGCCCTTTAGCTCCACCGGTGCAGATAGACAGACAAATTTAAAAACTGAAAAAACCTAGGTCTATGGTTTTAGTGAACTGTTTCTAATTTGAATTTTTTGAAAAAAGTAGATAATGAAGAAGTGTTTAATTACATTCTAAATTAATTAATACTAGGTCATGCCTATTTAAAATGTGTATCTGGTTTCCTGAAAATCTTCAAGAAGTTTAAACTTTAAATAATGTGATGCTGCTCTTCATTTGTTTATGATGTTGTTAATAGCAACAATCAAAACAGAAATATCGTCATTAATCACAATAACGATCGAAACAGAACTTTTAAAAAATGCTGTCAAGTCATTTAAAAGTTTAAATGTCATTAACAAGTAACAGCTGAGAAACTATATGGAGATAGGTCTGAAGACCGACAGACCAATGGACAAATGTAGCCTCTAACAGAGAGGGCAAGACGCCTCTAGAAAGAGAGCATTGTAGTTCTAAAAATAATGAGAATGTTAACTTTTCTAAAACAGTTCATTGGACTCTTATCATGTAGGGCCACTCATATCTTCTGCAAAAATGTAAACTCTGGACTATTCAGGAGAATGAAAGCTTTACAGAAAAGTGTTTACACAGCAAAAATTGGAATCAATCATTAGTTTATTTTTCATTATGGCAGGTTTACATCAAATACTTGTCTACCTAGAAAAAATACATGTGAGCAATTAAAATAATTAATATCAATAACCTACTTTATAATATGTTAAATCTTGTATCTAAAAAGCTTAGAACTTGTGATGTAGGGAGTCAGTATGATTGTTAGTTTCACAAAACCAAATGAGATTTGTTGACATGGTTTTCAAAACTACCTTACTGTAAAAATGTATTATAATTTTCTTATAAAAAAAAGTAAAAGAAGATTGTCCACAGAATCAAGGACTTCTCATGGTCACAGAGGCTGAATAGAATCAATCTACTAACATTGGAATTCTGTTGTAACCGTGCTGATCCATTGTTGGTGTACCAACTTCAAAATAGCATCCATGCCTTAGATCGAAACTCTCAATGCTCTTTGTGTTCCAACAAGCACATGTTTATTGCTTCATTATATATAGAAAAAACCCAAGGACATTGTTAAAAATTCCAGGTACAGACATCCAATGGGCTGAGAAAGAATTTTTTGTTCACTCTAGTGACTAAACCGTGAAATGCTCTCAGTGAAGAGGCTCTTTCCTCTGTATCAATCAATGCATTCAAAAATAATTTATTGGATGATATCAGAGACTCTAGTTCAAATATCAATTTTCATATTAGCACAGTTGGAACCTGTCTGCCTGGCTGGGCAAGATTGATTGGTTAACTTCATACGGTTTTATGACACAATTTGGTTGTCACTAAAACCTATTTAAAAGGTATTAAAGATATTAAAATGTTACATGATTTCTTGTATACATATGTTAATATATTTTATAGAAAGCGTAGGCATTAGAATAATCTAGATTACTTGTATATATGTTTATAGATAGCAGAATTAGTCATATTAATGTGTCTCTTTCTAGATATGTGTGTGTCACTTCTGAGTACGCGTCTCTGTTTATGAATGTATGTGTCTCTTTCTATATATACATGCGTCTCTTTCTATATATACATGCGTCTCTTTCTGAGTATTTCACTATTTTTATGTTCGTATGTGTCTCTTTCTATTTATGCGTATGTCACTTTCTGAGTATGTGTCTCCTTTTATGCATGTATTCGTCTCTTTCTATATATACGTGTGTCACTTTTGATGTATGTATGTGTTTCTTTTTATGCATGTATGCATCTCTTTCTGAGTATGTGTCTTTTTTTATGTACGTGTGTGTCTCTATCTATATATACATGTGTCACTTTCTGAGTATGTGTCTCTTTCTATGTATGTATGTGTCTCTTTTTATGTATGTATGTGTCTCTTTCTATATATTAATGTGTCTCTTTCTAAGTATGTATCTCTTTCGATGTACGTATGTGTCTTTGTTTATAAATGCATGTGTCTCTTTCTGAGTATGTCACTCTTTTTATATACGTATGTGTCTCTATCTATATATACATGTGTCGCTTTCTGAGTATGTGTCTCTTTATATGTATGTATGTGTCTCTATCTAAATGTACATGTGTCACTTTCTGAGTATGTGTCTCTTTATATGTATGTATGTGTCTCTAGTCTCTATCTAAATGTACATGTGTCACTTTCTGAGTATGTGTCTCTTTATATGTATGTATGCGTCTCTTTCTGAGTATGTGTCTCTTTCTATTTATGCATGTATCTTTTTTCTATATAAGTACACTTTTTCTTACTTGATTTCCTAGAACTTTGCCTGTAAGTATCGTCATCATTGTTGGATGGTTCCTTCAACTCTGAGACTGGAAATAAAGTTCTGAGCAGACTTGGGATGAAGGCTGTTGAATTCATAATCATGATTCCTTGTATAATTTCAAGTTTTGGGAAGATATCGAACACCAAAAATGAGAGACTAATTGTGTGAACACTTTCAATTAGCAGAACCTACAAAAGAGAATCAATTGAAGTTAAATATTCTTTTATAAAAGTTAATACAATAGAACAAAATCTTGATAAATAATAAACTTGCAAAAAGGTCTGGTTAGTCACTTGATAGAAACTGTTATATGACCAGTGTCCGATGATAAAGGACTCAGCAGACCACTCAAGTTCCAGAATACATAAAATGAAAATCTTCCCAATATTTGTATGAATTGCATTAAGACAAAATGATTTTTCTGTCCAATCAGCAAGCTCTTGGAGCTCTCTGCCAGAACTTATTGTTGCAGCAAAGACAGTAGATACATTTGAAAAAAGTCTTGGATGATACTGTAGGGCGGAAATTGAAGTAATTACCAGAAGTCACAAACAAAGTAAGGATTTTTGGATTCTGGAAATCCAGAGGAAAGAATCTATCAGGTACCTGACTGAAAGGGATTGTTACATAATTTCAAGTATCTTCAGCAGCATATTTTGTTGGGGGGATCAATTAAGAAGTTGAATACTCAATACAATATTAGAAAAATATACTAAAAATTCAATTGTTGAGTGTCAGTAACACTTTCTGAACTCTGTGCATTCAGCAGCTAATTGAGTACACTCTAAGCTGTGTGAGTAGGGTGGAGGTATCCCTCTGGTGGACTTACATTCCGCCAAGGTATTGGTCAAATCCTGGTCTCAGACAGACTTGAAACTTGCAAGGATCACTACACTGATGCATTTAGCAGAAACCAAAACTTTGTCACCGGTCATATAGGAGTTGTCTCTCAAGAGACAGACACTTTACTTTTCAAAAGCAAATAAAATTATTTGTTTAAACTATTCCTTTTAAGAGCAGCAAAATTTCATACAAATAACTAACACTTACCTTCAAGGCAGTTTTGAAACTGACTGTTTTCTTTGATCCAAATAAGACTTTTCCCATTGAAATAAGGACGGTTAGACCATACGGGATGCAGACAGCAATAAGAATCAATGTGTAAAATTGATCTTTTGCAATGTTTTTCTAGAAAAAAATTGGAATAAAATGTCATTTCAACATCTCCAATTATTATCTATGATATTGATAATAATTCTTTCTCAATTTTTTTTATAAAAAAATATTAATTTATCTAATCCTATTTTTCATTTCACTTATTTCTCTTCTTAATTTCACTTTTCCAATTCCATTTATGAACATTTAACAATTATTTTAGCATGAAAAGAAAGTATTCAAATTGAATACATGAAACAACATATCAGAGAGAAAATGTCTGAAAGAATTTGTCCGGCTCTGAAATTTTATCCTCAGAAAATACTTCACAGCTATTTGTATATTTTTTACTTTTTCATATTAAAAAAATGTTAAACTCACCATCACAGTTAATCATTCAACAACTGTAGCATCAAATTTTGAAGTCATGTGAAATTTTTCAAAATTCCTTAAAGTATTTTTGGGGGATAAAATTTTTGAGCTGGATAAATTTACTCCAACACTTTCTCTTTGATATGTGCTTGTGTGCTTAAGATCTGAATACTTATTTTTATATTGTCTGATTACGATCTTTTGAAATTTAAAAAATATATTTTTTTTTTTACATTCTGAAAATTGTCTGCGTATATTTCAATATAAACTCCACTATCATTGAACTACTGAACAACCAAGGCCATCAAAGATGGCAAAAGGTTCTATCCTTCTTTATATTTGCATATGTTTTTGTGTTTATGTCTGTGTGCTTATGTCTTCGTGTTTTGTTTATGTGTTTGTGTATTCCAGCACTCCTGGCCATACTGTTTAGTCTACAGACATGAATATTGCCATCAGTACTCCACTAAGAAGGTTTTTTTTAAATTTGTGCTAAAAGAGATTTTTTCTTTTCTAACCTTTTTAGGACATTATTCCAATGGTTTTATTAATAACATCTAGATTCTGGAGAGTATAGGTGCTGTCAATAAACCCATCAGGATAATGTTCTAGGTGTTTTGAGATCTATTTTTTTTACTCTATTTTAAAGGTTCCCCAATGAAAAATGCCACTGATGTCATGAATAGAATTTATTCTGACCATATTTACTCTCCGATAGAATTTTTTTCATTTCTCCAATTGTTCAATTATTGACTGTGATGGCAAGAGTTTACCATTTTCATGTTACTATATAAACTTACAATTCAGATGTCATATAATTTTAATATGGTGGATCCAAAAACTATTGGTGGCATAGGGCCTATTGTGATCTTAATTTGGTCCTGGCTGTATCTATTGAATATTTTTAGTAGTAACTGATAGTACAGGTGCCATAAGATGTAATACAAACAAAGAAAAGTGAACTGAATTACTGAGTAAAAGAAGTACCGCCCCAAAACGATATTTCCAACTTTTAAATGTCACAATAGAATATGCCAAGAAAAGATTTTGTAATAACAGAAGTATCATGTATCAGTCATGACTTTAATAGAAATTAATTGTGTTAATGCTTCAGTAAAGTCACTGTTTATTAAAATGTTTTTTTAGGCATCTTGCAATAATCTCTGATGGGATTTTTTAGATTAAGGATTATCCTTTTGTAAAGTTTTCTTCTGACTTTAATCCTCTATCTTGGTTCATTTCTTGAACACAACGTTTTGGTTGTTGTATCTTATGGCCATCTTCATGGAGATCATAACAAAGTTAATGTATCCGATGAAGATGTTTTTAAAAAAAACTCCCCCCTCCCGACCATGGCACTAACTCCAGACAACTACTGATTTTTGACACCAATTACCACCAACAATAGTATTTGGGACCAAAGATCAACCCGACCTGAAATTAGATACAGTGAAATGAACACATTCCAGGTGTTTGCTGAGACTGAACCCCCACCCTCCACCATGGTCCAGATGGTCAAAAATACACCCATTCACAACCCGAAGATGGCTGTGAAGTACAACGGCCAAAACGTTGTGTTCAAGGAATTAACCAAAATGAGGACTAAAGTCCATACAAAATTTTACATCTTACAATAATGTTCATGTATTTAGTTGACAATAAGGAGAAAATAGTTGTATTAAAATCAAATTTATTCTGCAACCAGTTTTACCTTTTGGCTTTACCAATAAATCAATTTTCAAAGCCCTAAAGGCGAAATATATTAGTTGAATAAATTTGATTTAAATACAACTATTTTTTCCTTATTATCAACTAAATATCTAGACATGATCACACCACAGACTGATCAATAGTGTTCATGTCAAAATAGTAAAACTGAATAAAGTAAGTATACGAGAAAATTTGACATTATTCCTTACAAATATAGAAATAAAAAAATAAGAACACTTGCCAACACAGTCAATGATTGAACAAAATTTGAAGTCATTTAAAAAAATTCCATTCAAGAATAAATACGGTCAGTATTAATTCTACTTATGATATCACTTGCAATTTCTGCTGGAAAACATTTAAAATAGAGTTAAAATGCAACTAGAAAAATCTAGAGCATTATTCTGACAGGTTTAGTAATTACATTTAGATGCACTAGAATACAGATATTAATAATAAACCTATTGGAATAATGCCCCCCAAAAGTTGAAATAACATCTGGAAACATCTAGATTTTATTAATAAACCCATCCAAATAAGGCCCCCAAAAATCAAAAAGGACATTTTTCCAAAAATCAAAAAAAGACATTTTTAGAAAGGGTCTAGTGGAGTACAAGTGCCAATTTTCAAGTCTGTTAACAAAACTGTATGGCCAGGAGCACCGGAATATACAAATACTTGCTCATAGAAAGGGATTGAACCCTTCGCCACCTTTGTTTTCAATGGTTGTTCAATAATAGTATGCTTGAAATGTTCATAAAATTTTTTCTGTACTTGAATCTTATTTAAATAAATGTTTCAAAATAAAATGATAATGAGGCAACGATTTTTTTTTAGATCAATTATCTCGAGATATGTACCTTGAGACAAGGCGTGAGGGTAAATGAAATTGAAGGTACCTACTGAATTAGAATGCTGTTTTATGAGAGCCCAGAGAGACAACTTTTGTGCAACAGCTGTGCAAAGGACAAACAGGAACAGGAACATGTAGAAAAGAATTTTGATCAATTTGATCAAATTTGTATTTTGTATTGTTGAAGTATTTGGCTCATCTGCTACAGCTTGAAAGATGTCCCAAGGCCTGAAAAGAAAAATGATCAAGAACCATCTCATTTAATTACATTCAGTTGAAAACTTGTCAATATCTCGACTACAGCCTATTTCACACAATATCAGATGCACTGGCATTTAAGATGCACCGGCATGTATGACACATTGCAAATTCAATGAAACATCTTGGAAAACTATACTGTTTATGAGTAGCATGATAAGTGCCCAACGAACCATTTTTAAGAAGTTGATATTTTCATTATTTTCTGAGCTACAATGCTGAGATTTTATTTAATCTTTTAAGGAAGAGTGAGCACTGTAGCTCTGGAATTAACAAAAATATAAACTTTTTAATAATGGTTTGTTTGGTACATCATACCACTTATATATATATATATATATATATATATATATATATATATATATATATATATATATATATATATATGTATATACATTTATATTTACATTTACATTCATCATGCTAATAGTAACCAAAGAAAATATTTTACCAAGTGAAATATTGAATTCTTGCTCTATTGCAGTGATTTTCAACCTCTGTACCATGGCATCTGTAGGTGTGCCACAGGTGTTTTGAGGAGGGTCATTCCTCCCTCAAACAAGGGCCATGGGATAGTGTTCCCAGTATATATACAAAAATAATATTTGAGTACGTTTTGACATTACTGGTATGTTTTTGTAGAGCATTAAACTCTTTTTTTTCAATGATGCAATAAATACGCATTGCTCATTGAAGGCCCTAATGGCAGTTTTTAATTCCTTATTATAGAACCGCCGATTTCATATTATTTTCTAATGATGGCTTCTTTTTCAATGATATCTTTTTTTCAATGTGTAGTAATAATAGATACACATAAAACCTTCAAGATCTTTTTAAAATCATGATCAACAATATACTTTTGGCAATAAAATTAATAAATTATTAATTTGTCTAACTTATGAACACATTATTATCATTTGTTTTCTTTTAATTGATCATATCTCTTCATAAATACTGATGGTGTGCTCCAACCATTTTAGAGTCTGGCTTACTGTGCCGTGAGATGAAAAAGGTTGAAAATCACTGCTCTTTTGGTTGGACAAAAGACAAATTCATTTCCTCAAAGTTGGTTAATTTCTTAAATACAAGGTTTTGGCCATTGTACTCTGCAACAATCTTTAGGAAGTGAATGGGTATCTTTTTGACCATTGAGAACGGGGGGGGGGCAAATTTCCGAAGTTATTGTGTCCAACAAAGAGGTTTTTGCTCTTAAAAAAAGCTCTGCCAAGGCACCAATTACAGACAACTACAGATTTCTGCTGCCAATCACAACCACCATCGATGGATTCAGAATAAAAACTGAAAAAGAAGATTTTCACTCACTGCATGTCGTCTTCCTCATTATCCTCCTCCTCAGAATTTTGTCCATCTTTTTTCTTTTTTTTCTTCTTTGTTTTCTTTTTGAATTTGGACTGTGGTTTATGTTTTTCCGTGATAAGTCCCAAAGGGGAAGTGATGTCATCGAGAGGCAGAGCACCTTCTGACATGTAACTTTCGCATAGTTCACTTTGGACATTGATTTTGACATTCTAAGAGGAAAAAGAAATTTATTAAAACATTTACGGACAAGACTGGCAGCTGCAAGGTCAAACTCCTCTCTTACTTCTATTTTGATTGAGGATGATTACTTCACCTTTTGCATAGTATATACGATGATTAAAAATGATAAAAGATATATATTTTCAAGAGATTTTTTAAAAATACCTCCACACAAACACACACACTCACACAAACACACACACATGTGCACACATATGCAGACACATACAGATAGCAGAAGACATTGATGTATGATTAGACCTCGCCATCACAGTCGATTTTTTTGCATGTTTCAGTGTTTTTCGACATTTTTTTTAGGTCAATTTAGTGCAAAAAATTTTTATGTTGGTTATACAGGGGTATGACACCCAGAGTTACCGCCCTGGGTGACACCAACACTATGAATGCCACTATATGTCAGCCGTGGTCTGAGGAGGGAAAAATCACCAACCACTGACAAGATGTTGGGCAGCCATGGATTATCAATGCCCAGTACAAGTCAACAGAAATCCTGCTGTGGCACTATTGCAGATAGCTTTAATTAAGGCAAAGAAAGGAATTCATGACAACACGCTGTTCTTCGATCTTTCTCGCAGTATCTAAGGTTATCTAAAACAAAAAGATACCAACGCAAGAATTGGGTATTGTTGGTCCAAAATGACCTTAAAAAGCACTTTTTTGAGAAAGCAAAAAAATTGTTTTTAGATGGTGTTTAGTGGTGCACTAGTGCAAATTTTCAAGGTAGTAGTCCCTAAATGTGACCAGGAGCACCTGGCAACATACACACAGAGACACCAAGACACACACACAAGCAAAAAGAAGAAAATCTGTAGCCCGCTTGACTGGTTGGTCGGGTGGGCCATTTGGGATGCTACAGTGATTTGATCAATAACCTGGCACCAGATTCCAGAGGAGACCTATGAAAGTCTCATGGAGTACATACCTGATCAGGTAAGAGCAGTTTTACAGGTATATGGAGGTCATAATGTTTCACTAATCAGTCTTTGTGTAAACTTCTCAAATTTCTTGGTTCAAAGAAGTCCCACATTTGCTTTGATCAGCTCCACAAAGATTCTGTAATCGAGTCTTTGTACTTATTAACCTTTCGGGACATTAATTTGAAAATATTGATCTTACCTTTTTTGTTGTGTTCCTTCTTCTTAAAATACTTGTGCCCGTCTAAAATAGAAGAAGGTACCAAAGCATCATAAGGTATGTGTATCAAACAGGAATCATAGCAAGAACGAAAGGAAGAAAGAAAGGGAAAAAAGAGGAAGGACATGAAAAGAATGAGAGCAAAAATGGAAAGAAAGAACAGAAGAGAGAAAATGAAAGGAATGAAAGGGAATAGAAAAAAAAGAAAGAATTAGAGAGAAAAGGAAGAAAAGAAAGAAAAAAACGAATAGTAATTTAAATAACTTTTCAGAAGTAAGAAAAAACTTTTTGATCAAATGAAGAAAAAAATGAAATAAATGGACAGGACTGGTTAGTCACTCAATAGAAACCATCGCATGACCAATGTCTTTTGGCAGCATGCCTTGTTGGGGATGATCAATACTAAAATTTGAAAAAAACGAGTGATAAATGAATAAGTTACTTCTCTGACCTTTTGTTGGTCATGGATCATTAAAAAAAGTTTTAAAAAAACAAGTGTGAATGCTGCCGAACACAAACTAAGGGACCAATTGGACTTGAACTCACATTGCAAATTGAACCCCGGCTAAAAATCTATCTAAGGGGGATTTTCAAAAAGGGAAGGAAAAGAGTAAATACTTAAATTCTCAACCAACCTAAAGACTGAAGAAACCTACGTCGACTGTTTTGGAGACAGTTTTGTTTGAGGGTTCCCTAATTTGTAATATTTTTCTCTAACCGAAACTGTAATTAACATTGAATAAATCATAATCATTACATAATCTACTTTTAAAATGTCACATAGCAAATATTGCTATGAATATTAAAATGTATTTGAACTTTTTATTAGTGTGCATAGTGTTTGTCTAAATTATTAATAATTAAATTTCTCTATGGTTGTGATCTTGTAAAAACTCATTAAAAACGAAAACAAATGTTAAATTACTCTTCGGTGCTTAACTGCCAGGGGATGGGGTTGCAATTAGATGGGTTGTTGGAAAATTAGTCACAATTTTTTGAGCAGGGGTCGGGGAATAAGAATTGTATGTGTGTTGGGGTAGGAAACTATGACCCACAATCAAAACATGGTTGTTTGAGAAAGATTTATAGTAAGGATCGGGTAGGCACATAGGAAGTGAAAACATACAGTATATTACAGGGACAATAAGATTCTTTTGTTAATTAGTCTAAACAAGCTCTCTCCTTGCATTGTTCAATAGATGTCTTTTGGGAACATTTTGACAAATCTGTAGGTGTCCCCAAAACCTCCAGGGAGAGAGTAGAGATGGACTCTTGAAAATTAATTGGCAGGGTGAGGGGATCCTAATAAAAATGAGGGGTCGGAAATTTTTTTGAAAATTGATGAGGGATGGGGTAGGCAATTTGGCACCGAAGGTATTCTGTAAGAAAAAGCAAGCACTGCTTTAATTGACTCACTTCTTGTATCATGTTTTGTCTTCTGACTCTCTGAGCCCGCCAGAATCTCTGTATTTTGATGGCTGAGTAGGTCTTATGAATTTTCAGGCACTTACCAATGTACAAATAAGCTGGTTGTTTCAAAAAAACCTGGAGGATAAAAAGGTGGAGAGAAAATGGGTAGCTGTTATCATAGAAAATCTAAGATATTTTATATTCTTGCAATTTGATCTTGAAAGTTACTTTCTAGAAGTCTCTTCTGGGAAGATTCAAAATAGAGTACGGTACCAGTCAAAATAAGAGAGCAATTTATTCAAATGTAAATTTTATTAGTAGCAAATGCCATAGGATGTTGAAATTTATTGAAATTGTAGCTCTGGTGGTTATAGGAAAAATATTCAAGAAAACCTTTATCTGAAAAAAAGAACAAAAGGGACAGAAAAGGAGAATAGTTTTGTTTTTTTGTTATATTCTAGAATCACTGGCAGTTTTTTGTCTATACATCTATTTTTATTTTTATTTTTCTCATGTTACTTAAAAATATTTGAAAAATATGAAACCTTTCAAAAGCAGTTGGTACAAAGATGCAACAACAAACGAATCATAAGCGTCATTGTTGATTTACTTAATTTTCAAACATTTCAGTTAGGGGGTCACATCTCTAGATGGTGGAAATTTATTTAACAAAGATGATCTCCTCACCAAATAGAGTTAGCAAACACAAGGGAGTGAGTATTTTAAGCTCACAATTCAAAAAGAAATCACAATTTCTCACCTTGTATGTGCCCAGTCTAAATTCTTTTTGCTTAATATTTAGATAGGTCAACATGGCATACACCTGCTTTTTCTCCTCTGCTTGAGGTTTCATGAATTTGGTCAGTGGAAAATATCTGGCATAGAAAAATGAAAATGGAGTCTAAGTTAATGATAAAAAAAGCAGCCAAAACACAATTTGGGTCTTAAAAATGCATTTCAAAGGCACCTTTTATTTATATAAGTTGTGCATCCCTTATCTAGAAAGCCTGAGATCAGAAGTAATTTGGATTTTTTTAGTTTCAGAATATCTGCATATTCACCATGAGATATACATTGAAAAAAATGAAAACTTCTCCCTTTATATTACAAGACTACAAGTCGTTATCTCTTTTCAATTGGTGTGTTTAGAAGAATTTGGTTGTATTTTAGTGTATTAAAAAAATGGTGGTGAGCATTTGTTTTGATTGACACTTGTTTTGTCTTTCATTTTCACCATATCGTTTTGTCTACAAACTTGAAGATTAGCATCAGTACTCCATTAGAACCCTTCTAAAAACACAAAATATATATATTTTCATGTTTTAAAGGGGTTACAAAAAGATGACCAAGCTTTTACTGTAGTTGAAACGATTTAAATGTCTTGAAGATTGGCCAAGTCTCTCGTCTTTGAATCATACTACACTGAAATTGGGTGTAGAATTTTCAACTTGAAATGTCATCTTGACTTTTAAAACGTTTTGGGTTTTGGAACACTACAGTTTTCAGAGTTTCAGATAAGGGGTACCGACCTGTAATTCCATTATCTTTTTATATTTTCTAAAAACTCTAGGTTAAATAAATACTTTTTCTTGAAAAAATTCACAATGTGAAATTGAAGATAGCATAATGAACAACTAGACAAAAAACAGAGAAGCCATTATACAATGAGAAAATATTTGTTTCATTCATAAGATACAGAACTACGAGAACTCACCACAAAGCTAAGTTTGTTATATCTTATTTTATTCATACAAGTTGGTTCATGTGGTCAACTTGATACTAATTAATGGAGGTTTGTCAAATTCCCAAAGTAGAGTTGAACAACCGTAGCTCTCAAAGATGGCAAAGGGCTCTATCCTTTTTGTGTACGTGTTGGTTTATATGTGTATGTGTATTCCACTGCTCCTAACCATACTGTTTTGTCTACAGACTTGAAAATTTGCATCAGTACTCCACTAAAACCCTTCTAAAAACTTTTTTAATTTTGGGAAAAAAAAGCTTCTTTGATCTTTATGGGCTTTATTTTGACGCGTTTATGGATAACATCTAGATTCTCCAGAATCTAGATATTTCTAGATTTCTTACTCTAAAATGTCAGTGATGTCATCAATAGAATTTATTTTGATTATATTTACTCTTGAATTAAATCATTTTTGCATGACTTCAAATTTTAATGCTACAGTTGTTCAATTATTGACTGCTATGGTGAGTTGACTTTATTTTTCTCCAGTAACAAGAACAAAAACACAAAAAATCCTCACCAAAATTAGGGGTGTAAATTGATACGTATTTCATATTATTTTTATGATTTGAACTCATGACAAATTTGCCTAAAATATGTTTTTATGATTTAAAAAAGATTATGTATAAAATATAATAATATAAGAGTTGCAGTAATCATCTTCATTCAGAATAGAAGTTAGAGTGGAGTTGGACTTTTGCAGCGGTCAGTCTTTTTTATATTAACATTAGTTCTGGCCAAAAGACGGCCAGTCAATCAGCTTCATGCAGGACAATCCAGTTTTTGGGCACTCTGTCTCCCATTAGTTCCGCAGGTGTTAATTTGTCTTCCTTTCAAGGGTTTGTCTAAGAAATCTTATGTAAATTACTTCAGAAATACTTTTTAAAAAGTGGGAACTCACTGAAAGCAACCATTATGTAGTTGCGATTGTCAAGTAATTGTTTTCATTATTCTATGGAGTTGCCACTTTCAAAAGGTCTGCCTACTCAACAAGGCCACACTGTAATACCTTTGTTGATCCTTGCCCCCCCCCAATGGTGGCAGAGATCAGTCTGGGAACTACTGGTCTGGAATGTCCTCCTCTTTGGAAATTAAGAAATGGTCACCAGTGGCAGAACAACAGGGGAGGGGGGGGCAGAGAGGGCAACCTGCCCCAGGTGACACTATTAGAGGGGGAGACACCAAGATGACTGCCTATAAAAATTTTCATATTCTTGATAATTCTTTTTTCTAATGAGACGTCTGTCTATCCACACAATATCTACGAAAGTACTCAATGAATTTCAATGAAAGTTGGTGGAAAGGTGGACAATAGGGCATTGAAGGAGTGATTAAATTTTGGGCCGGATCAATACACAATTACCTCTCCCCCTGCATTAGAATCTTTTGTCCATACCACATAATATCACTAAAAGTTCATGTCTATTCAATCAATATCTTCAAAAGTTCTCAATAAATTTCAATTCAATTTTGTAGAAGTCTGGGCAATGGGTTAAAGAAGAAGTGATTAAATTTTGGGGTCACCCCATACACAATCACTACCCACTGACAATGACAGTTGCTTAAGTGTATGATCTCCGAGTGCTATCGAGTTTCATTGTATTTTTTTCTAAAAGACACTGAATAAAAATATTTTCATGGTACCCACATTTATTATTTTCATGTTATTTCCAAAAGTCAGAACTGAAAAATTGAAAACTAAAGATGAATTTAATTATTAGTAAATGTAGGCTTTCACCATCAGATTCAATAATATGAGAGAATCATGAGGAATAATAAATAGTATCAGTAAAAAAGATCCACAAAATTCTAGATATCCTGGGAAGAGAGTAAGAGGTGACACCAACCATTGACCCAGCACTGCTGGCCATCATTCAAGCAACTTTTTTTCAACTCTGATAATTCATTTGCATATGAATAAAAGAGACCAACAAATTTATGACCTAACGGAATATTGAAAAACAAAAATTTGTTTGATGAAACAAATATTTTTACCATTTCTTCACTGTCTTATGTATATATTTACAGCATAAGATATTGACATAGCTACTGACAGTCTTTGTAATGTTTGGATAAATGAAATTTATTAGTGTGCGGGTGCATACATATGTGTGTATATGCTCTTAAAGTATACACTCTGTAGAATGTACCACAAAATAACTGTTAGTTCACATACTAGTGAATTCAAAATTTAAAAAGAACACAAGAAAAAAACAGATTTAGCCTTTAATGTGACTGAAGTGGTTACATATCCCTCTGGTACCAATGGTTGATATGTGAGCCAAAGTAGTAATGTAGTTAGTGAGGTAGCAGAGGAAGTGAGTACATTCTTCAAAAGTGGCGCCTTTTCAGGAATTTTTAAAACTCTCTTATTCCCCTGTGCAATAAAAGTCAAACCTCACAATTTTTGTTGTTTATTTTTTTCTTTACTGCATGGCTTGGAAGAACTTTCTATATTCATTACTTTATTCTGAAAGCTTCCCAGTGGTAGGGACATGTTTAGTGATCAGATCATATTTGTTATAAGAGATTCCATCATTGCCTGACTTTTGAAATTTAATGCATAGAAAAGGAAATCTCAGAATCAGATCTGACTGTGTCACCAAACAAGTGACAAATAAAAAACAAATAAGTCTGGCTTGGTGGAGTGGCGCCTTTTGTCTGAGCATTAGAAACATCAGAAAGGCTAGTTATTAAAAAGAATTTCTAAAAAGATAGGTCCTATTGTTTCACTTGCTGTCAAGCAGGAAAGCCTCAAGGAATATCTGCCAAGAGGAAGCTTTGCCATACACACAGGAAAACAAGAAAAATGAATTCAGTGGTTTTTTTAAATGCTCCAAGTGCATTTGTTATAAATACATTTATGACAAGACAACATGCGTCAATGAAAAATGCCCGAAACTTGTAACAAATTCTTTTTTCATCAAAACCTCCCCAAAAATAGAACTACACTAACAAAAAGAATTTATTCTTGTGCTAAAACTCTTATAATTTGACTGCATTTTAAGCGTGTTTTGATTTTCATTCATTGTGCCTGTAATTCTTTGCACATGTCTTCAACGTGTTTGTTTACTGTTTTCAACAACATTTTTCAAATTTATTTCCTCACAGTACATTTAAACATTTTTCTGACGAGTCATCCTCTGATGAGTGTCAGTCAAAACAAGCTTATAAGGAGGTTTTATTTTCCAAGTTCACAACTTTTTTCTCCTCCTCTTTCATGTTTTGTCATCCATCCACTAATTACGACAATGATTCAGTCAACTGTCTGCAAATCAATGGCTCAGGCAATTTGATGAGAGTAAATAAGTTGGAAAGGTTTATTTATGTTTAATATTTGATGATTCATAATTAATTCATCAACTAATTTATTATAATTGATTAATCGTTAAAAAGAAATGTTCAATCCTTGCCATAGGATTACTGTCCAATTTAAATTTGCGATAAAAAGCAACTGCAAATTAAGATGAAGGTAAAAACTAGTCAAAATTAATAATAATGTTGCAATACTTCATTCAAGAATAGTATTTGAAAAATCAACAATATCATTTTATCAAAAGACAACTAAGTCACAATTGCAGACATCCTCAGTGTGGTATATCAGTTATAAGGAGTTGAGTTTAAGATGTAAGATCAGCTTCTGTTTAATTATAAAGTCCCCGTGGCTGAATGGTTAAAAGTGGCCAGGCATATACTGGACCTCCCACCCTCTGGCTAGAGAGTGTGACTTTGATTCTCACTGTGGATTTGCTTTTTATTTTCCAATTACACTGATTAATTTTTGAAGGTTGAGCTTGCTCTGCCAAAGGCTTGCCATCTTAGAGTGATTCTTCGCTTGATTTCCTCTTCTTTTGAGGGTCTCATGGAGATTCGCTGTCTTAGGTAGATGTAGTGATCTGCTTTGTCCAGTTCTGTATCTTCAATTCTGATCTTAGTGTTTCTATCTCCGATGTGGTTGTTGCACATGATCTTCTTCTTGCTGAAGTTCATGTGTGGGCTGACTTTCTTGCTCTCTTCGTTTAGTTCACCTATCATTAGTTGGAGGTATAGATCTAACTTTGATAGGTTTTGAGGATTGATCCTAAAAAGAAGTGTGCATAACCAATGCATCCTCCCAATAGTCACTTATGGAGCTGAAACATGAAACCTAACCAAAAGACAGATCTGCAAACTGACATCCATGCAATGTGCACATGAAAGAATTATGCTGGGCCTCACATGGAGAGACCACAAGATAGCAAAGTACATCTGGGAAAAGACAAGAGTCAGGGACATCATAGAATCCATTAAAAATCTCAAATGGCAGTAGGCTGGCCATGTTGCAAGAATGTGGCAGACAACTGATGGACATCGCAACTCACAACATGGATCCTCCGAGATCATATGTGCGGCCGTTGCTGGCAGAACATTATATGGAGAGACGAGCTAGATAAATTCAAAAAGTACTGGCTTCACGACGCCCATGATAGAGAAGTATGGCGAATCCTGGGGAAGGTCTATGTCCAATGACGGATGTTAAAAGACTGATGATGATGATGACACTGATTAATTATTGTTGTGGGATTATGGTCCAATTTAAAGTTGTGATAAAAGGCGATTGAAAATTAGGATGAAGGCAAAAACTAGTTCAAATCAGTAATAAGGAATGTCTAAAGCATAAATCACTCAAATCCTACAAAGCCTGTGAAGATTTGAATGCATATAGGCTTACTATGCATTCAACAAAGAAATGAATTTTGTAAATCAGTGGCCCAAGTGGAGTGTTGACTTTATCAAATTGATAAGAAACCTGTTGTAAAACCATAAAATTTTGAGAAATTATCGATTAAATATTGATTCAACTTCCCTACATATGTTTATAGGTCACACTTTCCGGATGATGAACTTTGAAAATTCAAACAACTCAAGAAATGAACATGACAAATACACAGCTCATAAAAGAAACTCAAAATAAAAAAGCATATTAAATTTTCGTTCACACCAGGGGTTATCAACCATATTGGTGTTGCCGCCCTAATTCACATGAAAATTTTTTTTTCCACCGCCTAACTGTTCAGTGAATGTTCAAAATGATATAAAAAAGCTTTTAACTCTTAAAATACCCTGAAAATAAACAGCTGTCGCTGTTTCTTTAATAAAATTAATGTAAAGTACTAACATCAAACATTTGGCACACACAAACCATTTTTATAGATATCATCATTGTAATATCTGTTGTGTGGCAAAATGCAGCTTGAGCAAATACATTGGGTTTACTTAATAAGTGATATCACAGTGCTACATAGAAAATGACGCTGTTGACTATACTACCCATCAAAATTTCAAAAGAGCCACCATTTTCAGCTTAGTTGCTCACTTCTCATTCAAGGACTGAAATCACTCACTAGTGGATGATATGGCTAAGGTTGAGAAACCCTGCTCTATACTAACTCATATTCTCTCTTGGTTTCTAACCCCTATGAGATTGAAATTACGTCCTCAAATTATAGATAGACACGTCTGGTTAGTAACTCAATAAAAAATATCAAATGACCAACATCTTTTGGCAGCAGACTGTGTTGGGGATGATCAA
Source organism: Thysanoteuthis rhombus (assembly GCA_963457665.1). Lineage (NCBI taxonomy): Eukaryota > Metazoa > Mollusca > Cephalopoda > Oegopsida > Thysanoteuthidae > Thysanoteuthis > Thysanoteuthis major. The sequence goes on along the minus strand of OY735231.1, from coordinate 21,955,951 downwards.
TTAAAATTTGGAAAAAGGAATGATCAATGGATAAGTTAATTCTGTCGCCTATAAAATTTCAAGGAATTCTCAAATAGATACTGATGTACCTTCCTCTCATATATATATATATATATATATATATATATATATATATATATATATATATATATATATAGTATATGTGGTACAAATCAGGTTAGCAGTATCATCATCATCATCATCATCAGTCTCTTAACGTCCATCGTTGGACATAGACCTTCCCCAGGATTTGCCACACTTCTCTATCATGGGCGCTGCAGAGCCAGCACTTCCTGAACTTGTCTAGCTCGTCTCTCCGTCTAATATTCTGCCAGCCTCGGTTGCACATGTGATCTCGGGATATCCATGTCGTGAGTCATGATGTCCATCGGTTGTCTGCCATTCTTGCAACATAGCCAGCCCACCACCATTTGAGATTTTTGATGGATTCTATGGAGGCCATCAGTCGACAAGGTGTAGATCCAGTATATGTTGAAGTGCTGAAATATATATATATACAATCACAGCAGCTCCTTTATTAGGTTATATAAAGACTTGGACCCCTTTCAGCTCCAGAAAGGAGTAAGACAAGGTGATACCAGCTCACCTAAACTCTTCACAGCCTGCTTTCAGTATAACATAATATAATAATATATCAATAATATAAAGCCACTTCTGAAATGTAGTGGATTTATTTCATAGGGGGCTCAATACATGAAACTTTTTATTATTGAAGTTAAGTTGTTTTAGAGAATTCGCCTGATGAGGCCCGGAGAGGGCAGAAACATGAGCTAGTTTGTGTAGCAAATCCACATTCTACTGTATATATATATATATATATATATATATATATATATATATATATATATATATATATATATATATATGACTTACTTTTCTGATCAAAGCTTTGAAAATTCATAACTAAAAAGCAATGAATTTCTCTTTACACCAACTCATATTTTTCCTTGATTCCAATCCAGTTTTTGTATTACTTTTAACTCCTACAAGATTCTAAAAACCACATTTGCAAGTCGAAATGATGCCCAGATAACTGCTTGTATCTCACATCTGTTTAAGTTATTCATTTCAAAAGGTTTTTTGTTTTTTTTTCTACGTGTCATGTATTTGTTGTATTTATTCTCAAAGTTGTTTACTGTCTTTGTTATGAGTACACTTGGGTCATTCTATACTTGTAAGTTTTACTTGTTTATTATTCTTTAAGGGACAAAGTTTTTCTAGTGGTTTTTTACAGTGTTCTTCATAAGCTTTGTTGTACTTTTTTTGTTTATTGCAAAGACCTTGGATATTATCTATGTCTTTAATTATTTTGAATATTTGCATTATGTCTTCCTTTATTCTTCCCTCATTTATTGTAATTGATTTTATTTCTATTCTTTTTGTAAGGTACACCCACAAGTTATGAATAGACAGATTTCAATAGAGACTTTCATGTGAGCAACAACTTTTACCTACGCTGTGTTGGGGGTGATCAATCAAAAAATTTTTAAAAAATGGATGATTAATTAATAAGTTACTTCTCTCTCCTTTTATTGAATAGCTAAAAGGTCTGAATTTTCAAAAAATAAGCATGAATACAGCCGGGCACAAAGTAGGGACCAATTTAGCATAAACTAACACCACAAACTGGACACCCACCAAAAACCTACTCAGAGAGTAATTCTAAAAAGACAAAAAAAAAGTTTTTGTAAACATAAGGAGAAAATGTTTAAATTTTGAGCCTTCTAAGTTCATTGGTGTGGCCTGTATGCATTATATATACAGAAAAGCCATCTACCCAGACCTATTTGAAAACTAAAGAAACCTTTGTTGGCAGTTTTGGTGAAAGTTTTGATTCTGATACTGATGCACTTCCTTACTTTCAAGAGACTCACTTTTCAGATGATAAACTTTGAAAATCCAAAACTAAAAAAAACAAAACAAAACAATGAATTTCCCTTTCATATCAACTCATATTTTCTGTTGATTTCAATCCAGGTTTTGCTTGACTTATAACCCCAACAAGATTAAAGTTGCACTCTCAAATTATAAATAGATTAGTTGAATTCCTTCGAAAAACTGTGTCGTCCTATTAACTGTAATTTTTTGCTGCTGTCTCAAGAAACAATGAATGTAAATTGAGAATCCGAATGTACTGGAGCAGACAGGTAACTCAGAGGAGGAAAGTGAGTGAGTGAATGTCAACAATCCTCTGAGCAGCAGTAGACACAGGTGAGATAACCAACTCCTCTGATGATAGGAACAGTAATACACCTACGAATTAAACAGTCTTTATCAGGTGAAATGCTTCCTAATTGGGTGCTTCTATACACTTACTACTGTCACGGTGATAAAACCCATTATTGAACAGTTCTCAGATCAAATACGCATATAAGCCAACTTCTTACACACATGATCTCTTCCTAGTTATTCTTAAATGCTCATAACATGAATTGTCAAGAGAATGTTCAACTTAAATCATAACAATAGGAATATGTTGAAAAACAGATTCTTGATTCATCAAAAAATGATTCTTATCATAAACAAGACTGACTGCTGCATGGTCCAACTCTACTCCAACTTCTATTCCAACTGAAGATGATTACTGCACCTCATGTATAATATTATATATATAATTAGAAAGAAATTATAAAAATATATATATTTTTTGTATAAATCTATTTATTCACCAATGATTGATGGTAGAATTTTATCTTCTGATTCTGTTGTGAAGACGCTAAATTTGAGGAAAAATGAAAACAAGCCTCGCTACTGTAGGGTCAAACACCATACCTATTCAAAGTGAAAATGATTACTGCAACTTTGGTGCTGTTTATATGACAAATATATTATAGATAAAAATCATAAATATATATGTATATTTTTTAGTATAAATGTATACATTTATTAGAAAGCCCATGTACATCAGTGGGATAAATTTTTTTGTCAAAATCTCAGATTTGTCTATTTAGCTCAATTAGTAAGACAGCCTCCTGGCTTCCAGTTGGTTGTGAGTTCAAATCACAGTAAGGGGATATAGGTTTTACACCCCTTGTTTTGGTGAGGATTCTTGTTATTGTTCTTGTTCTCATTATGGTAGAAAAATAGTCAATTCCAGTTTTGGAGTTAGACAAAAAAAAACAACATTTTAACCATGTATTGAATTTTGACTGAACCGCAAGAAAATATTGGGAAACAACGCTTACTTCCCATGTTTTAAATATTCTTTTTGTTTTTTTAAAAGATTCAAAAGATATTTTGATTGAAATGATTTGTGACTAAATTGAGTTTTTTGATTAATAGGCATCCTTGTTGGAGCATAAATGATTTTCTAGCACACATTATTTATTGAATTGAGGCAAAATATAACTAGATATATTTAGGTGGATGAGTCCTGTATGTTGCACTTTTTATGGCATTTATCTCAAACACCTTTCACTCATTAATAAGCTATCTGGGCCCAGAGAGGCAAAAAAGGTTGCCAGCCCCTGATATACACAAACATTCACAAATACAACCAATAAAAAAAAAATGGTTTTGACTGACCGGTTGATGAATTCTCTGAACGTTAGCCGATATGGAAATCCCAGTTTGCGTATCTTGGCTGCTTCTGCTACTCCCGAGTGAATCAGTTGCTCTTTAACCTTCTCTTCATTGAATACATCCGCTCGATGGAAATCATTTGGTTTGATGCATCTACAGAAGATGCAAGAAATGTTTTTGATGAAAGTATATTCATGAACATTTTTAGAACATTTAAAATATTTATCTTTTAATATGAAAAAGAAAAGGATACAAATTGTCCATACAAGCACACCTCATAACGTTCATATTTGTGCAATGCTTAGGGCCTCGAACATTTGCTTAAAGAATCATGCTCAACATTGCATGTAGAGATCACAAGATAGCACAGTGTATCAAGAAATAAAACGGGAGCCAGAAATATCTCAAAATTCATTTGAAAAACCAAATGGCAATGGGTTGGCTATGCTTGCAAGAATGTCAAACAATCGTTGGACATCATGATTCACAATGTGGATCCTGAGAGATCATATGTGAAACTGTGGCGGTCTTCGTGGGGAAGATCTATGTCGAACAATTGATGATGATGATGATGATGATGATGATGATGATGATGATGATGATGATGATGATGATGATGATGATGATGGACAAATATCATGATAATTTAAAATTCATTTCGTTTGTTGATAACACTACATATTCCAATAATCTGTTCCGTAGTCCCAACACTCAATTGCTAAAAGAGGATTTCCATCTAGTGAAAAAATACACAAAGATCTCCTAATTCTAAACCATGCATAATCTTGAACATATCTATTAAGTCTCCCTGATCTCTCCTATTTTCTTACGATGTTAACCCTAACTCTTTTAACCTATCTTCATAACTCTTAATATTTGATTCTGGTACTAACTTAGTTGCTCGTCTTTGGACTTATTCTAGAAGATTTTTTATGTTCCACCAACGGGCACCAGCCCTGTATACATGAAATAACTGCATCTAAGAACACAGGTCAATGCTCGAAAAATGAAAGAAAATGTGTTGAACATCAATGCTTTGAACATGTACATTATCAAAATAGTTCAGAGTTTGAATGAACATCGAACATAACAAGTCTGGTTGTTAATCACTCGATTGATATCGTCACATGAACAACATCTCTCCACAGCACGCCATATTGGGGAAATCAATAAAAGATTCTTGAAAATGTGGTGATCAATAAATAAGTTACTTCCCTCGCCTTTTTTTAGATCACTATAAAGTTTAAATTTTCAAAAAGTAAGCAGACACAAATTACCGACCAATTTAGCATAAACTTACATTGTAGCCCCCCTTAAAAAGCTATTTTGGGAGGGACTTTTCAAAAAACAAAAGAAATGTTTTTTCTATACATTATTAGGGGTAAATCTTGCAATTTTCAGCCCTCTAACTCTGCTAGTCCGGCCTGTATCCATGATATGTTTTTACATAGACAGCCAGATCAGCTTAAAAACTGAAGAAACTTATTTTGACAGTTTTGATGACAGTCTTGGTTGACAGTTTCAAACAATCAGCTGAATCCTCTAAATAACAATATTGAAGATATACACATATTTGTTTTTTCTTTTCAGCGGGCTTACTACTTCATTTGATTTTTGATTGGTGATATTTCGGTCGTGCTGGTCAACTATGTTTCCAAAAAAGTCAGAATTTAAACAAAACTCAAGTGTTTGAAAACAGCATTGCCCAGCAAGGCAAAAATATCACCAATAAAAAATTAGATAAAGTAGTATGTTCAATGGAAAAAAAACCCCGAAAATCTATACACTTATTATCACCATGCAACAAAAGATGTGATCAAAACAGTTGATGTTGCAGATAATGTCGATTGGGAGCTTGGTAAGACTTCATTGCAAAAGAGAAATAGGTTTTTCTTGGAGAATAAAATTCAGTGAATAAACAAATTTCAGTCGTAGCATTTTGGATAATTTTTCAAAATTATTAGTTAAAATGAGAACTAATTTTGATACAAAGATAAACTTCATAAAATCCTGAGTAGAAAGAAATCATTCCAGCATTCATATAAAATATCATAGTCACACGTTATTTACAAATGAATCCTTTGAAAATTTGATTCTGAGTACGTTTCATGTTTATTTTATAATTCTTTAATGTTGTTTCTTGATCTTGAAAATAATTATTTACAGGTTAAAAATATTCCAAAAAGCAATCAAGCATTACGATTAATAATCGGTTCCTTACCTGACAAAATGTGGCTCAGATTCATTGAGCTTTTGCAGCAGAGAATCCAAGGAAGCCTAAAAATTTGAAGAGAAATCATCAAGAATATAAGTAAATGAATTTGAAATAGGATTGCTTGTTTCACCACAATATTCAAAAATAAAAATGAAAATTATTCATGAAATGAAACCATACGAAAATTTTGCAAGTAAAAATGATGCTCATATTTGTGCTTGTCTCTGTTGAATTTATTTACTTCAAAAGGTATTTTGTTTATGTGTTGTGTATTTGTCATGTATATTCTTGATGTTGTTTACTGTTTTGATTATTAGTATAGTTGCATCACGCTGTACTAGTGAGTTCAAACTGTTAATTATTCTTTGAGGGAAGAAGTTGAGTGAGTTTTTTTGCAGTTCTTTATGAATTTTGTTGTTGTTTCTTTTGTTTATCATTTTTTGCTGGGATGTAATCTATGCCTTTCATTATTTTGAATGGTTGTATTGCACCTTCTGTTATTGTTCTTTCTTCTCGTGTAGTTAGTTTTTAGTTTTAGAAATCATGTTTCATTTGAAAATATTGGTGCAAATTTTGAATTATGTTTCTTCTTTTAAATATCCCCAAGTAGGAAATTTTGAAAAATCAGGTTTTTCATTGAATTAATCTCTTGTTGAGTTTTTTTATTAAAAAAAATAAAATAAAATTACCAAAACAAACCATCACAAAAAAAAGAAAAAAAATCCAAATATTTCTCCTTTGAAGAGAACTTCAAATTTCAAATCTGAACTTTAGTTTAAGTGATATTCTTTTTGTAGTTTTAATCCTAAATCATAGCCTTAGATCAATTTCAGATTGCATGGTAACTTTTTGTTTTGTTATTTTGTTTATTGCATATCAGAACTACATGGATTGTTTGAATGTTATGTGTATTTCATATTCAGTTCAAAAGATACATATGATTAGTGTATCTGTGTGGATTATGATTTATCCAACTCCATTAGAGGTTGTGAGTATTTAGATCAGGGCTAGGATGGGTTGTGTGTGAGGATATCAGAAGGATACTGGATGACATCAGGGTGTAGAAATTGAACTGGGAAATGAGTCACTAGATTGTTGAATATTCATAATAAAATTTAATACTTTTACCTTTAAGTAAGCAATGACAGTTTTGTCTGGTCTTGCTAACTGGACTTTTGGAACTCTATGAATGAAATAAAAAACAGAAGAATTTATTCATCAGAAAAATATGCATTGATATTCTTGGACTTTTGTTCACGTTATTGATTTGATCAAATAGAATCCATATTCACAGTAACATGAAGTTTATGTGAGTCTTGGTCTGGTCATCTGTTGTTGCTTGAAAACCAATATTTTTGAGAATATCCGTACCTCACACAAGTGAATCACCGCAGCCCATGAGTGTACCAGAACTAATTATCTAAAGAAATGATCTGAAATTATCTAAAAAAAATACCAGCTCAAGATTTGGGCATGGTTGGTCTCATAATGACCATAGAGACCCTGAAAAATACCAGCTCAAGATTTGGGCATGGTTGGTCCCATAATGACCATAGAGACCCTAAAAAATACCAGCACAAGATTTGGGCATGGTTGGTCTCATAATGACCATAGAGACCCTAAAAAATACCAGCACAAGATTTGGGCATGGTTGGTCTCATAATGACCATAGAGACCCTAAAAAATACCTTTTTGCAAAAAGAAAAGCAAACTGTTTTTAGACGGTGATGTACTCATGTAAATTTTCCAGGATGTAACCGCAGAAATGTGACCATGAGCGTCTGGACATACACACACATACACATAGTCATCCACATAGACGCACACATTCAAAGAGAGAAGAATCTGTACTGTAACCCTCTTGGCTGTTTGGTTTGGCCATTTGTGGGGCTATAATGATCCAATAATGGCAATCAAGTAATCTTTACTTTGACATACATAAACTTACAACAATGTTTAACCAGCAAAAAGAGGCTTCAGATGTCATACAAAGGCTAAAGAGAAAATTATATTTTTAGTATAATTTTCAATTAAAAAGTATAATTAAACAAGATATTCATCAGAGATTAACACAATAATGAAATTCAGTGCATGTCTTTATTAGATTGCACATTATGAATTCCTCAAAGTATGAATGAAACAATGCATTCAACATACCAAATTGATATTTCAATAAAGAATTAAAGACTGGCTTTTAATTTTATCATTGCATTAAATTCTGATGAATATGTTTAATTATACTTTTGATGAGAAATAATACTTTTTAGAGCCTTTGTATGACTTTTAGAGCCTCTCTCCACTGGTTAAACACTGCCATAGGTTTATGTACATCAGAGCAAACATTACTGACAATATGCAATAAGGACTGCTATCATGAATCAGCTGAAGTGATACTTCATTTCCTCAAAATACTTCTTGAAAAATGCTTGGTAACAGTTCTATAATCTGTAAAAAAAAAAGGATATAAAATAATCCTGAAAAATAATAGAAATGCGATTTGAAATTATTTTGAAAGCAACAGAATCCTTTCATGGGCATCCGCTACCACTTTTCCAGGGTGGGGTCAAAAGATACATTCCAGAGAGGAGTGGATATATAGAGAATATAAATCCAGATGTTGGTTGTCTGTCAAGAGACTAAGGAGTGCCTAACCTGTGATCAGTCCTAAGCACTCACTGTTCTTTGGAGCCCCTTGATCCCTAGCCTCTATAAAGTTCCAACTTCCAAACCTTCTTGCCCTCGAAGAGAAGGCCTGATCCAGAGGAGGGCTAATGCTCTGTTTGCCCCATTCCCCCCAGTGGATGCCCATGAATCCTTTTCTTTTAATGTATTTTTTTTGAACAGCTAAAAATAGAATTTCGTAAAAATGAACTTTTTGTGGTCAAAACTTTAATGCAAAAAATGTGAAAATTGGAAAAATGCAAATAAAAAACTGCCAGCACCGTTAATGAGAAATGAAAATATGAGGTCTATCCTGTGAAAAAACAAACTTTCAAAACGGTCCACCAATGAGGTGTTTTAGAGTGCTCTTATACTTTATGGTGGAGTGATCTTGGCCTTTAATTGAGAAAAAAAATACGTAGCAATTCACATTGGTTAGTTTTTGAACTATACCTGTGTGAGTGAACAAAAAGAAACTGCATAGATATGTGCAAGAGTGAACTTGTGCACTTGGCCTTTTTTTTCCCTCAAATTGATCAATGAAGATTTTAGAAGAGTGATGTGTTTGAGTGAGAGCCTGTTCCAAATTAGGAAAAACTTTTTGAGAGATTTTTCAAGACATTGCAACAGGCCTATAGGGAGAATTGTCTGAGTTGTACACAATGCCACTATTGGTACCGGCATTTCAAATTTGGATGAACATTCACCAAAGATGATGGTAAATCAGGACAACATTTCTCATTGACAGAGAAAGATCACATTGAAAAAGGGTGTGATGTGATGTGTGGAAATCCTCATCTATCTGAATGATGTTGGCGCAGTATCTCCTGACAGATGGATAAAATGTAATGCAATCCATCATCAGTTTATCTTTTAGAATCATGTACAAATTTCTGCAGATTCCTACCTCTTGGGAAACTTCATTGACAGTTAGACAACAATTTCCATGTATCACATCATGCACATTTTTGATGTGGTCTTTCTCCGTCACTGAGAAATGTCACCCAGTTTGGTGACAATTTCTATGAATAACAGGACTCCTAAACCTTCATTGTTCAACTTTGGGAAAAAGGCCAAGTGCACCAAGTACACTCTTCCACATATAGATGCATTTTTTTTATATATAAAAGGGCAAGGTCACTGCTATATAATATTTCAGTCAAAGCATGCTAAAACATTTCTATGGCACATTATCCAAAGAGTTTGGTTTCTTCACAGACTGGACCTCATATTGAGGTATTAAGATTTACTTATAGATAAAATTTGGAATTTCATTGAATTGCAGAGAAAAGGGAATGTTGTGGCTAGATTAATCAATAGATTGATGCACAGATTCAAATATAAAATCAGTGTTGCCAATTTGGCACTTTTGGCACTAAATTTAGTGTGTTTCTTGCTTTTGCAGTGCAAAAAAGCTAAAATTATCTTGAACGTGATTAAACATTTTGGTCATTTTGGATGCAAGTTTTTAACCATTTTTTGTGTTTTTGGGTCATTTTTGGTGTTTTTTTGCTATTTAAAGAGATTAATTGCTTTTTAACTCTTCTTGGCTGTCTAACAAGCGCAAGAATATGTTTTGAATTGGCAACACCATATAGTATCACACATATGCTGCAAAGGCGTAGACTTGTGTGCTCATCTCTAAGTATGATCAGGAAAGTTCCTGGCAATATTAGCATTTTTATTCGTCTCAAAAGCTCTTTAGTTTCATATCCTAAACATAATTATCTGCTAACAGATAATGTAAAAAAATAATTAGCAGATTTATTAAGAAAATTCGAATTTTGAACAATTACTGGACTTCAAATAGGCTAGATTCAATGATCTAAATAAAAAATGGGTCACTCTCTTTTTCTAATATTTGTTTGTACTTGAATGCTCAACCTTTCAAATAAATATAACCAGATATAACCAGCTTAGAATAGGAATTTCATTAAGGCAGAAACCTAATTTCATTTGGGTATGAACCATGGATATCCCCAAGGGGGAGAAGGAGCATTTGTACCTTTCCCCCCGGACTAGTCCTTTTCACCTAGGTGAGACGGCTCAAAAGTTGGAACCTTATAGTTAATAAATGATATTGGTACTGTACAACTATTCAATGTACAGTTGTCTTAATGTTCTCATATAAAAAGACTATTATTATTCGGTGGGGTTCACTCCATCATGTCACACTAGGGTCAGGTTATGCACCTCTGTCAATGGTTAAGTGCATTGTTTGATAACTGGATTATAAAGAAAAACACATATATAATGACTGCCAGATTAATGTTACAGTGGGAAGATTTGCAATGATACTCTTTTAAAATCTCCCACAAAACCAACTTCGTAACTCTTTGTCATCATTCAATAGGGCACTTTTATTATGTAAAGTATTTTGTGGACTTTTCTCCTAATCTTGGTTTAGTTTTTGAACACATTCCGGCCGTTGTACCCTACGGTTGTCTTCAGGTAATGAACAGGGGTGTTTTTTTCTGTCTTCTGAATAAAAAAATTTCCATCATGTTGGTCGCATGGAAACGTTCGCATTCCATTGTCTGATATCAGGTGTGATGCGAATGTTTCCATGTGACCAACAAGACAGATGTTTTACCATCCCGAAGATAAAAAAGAAAAAAAATACCCCCATTCATCACCTGACGATAGCCATAGGGTACAACGGCTGAAACGTGTCCAAAAAATGAATGAAGATGAGGACAAAAGTCTACAAAAGCTTAACATGATGATAATCCCTCATCTAAAACATTCAGACAAAAAAAGCACTTTTTATTGATTCAATTCTCATCCTAATAAAAAAACACCATTGCAGGTATTTTTTATTTACCTTTCCTCTTCACAATTAGTTTAAACAATCAGTAAATTGACATTTCCTTGATTTGTATTTAATTTCTCTCTCAGAAATATTTTTTTGTGTTTTTGAACTCTTGATTAACTATTCCCGACACTTATTTATTAAAGCTTCTGGAAAGATTCTGGTCATTCTTAGCAGAAAATATGTTACCAATTAAATATGTAAGAATTATATTTTCTCTGTCTTGATGACTAAAATATAAAAGTTTTAAGCATGGGTATCCGCAACCATTTTTCCAGGGGCAAAATGATGAGCTTCTAGGCATGGAGGGGAGGGGTGGGGTAAAAGTATGTATTAGATGAGGATGGGGAGGTTTCCGGATGTTGGTTAACAGGTAAGGGACTAGGGAGTGACTGAGCTATAACTCATTCCAAGCTGTCACTGTTTATAGTGACCCTTTGAGCTCTGGCTTCTTAAGGTTCAACTTCCAACTTGTACCTTGCACATGGTAAGAAGGCCTAATCTAGGGGACAGGCAAGTGCTCCATTTGTAAACTTCTCGCTAACCTCAGCGGACCTCCATGGTTCTGAGCCATTTTTGGTCTGATCCACATTATAATATTTTCATAAGTTTAAATGTTAATATCAATTGTTAGTTTTCAGTGACTAATGGCTGAATTCTATTCTTCTTTTTCTCACATCTGTTTTGTGTTTTAAAAGATATATATTTGCTTTCATGAACATTGAAAATTGAAGAGATTTATTTGTTGTGTATATTGTTCAGCATTTTTGTGAAGGAAGAACAGAGCTTTTATCCCGAAAACAAAAAGAGTTGTTCAATTGTTTGTTTCTTTTGGATATACTAAAAGATGAAAAAAAAACAAAACATGTAAAAATGCTAATGCTCGAAAAATGTATGTATCAGTGGCCAGGTTTAGCCAGAGGGGAAGATTATCCAAGCTTTATCTCGGAGACTTACCCAAAACAGGCTGGATGGCTTTGAATTTGAAAATCGAGTGAGTCTGTAGGCACCTCAAGAGCAGGATTGCAAATTTAGGTGTGATTTTTGTCAATTTCTCAATTTGAGAAGTCTCTCTCTAATTCATAAAACTTTTAATAAAACATTTCAAGTAGCAATGCTAGATTTTAAAACGTGAAAAAAAAAATAATCTAAATCTAAATATTATCAACAATGGATTTATAAATTTGAAAATAACAAAGCAATAAACATCCAAATTGTCTACCCTGCTGAAAAGGCTGGTATTGAACCTATGCCTCCAGACTCACTTGATTTCAAAATTTGTCACCATTCCAATGCCTGTTTTGGGTAAGTCTTTGAGATAAGCTTGGATTATCTTCCCTCTAAGCCAAATCTGGTAATCAAGCCACTGGAAAAATTGGTACACAAATTAAGATTAGCCAGATGTCTTTTTTTTTTTAAAAACTGCATTTTTACTTTTATTTCTGAGAGCTTTAAACATTGTTTCCTTAAATGCGACTTTTTTCTTTAATCAGGAAAAAAAAAAAATAACGTTCAAATTTTGTTAATTTAAAGATGACTGAACATACCTTCTGTGAGACCGATGTTGATGTTGAAGGTTATTTTCCAATGTAAATTTTCTTGAAGGTCGATACTGAAATGGTGTTCTGAAGGAAAATTCAAGTGTATACTGCATTAAAGGTATAAAAAAAAAATATTTGTTCAATGCATTATTCTATAATATGAAAGCCCAAAAAGATCAGACGTGAATAAAAGCCTTACACTGAGATTGTTCCTGTTGGGCCCTTCTTGACTGTGAAGAGGTCACTGATGAAATCATCTGAACTGTCTTGTAGGCAGGCCATCAGATCTATGCTCAGTTCATCTTTATTCTTTTCTAGAAATGAATATGTGTTGTACCAAACCTAAAAGGAGATTTTTATTGTTAGCGCCACAATGTAATGAATGTCTTATGGAGAACCTAAATCAGCCTATCCAGTCCTCAGAACAGAAATTCAATTCTATTATTCCACGGATTCAAACACAGTAGGAACAGGTCTGATTAGTCACTCAATAGAAACCGTCATGGGGAGGGATCTTCAAAAAACAAAAAGAACTTTTTTTTCAGCCCTCTAGTTCCAAATTCTTCACAAAGACCAAATGAAACATTGTATTAGAAAAAGTTGATTCATTGTGAAGTCTTGCAAGTATGAGTTAAATAAGTTAATATACTTTTTGTTACACTAACAAAACATGTATTAGAAAAAAATGGTTCTAATTATTAATTTCCGTTTCCATTATTGTGTTATCTCATCATGTCAGCACATAAAGGTTATCCTGAAGCTCAAAATATCTGCTGTAAACAATTTATTTTGAAATTTGCTTGACTTGACCAAGATAAGACATTACATACGGAGAGGAATTTTCCTTCGAAGAAGACATACTTATTCAGCTAAAGGCATTAGATGATGTAGAGAAGTCATTCAGGGGGGTGGGTTTAAGCTGGGGGGGTGATAGATTTTAAAAAAGAGGCAACTGAGAAACACTGGACCCAATGGATTTGAAACTTTGATAAACACAGCGCTGCCTTATCTTGATGAGTCAACTGATCTGGTGAATATTGGACTAAACTTGAATCAAAATGAGGCTCAACTTATGCACCAACAATAGATTTTATTGTATATACAGTTTATTAAATTTGGTGTTACAAATAGGAAAAAAATATTTTATCTATTTTTTATAGTTTTAATTGCCAGCTTCTCTTTTTTTTAAAGCCAAAGATAAGAGGTCGTATTTTAGTAGAGAATCTATCAGCGTATGCTTGGCTTGGTTCACCTCCCCAGTCCTTCTTCAGTCTTTGTTTGCACTGAGCTACTGTTTCAGCTGACACTGTACACTCCGATGACCTATTCAGTGTCAGTGAAGGAAAGAAATGACCATGTACTCCCGTGTCCTGGTGAACTTTATTATGGTGAGTTGTTATTTAGAAAATACCCTTGTCATGTCATTCACTGTGAAGGCAGTCTTGGTTTTTATTTAGTTTTCATTTGTGTCGCAATACCAAAATGATACCATTGAAAAATACATCAGAGCTCATTGGTTAATACAGAACATTTCTTGTAGGTTCTTTCAACTATTAGAACAAACAAGTCTGGTTAGTCACTCAGTAGAAATTGTCACATGACCAATATCTTTTGGCAGCATGCCTTGTTAGGGGTAATCAATTAAAAAATTGGAAAAACAGGTAATGAACGAATAAGTTACTTATCTCATCTTTTGCTGGGCAGTAATCACTAAAAAGGCCTGAATTCTCAAAAAACACGAGTGAAATCTGACAGACACAAACTTTAATATCGACTAAAGATATTAGAATAAAAAAAAAAGATTTTCTCCAATGCCTTGAAATTTCTGAATTTAAAACTAAACCCATAATTTTCTAAAAAAATGTGAATGCGAAAAATACTGGTCTGATTAGTCACCCAGTCAAAACGATCACATGACCAATGTCTTTTAGAATCTGAGTGGTTTGTTTTTTATGCCATGTTAGGAGTGATCAATCATAAAGTTGGAAAAAGGGGTTGCATCAAAATTTTGACTAAGATTTCACAAATTGTTATACTTGATAAAACAAGGGCATTAGTCCAATAATATGCCCACATTCCACCTACCATTACTACAATGCAATTAGTCTTTTACTTACATCACTCTTTCGTGACAGGCTGAGAAGATTCATTCCTAATATATATATATATATATATATATATATATATATATATATACATATATACACTGTGAACCGTGCTATAACAAACTGCGTTGTATTATTGTATGTCTGTATCAGTATAATAAATATTTTTGATCTGTGCAGTATGTATATATGGCAAACAGTGCTATATTGAGGATGCCAGTAACATTATGATAATTGAGTCATTGTATTGTGAATCATGTAATATCAGAGGATGCCAGTACCAATATTATTTCTATATTACCAATATGAGGTTAGGTAAAAAAACAAAAAACTAACTTCCTTAAGAAAGGATGTCTATTATTTTGTCCTTCAAATTTTATGACATCATCAAGAATTCTTATCTGATGATGTAATTTCAAGTGGCTATAAGAACAGGGTCCAGTTCTGCATTGATATTGTATAGTAAAATGAACCCACCCTCCTAAATTATGATTTAATGAATAGAAACTATCCAATTTAGTTTTATTCTTCAAGTTGGAGTTTGCTGAAGATACTGGGCTAAAAGATTCTTTCTACCATGTGTTGAAAATCGATTTTGAACATATTGGGACAGACCAACCAACAGACCAACAGACCAACCTATAGTCCTAATTCATTTTAAAAGACTTTAATAATAATTTCATGGAAATTTGCTATTTTATTTTATATTCATTATTTTTTATATGCATCACATAACTTCATTAAATGAATATTTTTTTTATCTTCCTATTTGAATAATTAAATCAATTGATCGCGTTTGAAAATTTTTCATCAAATTGAAAATTATTTGATTAATATCAGAAAAGTGAGAAAAAGAATAGACTGTTGAGAAAAAAAAGACAAGATTTATTGATTTGCTGTAAGATTTGTTTTAACGAATAGTAAATTGTTTTTAGGTGCAAATGAAGCAGGCTATTTGATATTTAATTGCTCTCGGAAGAATCCCAGCAGTTACGACTATTTCCACTAAAAAAAAAAAAAAAAAAAAAAAAAAATTAAAAATATAGTACGTGAAGTGAAATTCATCTAATGAAACCGCTCAGTTTCTATTCCAGGAGAGAATCCAATCTAAGGGAGGTAACTCTCCTTGTGAATTGATTTCGTGACCAAAATTGTGTTTTTGCCTTCATCTATGACAGGCATTTCCAACGGGAGCAGTATCTCAACCCCCTGCATCATGGGACAAAAGTTTCGCTAAGAGTGATGATTAATTGTCATTAATAAATGGATTTTTTTTGAAAAGAGAAAAAAAAAAAAGAAAAGAAAAAGACGATATCTCTTTTCATGTCAGTAGACTTGAGAAATAAGGGGAAGCCACTTAGTGAATTGCAAAAAATGAATATTCATTTTTTTAAAAATTGTCTTAATCAATTATTTCTACTTTTGTAGGTCGTCCTGGAGCTAGAATATCTTTTGCAAAAAATTTATACTTTTGCAAAAAAATTCATATGAAATTGACACATCAAAACTATAATGAGGCATGACATAAAGGAAAAATAATGTTCCTCCTGGAAGGTTACAATGAAGCTACTTGATGCTGCTATTTATTTGGCTAGAGGCATTAGATAGAGTTGAACAGTCATTCCCAACAAGCATGGGGGTGGTCAATGTCGCTACTGAGGGGGCAAAAGTTGGTTGAGAGGAAGGGATGATTAAAAAACATTAGGCTGGCTGCGTCAAGGTCAAACTCCACTCTGACAAGCTTGAAAGTTTTTATGATATTTTTAAAATTTGGCCATGGGATTTGATAAAATAGTATGTAGATCTTTTTCTAGATGAATGGAATGAAAATCTTGATAATTTTGGATATAATTTGAGGCGATTCAGATATTAACTGAAAACCGTTCAAAGATTTCTATTCTCTCTCTCTCTCTCTTTCCCTCCCTCTCTCTCTTTCCCTCCCTCTCTCTCTTTCTTTCTTTCTTTCTTTCTTTCTTTCTTTCTTTCATTGATTGATGACATAGTAATAGAATCTGTCTCTCTTTTTTCCTGTTCTATCTCTATCCATCATTTTTAATTTTTCACTTTTTTATCTTCACCTAAAGTCTAAAATTGTCATTGTTGTTAGGCGGGAAAAATAAATTTAAAATTCTGAAGGAGTTTCATAAAAACCAAAAGAGGGTGTTAGGGGAAAAAAGGTTGAGAACCCTAATCCATAATGTAGTAAATCTTTTGAAAGTTCTCAAACTTTACAAAGTATTTGGAACATTCTGTCAACTAAATGAATCATAGGATTTATACTCAAGGAAAAGCGGAAGGCATTTTCCATCAACAAAACATTTACAAATATCATCTGCTGATTAAAATTTGGTTTTGTGTGTTGCACTAAAATCTTAAAAAGGCCATGTTCTTCTTTCTAATTCTTCATAAAGACCCAATGAAACATTGTATAATAAAAGGTTGATTTTTACTTTGGATACCTTTGAGTCTGTCAAGTATGTTCTAAATAAGTCAACGTACTTTTCATTACAGTAACATAAAATAACAACTTCTTAGATCTTAGCCAATAACAGACAAAAATCTTTCAAATGTCAATCAGATTTTTTATCTTTATAGTTTCCCATTTTGAAATGAGTAATTTTCTATGGCATCAATTCTTTGTTTATCCATCAAAATTTCATAAAAAAGAGAAAAAATATTGAATTTCTTATGCCTTGCCTATGTTCATTCTAGTGTAGGAAGTTTTTTAAACTTATTTTATTAAATGAAGTGGTTATTTTTGCACACATGAATTTAAAATGTCTTTTCTGAATGTCAGCAAGAGTTACGTCCCTTGGTTCCTCGAAGATAGCTGAACGTGGCTGAAAGTTACCGGATTTTTTCATTTTTCATTTTCAGCTAACTCTGTGGCCTAAAAGTGACTGGATTCTTTTATTTTTCATCCCCAGCCAACTTTATAGTTACAAATTAAAATCCTTTGAATATACTATTTGAAATTGCATTCAATTATAAAGTTCCTGACATGTTTGGAAGTTTGAATTTTATTTTAATAAATGTTTCATTGAAAATCATATCCTACAATAAAGCTAGAGTCAGAAAATCTCATGATGCCCCCTGAAATGTTTTGTTGTTTAAAATCAAAATCACATTTCAACTTTGTTTTTTCATAAATATACTATTTATGGAAAATGATATGAAGTATGTTCAAAAATATATGATGACTCCAGAAATCTGCATAAAATCAAAAAATATACTTCAAGAAATCAAAATTTTGAAATATATTAAAAATTCCTTAGAAGATATATTTATGAACATAAGAATCAAAAACTTGAAGATTTTGGTGTTCAGCCTTTTTCAAATGATATATTTCAAAATTTTGATTTTTAAAAATAAATCTTTTAATTTTGCAATGATTTCAGGAATCATTGTACATTTTTGAGCATACTTATTCTATTCTTTGAATGATATATTTGTGAACATAGAATTCGAACATCTGAAGATTTCAACGTTCAGTGTTCTTGGCTGTATTTAACATTTTTAGTTATAAAGTTAGCTGAAAGTAGCTGGAAATGAAAAATGGAAAAACATAGCGATTTTTAGCAACTGAAGGGAGGCTACTCTAATTGACATTTACGGCGGCTATGGTTTTTCATCTATGTAATTAAAAATTACCAATAAAGTATGGTAAATCATTATTAACTTTTTTTTCTACTTTTTACTTTCATTTCAATTCATTTACTCAGTGCTGGAGGGCACCCAGCATGGGCTCAGTTGTGATAAAAGACAACAAAAATTAAGATGAAAGAAAATAGAAAATTAACAATGATAATAATTGATTACGTTTACTACTATAGCTTTTATTATTGTGTCCTAGTCATAGTTGTATTATTAATTCGAACAATTTGGTAAAAGCAACAAGACAGTGAGATTCTTTTATAACTTTTATTTAGAGCGTAGAACGTACGTACTTTCAACTGCCTGTTCCCAAGATAGTCTCTAACTCTATCTATTTACTTATCTGTTTTAGCTGATACTGTATTTTAAGAAAATCCATCGTTTGCCGAATGCAAATAGAGTTATGTCCCTTACATTGCTGTGATACCATAACAGTTATATCTTGATATCTTCTGTTATATAAAGGTGTCAAAAGACTATAATCATAGGAAAGATCACGAAGAAGTCGAATATTAACTGGAACTTACCTCTCCAGCGAAATGGTGAATGCAGAAATTTCCACCCGTTCCCTCTGATGCTCTGTAGTGTTGGTATTTTCCAAACAAAGTATTCAATTTCTCAGCCAAAGATTTGTAATTTGTTTCTGGCAAATGTGATTCTTCATTGATAATACTCAAAAGGCAACATGGAGGCTACGTAGAAATATTTTCAGAAAATAAGAATTGAAAATTATTGCATGAAATAGGAAACACCATAATCTGCAAAACATGGAATAATTTTAATGATGAAATCGATGAGATATGCATATGAATCCCTAGTTGATCTCTGCATGAAAGAGATTCATTTATTCCAGGAAAGGAATTAACTAATCTCCACTTCATTCACAGTTAAGCATAATGGTGACAGATCAATTGCATACTGGACAACTATGTACCGGACATTTGCGTACCAGTCCTCTGTGTACATGGATATTTTTCTGAAAAAATGTTATGGGGTTTCCAGTTTCCATTGAACATATGAATCTAAACCAAATTGTGTTTTTGTTTTTTTTCCAAAGATACTGTTATTTTTTTATCTATCTAAAAATATTGGTCATTTTTTGTTGGGGAAAATATTTATTTTCTTTTAAGAAAAGAATTTTTTTTCTTTTGAAAAAAGATATTTGTTTCCTTCTAAGAGATTTTTGTATGATTAAATGAATAAATTAGAATAAAACAAATCTTATTATTGTTTTGTTTGAAAATAGATGGTGTGAAAAGCAGTGGTAATTTAAATAAAAGGAAAGAATTAAAGTTACGATTATGAAAAACAACTGAGAAATCAAGATGAAAGTGGAGAGAAATATAATAGAAATTAATAATAATGATTCTTTGAAACATTGCAATACACACCAAACACACACAAAAATAAGAATCAAGGCAGCCCTCAATTGCCCACAATTGTAACATGAGGAACATATTTACATAAAGTGATACGAGTTATACATTGCATTATATTTTATAGAAACTTATCTGAAATGATCTCCTATCATTAGATGCCTATTATATCGCTCAATTTAGACAACATAAATAGAATACCCAATTAAAGAAAATGGGGCTACGGCAGGAATTGGACCTGCCACCGATTGGGTAGCCGTTTCAATGTGCCAATGATCTTACCACTGGACTAAACAGTCACTGGTTGATTGAGTGATATATTAACCGTCTAATGATGGGAGATCATTTCAAATATCAAATAATAATTATATGATATAGCACAATGAATATTTCATTCTGTCAGACCAAATATGTCCTTTCCTTAATACATAATTGTCATACTGAAAGAGATGAACAGACCAGAAGAGAACAGAGAAGAAAACAAGATTAGAATTTGGGTTGATATCAGTTATTTGGCATTTGCATCACCAGTGACTGTCTAGCTCTATGGTAAGAGCATCGCTATGCTGAAGCGGCTACCCTATTGGTGGCAGGTTTGATTCCTGCTGCAGCCCCATTTTCTTTAATTGTTTATTCTATTTATGTTGTCTTAATTGAGTGATATATTACCCGTCCAACGACTGGAGATCATTTCAAATAAGTTTCTATATAATATAACATAATTTATAATTCATTCAGTCAGCCCAAATAGATCCATTCCTTAATTCATGAAATGGCACATAATTGACCAGGATGCAAAAATATCAGTATGAAAATGCCTGGTATGTAAATGTCCAGAATATAGTTGCCCTAATACCAAGCATGATTACTGAAGTAACATGGTCAAAATAAACGCTCAGATACAATCAAATTTATTTCATAATTTCATTGATCAAACCTCTAAATTATCAATTAAAAAAATCATCTTGTAAATTCATTATTCAATGGACATAATTTGAAGAAGAATTTCCTATTTTAGCCAAATACTCATCAAAATTTGATAGTTGTCAAATCAAAGATGTATCTATTCATAGAACAAAATGTGCAAAAAATTTTATCAGGCTGAAAACTGAAAATAAAAAGTAACAACCAAAAAAGCCACAACAAACACATTGAATATTTCAGTTTTTATCAATTCATTGTTGCCCCAGAAATGACTTGCCCAACTGACCAGCCAAGTGGGCAACAAATTTTTCTCTCTTTTCACTAATGTGTGTGCATATGCATGCCTGAGCATGTGTGTGTCTGTCTCCTGGCACTATTGCTCACATTCATATTTTTGGGGCTACATCCTTGTAAACTTGTATGAGCACCATCTAGAAACATTTGCATTTTCCCAAGAAGTGCTTTTTGGGGTCTCTATGGTTATGTTGGACCAACAATGCCCAAATCTTGAGCTGGTGATTTTTTAAAATAATTTTAGATAAAAGATCTACTTTTTAGATAATTCTAGATACTTTTTTTAGATAATTAGTTCTGGTTCACATGCAGGCTATGGTGATTCATTTTTGTAAGATATAGATATTTAAGATTATGGTTAGAGAAGTTATTGGATATTAAAAGAAATAGACATTTTTTCTGGTTTGGGTGCAAGTTGAGAATCCCCTAATTTGATAGAATACTCAAAATAAGTAAAAAAAAAAAAATCGTTTCAACTTTTACTGTGCAGGGTGTGTAGGAGCAAAATTTCAACTGTGCAATTTAGAGATGTCAAAGTTGGTAATTTTTCTTACCTTTGTTAACATTGCTATAATATCTTCATTATCCTGAAAATCAATCCCTCCAGCATCAAGATCCACTCCTTCAGCTAAATAGATTTGTTTTTCACATTCAAATATATGTTTGTTCAAATAGTTTTGTAGCCGTTCATTAATGATGTTAATACAAAGCTGCTCGAAGCTGTTCCTCTTCAAGTTTTCAAATCCAGAGATGTCCAAGATTCCTATTGTGCAGCCTTCCCTGAATTATAGAATTTTGTCAAAAGTTTGGATTTGAACAATTCAATGTCTTCCATCAATGTCTAATTGTATCAATAAATCTACAAGCAATAACTGAAAAGGATTCTCAAATTCTGATGACTTGATACTTAAATGCAGAGGGAAATAGAAAAAGTGATATTGGCAGTTCAAATATTTTGACTACATAATTTTCTATGATTTTTAAGATATAAATGATGAATTGAACTGAAAAAATTAGAAAAACTATTCTTTATCGTTCTTTTTACATTATCCTGTTTTTCAATTGTTTATTATTACTTTGTAGCAATGATTTTCCATTGACATTCATTTTGCTTGTATATTTCGAGCAAGCAAAAGTGTGAGAAAGAAAATCTTGCATCAAAATCCAACTAACTTTAAATCCAACTTTACAATATCTCCACAATATCATCCTATCTTGGCACCTCTACCTGATGTTGGGGCCAGCATGGTACATCTCGAAAGTTTAAATGATATAACAGAATTACAACCAACTTGTTGTATGTTGATATCTTTCAATACTTAGCTGAATATATCCATTCAGAGTAAAATATGAGATTAAGACAATCAAATCATAACATTTATTTTGTTTGAACAACAAAAAGTATTTATTGTATTTTAATGAAAAATAAAATAAAAAAAGGACCTACTTTTTTACTGGCATTATGCCTTCGTTGATCTTTCGAACAATCCATCCAAAAAGGCGTTCATACAATGCTTTTGCAAGGGCATCTCTTCCTTCATCAGCTTGCTCTTTGTTTTTTGGTGTTTCAACTGATTCATCTAAATTGCATTGTGGGTAAAAATACTTGAATATATTATCACAAGCTTGATACCAGTAGAAAAATAATATACTAAAAAATGTTTCTGTTCTTAATCTTCTATTAACTTACTTATTCAGAAATTTTATCAGTTGATCTACTATTAATTTGTTTAATAATTGTTTGACTCCAATGAAGACATTTAAAAAGCAATGGTGAGATGATCACCCCAACAACATCAATTTCCATGTATCAATTATAGAACTATTGAGAGCTTTTTTCTTAGATATTTGTGTCATCAGCTGTAGAACTCACTGACCTTCTTCTTCTTCTTCTTCTTCTTCTTCTTGTCATCATCATCATTATTTGTATTTTCACACCATTTGGTTGGTGGTCATTGCTGAAGGCTGAGTGACAGTAGTAAGTCTCCTCAGGTCATCAGCCCACATCTCATCTCTCCCTTGCCTATGATGCCAGTGCTGTGGTTCACACTTCTGCTACCATTTTCCTTTCTTCTCTGTTAGGCTACTCCTAACATTTAGGGTTGTAGATTGTTATCATTAATATTATTATTTGCTTTTTCACACCAGTTACCTGGTGGTCACGGCTGAAGATCGACTGACAGCAAGTCTCCTTAAGTCTCCAGCCCTCTTCTTCGCAGTCAACAGCTGTGCTGTGGTTTACAGTTTCACACCAGCTGCCTGGTGGTTATCACTGAAAGCTTAGTGACAGTAAGTCTCCTCAGATCTCCAGTCCTCCTCTCATATCTTCCTTACCAGAGCTGTGGTTTTTACCGCCTCACCCATGCCTTTTTGGGGGGCTGGTAAGTCAATGCTAACAGCTAGGGGTCATTGATTTCATCTTTCTAGTACTCTCCTAAGTATTCCTGCAGTCCTCAGTAGTGCTGTGGTTTGTATAGTTTCAATCCTTCTTCTTATCTCCAGTTCCTTCATTTTTCGCTTTCAGTGTCTTTGGTACGGTTCCGAGTGCACCTACTAATACTGGTACTACCTAGACTTTCAAGTTCCACATCTTCTTCAGCGTCCTTGCCAGGTCCAGCTTTTCACTCTCTTTCCTATTTACTCAGCGGTTTGCAGGTACAGCTACATCTATTATTTGGCAGACTCTCCTTTTCTTAACCATGATTACTAGGTTTGGTCTTCTTGCTTGGATGGGGTGGTCAGTTTGGATGTCAGTCCCAGAGTAATTTATGACTCCCATTCTTCAGGGCTGTCTATGGTTTATGCAGGTACCACTTTTCCGCATGCTTAAATCCCATTTGTTTGCTCAGTTCCCATTGTTGCAACTCTTTCGTGTCTGCATTTATACTCCTTCTCAGGTAGTTGACAACATTCAGTAGTTATGTGGTTTACTGTTTCATCCCTTTCTCCACATTGGTAGGATTTTCTGTTTGACTGTGTTCTGTTGATTTTTGTTTTGATATAGTTTGTCCTGATGCATTTGTTTTCGCTTGCCATGATGAGCTATTCCGTTTCTCTCTTCAGATTTCCTTTTTGTAGCCATGTCCATTATCTCTCATCTGCAACATCCTGTATCTGTCTTTTGAATTCTCCATATTGTTTGTTCTATTCCCATTTTCCTTTCCTTGTTTGCTGTACTGCTCCTTTGTTTGCTACTTTTTTGTTGTTCATTACGCTGCTTCGGGTGCTCTTTATAATGTCTTCGCTGTTTGTTTGCACATACTTTTCTAGTTCTGTTTTTGCCCTTTGGACTCAGTCTTCAATGTTGATGAGTCCTCTGCAGCCTTCTTTTTACGAACAGTCTCTCCGTGTCATCTCTAGTGTGTAAGGCCCTATGCTTTGTCATGAGCTTTCTTCTTTGCAGGTCCATTGACAGTTCTTCTTCTTTTGTCCATCTAGGGAATGGTCTTGTGTATCTTACTACTGATAAGTCCTATATATTCATTCCTCAGATTCTTACTATTTAGTTCGGTCTGTTATATTTTCCTCAGCCTCTTAAGGTATTCTCTTCTTATTTTATCTTCCATTCCTTCCCATTCCATTGCATCGTGTCACATTCGAGAACTCCCAGGTATTTGTATAGGTCTTGTGTGGTTAATTCTCTGATCTTTTTGCTGTCCAGGTGTTTGATTCCTTCTGCTGCTGTGAGCCTATCATTTTCTCTTCAAAACTCCATCCCAATTGCATTGATGTATTCCTCCACTTTGTTGAACAATGTTTCAAGCTCTCCCCGTTCTTTGCAAATAGTTTTATGTCATCCATGCACATTAGGTGGTTGACTGTTTCCTTTGCTTTAGAGAATTGGTATCCTTTGTCGTTTTCCAAGATTCTGTTCGGTGGTATCATACTTAGAACAAATAGTAGTGGGGATAGAGAGTCTCCCTGGAAGATTCTTCTTTTAAAACTCACCTCATTATTATCATCATTATTACTTCTATCAATATTATCATCATTATTATTGTCATTATTATCATTTATTTATTTATTTTTTGACTCAATTGCATGATTAAAAATTGATTGTGATAAAAATGAATTTTTAGTCAAATGTATTGATTTATAGTAGCTGTTAAGTTAAAGATATGATAGATAAATAGGTTTTCCAAGCGGATATCCTAAAGAAAAAAATAATGAATATTTTCCTCACCTGGCATTTTTAGTGTTCTGTTCACGAGTGCTTTCTCCAGTTGCTCAACATCTAAATTCAGTAATTTTGCCACTGAAATAAAATACCAAGAAAATATGTTTATCTTAATTATCCTGGATGATTCTTCTACATGCATGTGCACACGGAGAAGGCTCAGGGCTGGACTGCTGAGTATGGCTTTTCTCAACCAGATCATGAGTGTGCAAGAACAAAATTCCAAAAGTACAATTAAGACCTAAGAGTCAACAATTATTTTTACTTGAAATGAATCCTATTTTGTATTAAAAAATTCTGATGAATGACCATAGAGACTTCAAAAAGCGCTTTTTTTTACAAAAAAACATTTTTAGATTGTACCAAATAGTGTACTCATGCATAAATCATGAATTTTTGAAGCTCTAGCCCCCTAAATGTGATCTTTAGTATCTGGAAACGCACACACATAAACATGCAGACACACAAAGTAGGAAGAATCTGTAGTCCCCTAGACTAGTTGGTTCAGGGGCCCATTTGTATGGCTACAGTGATGCAATTGGAAATTTTCCAAGAAGCTTGATACTAAAGCTGCAAAGTTTCAATCAAAGTAATGCTTAAATATTTTTTTTTGCATTTCAATGGGGAAAATGAAGAAAACTCCAATTTTTAAAAATGTGACAATGAAATACTTTAGGTATTCATTTTCTGCTGTCTTTCTGTTTTTCTGAGTCATCATTCAGATATTCAAAGACGTTGTTTTGTGATCCTTAAAATCTCAAATGTGTACAATTTACTCAATAGTACCAGCAGATATACCAAACAATATTCTAGTGACTCAATCATCCAGAGTTGCTTAATTATTTATCATTGTTTATTTTGTTGTAAACTCCATAAAGTATAATGACTGCTTTGTCGATAGAATACAGATAAATGACTTTCTGTAAGGAATCAGGACCACTGGTACATTCTAGAACTTTCTCTGTGGGCATATGGAATTTTAGAACTATCAATTTTCATATGTTTTATGAACATTTTTTTTAATAGTGTTTAAATACTTTTAACTATATTTTTCATGCTAAATTCACTGTATATCAAACCTTTTTTTCATATCAACAAATTTCACACCAGAATGTATAATTTGTGCTAATTTCAAACAAATTAATGCAGTGGAATTATATTAAACACCTTTCAAGTGTCTAAATATATTTTTCACCGGACTCTCCGTGTAAGTGTATTTATATTAACAGGCAAAATAGATAGGAAATAACTCACTTCAATAAAAAAAGTTATATTGCCAACATTAAACATAAGCTCTTGTTAAAGAAAAGAGATTATAAAAGGAATTAAATGTGTTAATTGTAAGAGAAGTTATACGAATTCGAAATTGTCTGATTACAGTTGAATGTTTAAAAAAATCTTAAATGCGAAAATGTAATAAGTATGAGCGTAAATTCCTTTGAGCAATCCATCTATAAAGTACACACTATCAATTTTTGTTTTTACTATTGCATTTTTAAATATTTTACACGTCTGTTTTTGAGGTCACCACCACCTAAATACAAAAATTTGTTTACAGACTGCAACCGGAGAATGTCAGCATGTTGCACAATTTGAAAGTTCAAAGTATCTAGTATCTACTACCATGATGCATTTCAAACATTGTTTAATGAAGCACTCTGCATTTTTGATCTTTCAATATAGTTAGTTTATCTTTTAAAATGATATTAAAAATATGAATACAAAATAATACCACTCTCTCTCGGGAGAGACAGAATAAACAGCCATCGACTGAGATCTAATTAGATGATTTTTAACATATGGTTGAAGGCTTAGCCTCTCCAAAGACATAAATTCATTCTTATAGGATAGCTTTTACGGAAATGTGTAAATGTTTACCGCAGTTTTTGTTTGTTTATCTTAATTTTATACTTTGTACAATTGTGTACTAAATTAAATAAATTTCTGATTTCTGATAATCTATCAAATTGTTGAACGTGAAAAATTCAGATATATCTCAATCTCAGTTCAAATAGAGTTTCAGATAGAAATAATGCGTTTATAATTATTCTGTCAGATTATATATCCATTTCTGTATGATATATATATATAGATAACATACATGGAAAAAATATCTTCCCGTGTTTCTCAGGAGTTCAAGTAGTTTATTCATATTTTCTTGCTTAATGATAGCTTTTCTGGAATGTGTAAATCATTGATGTTTATTGTAGTTTTTGTTTATTTATCTTACTTTTTTTCTTGTATACCTTGTACAATTCTGTATAAAATTGAATGAATTTCAATTCATAGTGTTGACAATATTGAATATTTAAAATTTTCCAACAACTTTTAGCAATGAATTTTCTGGAATTTTGTTGTTTGTTTTTTGGTTATAACCCCATTCAAATATGGAAATATGCTTTAATATTCCTGGATCAAGTGATTATGGCTAAGGTCAAAAGGTTACGGACAAAGCAATAATTTTCAATTCTATTTTCATTCTGAAAGATTTTTGTGGAAAATACTAACTAAACAGGTTGGGTAACCATACAATGTCAAAAAGAAGAGGAAGAAAATTTCTTCTTGAATTTTGCAATACAAACAACATAAAAATGAGAGATCCCATTAATCCTAAAAAGAAGGGTGTATAACCAATGCATCCTCCCGATAGTCACTCATGGAGCTGAAACATGGAACCTAACCAAGAGATAGATCCGCTAATTGAGAACCATGCAACATGCACATGAAAGAATTATGCTCGGCCTCAC
This sequence comes from Thysanoteuthis rhombus, assembly GCA_963457665.1. Lineage (NCBI taxonomy): Eukaryota > Metazoa > Mollusca > Cephalopoda > Oegopsida > Thysanoteuthidae > Thysanoteuthis > Thysanoteuthis major. Next base: position 21,927,902 of record OY735231.1, on the reverse strand, counting down.
ATGGAGAGACCACAAGACAGCACAGTACATCCGGGAAAAGACAAGAGTCAGGGACATCATAGAATCCATTAAAAAACTCAAATGGCAGTGGGCTGGCCATGTTGCAAGAATGGCGGACAGCCGATGGACATCGGAACTCACAACATGGATCCCCCGAGATCACATGTGCAACCGAGGCCGGCAGAATATTAGATGGAGGAACGAGCTAGACAAATTCAGAAAGTACTGCCTCCGCAATGCCCATGATAGAGAAGTGTAGCACATCCCAACGACGGATGTTAGAAGACTGATGATGATGATGATGATGATGATGATGATATAGTGTTTGAAAACAAAAGTATTTTAACCTTTTAGCTAAAGAATACCATTCCCACAGTTATGTGTGGTAGTGACTCCATGACACTGTGAGTGTGTTTTGCTATCAATATAATCAATTCTCTCCACCAGGTTGAAGGCATAATGAAAAAAAAAAGATTATGCAGAAATTTTGGAAGAAAACCTTAAGTCTTTAGAAGAACATTCAAGATTGGGTTGAAATTGGATCTTTCATGATGTTCCAAGGCACACTTGGAAATCAATGTCAATATGGCTGGAACAAAATTGAAGTTCTAGAGTAGCCATTACAAAATCCTGACCTCAACCTTACAGAAAATATGTTGGAGAAGTTGAAGTGAAATGTGCACTCTAAAAAAACAGAAAATGTCACCAATTTGATGAAAATTCAGGAAGAAGAATTGTAAAAAAAAAAACTTGGAATTTTGCACAAAAAGTGGTTGTGAATTACAAGAATTGCCAAATGGTTCTGACATACAACCAAATATTACAATAGTGCATGAATACTTTGACTCACCCTCCATTAATTTTATAATTTTTGTGGTATCTGTCTTGTGAAATATCAACAAAACATATTAGGAATGCTTTTTTTACTTTGTACAGTTATCTAACCTGTTCAGTTTGTATATTTCATCTGTCAATGAAGTTGGAGAGGTATCTGTATTTGGTCGAGTCATTCTATCTCTCCATCATTCTGTCTTTCCATCTATCTGTCCATACGATATCTCCAAAGGTTCAGAATAGATTTTAATCAAATTTTGTGAAATGGTAGGCAATGGGGTAAGGAAGGTGTGTTTAAATTCTTTGGCAGATCCAGGGATTTTATTTTGATTGAGAGATATTCTGTTTTTTCAAATACATTTATGAATATCCTCATACATATATCCATACAATATCACTATGAATTTCAATGACATTTTGATGAAGGGTGGACAATAGGCTATGGGAGAACTGATGATTTTTCTGGGTGGATCCAGGCACAGTTACTATCCCTTACAATGGTGTTGCCTGAAATATGCACTCTCTGAGTGCTTTCTAGTTCTCAAAAATATTTTGAAATGTAAATAAAATCGAAAATTATAGCACTGGTATAAACCTTTGACCTCAGCTTTATGTAAAATTGAGTAAAATGTTTCAGCTTTTTACAACTTATTAGACATTCAATGTATTCAAAGACCAGCTGCTTTTTCAGCCACTGCCAGACATAAAGTTTCAAATCAGTAGGAGTAATATGTAAGAAAAATTCAATTCTGAAAAAAGCCATATTTGGGACCAATGCATTAGAATTCATTAGGAGGCTTTTGTCTGGTGGGATTTATTATTTGATTCTTGTAATCAAAGTTCATTATAACATTCTTGAAAAAACAAATTAGAACTCTCAGATGAAAGCACATTTTGAATAAAACCTGAAAAGTCTTCATCTCAAAGGCTGTAATGACAAACCTATGACATTAGTGTTAGCAGTACCACAGCATAGGTTTTTAGGTGACACAAAATGAACTTTGGAAATGGTCTTTGGAAAAATCTTAGTTTCATATGTATATTTTGAAATTATAAGTTTTATTTTGTTGAAATTTTTGTTTTATAAATACATCAGGAAAATAGGCTGCATATCTATAAACATTTATCTAAAGCTAAGATAAATTCATGCATGTAAGTGACATTCAGATAACAGGATTTTTCAGGAAAACTGAAATTTTGAATCACTGTTTTAAAAAGATTTGCAATCGCTGCTCTGAGGTTTGACAAATGTAAAATTGTTCAGTACAGTTCAAAATGGCAGTTCACTTTTCTAAAAAAAATAAGATACAAGTAGAACAACTAAAAAAGAAAAGAAATATATTCACCTGTAACAAGAGCAGAAGTTGAAATGATGGAGACGCCTTGCGATTTTTCTGCGTTGAATTCAATTTGAGTAAGATGGACAATTGCTGCAAGAATCCTTTCTACGGTATTGATATCCTGTCCAGAAAAATACAAAAAGTGTTTTTTCTTGTCTGAATTTTGTTAGACAGGTTTATTAATCATTATGTACAATTTTGTTGAACTCTTTTCCTATGCATTCATTTGATCAAAAAGTTTTGGTCCCATGCCTTGACGAAGGCAAAGGGTACATAGCTGAAACAGTACCATTATGAACAATATTGTTGGACTATTTTCCTGATCTATGTGTTCATTTGTTCCCAAAGTTTCAAAATGGCTGCCAAATTCAAAATGGCCACGAAATTTAAAGTGCATATCATGCGCTCCCAGCCTGAATGAATTAAGAGACAACTCTCAATGAGATATGGAGACCAGAGAAGAGGTCCCAGTTATTGCTGCATGCATCAGCTTAGTGGTCCTTCGCGATCCTTGTAAGTCTCTAATCTTGTCGAGTCCCGCACTTTATTCCTATCACTCTTATCAGAAATCTAACCCAGGGCCTTACGCATATAAGGCAGATATTCTAACCATTACCCTATAATAGTGGACATACAACTAGTAGATGGTAGTCATTTTTACTATCTATTTTTCTTACATATTACAAATCATTTTTTTATTAATTTTACGACTGCTATTTACCTTCATTCTTCAGCTACTTTTACATCACAACTCCACTCATTTATTCTCGCGATCAGCCCTGTTTATTCACTGCCGCAGATTAGTGTGACTGGGTGGAGTTACAATGAAAAGGTAAACAGGTCTGGTTAGTCACTCAATAGAAACTGTCAAGTGTCTCTTGGCAGCATACCTTGTTAGAGGTGATCAATTGAAAAAATGGAAAAAGGGGTGATTAAAGAGTAAGGTACTTCTTGCACCTTTTGTTGGTAAGTGATCAATAAAAAAGTCTGAATTAAAAAAAGTGAATCAAGTGTAAATGCAGCTGGATACAAAATCAGGGACCAATATTGGCATAAATTTACATTGCAAATTGAACCCCCCACTAAAAACCCATTTAAGGTAGGAGAGGTGGCTGAGATTTAAAGAACCAAAAAATGTTTTTTGTAGACTTTAGAAAGAGTAATTGCGGCCGGTATACATGATATACAAATACATACATATATACATACATACCTAGCTAGTCAGGCCAACTTTAAAACCGAAGTAACCGATGTCGACAGTTCTGTTTACTATTTTGGCTGATGGTTCGTAATAGTATAACTAGGTTTATTGCTTCCTGGTTGACTGAAGAAATGCTAGTGATTGGGGTCATTGTTGTGAAACAATCATAAAATGTTCGACAAAGCTTTTACTAGGCTCCAACTGCATTTTAAAAGATTTCTACACTGAGTGATTTTAAAGTTTACAAATATTAGCCATTGAAAGTTCACACTTTTATTTGGTATTGAGATATTTCAAATAAATTTTCAAGGGAAATCATGAATCACCGCCACCCAAATATATTCTATTTTTACCAAGTAAATTAAGCAGTGGTGTACACAAACTAAGGGATCAATTTAGGGTAAACTTACATTGAAGATTGACCCTCCCCCCCGTCACTAAATACTTATTTAGCAAGAGGATTTTCAAAAAACAAAAACACTTTTTTTCCTGCTCATTAAGAGAAGTGCATGTATGGAATTTCTACTATGAACAATCAGGGCTGGGCAAAGTCTGGATACAAAGATACATGGATACATAGAAATGTCAGAATTATAACCTAGACCCAGCCACAGTATATAAACCAGTATGTTGTGGGTAGTGGTGATTAGTAATGTTATATATGTATATATATATATATGTATATATATGTATATATATAAATGGATTCTTCCAAAAAAGGAATAGAGCACTCTGGTGGATGGGGAATATAGGCATGAATAGATATATTGCTTAAATTCAACCTTCCTGACCGTCCAGTTCCATGGTGCAGAGGTAAGATGCCAACCTCTGGGTCTGAGGCCAAGGTTTTGATCCTACCTTGTGGTACTGGATGGGGTAATGGATTGTCTATAGCCACACTGAAGAGTTGTAATACAACAAAACAGCTGTCTGTGGATGACACAATAATATATATCATACATATGTATTATTATTATTATTATAATTAATGCTCCCTTATCCAGGGTTGAGCACTCTTTAAGTAAGGTAACTCGTTCATTATAAGCTATAAGCAATGCTCTTCCAACTCTGGAATAGAGCACTCTGATGCATTTCAATGGGGGCTAGCCATCTTTTTCAGAGATAAACATATTTGTGGCTGTTCACATAGAAAAAATTTTCTGTTTACATGTTCAGTGCTTAAGAAGAGAATGTGAATATTTCTGTGTTTGGTTGTTCAGGAGGAGCGGGAAGGGAGGTGTTTGTATTTGTGTAAATGAGGGTAACATTTGGTTTGAAATGAGATGGGTCTGTGAGAGGCGGGGTCAGGGGGGTGTTTGTTTCCTATCTCTGTGGGTGTTTGGCTTGTCTTAGATAAGAAAGTGCACATGCAAACATATACACACAGAGAGATTTACTCAGACATATATACAATTTAGAAAAAAAAAGACTCTCCTCATTATAGTTGATTTTTTTGCTGCTATTTAACTTCATCTTAATTGTCGTTGCTTTTCATTGCAACTGAACTCCAGCTGGGCTCCTTTCTGCAGTGAGTAAATAAATTGATAGCTCCAGTTGAAATAAAGAACCAAGCCAAAGTTTACTTGTAATAAAAAGCAAAAACAATTAAGATGATGGTAAATAGAAGCAAAAAATCAATATCAATGATTTACAAAACTTTATCTAATGAAATAAATTTTGAAAAATAAAACTGACCTCATCTGTAAAATTTAGCGTCCTGAAAATCCCATTGATTTGAATGTACAGATTCTTGAACCGATGGATGTCTTTGATGAGATGAATGTCAGTGTTTCTCAGAATTCTGTATAATAAATGAAGATTACTTAGTCTTAGGATATATAGCTTTCTTAAGCATTTTTCATTCTTTCAACAGTGGCGTATTGTGCTTTGTATCTTAGGTTTGCAGTATGCAATGGATGCACAAAAATGTAAAAATATTCTAGTGTCTGTAAAAAGCAATGGACAGTTGAAGCCTTTTTGATATAATGTAGGGAAGGTGGTCCTGATTGTAGAAATCAGAGAATTAATGGAAAACAGGATTTGAATTTTACACAATTATCCGCAAATAATGGTGTCTAATTGAAATTTATTTTTCCCTCATCTATTCTCTCATTTCTTTTCATTTGTTCACCAATTGTAACATCAAATGAGCATGTGTGTGAAACTTTACAACTTATGATCAGAACCAACTTCCTTACATTGTACCAAAAGGACTATTGCTGTTTGTTCATTTTCATAGATACTAAAATATTCTTGCAGTTTTGTGCATCTGTAGCAAGCAGCCCGCTCAAGATACAAAGCAACATCTGCCACTGATATTCAAAGAGTCTCATTATTGTAATCAGAAAAACAAAACTGACTTGATAGTTAAAGCCTTTGTCAATACATCATTTTTCTATTTATGGATCCTGTTAAGTAAAGATATTCAAAAAATATAAAACTCTTTGAAAGCAGTTGGTAAAAAAGTGAAACAATACATAAGTTATAGGCGTCATTGTTGATTTGCGTTATTTTCAAGTTTTGCAGTCAGGGATCAAATCCTTAAATTATGGAAATGTTTTTTCATACAAAAATTCAAAAAAATTCCTGAAATTCAATAAAGCTATATTTGAACACTGTCTCTTGAAATTTAAAAAAAATTTCTAAAATCTGAAATTTGTTAGATTTTTACCAAAAAATTATTTACAAAATAATTGCAAATTTTAATAGATAATCTTATTTTTCAATGATATATTATGTATTGATTATTCATTAAAAATTTCAATTAATTCCATTATCTTTAGTGCATTTTTAGCAATTTCCCATGTATGATTGAAAAATGCAATAAAAATAATGATCAGTATTTTGATATGATTCAAGTTATTTGACGGGATGGTATTAAAAAGTTGTTAAAAATTGAACAATTGATTATTTAATTATCAACAAGTTCATTAACTATGGAGCTCAGAAACAATCTGAAATAGTCAGTAAGGAACACAATAGAAATAAATAGAAATACATTGAATCCACAACACAATAGAAAAGAGGAACACTTTCTTTAATATTCTGCAGCATTTGGTAAAACTATTAATTACACATTGCAGATTATCAATCAATGAGAAGCCTGAAAACCAAATGGAAGCTGGACAAGGTAAACACATAACTATAAACCTTCTTTCTCCACACCCAAGCTAGACACATGTATGCACTTTTGGCCGACCATAACGAAAACAATTAATTTGAAATAAAAACAGGACTTCCTCACCACAATGATTAAGATAAGAATGTGTGTTGTATTTTCCTGAACACCCATAAAAAATTCTCCCATAATATAGATTAATGACCTGTCCAAGTTGATAACATCTTAGTAGTCTGAATGCTCACATAAGAATTCCCTCTGCTTGTGTGTACTAAGTCGTTAACATGATGAAACATGTTGAAGACATAAATTGTTCTACTATAACAACAAATTTTAATTTCGCCATTGTCTTTTTTAATGCCAGTAAAAATATTGGAATGAAATGAAAATTTTGATTTATGACAAACAAATAATAAAAACCAATGATATGTGAGGAAAATGATCTGAAAACCTCAGTCGAAGATTTTTCAGTAAAATTCTGGGTATAGATTGTTGTATTTCAAAGCATTTTGAAACAATTGGCAAGAAAAATGCTCAATAAGTGGGTTTCATTTGAACTGAATGGGGAATAAAATATCAGATGTTGCATTGATCATATCTACCATTATAGAACTCTATATTTTTGCATGAAAATGGATTTTGTATGAATATAATCAACAGAGGAGATCTACAAAAGGATTTGTTGAGAAGCTGAAACATCAACTGAAGCCATGCTATAATCCTTGGGAATTTCTGAATATTCTCCCATTCGGCCTCATTTCAACATTTTAAAATCTAGTGTCTTACATAATATTAATCTTTTTTTAAAATTCTCTTTTCAACTCTTACAAATCATTTCAAGTCTCTTACTGCTTTTTTAATCATGTTTAGCCTTATTTTAATCATGTTACATTTAAGTGTTTCCAACTCTACTATATTAACACCAATTAGCTTTTTCAACAAGTTTTTTTTACTGGTTTGAATTCACTCCCTTCTTACTAATCCATTGTTGTGAATATTGGTCAAAAGGCCTGGCTTGGGATGACCAAGAGTAAACGAAGAAAAAATAAGTTATTGTGAGTGTTTTGTGAAACAAGAATGGTTTTGATACATCATAATTTTCTTTCAAAGTGGTCAGATAATTATTGGACATAGATTTGCTGACCAGTTTGAAAGAGAACCAGAAACTCAAACAGCATCCAATTTGGTGAATTGAAAGAGACCAATTTTTGCTGCATGATATTACCAAGCCTCATATTGCAAAAATTAGATTAATAAAGGTGAATCAACTGAAGAGACTTTATTGTTCCCAGCCAACTGACCTCTTTTATAGGAATTACTATTTTTTCTAGCATCTAAACCACATATGGACAACTGTAGGCCCATGGCAATATTTCATATGGCCTGCAACCAGTCTAGGCATTTACTTATCTTAAATAATTTTTCTCAGAATTTATATTGCTTATAATGTTTTTGCTTTACAAATCATTAATATGATAATTGTATGAAAAACAACCAAGATGAGGATGGTCCGAATATCAATAGAAAAAAAAAAAACAAATTTTATTTTATATATTTACATAAAGATCTTTAAAAATGAATTTTAGGCAAAAAAAGTATTCTTACCTGTAGTTTATTAGTTTTTCTAATTCATATTGCCGAAGGTCAGCTCCAGCAAAGAAAGCATAAAAAACATGGAAATTTCCTTCACCCGGACTTTGATACACCAAACGAGATTTTTCAAGCATGTAATCTCGAATTATGGCTGGAATGTAAAACAGAAAAATACTTTCACTTAACAAATGGCACATTGTTCCAATGTACAGAAAGTTTTAAAACATATCTTTTTAGTTTCAATAATTTTTCAAAATTGTTTTCAACAAATGTAATATATACATTGGGAATTCAATTAACCTATGTACAGAAAATTGTTTCTTTCAAATTCCCACCATTTTTTTCAACTTCTCAACTTCTTGCTCTTTCAAGAACATTCTATGCAACATTTCGAGGGATATTATCTCCTTTGAACACATGTATGATCTTCAGCATTTCAAACTAATTGTGGTGTCTCTGTTCATAAGTGATAACTAATGGAGCCCAATTCTTGAAAATGTGATAACAAAGGATGAATAATGAACTCAGATGGCGATTTCCAGACTTTCAGATAATGGGAATACACTCTTTAGGTAAATATTAAAGCTATTTAAAGTAAATTTCTATTATTTTAGTTTGTTGCGCAGTTGTATACTGTTCCATGATGGATTCCAAAGGGTTACTTCATTCTGAGACTAGTATTTTTCATCTCACATTGGTATTGAACATGTACACATAGCGTAGTGGTTAGAGAATCAGACAGAATAACTGCAAGTAATCTAATGGTTCTAGGTTCAATCTCAGTGGGAGACAATAGTAATTCAAAAAATACTATCACTGCTAAGAGGGGAGTGTGGTCTATTTACCCCCGTCGTTTAAATAAAGGCTTTGGTTTGTTACTTCCCCACACCTACCAGATGATACCTGATGAAGTCCATAGAGGACAACGGCTGAAACGTTGTATGAAAAACAACCAAGATGAGGATAGTCCGAATAATAATAGAAAGGAAAAAATCTTTTATTGTAGACATAATAAAGAGTAAATGTCTAAATTTTCAGTCCTCTAACATCATTAGTGTGGCCTGTACATGTGATACATCCACAGCCAGCCAGCCAGCCAACTAAAAAACTGAAGCAACCCACATCAACAGTTTGGCTTAATGGTTCCTACAATAGTTCCTGTAAATATTCAAGGCCTTAGATCGGTAGTTCCCAACCTTTTGTCGATAAAATTACTAGTTTTACCCTCTTCCATTTAAGTAAGTTGCAACGAAGAATAATTGCAAGTAATTATTTCATTTTGCGTATAATTAGACAGCTTTATGATAAGAATTAGTTTAATCTAATAATCGTACATTGTACATTACTTATGTGTATTTGCAACTCAAAGAAAGCAAGCAAAAAATCAATTGGGAGCACATCATTTGAAATTCCAGTTTATCCCCCCAAAACAAAGAATTCTGTTCTTGTAATTGATACACATATCAATGTGACCTGTTTTCTTGATTTTTATTACTAGTTTTTCAATTTGTAGGTTTATTAGCCGAAAAACATTCGCCATTACTTTTTTCCCTACCCATTAGCCTTATTCCCCACATGGACAAGCTAAATTCCAACCAGGGGCAAGGGAATGAATTCCCTCAGCTTGGCAGCCTGGATATTGTGTAAATATAAGCGTCATGATGTGTGATTGTATATATAATTTGTATACTTTTTTTTTTACAGGAAAACAAGTATGGTAAATATTTCCAACTCTTACCTCCTGTTACTCGTCCTTCTCCATTGAAACATACTTCTGTATATTTGCCAAAGCGACTAGAGTTTCTGTTCATAGCTGTTTGGGCGTTTCCGAATGCTTCTAGCAATGGGTTCACCTGAATCAAAAAGGAAATTGAAACCAAAAAGGTTTGATGAAATAATCAAATGAAACCAAAGAAAGAAACGTTCAAAAACTTAGAGAATACAGATCTGATTAGTCACTCAATAGAAACCGTCATGTGAGCAACGTCTTTTGGGTGGCATGCTATTTTGGGATGATCAGTTAAGAATTGGAAAAAAAGGTGTGATCAATGAAGAAGTTACTTCACTCACCTTTTGTTTGGTGGTGATCACAAAAAAAGTCTGAACTATAACAAAAAAAACAAGCTTAAACGCTGCCGGTCATAAAATAAGGGACCAATTTATCAAAGACTCACATGGTAAATTGAATCCCCTCCCACACACAAATCCTATTTAGTGCAGGAATTTGAAAAAAGAAAAGTTTTTTCTAGACATATTAAGGAATAAGGGACAAATTTATCATAAACTTATATTGCTAATTGAACCCCCCCCCCCACAAAAATCCTATTTAGTGGGAGAATTAAAAAAAAAATTTTTTCTAGAAATATTAAGGAATAAGGGACCAATTTATCATATTGCAAACTGACCCCCCCCCCATGCACACACATTAAAATCCCATTTAGTGGGGGGATTTTTAAAAAAAGAAAAATCTTTTTTCTAGACATAATAAGGAGTAAAAGTTTAAATTTACGAATGTCAGTACAAGTGCTAAAAAAAAGGTCTTCTCATGGTCTTTGCAAACAATTCAAATTTTCTATTAATCCAGAAAGAAAATTTCATTGCTTACCTGGATAATTTTTTTCTGTAAAGGTGAATCTTTGTTTCCCATGCTTGAGTACATCAGATGCCGCAACATATATTTGGTGCTTTCTGTCTTTCCCGAACCCGATTCTCCACTGACAATAATTGCTTGATTTGTGTACGATTCAAGCATATTTTGCAGGGCGCATTCAGCCGTGTAAAAGATGTGTGGTTTAAGAGTCTTGGACCAATATTCATGCTTATAAAGTTCATGGTGCTAGAAAAAAAAATTTACAACAAACCTTGAAACTGATTTGATTCTATTATATCAGAAAAACAGCAGCCTATGTCATAAAGGTATGCTGAATAGAAAAAAATACACATGATATTACAAAGAGATACCCTCTTTAATTGTTAAGTAACTGCACTTATATATATGTTTATATCGTGGATATGAAGTGATCCGATAAAATCTTGATGAAAATTGGAAGGTGAAGAAAAAAACTTAAGAGATAGGTGTTATATACACAGATAAAAGCACCTCCCCTCCCGCCCCTACCAAACATTCTCCTCTTCAGCATCAAAATGTAAACAGCATATTTCTCTCTGTGAACCACCACAAATATTTTTCTCTGAAAAAGATGGCTGGCCCCCGTCAAAATGCATCAAATTATGGTCATAGGGTGATAAAAAAAATTGGAGATGTAACACCTATCTCTTGAGTTAGTCTCTTCACCTTCTAATTGTCTTTCTCATCAACATACACACACACGCATGCACGCACATAAACGCATGCACACGCACACACACACACACACACACACACACACACACACACACACATATATATATGTATATATAGCCAGCTAATTCAGCAAATATTCTGAAATTTCAGTAATCGTATTACTCTGGTTTTCTTTTCATCTCTGTGCAGTGACTATTAATTCAGTTTCAAATACCTTTGTATTCATGTGCTATATATGTATCATATAGCTACTGCACATCCATCAGATACAGTATTAAAATAATAACTCCAATTAAAGGTGATAATTATCAAAAATCACAAATCTTAAGCACCTGGTTGATTTGATTCGTTAAAATTGAGGACAGTATAGTACTATACAAATACAGCAAAAACAGAATCACTGAATCGGAATTGATAACTCACAAGCAATTAGCGTGGGGCCCTTGAAATTGCAAGGCCTGTAGCATAGGCTACTTTTGCTACATACTTAATCCTACACAATGGGTATCCACTGCCACTTTTCCAAAGGAGTCGAAACCACATTTTCCAGGGGCAGGGGGGAGGGAAATATATTTCCAGCAGGTCGAGAGCAAAAATGTATATTCTGAATACATCTTAGTGGCAATCCTGTAACATGATAGACATTCCATCTACGATTTTTAGCATAACCAAGTATGACGCACTGTATGATCCAATTGTTAGGTGATGCACTTGACCATGCATGACTTGATCCTTGGTTCATAGATAATAGCGGGCACCAAATTATGATACTCTTTTTTTCATATGGGAGCATTAAGTTGGTGTTATGTAAAACGATTGCATCGCACCTTTATCCTTTATGGGCTTTAAAGTTCCAACATTTAAACCCCCTTACATCAATTATAAAACTCAAGTAGCTGAGAACCAAGCAAGATATCCAAGAGAGAATAATGCTCAACCTCACATGGAGAGATCACAAGACAGCATATTATATAAGAGAAAACATAGGAGTCTGAGATATCATAGAATCCATTATAAAAATCAAATGGTGATGGGCTGGCTGTGTTGCAAGAATGGTAGACAACCGGTAGACATCACGACTCACAATATGGATCCCTGCAGATGTAAGAAACCGAGGCCAACAGAATACAAGATGGAGAGATGAAGTGGACAAATTTAGAAAATACTGCTCCACGATGCCCATGATAGAGAAATGTGGCGGATCCTGGAGAAGGTCTATGTCCAACGACGGACATTAAAAGACTGATGATGATGATGACGTTTATCCATGGAAGGTGGAGACTAATGCCCCATTTGCCCTGTCCCCTAGCATACACGCTTGTCCAGCTCTACAGACTAGAGTTTGCATGATCAAATCTTTTTCTATAAAAATTAGGCTATGTAAATGACATTTTCTATGTCAATCTATATGAGTGCCTTTAACAAGAACCTAATGGTTATTTTCCATTAATAACGTCATTAATCTGCAAGGCAGCATAAAAAGTATTTTGATTTATATCTCAATGTGTTTTGAATATTTCTGTCATGAAAGGTAGAGTAAAAAATTGAAAAAGAAACATTAAAGAAAGGAAAGTTCTTGGAAAATGAAATACAAATTCATTAATACTTAGACATACTTGTTCAAAAGGTGTATAAAGTTTAATGAAAATCTTCAGGAGGTTTAAACTTGAAATAATGAGACACTATTCAATATTTATTTATGATGTCATTAATAGCAACAATCAAAACAGAAATATCAATGTTATCGGCAAAAGCTATCGATACAGAATTTTAAAAAAATACTGGTATGTCATCTAAGTATAATTTTATTTAATATCATTCAATGAAAAAAAAACTGACAGGAAAACTTCTTCCTCTTTCTTTCTCTCTCTCTCTCTCTCTCTCTCTCTCTCTCTCTCTCTCTCTCTTTCAATTCTATTCTGAAACCACATTGAAATAATTCGAGAAGCACATCGTGTCATAAAACGTCACTTTATTCGATCACAAAACATGCCTTCATTTCAGCAATTTTCATTGTAAATCAAACACCCGCAACATGTCGATAAACACTGATCCAAATGACTTAAAATTCGATATATATCTAGCAAATATCATCTTCGCGCTAGTCGTTGAGTGATCTTGGTGCATGAACCCAAACGCAGCTATTTATTGAATTATAGTTGAATTATTAATACTCAATACCCAGAAAATTTCTCTCTTCGTAAACAAGTCTTGATTTCAAAGAACAATCACCAGAGCATAAGCTGTAGATGAAAACCACGAAAATTCACTTTTGCTAAGATGAGTTACTATACCACTCATTACAAATGAATTTTATTTTGATGCTTTCACTTGATAAACAGTAATCTTCAAATACATCCATGGTCAATACTGCACCAAGAAATGTGACGTTCAAATATTGCAGTATAAACATATTATCAAAGATACCAGCAGCATCAGTAGCATCAGCAGCATCAGCATTAGCAACTCTTTAGCATCTGTTGTTAGACATAGACCTTCCCTAAGGTTAGCCAGACCTCTCTATCATGAGCGTCGTAGAGCCAATATTTTCTGAACTTATCAAGTTCGTCACGCTATGTTTTGTCGGCCACGGTTTCGCACGTGATCTCTGGGGATCCAAATTGAGAGTCGTGATGTCAAGCAGTTGTCTCTGCCATTCTCGCAACACAGTTAGCCCATTGCCTTTGGAGTTTTATAATGGATTCTACGATATCTCAGACTCCTGCCTATTTTCTTATATACTATACTGTCTTATGATCTCTCCATGTGAGGATGACCATTATTCTCTCTTGGAAATGTTGCTTGGTTCTCAATTTGAAGGTCTGTCTTTTGGTTAGGTGTCATGTTCCACCTTCGTAGGTGACTATCGGGAGGATGCATTGGTTGTATACCCTTCTTTTTAGGACTGGTGGGATTTTCTTGTTCTTGAAGGTTGAGCCAGCTCTACCGAGAGCTTGTCATTAGCACCAATAAAAAAAATGAACGGATTATTTATGCAGAGTTGACAATTCTGTCTAAAATCAGAGTATCCGCGTGTACTGCCAAGGATTACAGTGTGGCTCCCTTACGGTCTGCCTACGGTCACATTGTAGCATTTATACACATTTGAATCCACAGCCAGTTTTCCAGGGGGTGCAAAAGTATATATTTCCGTGAGGGAGGGCAAAAAGATATAATCGTAATTTGGCTTAGCATTAACCCTGATACCAGTGAAGAATAATACATTCTTTTTATACAGACACTTCAAGTTGGGATTGCATGAAACTATAATTCAGCTCCATTATCTTTTACCGACTACGAGATTTCAACTTTTTTACCCCTTCATACATTGTGAGAAGTCCAGGCCCAGAATGGGGACATGCCCTGGTTGCACCACCAACAAGTGCACATGTTTGTCTATAGTCATAAAAATAATTTACAAATTCTGGAATTCGTATTTTTCAGAGATGTTCGTTTCAGTAGATTACTTACCAATCATTATTGCAAACAAGTAGAAATAATAAGTTTTTAGTGCTTTTCTTTGATGCCACCTATATGCACTCATTGGAATGTTATATATATTGCATTTTGGGGTAAAGTTTGATGAACATCAATCTGAAATTTTTCTCAATGCGATCCTTGTATTTATTGCAAGCAAAATAAATGAATAAGTGAAAACCCTGTTTGATTTGGTTTGACAGTCAAAAATTTCTGAATATGATTTATGGTTAGTGAGCTTAATTCATTTTCTGTTACTGTACAAAGTATTTTTCTTGTATAGTTTTAACTTTTAGGATTATAGTACAATTTTTTTCTGTAAGTGGCCATTTAGATTTAGTTTAACACAAAGGCAGACATACACGAATTCTTGCTAGTGCTTAATTATTCTGTATAAGTATTTTCAGATTGTTGTCCTCACTCCACTTCATCTTTTTGAACACAACGTTTTGGCTGTTGCGCCCTACGGCCTTCTTCAAGTGTAACATATGATATCCGTAAGGAAAGAGACTTTCTTTAATCAGTCTTTTTTGCAGGGGTGCAAAGCAAAAAAAAAAATGATATCAAACAGAAATTTCAAATCTTAACCTCCCCAAAAAAGACTGATTAGGAGATCCCTTTTTTATGGATATCACATCTTATTCAAAATGATAATCCCTCGTTTAAAAAATTCAGAGAAAAAGTAGCTGAATTATTCAAAGAATGAAAACAATCTTCATTTTTGAAATTTAAAAACTGATTTTTACTGACAACTGTTAATGTAAGTTAAATAATATTATAATTGTTTCCGTTAAAAATAAGGGAAATTTCATATATTCCTAACTTCCTTCACCTTTCCCATTCATTTTCTTATTCTCCTTTGAAAAATTGTCTGCCTTCAGAAGTTAATGACTTGATAAATATGTTTAAAAATAAGGTGTTCAATTGTTAGTATTAACCCTGATACCAGTGAAAAATAATACCATCATTTACGGGAAAGTTGTTCTGTATTATAAAATGCTTCACAATTTAGGTTTTGATTTATGAAGAGAAAATAATGATAACTCACGTAATCAGTGTATATTCCCAAATCTCGAAATGGATTAACAGCAATGATTATTTCACCACATTTTGTCTGAAATGAAAAAAAGAATTAAATAATGCATTATTGATATCCTGTTGATGTTGTCGTCGTCATCGTCGTCGTCGTAGTAGTAATAATAATGATAATAATAATAATAATAATAATAATAATAATAATAATAATAATAATAATAATTTTAAAGATGATAATGATAGTAATAATAATGATAATGATTTTAAAGATACTACTAATAATAATAGTAAGAAGAAGAAGAAGAAGAAGAAGAAGAAGAAGAAGAAGAAGAAGAAGAAATCAAGACGAGAATACCTTAGGAGGATGAGGAAAATATTAGAGACCGAACTAAATAGCAGGAATTTGATAAAAGGAATGAACACATGGGCTGCATCAGAACCATTCCTTGGATGGACAAAGGAAGAACTCCAGTCAATGGACTGGCGAACAAGAAAGCTTATGACAAAGCACAAGGCCTTACATCCCAGAGATGACACGGAGAGACTGTACGTGGAGAGAAAAGAAGGTGGTAGAGGACTCATCAACATAGAAGACTGTGTCCAAAGGGCAAAAACAGAACTAAAAAAGTATGTGCAAGCAAACAGTAGAGACATTATGAAGAGCGCCCGAAGCAATGCAACAAACAAAAAGTAGCAAACAAAGGCGCAGCACAGCAAACAAGGAAAGAAAAATGGGAACAGAAAAGACTATACGGAGAATTAAAAAGACATATACGGGATGTTGCAGACGTGAGATTATAGACATGGATATAAAAATGAAACCTGGGGAGAGAAACTGAATTCCTCATCTTGGCAGCCCAAAACAAATGCATCAGGACAAACTATATCAAAGTGAACATCAACAGAACCCAAACAAACAGCAAATGCTGCCTTATGTGAAGAAAGAGATGAGATCTTATTTCACATAACTAGTGAATGTAGTTAACTAGCCCAGAAGGACTATAAACGCAGACATGTTAGGGTAGTAACATTGATACACTGGGAACTGAGCAAACGAATGGGATTCAACCATGCAGAAAAGTGGTACCAGCAGAAACCGGAGATAGCTCAATCTGTGACAAATTACTCTGGGACATCAACATCAAAACTGACCCCCCATCCAAGAAAGAAGAACGGACCTGGTAATCGTTGAGAAGGAAAGGAGAACCCGCTAAATAATAGATGTGACTGCACTTGCTAACCACAGAGTAAATAGGAAAGAGAGTGAAAAGCTGGTAAAATATTAGGACCTGGCAAGGGAGCTGACAAAGGTGTGGGACATGAAAGTCAGGGTAGTACCAGTAATAGTAGGTGCACTCAGATCTGTACCAAAGATACTGACATCGATATTGGAAGAACTGGGGATAAGAGGAAGAATTGAGACTATATAGACTACAGCACTGCTGGAGACTACAGGAATACCGAGGAGAGTGCCAGAAATGTGAGATCTACAACCCCCAGCTATTAGCAATGGCCTAACAAGGAGAGGAGGAAAGAGGAGACGGAAAATGGTGTTGGGGTACAAACCACAGCGCTACTGTGATAGGTGAGGGAGATATGAGACCTGAGGAGATTTATTGCCACTCAGCCATCAGTGATAACCTGCCGGCAACTGGTGCGAAAATGTAAACCACAGCACTGCTGTGGACTGTGTGAGTATGAAGAGGAGAGCTGGAGACCTGTGGAGACTGGCTGTTACTCAAACCTCAGCATTGATCACCAGGCAATAGGTGTGAAAATGCAAAAAGTAATAAAATCTTCATTTATCCATTATGCCTCTTTTTGCCTCTCTAATTATAAACACTATTCAATGTACATACATATAAATAACATTTACAACTTAATTTGCTTATATTTTTGACTTGTCATAGTAAACCTTTTGGAATAAATGATTTAGAGTATCTATACTTTGATCCAGTATTCACTGATGAAATAAATTTTCACTTAATTGGTAGAGGCCTTCAAACTAGTGGAGGCCCCTAGATGGCAATCCCTTATGCCCATGATTTACATTGACTCTGTATGGAACGCCTCAAATTTGGGTCCAGTGAAGGTAACAAATGCCAAAATGTTAAATAATCTTGTTTTATATGGAATTTGTATTATTAACTGATTTGTGGGATAAATAAAATAAGTACTATTTATGTTTTCAAGACTAATGGTGTGGCTTCAGATCTTTGAATATGCTGTGGGTAACTACAAAAAGCCACCGAGCATATCCTTCGATGTGTTCTTTGTAGTTTTCTTTACTGTTTTAGTTTATGTCGGGTTTTTTCCTTTATGGGAACTCTTTGAATGTTAATGACCTTTTACTCAACTATATATAGTAATTCTTTCATCTTAACTTCAATTGCTTTTATTTATGTGGCGAGCGAAGATGAGAAATTGCTACATGATAACATTTGAATGGTTGCAGCCAGTTTGTTTCCATAGCCTAAACAGTATGGCAGCTATCCTGTTGAGACAGGTTTCCCGAGGAAAAGATGTGAATTTGAATCTTACCAGAAGCTTAATCTTTGTTTCCAATTCACACTGTTTATGGATATCCTGATAATGATGATGAAAGCGAGTGAAATCAAAGTTGAAGAAATACTAATAAAAATCAATAATGACTAACCATTCTTTATTCAATTTTTTAACATGCTGGGATTATTTTGAATAATGTTCATTAATACCAGCGTACTCAGAACAGCTTGACCCGAAACAATTGGATGACACAAAAGACGCGAGGACCTTAATTTTCCCAATAAATCCTGGTCTTTTATTTAATAGAAATAAGTAAAAAAAGAATGGAGAAATAGTAGAGAAGAAAAGGATGAAAAGTTGCATAATTGAGTCCTTTCGCAGGAAAAAAAAAGTATGATTTAAGTTAACAGTCTCTTTACAAGTAATGTTGAATGTCCGCAAAGAAGTGATAGAGTTCCTAACATGATTTTATAGTTCATGAAGACAGGAGTATTTTTTGTTAAGTTCCGTCGGGGAGAAGAATGTTCTGGAGACGTAAATTCTTCTTAGGATCTTAGAGTTGAAGAATATCTCAACGTGCACTGAAAAAAAATTGTGATGTATCTGTGTTTGAGAATATCAATGGTGGCCATCATTTTTAGTTAGTGAAAATCCGGTCTGTTAACAACGGGTCCGCAGCTTCAACACACTCTGCAACCATAAGCCCAAGTCCCTGTGACTGTTGTGACTGGTGAATTTGTGCGAGGGACTATATTGACTACCACTTCCCCAACAAGCCTTCAGCGAAACACGTTTTAGTGGGCCCAAAAATAGGGGATAAATTGTCAAATGACGATTCACTACTGCTGCTGATCCCCCCTTTTATTATAGGCAAGCAAATTTGTGCCTTTTCCTAATGTGGTTTTGGTGTCTTTTTTTTGCACAAATCACCAAGGCCCCAAACAAAGGCTCATCAATACCCACTCATAAGCGACAGTGGACACTTTCATCTCCGAAAAACAATTTTAATCAACAATTTGAAAATATATATTCAATAACTTTTAAAATGATTAATTTTTATTGTATTCTTTAATTGTATAGATTTTACAAGTTCCCTTTTATTCATTTTTGATAACTGTTAATGACATATAGTATTCCCTATTTTGATACAAAGATATGACCAGTTATATTGTAACAATGGAGTCAGGTCTTTATAAAATCCCTCCCTTATCTAAGCCATAAATCATAGCAGCCTTGTGGACCACTCGTAAGGTATGGACGCCCGCCTATTTCCTAGGTTAACGAAAAATATATCTCTAACTCCTCACAGTATCGTAGCAGCTTCTTTCCTTCATAACTGGGTTGTCCATCTCCTTCTCATCCATCATCTGAACGAGCCATTTCACCCCAATTCTGACATTAAAAGCCCCTTTGATATAACATGTACAGTTTTAAAATTTCCTGATTAGGACTAACATTTTCTGTTCAATTGGAACCTGTAGTCAGATCGAGTTTATTTTATGTACTTTCCCTCCTACAAGGCTCTGAAAATAGCCGAAAATCCAAAACATAAAAAGACGACACCAAGTATGAGAGCTTCCCACTCAAACAGTACGCTGAATTAGGCGCATAGTTTTTTTTACCGGTCATTTCTAACAGATTAAGTCATGCGTATGCAATAACCATATTTATTACAGTTAGGAGTGTCAGGAAGATAGTTTAAAACAGGTTCGATTTTCAATGTCTTTAGAATTGCCCATTTTTGTCTTCATTTGATAATGTGGGCAGATGAGTAACTTTAAAAAAAATTTTTACTATGTATATTCATGGAAAATCCAATCAAATTATCAACAAGTTTTTGCTTGCTGCATTGAATATTTGATATGGTGCTAAAAAGTTCTCAGGCGGACCAAGAGAAGAATAACCAAGAAATAAATTTTGTTACAGAGCAGAAGGATCTTTCAAATCGACACTCTTTCCAGCTATAGTGACAAAATAACACGCAGATTTTGGCGAGTGGGTTGGCTGAGAAATATATCGTTTCTCAAGCCAACAATTTTTCAGCATCCTCCCGTCTGCATTAAAATAATCATAATTTTATAAAGAAGCTCAGCAGCAAGACCAAATTGACGCCAGATCTTCTTCAGATACATAAGAATACATAGTAAAAATTAAAATGTTGGTTACCTGTCACATGGTCGAATGAGATCATGTAATAAGATTAAGGACAATAGAAAATCAAACACGTTCTTAACAACCATTATGACACTGTTATAGACAATAATGAATATAGTTATTACATACACATGACCGAATCTGTTTTAAATGACACGAGTGGTTAATCTGACATAATTTTTGAGTGAGAAGCTATTAACATGGGTGTCGTCTTTAACGTTTGGGTTTTTCAGCTATTTTCAGAGCATTGTAGGAAGGGAAGTTCATAATGTAAATTGATTGAAGGTTTAAATTCTACCGAAGAAAAAAAAAGCGAAGTCACGAGGTTTGAAAGTTTCACATGCCATTTCAAACTGATTATGTCAGAAATTGGATGAATTGGCTCGTCCAGGAAAATGCATAAAATTGAATAACATCTCAAAGATTTTCAATTTCAAAACTATCAGCGTTACAGACCTTATATCTGAGATTTCTCCATAAACACAGAGAAGAAAAATTTCCACGGTAAATTTTGTATAGTTTGAGAGTTTGAAAGTTATCCTGGATCTTGCCATGACTTTCTTCATGTCGAATTCTCGTAATAAATCAGTTTTCCACAGTTTCCTTTTTCTAAAATGACTTTTTCCTGTGCTGAATAAGAAAAAGATCCCAATTGAATAACCTTAGCCACCAAAAGTGGCGAGGAGGATCAATCCCTTTTTATATGTGCGTGTGTTTGTGTGTTTAATCGCTCCTGACCATAGCAGCTTGTCTACAGACTTGAAAATTGACATCGGTACTCCACTAAAACCCATTCTAAAAATGTTCTTTCGACCATTTGGGGCGTTATTTTGACGGGTTTATTAATAACATCTAGATTCTCTAGATGTTTCTCGGTGTTTTTTTTTAAAATTCTATTTTAGATGTTTTTCCAACGGTAATGGTATAGATCACCAGAATCTAGATGTTTATAGATATTTTTCCAGTGGAAAACGCCAGTGACGTCATAAATAGAATTCATTGTGGCCATATCTATTCTTTGGTGGAATTTTTTTTACATCTTCAAAATTTGACTCGATCGTTCGATAATTGACTGTGATAGAGAGATTTGATTTTATTTCGATTTATCTTATTAGATGAAGTATTGTAAATCATCGATTTTTTTGCTACGGTTTAGCGAACCAACCTCCAGCATAGAGTCCGATTCTCACCCGAAACTTGTTATTTATTACGATCTACGCTGTTGAATGGAAACCAGGCCGTTCAGTTGCAATAAAAAAAAATTGATTAATAATAAGGTAGAACTGGTATTCCATTTAGTAATACAGTATCCCTTTTCCTAGGGGCTAAGTTTTTCAGATTTTCACCCAAGACTTGCAAATGACACACTGTAGTTGTCTAATTGAATAAGCACTAAAGAGCTGAGTTAACTTCATGGCGGCCGGAAGTAATCACTACCAAACCCATATCACAAAAGACAAAAACGTATATAAAGACAAGAAGTAGATCCCGGCAGCTTGGAACGAACTCTGCTTAGGAAGAATTAAATTTCAAATTCAAATTAAATCTACCAATGGGAAAGTACCACAGAATGTTTTAGGCCAATCGAAATGCTCAGTTATCAACTTCACCCTTTACTGTTTGAAGCCTCCAGATTTGCTCAAAAGGGCAACGTCAGACCAACTCAGACAGTGGATGCCAAGATTTAACTGGAACCCACGTGATTCAGAATAAATACACATTACCTCCAATTGGAACTACACAATGCGTCTGAAATACAACCCACTCAGAAATACCTTCCTTTCCAGTGAAAGAACGATTATAATTGACGGCACAACTTCCCAATATATGAAGGACAATAATTTCCACGAAGTGTATTCACTATAAAGAAAGTAAAAGTTCATTTCCATTGAAAGATTTTAAAACTATTGCCAAGAATCTCGTGCACAAACATGCTAAACAACATTCTCATCCAACGGATTGCCGTGCACAAAAAATTAATTTTGTGAACCAGAGAAAACAATTTTCAACTCATGAGATTTATAACAAGAGACCAAGGGCGTAGTCTAGTTTTAACGTCAGGGGGTGGGGGTGATCACATAAAATAAGGCGTCACAACACGTACCAAACAATTTTAGATTCATTACGCATTTTCATTTTGTATTTGAAATGAAAATTCACGGATGATAGTTTTAAAGAAAGAACATAACCATTATTCTGTTTGCAAGATCAGATCACGACATAAAAAGCGCTTTACAGTAAGCTCATGAATCTAGATTGTATTTCAAATCAAGACATAATAAAAACACGCGTGTTATTAAATCATTTTACATTTTAAACCTGAAAACAAAACGAAGCAACGTGAAGAATACATGAAGTAACTACAACAGCTTCTTTTAACTAAGCTTCATTCTTGCCAAGTTATCTATAATCTTATCATAATCCACTTCAGTAGCCAACTATCCATCAATGGAGAGCAAATCTAACCCAATCTATTCTCGCTCAATGTAGAACGAAGTTACGACTTCATGCGCTTGAGCTGGCTAAAGGATCGTTCCACGACAGCGTTGGTTATTGGTAGGGTCAGAAAAAATGTGATTCAATGTGGACAGCTTACGATAAATAGAACACATGTCATCAGCTATCAGGGATCTAAGTTCATTGTTGATGGTCAGTGTCTCGACACTCGAATCTGCCCTATTGCTACTGTTTATTATCTCTTTGTACGTGTCGTTTAATTAAAGAAACTCTCGTACGAGTTCAGTTTGTCTTTGAGATGACATCTGAGTACGTGTCCACGAAAATTTTCAATTTGTTCACATTAACCACCTTGTCTAAAGCACTTAATTTGAAAACCACATTTTTTTAAATGCCCATTTACCTGTACTATTCATAACAGAAACTAAGGAAACTTAGTAGGATTGAAGTGTGGATTTCTTTTGAGCATCAACTATTCCTCCATCTACTGTAATTTCACCATGGAATCTCTTTCTTTTACGTTCTCTGCGCTATTTCTATTTTGTATGAATACCACATTTTCGAGCCGATTCGGTTTCTTTATTCTCTATCTCCTTACTTATTTCGCATGTTTTTCAAATCTTTCCCAAAAAGCTTGATAAAATGAAAGCCGATACCACATCTTCACTATTTTTTCTGTAAATACACAGAAAAACTGAAATCATTCATTAGAGCTTCAACCAAGAATATACGTACAGTTAAGAGTGTTTCTAGTACACCCTTTGTTTTGGCTGGCAGTTTAGAAGTACAGTGTTTCTTGAAGAGCAACTACTACGTCTGGTCAATTCAAGAAAAAAAACTACCTCTATTGCTGAATTTCCTGACACCTATCTAGAGCCGCAATTTTCATTTAAGTCAATGCAAAAGATTTGATATTACTGAGTAGTTCTTTTAAAAGACGAGGGAATTTCCAGAAAAATGTTTAGATACTTCGTAGACTTCCCGCCTTGGTTTGATAATTGGATTTTACTGTTCCGTAGTAGCCAGGGAGGTCGATTTACAACGTATCTATAATGCTAAACTGGGCCCTTATTTTTCGTATTGTCTCGATAAAATATTTTGATTTTAGCAAAAAATTTGAATAGCAAATATGTAGAATCTATCAGCAAAGAACTATCCAAATTTGTACAAGGAAACAATCGATATTGTACATAGAAAGGAATTCATTGAATATTTACGTAGCAAAATAATTGCATCAATCGAATTTTTTAACGAATTTCGTTTTACTTCATTAAGAAATCATTTCCCCAAATCATGAACATTTATCTGAACATGTATTAATAAAAAAAATATCAGAATATATTAATGATAAGGGAAGCAACCCGAAAACTCCAAGCGAGAGCTTCCTCGGCGACACGGTCCGGTCGAATTCTGAAATTATCCCACGCGTCCTAATTTTAAGAATCAGGCAATGATGGATTTTTCAAATAGAGGTTGGCGTAATAAAGTAGTAGGCCTTGAAAGATCTTCTAAAGCGATGTGATGAAGTAAAGGAAAATAATGAGATTCGACTTCAATCACGCAAAGAACTTAAGAGTATTATTGAAAAGATGCTGCTTTAAGGAGAAATTATTTTCAGTAAACCTAAGCAAGGCGTTTCAACCACTTTTCACTTCAAAGTGTTAGTAAGAGAGGAGGTGTTTATGCCACAGAATTAAAAATAGTAAAAAATTTAAAAAAAGTTAAAATTGCTTATTGATGCTAAAATTGTGAAGTTGGAAAGCATTGATCAGACATAAGATGGGGAGATGATATAGAAAGGTTTGCAGGTAAGGCACAGTCCCAGTCGACGTGGAAAGAACTGTGAAAGGCCTAGTCCAGCTGCAGACTTATGATATATATATATATATATACATACATACATATATATATATATATATATATATATATATATATATATATATGTATGTATATGTATGTATCATTTAGCAAATTAGAAAAAAACTAATTATTTTCATATATTTTATTCCCAGTAACGCGTTCCGTTGACAACGTCATCAGATCGGAATAAAATTATTTTTTCTCAATTTGTGATGTTCTCATCGTTGTCATGGGGATCATGCAACGTCATCATGTTCTGGGATGTTATATGACAGTTATTACTGATGGTTGAGAATATATATATATATATATATATATATATATATATATGAATTTGTTTGTATGTGTGTGTGTGTGTGTGTGCTACCCAATAAGAGCAGAATACGACATTCTACACACTTGTTAAATTGTGGAAATTGATAAAATATGACCAATGCAATGCTTGTGGGTTGACTCAAATATATCCACATTAGCCACGATTATTTTCTGAAAAGTTACACTTAAAATGACGCAACCAGGTATCGGGAGTTTTTGTCAAAGACACAAAAAGATGTTGCAAAACTGCCACGGAAGTTTTGTCCACAACTCAACATGGTTTGATGGTAGCACGGATTGAAGCGTCGCAGCAGATTCAGACCTGTCAAGATCGTATCTTGAGAATAAGTCAGAATCGTGAGACCTGTCCCACTAAAAATATTCCGAATGCAGAGGGCAAATGGGCTAGGGGCTTCTAGGAAAGTCATCCAAAGAATTTTGAAAATTATGTTTCCAAGGTGGACTAAAAATGCATTTTAGGGCATACCAGCAAATGAAATTAAGAGTCGTCAAGAAGTCTATTTAAAAAATGTTTACGATCAGACAACGGTAGTAAATTCAAAAATATATTACAACGATGTATTCCGATTTTACCATCGATACATTTTAATGTTGAATACATATTTCTAATGTAAATCGTTTAAGGAAATGCCCATAGAGGCATCTCCATTTAATGAATAATCAATCATAAATAGATACCGTCGCTTTATGTGGAATGAATTTCTACCTGCCTCATCTAAAAAAAAATTTTAATCAGAATTCTAATTGAAATTAATGAATCCAAATAAATCTTGAACTTTTTTTTATAGAATGCGTGAGAATTTCTCTTTCGTGCGTGTGAGCGTGAGAATGTATCAAAATATCAGAATGTGTGAGACTGGGAATGTCTGTAGATTTGGAACGTTGACTCGCATTTGCAGCTGACATTACGTAAACTATCCAGCTTCCTGATCTTGTGAATTAAGTTAATTGAAAAAAAAACCAAAAAAACCCCACATCGTTGATATCTCGATTGTGCTCATCGACAAACGACATTTATTGGGCTACAGTTACTGATAATTTTAATGTATTATTATTTTTGAAAGATGGAGGAAAAGAAAAAAAATTCCGTGAGCAAAAAGAGGGCTTCCAGAAACAGTCTTATCGACACATTTCCCCCCAAAATGGCGTTTGTTACATGAAATTGGTTCATAAATAAGTTGAAGAATGTAGTTTTGAAAAAAATCGAGGTTAAAGTTTTTATAACCAAAAGATATAATTTATGATATTACATTTATTTATTTTCCATTATACAGAAAACTTACATTGTTTATATTTTGCATAGAATATATAGATATATTTATAGAATATCCATTATTTACACGATATAAACAATTTTTTAAATGAAAAAATATTATTGCTACCAGTTTTTGTCGTTGTGTTACTGATTGTTGTACCCTGTGTATAAATACCATTGGATAGGAAATCGATGTAAAAAAACAAGAATGTCAAAATTTGACCAAATGAGATGTGGGCACCCACCTCAAACCGGTCGGCTATCTTTTAGCCTCTGCGGGCCTGGATCGCGTATCTATCAGCCCAGAAGACTTGGTAAGAACATTTGATCGAACCTGAATTCTTTCAGAGCGGTACTACTGCGGATAACATTCTCACCCCATTTTTTTCTCTGCGGATTGTTTGGTTGTCAATTTCCCTCGGGCAGTCTTTGCAAGCATTATATCTTCTTGGCTTTCATTCGGTGATTGTTACTTTTTCTGTGTTTAAATCAAAATATATGGACGACGAAAACAATTTTTTCGGTGGCGAAACTATCATTGCGATAATGATAAGTTTTGAAACGCAAACACTAACCACTAAACTTATACCATTTGCAGTTAAATTTAATAAAACACTGTTTTAAAAGGTCAAGTTTTATGCTTTTAGTTTTAGTTTTTCAAAAACTTCAATCAGAGAATATTTCAAAATTGGTGAAGAAAAAATACCGTTCTGTGGTCCCCAGAAAATCATCGTGCAGCGAAATTTTACGCAGAAATGAATTTAACGCAGGAAAGATAACAATCACCCTTCCCTCTGGTCCGAACGGCCATTTCCTTCTCCTCTACGCCAACACAAAGACGTGACGTCTGTCCTGCACGTAGCGAACTGACTCTCTCGCCATCTTGGTGTGGCGTCATTTATTTAGTCTTCATCAGGAGTGCGCAAACGTTCTTGGAGGAGAGCTAGATTAAAAATGTCTTTATGTCTTGCGAGCCAAATTGTATAAAAAATATGAAACAATGACCATACAAGACTTGTTTTCTATTACTTTAATTACTGTTTTTTCATTATAGGAGTATATACCTTCATAAATTCCAGGTATCATCAATTCAATTTGAGGGATAAAATATTGCCAAATTAAGGTTCACATTTTGTGTGTTTTTATAGAACAGCGACAATGTACAGTGAAAAATCATTTTTAGCTATTGAATAGATATTTTAGCTATTAGATATTGATTCGAGTTCACTTAAAAATGAGACTTTTGTTCAATTTTTGGTAACAGAATTTTACTGTGTGTTAACTGAAGATAGATAAGCAAAATAATTTTTGTATGCAACATACAATAATCAGTGAAGTCAACGGGCCAGATAAAATCGGGCAACGAGCTGGATTTGGTCAGGGGGCCTCGATTCGCTGACCCCTGGTCAAAATGTTTTCGTATGTCACTCCTTATTTAGAAACACATACCGGGTGGTTTGTGATCTTCCTCATCATCATCAGTCTCTTAACGTCCGTCGTTGGACATAGACCTTCCCGAGGATTCGCCACACTTCTCTATCGTGTGGACCGCGGAGCCAGTACTTTATGAATTAGTCTAGCTCGTCTTTTCATCTAGTACTCTGCCAGCGTCGGTTACGCATGTGACCGAGGCCGGCAGAGTACTAGATGGAGAGACTATAGCCACTTTAAAATGTTTATAACCCAGAGATCACTTTACTTGAGTCGTTGGTCAATCCAAGATTCGAGTTTCCCTATCTAAATGGATTCGCTTCAAACCCTGCAGAAATGTCTTTATCTACCTAATGGTCAATGACGCAAATTTTCCGATGGATCAAATTTCATCAGCCTGCCACAATACACATACACACGCATTTTCTAACATTTTTCATTGCCAATATTTATTTTGGAAATTTTGAGAAGACGTGATAACCTCAAGAAAGATAAAACTGAACAAAAAGTAAGCAACTAACCATAAAGCTGATGCAAAAGTTCCCAGCACCATCTTTTGTTCAATGTTACGGAAATCTTAGAAGTGTATTTGAAGTTTGTGCGTGCATAAAGAATATTTGAGAATTGTTCTCATAAAAGTGAGAATTTTACCTTTTATTTTCATGGGAATCGTAGCTGAATATCGAGAGTCAAAGGCCACAGACAACAGATTTCTAAATTTGTTGTCAAAACGATTTTACATTTCTAAGCTCTTTGATGTGAAAGCTTAAGCATAATGTCTCAAAAAGCATTCAACCTTCACTCCTCAGTTCACACACACATACGCAAACATACATACATACACGTACACATACATACTGAAAAATAAAAGAAAAAATTCCGTCTTTCAATACAGTTTGTTCATTTGGAATCTGTTTTTTGTCATGTGATGATGACGTTGTGTGCTGTTCATAATTATCAACAAATGGTTGCAGCTAAAATAATTTCCCGTTCCCTTTTTTAAAAACTTTTTTATTATAGTAAAAGAAATTTCTATTCGATCCCTTCTTGCACAAAAGTTTGTGGTAGGGAAATATTGACATTAGTTTGATTTCAGAAGTAATTCAATTTTAATTCGAGTTACTTTTCTCTACCATTTGAAAGGACTTAAAATTGTTTTTTGATACGTATGTTACATGTCCGTTGATGGTGTAATGGTTAGCATGCAGAGGGATCCAGGTTCGATTCCTGGTATGAGCGAAGATGTGTGATAAACTCTTCATTAGGACAAATTTCCCTTTGCTGTGTGTGAAAAAATTGGGAATAGAGTCGTGCCTTCCCGTATATCGAAAGGATAATGGTGAATGCGAATCGCATGCAACTGCCAGCGCGGTAAGATCTTTAAATTGATGAGGTCATGTATTATTTGATCACGTGCTTATACAAGGATTAGTTAATGATTATTTGCACTTTTGTTATATACACCTTTACATTGACAGTTCGCCAATGTGGCATGGCAGTGTATCTGCCGTCTTTACGGTGGACATTCTTCGTTGATTAGTTAGTTACCTTTGTGCTACCATAGAATAAACATGGCCTGTCTGTTCTCAGTTTGCACAGAGGAAGAACAACGAGCGTCCATTAATTATGAGCTGAAGGTCTACCAAAAGATGAAATCCATTGGAAGCTTTCTGCACAAGATGGGAACAGAGTCTACCACTTCGAACCGGAGAGTATGCGCCAGTGTATGGAATGGAAACACCTACAATAACCAACACGCGGACAATTCAGAACTTCGCGGGAAGAGTCATGCTTATAGTTTGCTTTGTTTTTTTAATTCCAAAGAGTCATTGCTGGAATATTATCTGGAGAGGGACTCAACAATGCATATTGCAGTGTGAGGCTACGGGACAAGATGAAGCCAGCAATTCGAAGCAAACTTTGAAGTCTATTGTCAAAAGGTGTTTCACTTTTGTATGACAATGTACGTCCACATACTGGTTCCAATACTGTCCAAACGCACAAGAAACTGGGATTCAAGGTATAGAAGCACCGTATATATATATATATATATATATATATATATATATATATATATATATATATATATATATGTGTGTGTGTGTGTGTGCGCATGCATATGTTTGTATGTGTGCACGCATCCGAAAGTTTAAGAGTGCGCATGTGTGTGTTTGGATTACAACGAGAAGGATGTGCAGTTTTTAAATTTTTCATTTTCCAATATCTTACTCATTGATGTAATCTTTTTCTTCTTTTTCCTATATATATATATATATATATATATATATATATATATATATATATATATATATATATATGTATGTGTGTGTGTGTGTGTGTGTATCAGGTGTTTTTCTGCACCAAAGGGTACCTATACATCAGGCTATTTCAAATCTAATGTCTAAAGTCTCGAATAATAAGCATAAATGTAGAATCCAATCAAACAAATTTCGAATCATATTTTAACATTTTTCTCACAAGCATTGCTCTGAAAATGAATCTCGGCCATAAAGTCACTGACCCGATAGTCAAAGTCACAATACAGATGGCACTTTGTGTCACCTACGAAACATAGCCATGCATTAAGTCACAGGTCGTAGACCAGAAAGTCTTTTAAAAAAGTAAGTAATATCTTAATTTGATTTGCCCTTATTAAGTTGTGTAATGTTTTTTATTGGTAAATTTGAATGAATGAAGGTTGTTTCGCGATTTATTCGTTTTGTTTAGTTTTAATTCGAAAGGAAAGCGAGATTCATGTTCTATAAAAAAATGAATAAAGGTTAAGCCCTATCGTGATCACCAGCTCATTTAGAAATGTTACTCATTTAAATAAAAAATTGTTTTCAAATAGTGTGCCACCTACATTGTGAATTCAGTTCCGTTACTTTCGGGCCTGCGACTTTATGGCCGGTCACCCTGAAAATACTCAAGGTTTACTCATTCTTCATTCAAGTTTTGTGCTCGTCATTATTAAAGCCAGTGCATGTCTAAGTTCTCGTGTAAAGGATAACTAATAAGAGAAAGAACTAATGAGCAGATGGCAATAGTGTTAGTGGCTGCATAGAATCGGACATGAAAATTCACTTACACCCGGCACAATACTACGCCTTTCACTTAGAGTTGACCAGTGCTACAGAGAAAATGACAGAGAAACAATTAAAATTAGTTGAACAATTCACATCAATACATTTTCCATGAAATTTGTTTTGGCAATTGAAATTTAAACCTACACCCATCTAGTTTTTATATTAATAGGGATCTTTTTTCTTTTTTTTAAATATTCTTCTGAATGGGAAATATGGATATCGATAATGGCCAAAACAGCCGTAACATGCAGGGGAGACTTGGGATAGTTGCAACACCTTTTTCACATCTCTCAGTTGATTGGAGACTCTTTGGACTGGATCAACCAACTTTTTATATATTTAACGTACAAAGGTCGCCCTAATAACCCATACCATTCAAGAATTACAAGATATGACATATCGTCCACAATATTTATTTGAACGGAAGAAGTTAGGCGTTGTGACTAACTCCAACCCTGGGGACAGTTGCAAAACTAATCAGGGACAGTTGCAACAAGTCGGAAATTCATTAAATTTCACCAATTACCTTTTGCTTGTTGTCTCAATGAACATAGTATTTTGAAAATATGTATAATAAATACTTCAGTATCATTTATTTATACGAAATGATACTATCGTATTATTCATTCATACACAATGATATCATCGTATTATTTATTTATCATTAAATATTTATCGAGTTTTGTTTGTTTATGTATAGAACATAGGTTTATCTTGGGTCAATCTCGAAATGTTACATATGTTGTTCAATCCTTACCATATTCCAGTGTTAGACTGGAAGAATGGAAAAATTTGCAATGAAACTAACATAAAACTTCACCTGGTTATTTTTCTTACACTTCAGTGATTGTGAACGGAACATTGAGGTTCCCGAAAGGTGCTAACGCAGGCCAAAACGACACAACTTATAAGCTTTTGAAAACTTTTTAAAAAATAGGACATCCCAATTGACACAGCTAATAAGCTTTTAATTTTTTTAAGCAGACATCCCAAAATGTTGTTGCAACCGTCCTCAATTATTTCAGCCATGATGGAACATCATATGCTAGCTAGACACACTGACTTTGACAAATGTTAACCATGTTACTTAGAAGTCGACAAGACAATGATTCAAACTAAGTAAGCTTTGATTGATTTATGCCAACGACCAGGACAGTATGACAAAATACGGTACATGAAAAGAATTACTTTTATACCCTCAAAACACTTCTCTTTTTTTTTCAATGAATGCAGCAGCAGATATTGAATGTGCCTTCTGTTCGTTTAGTGAGATGAGGGTTTAATCAGTGCACTTGCAGTATGAACCTCATAGCATTTTTCTGATTGGAAAAATAAGACGTTGCAGTCCCTTGTTGAAACTGTCCCTTGTTGCAACCGTTCCCAGTCTTCCCTACTCTCGTCCGCCAATCCAATGTACAAAGCTGACCTAGGTTTATTGTTACTTATTTTAAAAAAGATTTTAAAAAGTTTTTTTTTGTTGTTGAGTCTAGAACACTTGAGCTGAAACAAAGTATTTCTACTCATATAGTTTATTGTTACTTATGAGTGAATTTCTTTTCTTCAATAAGTTTTCAATATGACTGCTTTATCCCCACTCTCAGTCGCAGGTTCGATTCCTGCTACAGCCGCATTTTCTATAATTGAACCTGCGACCGAAAATGTGGGGATGAATCAGATGTTTGGGCCCCCACCTTCCTACTGGGCTGTTTAGCTCAACGAAAAGAGCAATGCCACGATAACACGGTTATCTATTGGTCGTAGGCTCGATTCCAGCAGTATCCTCATTTTCATAAATTGTTTATTTTATTTACGCTGTGTATTAATAATAGGGCATTTCAAAATTATTTATATATATATATGTATATATATATATATATATATATATATATATATATATATATATGTATATATATATATATATATATATATATATGTATATATATATGTATATATATGTATATATATATATATATATATATATATATATATATATATATATATATATATATATATATATATATATATATATATATATATATATATATATATATATATATTCCCCTTAATTGGATAAACAGAAAGATCTGGCTAGTCACCGAATAGAGACCAACGTCTTCCGGTAGTGCATCGTGCTGGGGATGATGAATTAAAACATTGGACATGAGCAATGAATAAGCAACTCCTCTGCGGTAGTAATTACGAAAAAGCCTGAACTTTAAATAAAAAAAACAAGCAGACACAGATTAGTGATCAATTTAGCATGATTTTACATTGCAAACAGCCCTCTTCCACTAAAAACCTGTATGGAGGAAATTGAAAAAAAAAACCAACGTTTTTGTTGGTAAGAAGTAGATGTTGAATTTTCAGCCCCCAACTCCACTGGAGTGGCCTGTGCGCGGGGTACCAACTGGACCAACTTCAAAACTGAGAGAAACCTATGTTGACAGTTTTGGTCGACAGTTACTAACATCACAAGACGAATGTCGAATTCACGTGGAAAAAAAAGGTATAAACGTCGGCGCCAGTTTCTGCACAGCGGCATTTTATGTCTGCTTCATAGGAAACTACCCTCAGGGGAAACATAAAGTTTATACAGTTATACATATATATATATATTGTTGTTTATCATTATATTGTTGGGTATTATCATTATGTCTTGATATATATATATATATATATATATATATATATATATATATATATATATATATATATATATATATATATAAATTCAATTGTTACGTTAGGAAATAAAGGTTATGAGTTGAATGTTTCAAATGTCATTTCAGTTTTTTGTCTCATAAAATTTCTGATATTTGAAATGAGTTTCATTCTTATAGAGATGATTACCAGGTTTTTCTGATTTAATTGTACAAGCTGGAAATGGGCAAATAATAATTACATTCAAAACTTTGAATAGATAGGTCAGGTTAGTCAATCAATAGAAACCATCAGGTGACTAATGTTTTTTGGCAGCATATTGTGTTTTGGGTGATCAACTGAAAAATTTGAAAAAATTGGAATCAAAGCATGAGTCCCTTTCTCGCGTTTTGTTGGGTGGTAATCACTAATAAATCAGAATTTTCAAAAAACAAACAAAAAAGCGTGAATGCTGCTGGACGCAAAGTACGGAATCAATTTAGCAGAAACTTACATTGTAAACTGAACACCCTCTCAACTAATAGTTTATTTAGGGAGAATTGAAAAATAATGTTTGCAGACATGATAAGGAGTGAATATTGACATTTTCAGCCCTCTGGCTCCATTAGCATGATGAATACATAGCCAGCCAGGCAGATAGACCAACTTGAAAACTGAAGAAACCTATGTTGTCAGTTTTGATAATAGTATTGGTTAGCACTGTCTGAGAAAAAATAGAGAACTTATATCATTTATAATGCTCCCAGCATTTTTTGACAAAATTTTCATTCATATAAATTCATAGCGTCATTATTCTGTCATCGAAGTATTTTTCTCACTTTAACCAACGGATAAATTGTGTCTTCCATCATAAAAGAACGATTCCAGTTTTGATTTGATAAACTCTTAAAGTGATTTTTCAATATCTTGAACTTGTAGGGAACCTGACCAGTCCAGGATATACCACAATGACCTCCGAGAAGGTCAGGCCGCGTCTATTTATTCCCCCCCCCCTCACTCCCGACAGCTAATATGACACTGGGCCAAGGCACCAGGTCGAGTTGAAGTTTGAGCCCCACATGGGTACGTGCATGAAGATGTAAAGATTTCCCAAGTCCCAGCGACCGATGCCACAAGAATATTAGGACAGGCTTGATTGGTCAAAGGATGAATCAAGTGCATACTAGTCAAGGGGCTATTTCGGTCAGAGTTAATCGACTTCTAGGTCCGAAGCTTCAAAGTACAGATACTACACTTTGATCTTACACGACCGAGAGGTACAGGTTGAGGCTCTTACGACTAAATAATAATCATCATCATCAGTCTTTCAACGTCCGTTGTTGGACTTGGATCTTCCCTAGGATTCGCCATACTTCTCTATCGTGTGCGTCACGGAGCCAGTACTTTCTAAATTTGTCTAGCTTGTCTCTTCATCAAATATTCTACCGACTGCAGTTGCGCATGTGATCTCTATGGATCCATGTCATGAGTCGCGATGTCCACCGGTTGTCCGCCAATCTTGCAACATGGCCGGCCCACTGCCATTTGAGATCTTTAATGGATACTATGGTGTCCCTGACTCCTGTCTTTTCTGAATATACTGTGCTGTCTTGTGGTCTTTCCGTGTGAGGTTGAGCATAATTCTTTCCTGTGCACGTTGCATGCTTCTCAGTTTGCGAGTCTGTCTCTTGGTTAGGTTCCATGTTTCAGCTCCATAAGTGACTATCGGGAGGATGCTTTGGTTGTATACTCTTCTTTCGGGGATTATTGGGGTCTTCTTCTTTTGAAGGTTGAGCTTGCTCTGCCAAAGGCTTGTCATCCTCAGTAAAAGTCATCAAACTGGTTGCTGCAAGATCAAACTCCATTCCAACTTCTATTGATTACTGTAACTTTCTTTTATTGTATACATAGCATAAATAGTTTGCAGTTACTGCGAGGAGAGGTTTCTCGGAACCCTCTGCAAGATCCTGCAACATTTTTTTGAAATCTTGGCCCACCATTCCTAGCAAAAAAAAAAAAAATTCAAAGCATCAATGTTTCTGGGTTCCCTCTAATAAAATCGATCTTTCAAGCATCGCAGTAAATTTTCAAATTGCTCAAGGACACTGAAGCATCACTACATTGTTCTGAACGAATCATTCGTGAGTTATTTTGATTGTATGATTCGAATCGTTATATTGTTGAAAGATCCAAGTTTCCTCAAGTTCCCGCTGTGGCATCGGAGCTTCCAAATACTCCGATACAACGCTCCTTTCATGATTTCTCCGATTCTGTGATGTGTACTCGTGCCATTGATAGAAAAATAATCACAAAAGAAGATGCTTCTAACTTGGTGTTTCACGGGTTATTGTGTTTTGTTTGTTTTTTATCATATACGCATTCATCTTCTTTTCCTGTAGGGCGAGCTGAGTTATTGCCAAAAGTTCAATATATTTGGGGATAATCTTCCAGGACCTAGACTAGGGAAATGAAGGATTTACGATTGATGGCAAGTACCTCAGTAGCCTCACATTTGCTGACGACATTGACCCTCTTGCTGAGAACCTTCATGACCTCCAAATAACCCAAGAAAGCAAAATAGTTGGTGTTCACATGAAATACAAATGTCATGTACAACAAACACTATTATTTCTATTAATATTCGGACCATCCTCATCTTGGTTGTTTTTCATACAACGTTTCGGCCGTTGCACTCTACGACCTTCATTAGGTATCATCTGGTTGGTGTGGGGAAGTAACGAACCAAACCCTTTATTTATTCGACGGGGGGTATATTGACCGCACTCCCCTCTCAGCATTAGTAGTATCATTATTGTCTCACACTAAGATTGAACCTAGAACCATCAGATTACTTTGCAGTAATTTTGTCTGATGCTGTAACCACTACGCTGTGTGTCCACAATAACAATAATAATACTACTAATGCTAAAAGGGGAGTGCGGTCAATATACCCCCGTCGGATAAAAAAAAGGTTCGCTTCGTTACTTCCCCACACCTACCTGACGAAGGCCGTAGAGTGCAACGGCCGAAACGTTGTATGAAAAACAACCAAGATGAGGATGGTCCGAATATTAATAGAAATAATAATAATACCTCATCTCAAAAAATCAGAGATATTCAACAAACACGTTGAAAACAAAGACACAGCGATCAAAATTGAAGACGTAGTGATGAAGGAGGTAGGTCACTACATCTACCTAGGGCAACAAATTTCCATGAGATCCTCAAACGAAGAATAGATCAAGCGAAAAATCTCTCTAGCTTTACAAGCTTTCGGGAGAGCAAGCTCAGCCTTCAAGAAAAACGAATCTTATTAGTCCTAAAAAGAAGTCATAGTCACCTACGGAGCTGAAACATCGAGCGTAACCAAAAGATTGACCCTCAAACCGAGAACCATGCAACGTGCACATGAGAGAATCATGCTCAATATCACATCGGGGAATCACAATACAGTACATCATATCAGCGAAAAGACAGGAGTCCGAGATATCATTGAAATTATAAGAAAACTCAAATAGCAATGGGCTGGTAATGTTGCAAGAATATCAGAAAGCCACAGAGCATCATGATTCACAACTTAGATCCCCAGATATCATAGGCGAAACTGTGGCCGGCAGAAAATGAGATGGCGTGACGACTAGAC
Source organism: Thysanoteuthis rhombus (assembly GCA_963457665.1). NCBI lineage: Eukaryota > Metazoa > Mollusca > Cephalopoda > Oegopsida > Thysanoteuthidae > Thysanoteuthis > Thysanoteuthis major. The sequence goes on along the minus strand of OY735231.1, from coordinate 21,890,633 downwards.
AAGTTAAGAAAGTGCTGGCCCCGTGACAGAGTTTGATGAATCTTGGGAAGGTCTATGTCCAACGACGGTCGCTAAAAGGCTGATGATGATGATGAATGCTTAGTACTATGATGAACTCGACAAAAGTAGAATCGGCTGGACGAACTCGTTTTTTAGAAAAAAAAACTTCAAACATTGACACCGTACGCATAAATTGTCATCTTTTTATGGCGTTCTGAACCAGTTCAAATATACGTTGACGTGCTTCATTACAGGATATGTCTTTAAATGGAGAATGAATTATTCAACCTAGTTGGCTATTTACCCAAGAGAAGGGAATTCCAACACAAAATCAACAACCCAGGAACTTATTATCATTGTCCCACTCTGCTGACACGTAAACTCTTTGCTCAAAAGGTGGAGACGGTAAAAAAAAACATGCCAAAAATTGGGTGGGGAGCTTTCCGCTCACCAGTACTGGCCTCATCTATCATCCACGGGCCTGAACCGGATGTGTATTCCTCTCTGAAATCTTTGTTCACAAAGCCAAGCAATAATGATAATGCACAATATTTGAGAATTAGGATAGAATTAGGAAACTAGTACTGTTCCTGTTCCAAAGTTATTGGTTTTGAAAGGGCTGGACTCTATGATGTGTGGAGCAACCTGCTATAATTGTCAGTTATAACTTTCTGTCGTACGAAACTAAGGCTCATAGTGATTTCGGTTACGTTTCTTTTTAGTATTTCCAATATTCATTTGGCAACCAAACTTAGTGCAGCGAAATCTAAAGTGGGAATTATTTGAATTTAACGCAAAAAAGGTAACAATTGCCCTGAAACTACTGCAAATAACCAACACCGAGTTCACACTGCTATGACTTGATAATATGGCAGTATTAATCAGTGTCTTTTACATTTTCAGTTCAATTTTGCTTGTTTTTATCAAAAGGCATAGGTGTAAATTAAAAAAAATGCTTATATACTCATCATAGTGTAAGTTAAATTAGTTAAAGAATCTTCTTCATGAATGCTCTCCTGATTGCGATGTAAAGTGATGACCGATTCGAATATTTTGCCAATTGAATAGCAGCAGAAAAATGTAACAATATGATCAAATAGCAAAACAAATAGACGATTCGTAACTCGCATAAATTTATCAACTGATTATCTGGAAAAAATATCTAAAATAATCTGAAGAAAATAAAACTTTTATCTGAAATCATCTAAAAACACCAACACCAGATTTTGTCTTTGTTGCTACCCAAATGATCATAGAGAACCCCAAAAGCAGTTTCATTACAAAACAAAACAAAAAGAAAGTTTTTTTTTTTGATGATGTCCACTGGTGGCCAAATTTTCAAGGCTGTAGCTCCCTAAATGTAACCCGAAGCACCCAGACACACATGCACAGGGACGGGCAATGAAAGGAGAATTCGTAGCCCACTTGGCTGGTTGGTCGCATGGGCTATCCGTGGGGCTATAGTGATGCGATATTTTTATTCTCTCATATTTGAATTTTTTCCCTAGCCTTATTACACGTGACTCCCATGAATCGAATATTTGTTTTAATGTTATCATAACAATTCGATCTATAACATTAGACGCAACGTGTCCGTCTGTGTGTCTTTTACACTTTTCTTTAAGAATAAAAATGTCACCTTGACAGGGTTGGGGTAAGAGGAAGGTCTTTGTGAAAGTAAATTAAAAATGCACGGCTAAATATGCAAGATCAGACTAGACTGTAATATTAAAACTATAGGAAAGATCTTTTTCCTTTATCTAAATTGAAAATGATTTTAAAGTTTTGAAAAAATGAAATAATAATCAGTTGAAAAATACGTCATTCAGAAAGAGATGCATTATTCTTCTCATTAATATTCCCACTTGATGTTCTTTATAAAAAGAATTTTAAAAATAAAACCTATTCATATGTACACGCATGAATATTCCTGTGTGAAAAACAAGAATATCATTAATAAAGATTCTCATACAGCTATATCAGTTGCTACTGAAGCAAATCATTCTATTATCATTTTTTTATCCTCAAAATGCAATAGAATATGCAGATTCTACAGGAAACATCAATCTTTTCATACATGTTGCAGATTTTTTGTAAACATCGTAGGGTTTAGACTAACTGAAGACCCCAAAAGAGTTGTATCACAATAGGATCCTAATTTGCTTATATATATGAAGCTGAAACTGACAATTGGAAAGCAAAAAAAAAAAAATACCCAAGAGAGAGTAACAACTCCCCTTTCGCTCCTACTAAACAACCGAACAACACAGAAATATTCCCATTCTCTCTTCAGCATCAAACATGTAAACAGCATTTTTTCTGTGAACCGCTGAAAATATTTTTTTGGTAGAAGGAGGAACGTGAACAATTGAGGACTTAGCATTAGTGGGACTAACATGGTCTATCATTATGTCATACCCCACAAAGCGACAGAAAACACCAAAGCTTGATGAAGAATAGATTTTTTTGCAATAGATATGTGTGCCATTTGTAGAAACAATGTATGACTAACATCCTGCATAAAATTTTTTTCACTGATGTGTAGAACCCCAAAATAAGCTCTGTTGACTTCAGAAATTAACGTGTGGGAAGTCGATTTGTATTGATTCTCCATGTCAAATATCAGGTCACTCAGCCTCGTAGTTTTAGCAGAGAAGAGGCATGAACAAACGTACAAAAGCTTATATATATATATATATATATATATATCAAGACATAATGATAATACCCTATAAACAACAATAGCCGTGTATTAAAATCATAGCTGAAAGAGAGTAGGTGTTTGATCAACACTGCTGGGGTGCCATGTTAATATAACTGATATGCTTTTAAAATCCCCGTAATGGTTTCGTGGTAAACAACTGATGATCCCAACAAGACAAAGGAAGAAAGAATCAAGCGAAGAATCATACTAGGTTGACAAGCTTTTGACAGGGCAAGCTCAACTATCAAGAACAAGAAAATCCCGCTTGTGCTAAAAAGATGGGTATACTACCAATGCATCCTCCCGATAATCACCTATGGAGCTGGAAAATCGTAGCTAACCAAAAGATTGACTCCAAACTGAGAACCATGCAACATGCACAAGAATCATCTCTAACCTAACATGGATAGATTACAAGACAGCACAGTATATCAGAGGAAAAACAGGAGTCTGAGATATAGAAGCAATAAGAAAACTTAAATGGCAATGGACTAGTCAGTTTGAAAGAATGGCTGACAACCACTGGACATTACGACTTACAATGTGGAGCCCCAGAAATCATATGCAAAACTGGGGCCGACAAAATATAAGCAGGTGTGACCAACTAACAAAAATATCACCCATGATAGAGAGGTCTGGCGACAAGAAAATTACGTAAATTACATTAACAGATATTGGGAAATAAATGTCTGAAATGACACAAAAACATTTTTGAGAAAAAGTTTTTCTTTGTATTTGTAGTGTTTAAAGCTGTAAAACTTTCTTGACTATACATATATATGTGTGTGTGCATATATATATATATATATATATATATATATATATATATATATATATATATGTGTGTGTGTGTGTGTGTTTGTGTGTGTGTGTTTGTGTGTGTGTGTGTGTGTGATGATGGACTCTCCCGTCGATTTCGACGTATGAGTGATCCACAAAGTGGAACGACCCAGTCACTGAATTATAATGAAGGCAGCTGACTAAACTATAGTCACTCGTACCCTTCACGCAACTACAACGATGAACCCAGCGTGACACAAGTGTGACAAGGCCGCAGCATTGCAGCTACAGGTACTGTCCATCCGTGGGCTTCCGCACAATTTCCTCTCCCAATTTCCAGTATATATATATATATATATATATATATATATATATATATATATATATATATATATATATATATATATATATATATATATATATATATATATACTAATAAAGATTCCCAGCATTGCCCGTGAAAAAATATGATTTGAAAATAGAGAGATAAAACATGTTCTTTACTGATTATCTTTTTACGCAGCATAACCAGGTTGGTGGAAAGATGGTAGCTAAACGAGTGTATTCAGTACAGTAACTGGCAGATTGCGAGATCGAATCTTGGCATAGGTAACAAGCACCAAACACTCCATGGTATATCTGTGCAGGCCAGCACGTACTGTTGGATAGGTCAGCAGCTTTTTAGGTCACTGTTATCAAAATGTTTGTGAGTGGAAATTAGAATTTAGGATTCCGATGAAATAAAATTCATCGTGTTACATGGTCATCACTAAGACATATTTCGTCCCTCCCCCCGTAAAAAAAGTTTTTGCACTCTGGAAAAGTGGCAGCGGACATTCATGGCTGAAGCAAGAATTGGTAACCACAATTCCCACATCACTAGTCCACTGAACAACAGTACTCACCTTAAAACTCTTGGCTTTAGTATGTCTAAAGCCCACAAAGAGACAATTAACTTCTAAAGATTCAGCTTTCATTTACAGACTAGTATATACCCGTCAGAAATGGCAGGATATTTATGGATCGGAACAAAGAAATTTATTTCTAACATTTCAAGTATTTTATTTTTTAAAGATTTTTCCAAGAATCTCAACTCAACATCAAATATTTATTTCTGTCATTTACAGACTTTTTATCCCTTTTAATTTTGTTTCACTCATCAACCTATTCTGTGAAGTATTATTCATTGTTATGTAATTACAGACTATCTCATTTCAATACAGCCGTTTAGTTTTTTTTAGCTGTGTTAATCTATTCCACATGGACCGATCCATTATAACTTTTAGTTCATAACAGAAATCGGACAAATGAGAGATACACACAACTATTCTAAATGCTCATATGGTTCTTATATGGAAAGAAGAATCTAGACACACACACATAAATGCATGCACACACACACACATGTACACGCATTCACACACGCATGTACATGTTACAGTGAGTGATTATGCGTACATTTGATGGAACAAAAGTCGTCTGCTATTGCGGATAAGAGGGACATCATCCTCAGCAGAATTATACTAGACTGACTTGAGAGGGTTAATGTTTTAATTCTATTGATGACCGATGCACTAAATATGACAAATCCTTTTTACTTCTACCTAACCAGACTACCATATGATAAAAATGACAACGACTCTCCCCCAATGAAAGGTTGGAAAATGTCCGCTACCATCTGCGATTGATTAATTTGTATAATTCTTTTACATTCGTCTTGTTGCGAACCTTTATGGGTTATGTGCATGAACATTTGATTGATAATACCAATCGTGTTCAAGGTTCAATGAGTCATTTGACAAAAAGGTGAATATTGATAATAGTATAATTTTTTTTATTCAAGTGGATACAATAAAAGGTATTAAATCTTTTTGTGTGAATTGTAAGATTCAAAAGAGTCCTTGAATTCAATTTCATGTCCAGTATAATGTTCATGGGGGATATATATGCCAATATATGTGTGAAATAAGTAATATGTCCTTTACGATTGCGTGTGTGCGTGTAGAGGTTGCAAAGTATTGTAAAGGTGCTGAATATGTGAACGCATGCATATATGTGTTTGTCGACTTACTTGCCCTGTATGCAAAATACCTGCAGTGCACAGGTGAGATGTGTAAGGTTTTTGTAAGTTAGGCAACGTTACCTGGAGGTGGCGAAGGTCGCGAAGGTCGCGACTGACTGACTAAATCTCGGCTGTCATTGTTTACATATGAATAGACAGGCTCCTATAAAGGCCCATTTCACCTGCTGAAGGCTGGCCTGTGATTGGACATAAATTCGTTCAATTTAATATTTGAATCTTATTCTGTAACAATTTGGAGGGAAATTTATTGAGCCTGTTTTGTTCAACTGAGTTTGAGTAATCCCTGTTGAACCTTATGATACAAAAAAAATCAGAACAGTTTAAAAATCGCTGTCCAGAAGACACTGAATTCAGCAGTAAGTATTAGACAATCCTCTTTCCGCAAATCACAAATTATGAATTTCTCTCTGGTATCTTTTAAACAGCCAAACTAAAATGACGTGCTATGAAAATATGTTACTATTCATAAAACATAATTGAGCCGAGCCATAGGAGTGTTCTCCATGTCTAAAAATATGTTTTCTTATAATACTGGACAGAAAAATCGCGACTGCTACGAAATATGACGAGATTCTCGGCCAATGGAGAATTTGGGGGGCTACACGCATAATGGAAATATTTTTGCTATCACTACCTTCACTGCAAAGGATCACACTATCTTTGCCAAATTAGCCATCTTTTCGGCCAGATCTCGTTGTTTTTCTCCCAAATTTAAGCGATAAAAAATTTACGATTTGTAAGTTTGTAAAAATTATTCGTGTCAATCTTTTGATTGAATTTAGCAACCAATTTCTTCCTTTAAAGTAGCTCATCTGCGACACAATGTTTTTCTGGCCTTATTGACAACGCTCAATCGACTTTTTCAATGTAAACGACTCAAACTTTACGTGAAGAAAAAGGAAAACCCTTTGGCCTGCAATGGACTCATTACAGATAATGATAACACGGCTGGGTCCCATAGGCTAAGATTACATTTCATATTAATCGAATGCTTATCAATAAGGAAAAAACATTTACACATGCTTATGATTCTTGTGCTAAGCACAAATTCAAATTTGAATTCAATTTCAAATTAGATCTACCGATAGGAAAGTAGCACAACATATTTCAGATCAATTAAGATGTACAGTAATCAATTTCACCGGATGCTGTTTGAAGCCTCCAAATTTTCTTAAAAAAGCAACGATAGATCAACTTAGATAGTGAAAACCTTAATTTAACAAAAATCTACGTCACTCAAAATAAATACACATCCTCTACGCTTAAAAACAACCCTATCCGTGTGGAATACAACCCACTCAGTAAAACCTTCCTTTACTATTAAGGGCGTGGCTTCCCAATGGATAATGGACGATAATTTCCATGAAGTTTATTTCACTATAAAGAAGTAAAATTGTATTTGCTTTGGAAGACTTGGAAAAACTATTGCCAAGAATCTCATACACAAACATACTAGACAACATTCACACTCAACGAATCATCCCGCAAAAAACATTTAACATTCAATCCAACAAAACTATTTTCCACTTGTACGATTTATACATAAAAAAGATTTCGTTTATCATTTTACAGAGATTCTGAATAATTCATTCCATGCATCTTCAGTGTAGCATGTCCTTAGCTACTTACCCACTGGTTTTGGCGACTTACAACTAATAACACTGTGACCGGCGATTTTTGTTCCAGGGTATGGAGTGCTATTTTTCAATTGTTCGTTTGTAAAACGATCAAAAGGGGTTATTATTCATTTCAAATTTCGCTGTTGTGACCGGGATACTTTCAAAGTGATCAATTTCCAATTGTAAAACGAGCAAACTTGTATATTTCTAATCACATTATTTCAGAAAAAAACAGCAACGTGTGAATCTGAAATACTTGCATTTACACTAATGTCAAACAAGTGGTCACAAAAGATTTAGAAGTGAGTATTTTTTTAGATTTACAATCGTACTTTAATCCACTTTCACAAATAGAATATGACCTCCCTTGGTTTTCCCATTAGATTTTCTTTGGTGGCTGAGTTTAAAGTCCAGTTCATCCTGGTAGAAGCTTTGCTCCTCCGAAAACGTTCCCATATTCTCATTGCATTTATCAAGAAAGGTGTCAAGGATATAGTCTTTGAAAGAAAGCCTGCAGCCCATTTTAATGCAGTTCATCACCAGAGTGTCAACCAGCTTTACATAGTATTCGGTCTGGTGACTGCCCTGAAAGCTCTGAACCACTGCGACGAAGCTATACCAAGTAACTTTCTTCTTTCTTATGAGCGTCTTGGGGATTTCTGGGCGCTCCAAGATCTTCTTTATCTATAGTAGAACGAAGACACCTGCTATGACCTCTTCCTCAGAGGGTGCTCCGTAGTAGCATCTGTCAAGGTGTACGAAGTTAAACGGGCATGTTTTGGCATGCCAATCAGGAATCAAAATAAATCGTCATTTTCACTTGCAATACAACCGTGTCAAGACCTTGCTAGATGCCGAGAAGTATGATGAGTACGGATTGGAGATCATCGAAGACTTCAAAATGGTGGCATTCTTGATGAATCCCCGAGGCAGCTTCACTCAACGTAGGGATGAACACCATCACGCAGGAGCCACTGGTTGATCCCCAAAAGGTATTGTTATCACCATGCACATGAAATTAGGCCTTATAAAACAATTTGTCACAGCTCAAGATGAGGAGTTTGCAGTCTTCAAATGCTTCCCTAAGCTGTTTGTGGCAAAATAAGTGAATTACAACATATCAATGTTCTGATCACACAAGTTTGAAGGAAATTATAGCCATTTTCTATACTTTTTAGACATGATGATGAAGGTTTGGCTTCGTGAACAAAGATCTGAGAGGGCTTGCCAAGCCTTTATAACCAGTGAGTAAATAATACTGATTACCCAAGAACAAAAAGGAAGTTGCACAATGCTTCAGAGAAGGAAGGTTATTCTGATAAAAAAAATTAGGCTCGAGTAGAACTACTACTACTACTACTACCACCACTATAGGGTGGTTACCAGTAGTAGTAGTAGTAGTAGTAATGATACAATTTCGCTTGAATATTTGTATCCAAGCTTAGTATTGAAAGCCTATGACATTCTGTGTACTACAAAATGCATAAAAAATTACTGATCCAAACAATAATTTGGAAGATCTTAGGGTGTGTGTGTATGCACCGAGATAATTCAGCAAATGGCCATTGTATGAAGTTGATGTTCGCCAGATCTGATGGTCAGTGCACCGGATATCGCAGTGTCAAGTTTGAAGTCGTTTGGAATGACTCTGCACCGTCCATGATAAAGAAGTGTGGCGAATCCTCGGGAAGGTCTATGTCCAATGATGGATGTTGAAAGACTGATGATGATGATGATGATGATGATGATGATGATGATGATGATGATGATGATGATATGAAGGAGTGCTCGATTTGCAATGAAAATTCATCTTGGACCGGATATATTTTTTGCCCGAATATAGACTTCACGAGAAAGGGTTTTTACACAGATGATGTAAGGGCAATTTTCTACTCTGAGAGAGAGAAAGAGAGAGAGATCTGGGTTTTTTTCCTGGCAGACTTTTCAATAGAACGAGATTGAATTATAGTTCAGATGACGAACGGTATTTCCCCCCAAAATGTTGTGATTGTTATTACTAACACCGATGATATTTCTGTTCTAATAGTTGCTACTAAAAACATCATAAGCAAAGAACTGCGTCTCATAATTTACATGATAATTATGATGGGTTGCTCCATGCACCATAAAGTTCGGTCCCTTCCAGACATCCCCTAATATAATAGAATGAACTAATTGGGGAAAAAAATTATAGGTAGTCTCACGAAGGGTAAAGTGTCGAGGAGCTACAGCTTTTTTGCTTTCAGTCATTTGGGTAAATTCTTCCATGTTGTTAAGGATCTAATTCTCTTAGAATTGCATTTTCAATAATCTTTCTTTGCCTTTTTTTAAATGCAGAACAAGGTAAATTTTGACTCATAATATTCTACCTTAATACTTTAATGCGATTTCCGATCTTTTTGTCCCCGGCGACTATAATTCGCAAGGGGTGTCTGTCGTTGTTGTTGCTGTCGCCCTTTTTTTCAATTGGAACAAATCCCTTCATATATTCAAATAAAAGTTTGTATGTAGGCTAGCAGAGACATTCTGAGAGGGAAATGACGAGTTATGGCTGATGTGATTTGTTTGTTTACATTTTAAAAGTAAAAACGTTTTTGTTTACAATTAGGAAAATGTCTCAAATCTTGGTCGATTTAGCTGAAATTTGACAATAAAGTTGACAAAATCTCAGGAATAGGAAAAAGAGTTACGATCGATCCGATTGTTTTATATTTTAAAATGTAAATAAACATTCGTCAACATGCGAAAATTATTGAACTTTGTAACTGCTAAAACGATTGGAATGAAAATTGTTATACAGGTTCTCAACAAAACCTAATTACTGAAAATATATAACACTTTTAAGAATTCTACGGTTTGATTATAAAAAATCTGGTATCTCTCAGTTGACAATCCTAATAAACAACTGATTGCAACTCTCTCTCTCTCTCTCTCTTTCTCTCTTTCTGACCTTTATACATTTAAGATTCTTTGTAATAAAAATTGTGAGTAACTGCACAAGTATAAAAATCCACCTATTGGTTCGTACATCTTTTATTTCATTTTCCACTAATATATTCTTACCTATCTGGCACAAATTCGACGCAGCTTTGTCAACTTTAATATTTTACAATCAAATCTAGATAAATTTGGGTGCATATCAATGTAAATAATTATCTTAGATATTGGATGTAAATTCAGATAGATGGTGAAGATCAGGTCCTGAACTTTGCCAATCATTCATATTATCAATTTTTTTCCGAATCTCCTGAGCTCCGGAGGAATGGAGAAGAACGAACCAAAAGTTGACTCACTTGGTGAGTGATACCTTGTCAAAAAGTGACCTTCCAGTACCTACACTGAAACTGCCACAAGAAAAAGAAAATAATTGACATAGATAGGAGCAGCTTTTTTTCCGTGGGAGAAATCATCTTAGACGTTCTGGTCAAAAACTCCAAAGAAGCTATGGAACTATATTGGGACTAGCCAAGATTTATTCCCATTCCCATGAGGAGGGAAAATATTCCCAGGAGTCTATACAAGGACATTTTTCTTTCTTCTGTGAGCTCATTGGTCTCATTTATCAGTTGTAACGTATCATTTACTTATGTATTGGGCAGTGGGTTTTCTTCTGGGCTTCTCTACTCAAAGGGAACAATTTTGCCGATGAAAATATCTCCTACCGATTATTTGAAACAATGAAGTCTCCCACTGGCACAATTTTAGTTGTCTCTCTCCTTTAAAAAAATCATCTCAGAGAAATTCAAATTTGTCCATCGAATTTTTCACGGGAATTAGAAGATCGTCCGACTTTTTACATTGTCAAACCTAATTGCAAAAAACAAGAAAAACGATAACAATCTTCGCCAAAATTAGGGGTGTAAACCGATATGTAAAATCCCCGTTCCCCTACCGTGTTTAAAATTGAAGACCAACTGATTGCCAGGAGGCTGTCCTACTGACTGAGCTAAATTGTCAAGTCTTAGATATTAATAAAACTTTATCATACAGATACGTACGAGTTTATTTTATTTTGATATATAGATAAATAAATTAATGAATACATTTATGCAAAAGAAAATACTTTTATAACTTTTTTCCATTTATTATACCTACAATACTATTGTTTCAGTTATCATGTTGAGTCGGTACAGAAGTTGCAATGGGTTTTGACCCTGTAGAAGCCAACCTTTTCTAATTGATTTTTGTTTCACGATGTTTAATTATATTTCAATTTTCATTTCCGTACTTTGTTTTGGATGTTTTCACGGGGATTAAGTAGTTATTATGATACATATGATATAAATCATACGGCATTTCGCGTGGTATTTTTAGTTATATCTATGATCGAAGCCTTAGCAAATCGTAGACGGTAACATATAAGGGGGATATTTGAGTATTTGTAACTGACGATACATTTTAGTCGACTAATTAGCTGATTAGCCATAAAAAATTCAAGAAGTATAATTTATCTATTGTAATTATTGTTTGATTAAATTTTTTAGTGTTATTATTAATATTCTGATATAATATGTAGTAAATTGAGGCTTGTTATCTAGTGAATTTTTAGATAATTTTCTGGAAAATTTTATATTTTTGGACCATTTTTGCTTTAGTATCAAGTATGATTATTTCAAAAGAGTTTTCAACGCTGATTCAACTATGTTGAGGATAGAACCACAACGATTACAATCGAAAACGCAGAGCTGGAGAAAGTAGACCGCTACATGTACCTAGACCACCTCGTCTATTGGAGCTTACCCCACTGGATTCCTCCTTATGGGGTCATGCCAAAATACTTGTCAACTAATCAAAACAAAATTCTCTTGATGATCTCAAAGCCAAGATTACAAATGCTGTCCAAACAATGACAGAGCAAAATCTGAGTAATATTTTCATGGGATTTGAAAATTGGTTTGATCACCGAATCACAAATGATGGCGGTTATGTTGAAGATTAAGAATTAAACTGCACTTTGACAAAAACAAAATGGAGACTGCTTCCGTGACGTCAAATCAAGGTATTTTAACGGAACTACAGAGAATTTTGGGATGAATTTGCCGTCAAAAAATAAAAAAATGAAACCTGCCATCACAGTCAATAATTTAACGACCGTAGCGTCAAAGTGAAAAGTCGTGGGAAAAAATTCTACCAAAGAATAAATACTGAATATTGATGCCAATTTTCAGGTCTCTAGACAAAACAGTATGGCCGGATGTGCTGAAACACACAAACAAACATACATATCAACAAGGATAGAACCTTTCGCTATCTTTGATAGCTACGATTGTTAAATAATTAGCACAAACAATATTTCACTGCACTGCTTCAGACAAAAATGCTAAAATTATTTATTATACCATCAGACTACCATTCGGATGGTTTGGGAAGATTCATTTTACAAAGTTAGTTTGTCAAATTTGATGGTGTTTTATTTATCTCAGATCTTCTTGATAAGTTTGTTTTATAATTTCGTAGGTTAGTCTTGTTATTGTTATGAAAGCTCGTATCGAGTGAAACTGTACAATATACTTCGGCAGGTTGCCTTGATTTCATTCATTTATTTTTGTATTAGTTTTTTCGTTACTGTTTTTACTTAATAATCCAGGTTTTTTGTTTTTTCTATTTAATGTATTTTAATATCTATAACACTGAACATATTTGTCTTTTACTGTCAACTATTTTTGGTGAGTTAGCTGGAAGAGCATCTTTGAAGTGAGACCAATGCTTATATTATCTAAGTTCTATTGTTTGTTTGTTTTTTAGATCAAGATATTTCTCTTCCCCTCCTTCAAAATATTTGTTAGCGTTTGTCAAATCTAAACCATGGAACACACAAACGATTTTAAAACAACTGACGACTAATAGCTGCTCTAATCTGAGTCATTGAAGTGAATTAGGTCATTGATTCCAAGGTGTGTCCTTCTTTAGAAATTGCTTTGAGAACATTTTTTTCCAATCGGAATATTTTCACTAAATTATTGTTATTGCTTTCCAGGTGAAAGTTGAAGAACCAGTTTAATGAAAAGCAAGACTGCAAATCATTTCTCTTGTGTCTTAAGATAGTTCATTTTCGCCTCGAGTGACGAGCTTCGAAGGTCATTCGATATCATTTGTCAGTAGCACAGCTGTATTTTGTCATGATAGATTTTCTCATCAATTAATGAGATGTTTACGAGCTATTTATGTGAAAAAATCAAGCCAATACACACACACACACACACACATATATATATATATATATATATATATATATATATATATATATATAGAGAGAGAGAGAGAGAGAGAGAGAGAGAGATGCAAGAAGTGGATTGAACTTTTTTGCTTCAACTTTATTTGGGGTTTACAGTACAAAATGAAGTTCTGATATTCCTTTAACCATTTTAAAAGCGTCAACTCGTTTTGGCATAGAATCAATAAGTGCTAAAATTTTCAGTTTTTAAAGTTTGATGATTTTCATACCACGCTAGGCTCAAGAGATTCATCAAATCTGAACTTGTTGCTTCTTACGCGAATTCTTATCTAATATCGCCCATGCATATTCATTGGAATTCATATCAGGGCAATGACTTGTGCACGGAAGTTATTTGATACAATATTTGAAAATTGAACAAATCTTGATTCGTCAGAAGGAAATGCTGTACTAAAAAGCTGAAGGGCTTATCTCTCATCTCAACTGTTCAACCATTCTTCTTCTTAACTGTGGCCGTGTTTAAAAAGAACTTCCGCTCATCCATGAAAATCAAGATGATTCAAGATGTTGTTGTTCGGCTAATTTGAAATTTTTCTGACACTTCCGGAGGGTTTAAACAAGAGCTATTCTTAACATGAAACTAAGGATGTCTATTTACTTCTTGCATGTCTCTCTCTCCCTGTCTCTCCCTGTCTCTTTCTGTCTCTGTCTCTGTCTGTCTGTCTGTCTCTCTCTCTCTCTGTCTCTCTCTCTGTCTGTCTCTCTGTCTCTCTGTCTCTCTCTCTATATATATATATCCTCTCTCTCTCAATACATATATATATATATAGAGAGAGAGGATATATATATTTATATATATATATATATATATATATATATATATATATATATATATATATATAGAGAGAGAGAGAGAGAGAGAGAGAGAGAGGGGGGAGAGAGAGGATATATATATATATATATATACACATATATATAGAGAGAGAGAGAGAAAGAGGGTATATTGATATATATTGAGAGAGAGAGAAAGTGAGAGAAGGGATATACACACACATACACACACACACATACATATGTATATATAGAGAGAGAGAGGGGGGGGAGAGAGATACATGGATTTTTGATACACAGATCAAAATAATAGATTTTTGAAAATGAATTTCAAAACAAAGGCATTCTATAAATGTTACAATAAAAATCCAAATAATACTACGTAATCAAAAACTAACCTTACAAACAAAATAACATTATTTTGTTTTTCATATAATATGTTAGCGATTTTCCCTCAAATTCTAAAAACGTGCCTTTCTTATTTTTATGGTGCCAAAAGGTAATCACAAATCTTTTGATAATGAATCAAGGCCGAGCACTGTGACAGATTTCACCAACTATCAGAAAATCCTGCTCTTGAAGTCAACATGAACACCCTGAGTCAACAGAAGACCCAGTAACCACTATGCCTTCCCTAAGCACCGTAGGTCAAACAGAGGACCCAGCAACTGCTATACCTCCCTCCAAGCATGTCAAAGACGACTGATATTCTGAAGAATACGATGACTTGGTATTGTTTCATTAAAGTTATCTGATGATAAAAAAATGAAGTTGGTGAAACATTTTCGCCTTGATAAGACTTTCATTTTCATCGTACGACAAAAAAAGTACAAAAATATGAAATTCAATTTATCCCCGATTGATCAATTTTTGTGTACTCCGATAAGGAGAGTATATGAAACTGCCCACTCAAACACGATGGTAGAGACTGTCAGTTTGACGTTCTTGTTGGAAAGCCATTTACAGACTTCTGAAATTTACAGACTTTAAGCAAATATGGTGAACCCCTTTAGCACTGTGTGTTGAAACTTTTTTTTTTAATAAACCTCATACATTTTTTTTATATAGATAAACAGCCAATTTTTCTAATATATTCATGAAAGAGTCCAATAGAATATAACTTGAAATTTCAAAATATACCTATCATGCTAGGGTAATTAATTGTAATTTGACACTTGAAAGTCAATTGCATGCCACCTAAAAACCTGCCGTGGGTCAATGCTGGAAAGGGTGTCATACGTTTGTCACCACAGCACTAAACCATGAAGAATATACATTCCATAAGTTAGTAGTGATGGCATACTGCAACAGAAAACTTGTTGAGGAAAATCCTGTTGTGTGGACATTCGATCCGAAAAACGACAAAATCAGTACAGAATAAATAAAGCTGTACTGGGAAGTATCATAGAATTATATTTTTGGTACTGCCAGGGATTGATGTATTGGTTCTCAACCTGTTTGACTTTTAGGTGCACTAGTAAAAAAAAAAATGCTGTTCCAAAATCCAAGTCAAAATAAAGGGGTTGTGCTATACTCGGATCTACGCAGAAAAAGTATATGTTACTGAAAGTAATCCCATTTGATGAGAGATGACGATCAATATCCTACCAAAGAAATGCATTTGATTCGTGTAGCTAAAAGATCCAAGTCAGTTCATTGACTTGGCATCATTGGCAAAAAATACTTGTAATATTGAATCACACTTGGACCAAGAAGACGTCAATATTTATCACTTGATCAAGGCTTCCAATGAAATTTTGAGGAAAAACCTGGATCAGGCTTGAAAGAAAAAAATTTCAAAAGAAAAAACTCAGATTATAAAAACATCAAGTTTCATTAGAAATATTATCGAATTTACATACTTTTATGTGTAGAATTAAAGCAAAGTGTATAATCGCGTGAAAGCAAAATCTATCTCTATAATTAGGATAAGGAACTCCTTTTGAAAGAAATTCGTCCTTATTTTACATGAGTACAGGAAATTTTATCAAAATCCGCTTATTAGTCGACTTTTGGGAGAATCTTAAAGTCTAGGCATTTTTTGCTTAAAATGTTTGAAAAAAGTCTAATACGTATTATAACGTTTATGTTTCGTTTATATCGGTACGACTATTAACACTATCGATTTTCAAAAATATCCCTGCTTTTATAAAGTGTACACAAACAATTTTTATAAAATTTTTCTCAAATATTTCTTCTAACTAATAGCACAAAGATTTTGACGATAAAATGTACTTCTATATGAGTCTGACATTTTTCCAGTTGTCTTTTTTCCACCAACATTTTTGTCCATTGCATGGTTATAGCGAGCATTACGCCAATCATTCGAGATTTAAACTGATATATTCGATGACTACTCAATCAACAGCTCATCATAGAATCCGTTAGAAAAATCTAACAGTGATGGGCAGGCCATGCTGCAAAAATGTCAGACAACCACTGGACATCCCCAGTTATCATTTTCAAAATTGTGACCTACGGGAAATAAGATGGCGTGACGACTTGAATAAGTTCAGGAGATATCGGTGCTGCGACGTCCATGATAGAGATATTTGACGATTAATAGGAAAGGCCGACTCACTTGGAGAGATCACAAAACAGCACAATATATCAGAAAGAAAACGGGGGTCCGAGACATCATAGAATCCATTAGAAAACTCAAATGGCAATGGGCTGGTCATGTTGCAAGAATGAAAAGACAAGATGTCATAGAATCTATTAGAAAACTCAAATGGCGATGGGCTGGCTGTATGGCAAGATTGGCAGACAACTGATGAACATCACGACCTATAACATGGATCCCCAGAGATCATATGCGAAACTGAGGCCGACAAAATACAAGATGAAGAGATGAACTAGACAAATTCAGAAAATACTGGCCCTGCGATGCCCATGATAGAGAAATGTGGCAGATCCTGACGAAGGTCTATGTCCAACGACAGACGTTGAAAGACTGATGATGATGAATAGGGAATGTTTAAGTCTCAGGATAAATGTCAAATCTGCTGTTGTAGCCGCTGTTGATGATGATGTGGAAATTTAAAAGAAAATTCTTGACATGCCCACTTATAGCTAGCACCTACAGGTAATTGACGCCTCAATAACAACGCCATAGAAAGATCATTTCCGACTATCTAATGAATGAAGAGCGTTTCAGTCGATCATGTTAGAGAGCCGCCCAGCACTGTTCAACTCTAACCGCAGACCTCAATTTGACGTACAAGATGTTATTCGAAGGTTCAACCTCAAAAGGCCACACTGACTTTATTTTCCTCTTTGTTCAAAGGGTAGAGATTTCACAATGTGATTCACCTTTCCCAGGAACTCTTGGTGCACATATGTGTGTGTGTGTGTGTGTGTGTGGTGCACTGGATGAACAAATAGGTATTATTGACGGTTGTGGTGCAGTTCGACTCTGAGAGGATCATCCAAATAAATTAAATTTGAATAAATCTAAATACTCTTGAATTTGTTCGGCTTGTCCAATTGTTATTGCTAATGAATATTTCAACTCGAAAAACTTGATTTATCATGTAGTGTATACAATGTAGATAGTTTTTTCATGAATAAGAAATAGACCCCGAAATATCAAAGCACAATAAAAGCTCTCGCCCACGTGAATGAAGCCATTTATATCTTATTTACAGAAAGCACCCTAGCCAAAACATTGATCACAAACTGTGCCCTTTATAATTTATTTCCATTTGAAGTCAAACCCGGCTGAAAATCCCTGATCAACTATATATATATATATATATATATATATATATATATATATATATATATATATAGCATAATTTCTATTGTTTTGGGGATTTTTTAAATAATTTTGCTTTGGTAGATAGATCTTGTGTTAATAAATGCATTTTCAGAATTTTCTTTCTTATGTGATTTATGAATGTTATCATTTAGATTAAAAGTAACACCTGAAAATGTAGAACTCTTACATTGGCCTTAATTTCAACTTTAAAATTTAATTTTTTTTCTATTCTTTCACGCGTTGCTATTTCCCATAATTAGTGGGCCATCATCCCGGTAGAATCCTATATTTTCAAAATTTGGTTTTCTCGTGAGGTTATACAAAATATGCAAACCAATTAGGCCCGACATCTTGGCTGAATCGAGACCACCCATAGAAACATCAAAACTGCAGTCGTTGTTTTTTTAGTCCACTGTTCTTGTTTATCGAATAGTACCGTCATCAGCGGTGTTTGAACATTTCTATTCTATATCTTTATTGTTAATGTTGGTGTAGATCTTTGCCAATTCCATGGCTTCCTCAGAGATTCCTTTGGATATAGAATGGTAAAAGTCCATAATGTCGAACTGTAAAAATGCACAGGCGTTTTATTATTATTACTAATAGTACTAAACCAGGTAATGGTCTGATTTTTGTTTATCCATGGGTTTAGCTAAAGTTGTTGCTTGACACTGTAGTTCATGTCTTCCAGTATCTTCTTGCTAATTTTTCTTATCTGGGATTTAGTAGTATTAATTAGTCTAGTGTCGGGATTGTTGATGAAGTCTGGTTTGTAGTCCTTTGTGAGAATGTAGGCATATTTTCTTTTGTATTTTTCTTACTCTATTCCTGATATCAATTTGTCTGTGATGTTTTTGCTCTCTTTATTTATAGTTGATTCATTGTTGATGTTCTTGGTGTTTAATCTTTCGGAATCTTTCTCAAAGTTTTAAGAAAATCATAATTCAACTCTCCACATGTAGATATACAAAAATTAACCACCATACCTATCTTATTCTCCTCGTTATTATTAATAATAGAAGTAGCAGCATTACTATCAGCATTAGCATTATTATTATTTTATACCCACAGCCACTTTGAGAACAACCCAAATACCTTTCAATGACTATCTTAGATATATAGAAACATGCCAAACCTAAAATAAATAAAACAATTGAACTAATGACTAAAGTCAAGTAAAAGTGAACTCCAACAGTGGGAAACAGATTAAAGAAAGAATTTGAATACTTTCTGTGAGGAAACATATCACAAGGAACAGATGTTTTAACAACACATTGATAAAGATAGTGTCTTGAGTATCTTCTGTTGATTTATAACTACCAGACGGTAAAGTATCTCCACTATGCAAAACAGGAAAACATAACAAGCAGTGATCAACATCTTAACAAGGGAAAGAAAAAAAGAAAAAAGAAAAATAGATAGATAGAATAGGAGGAAGATTCTCCACCCTATAAAAATAGACATCTCTCCTGAAACGTCCTAAATGGGAATCTATGATAAATCGAATCATTCGCCTGAAGAATCCCAAACGGGGCAGAAACATTAACGTGTTTGTGTAGCGAATCCTTAATTTGATCATATTGTAAGCTCTACTCTACTCTTAATGAGAGGAAACATATCACAAAAAGCTGATGTTTTAACAACATACTGATAAAGGAAGTGTCTACTGTTATTCATGTATCGTTCACTCAATGAAATAAACCCATTACACATCGGATGTCATGTTATATTACATTCCTGAATTGTATTGAATATATATATATATATATATATATATATATATATATATATATATATATATATATATACAATGCAATTTGTAATCATTCTGTCAGATTATGAATCCATTTCTCTATAATGTTATTGTGTGCGTTGAGGAACCTAAAGAGCAGATATAGACAGTGGATAAACCAGACGAAATCCGGGTATAAACTGATTATACGAGTTTCCGACTTATCAGCTGTCTGTTTTGCTCAGTGGTAGTAGTGGCGTCACGTCAAGATTGCCTTCTGTTGGACGCAGGTTCGATTACTGCAGCAAGCATTTTTTTTCTAAAAGTTTATTCTATTTACGCTGTCTAGGCCAACTGGCATATTCCCCGTGCAAAAAGGGATGTCAGTTTTGCTGTGAAAATAACGAATTAATGCTTATGCAGTAGGATTATATATCCATCTCTCTCTCTCTCTCTCTCTCTCTCTCTCTATATATATATATATATATATATATATATATATATATGTATATATATATATATATATATATATATATATATGTATATATATATATATATATATATGTGTGTGTGTGTGTGTGTGTGTGTGTGTCTGTCTGTCGGTCTGTCTGTGTGTGCATGTATGCATGGAAAAATTGTTGGCAAAAATGAGCAATTCATTTCATTAACATGTTTCGCATTGAAACAGCTTCATCCAAATGTGTGGAAATATGTACAAAATATGCATCAATTTCGGAAAATAATACAATTCAACAGCGTCCTCGATTTTGCAATATATCATCTCACTTTGCTAGATTAATACTAAAACAATAGAAAAATCTATCAACGGGAGACCAACAGGAGATCGATTAAGTGAATATACCACTGGTAACCCTTTCCAACACATAAGCCAGACACACACACACACACACATACATATACACATTTGGACGACCAAAACACAGATATATAAAGCATAACATGGAACACGAAAGTGGTAAGTTAAGTAGACGGAATTTATAACACCAATAAACACTATCCTGGGAGAAGAAGACCTCAAAATTAATGACCCTTCCCCTGAATGATTAACTCTTCATGAGAATCCGATACACTTTGTATTTTTATACATTCTGATGAAGCCTTTTTAGGTGAACCATATTGATTAAATAAATTGTTCATTTCTACCAACAACTTAATTTTCTTTTCATATTGTTTTTTTTTTTCCTAATGATATCTTATTGGTCAATTTTTATCCAATCACTGTTTTTATATATATATATATATATATATATATATATATATATATATATATGTATATGTTGTCACTAATGCATGAAACTTGAAGTCGTGAAATGAATTGATGTAATTCATAATTTTGATGTATATATATATATATATATATATATATATATATGTATATATATATATGTATATGTGTGTGTGCGTGTGTGTGTGTGTGCGTGTATGTGATTAAAAAAGTGGATATATGATTCGACAGGATGATTGTAAATTGTCATATTATATTGAAATGATCTCCCAATACCTACGCTGTCTAGGCCAAATGATGCATTAACTGTGTGAGAACAGGATATCATTTCAATATGATAAAACGCAATTTATGATCATTCTGTCCGATCATATATCCATTTATCAATAACATAAATGTCCATGTTGAAAGGAACAAATAGAGCAGTTATAGACCGTGTATGAACAAAAGGAGACTTTGAAGTTGAAACAGTTATTTGGACCTTTGCATGACTGGCAGCTTTTTAGCTCAGTGGTAAGAGCAACGCTACGTTGAAGCGGTTACCATCTCGGTTGCGGGTCCAGTCCCTGTAGCATCCCCATTTTCCTTAATTGTTTATTCTAACTATGATTTATGATTTATTTTTTATTTACAATCACACACACACACACACACACACACACACACACACATATATATATATATGTATTTATATATATATACATATATATATATATATATATATATATATATATATATATATATAGATAGATAGATAGATAGATAAATGGATGGATGGATAGAGAGAAAGTAAGTCGTGTCCATTGTATCACTCTAAGATAGTGAAGCTATTGTCTGCTTCTGTGGAACTGGAGAAAGAAATAATTCTAGATAAAGAATAGCATGAAACTTCGTGGAGAATCTGACTGCTTTCTACAAATAACAAACCAGGCAGTTTTAGCAGAGCATCCTTTCGAGAGAACTCTTTATGATCTGCGATTGGCTCTGCCAAATAAAGATGTGTCGTTCTTTAAATCACTTGAAGGAAAAAACAATTGCTGGTACTTTCAGCTCTAATTTTATTCATTCATAATTAACCACGATGCTTTTATCCTTGAAGGGAACAGGTTTTTTTTTCATTGAATTCTTTGTCGGTGGATTCTTTTCAAAAGTTGCCTAAGTATTTTTGTAATGGCGATATCATGACAAGACATAAAATCTGTAAGTATGGCAGTTAACGGGAAGTTTCATATTCTGGATGTAGTTTTAGTTTGGGGTTGGGGAGAGAGAATATTTTTTAAGATAAAAATCTTACATTTCCATTTGGGAGCTGACAACAGTTGGGAAATCTTGAATTGTTATCTATAAGCCTGTATCCATTACTTTGTGACGCACAGAAGTCATGATATGCTTTTATTCATGCCTAAGAGTGTAGACTAGGGTAGTTGCATTTGGAGCACATCAGCCCTTTTCATATTTAAGATACGGAATATGTCTGCATAAAACAATATGATTTGGGAGTTGTTTATCTCAACTAAGTAGGTATCAAAAAGATTACAAGTTGTAGCGATGATCATGAATTTTTCTTTCTTAAGAATGTAATATGTAATAGTTTAAATATATTCTTGTAATTTTCAATTTTTGTTTAATTGCAAGAAAATTGCATGAAATTAGTCGTGAAAAAGAATAATTACTTTTGTGCACTTGAAGTAATTTTCAAGTTGCTTCAAGTGCAAGCAATTTTTATAATACAAAATTGGCCGCAGTTATACCATCGTTGATGCTGACAGGAAAAAAACTTGAACTTTGTGAAAAATCTTCCAAAAAATTGTAGCCGTTTTACTAAGATTCGACAAAATTTAGTTAGTCTAATGATTACTTGACTGCTTTTTTTTTTATATCACTTTTTACCTAAAATATAGCTGAAAATACATTTCTTTACAGTGCATGTTAATTACATGTCAAGGTCAAGTGTGTATTGAATTAGCTTTCTCTAACCACTCATGATGAAATCCCAGTAAAATTTACGGGCGTTTTATGGTACAGCTGTGGTATGATGATTAAAAATGACAAAACTTGTTACTGCTCCAAATCGCAAAATTATATATCCAACATTTAAAACCCTGTCATTGTAAGTACATATATATATATATGTGTGTGTGTGTGTGTGTGTGCATGTGTGTGCATGTGTGTGTGCATGTGTATGTGCACACACGCATGTGTGTGTTTGTAATAATGGATAATGATATCTGACAAGATATGAATTTGATGACAACAACAAACTTTATGTCAAATTGTACTTTCATTCTGAAATCAAACTGAAGAAGCTACGATGTATCGATATTCAAATAAATTACCAAAGTTTAAACAATTGTCATAACACACACACACACACACACACACGCACACACACACACTCACACACACATATATATCATAAAATTTGAAGTTTATGTCCGACAAAATCTTATAATGGTAGAGATACTTTATCAGGAAACACATTTCGCCCGGCACCGGTATAAACCAGTACCAAATCGAGAGCCGACCACATAAGTAAATAAAGACGCTCATTTTCTTTATTTAGGTGTCCAGCTGTTCGATTTGCTTTAGAATGCTGCTGGACAAAACGTGTTTCCTAATGAAGAGTCTCGTCAGTTATCATACACACACATACACACACACACATATATATATATATATACACACACACATACACATATATATATATATATATATATATATATATATATATATATATATATATATATATATGTGTGTGTGTGAGTGTGCGTGTGTGTGTGTCGTCAAATTTATTCGTTTTTAGGTCGCTAACGTGAGTAAAAAATCAACTAGGTGTTGAATAAAATAACGTACAATGTACATGTACAATAAATTACTATAAAATAACCAACTACATGTACTATGACTCGGCACTATAACAATATAGTAAGCTAAATATAAAACAACAAAGCTATATATCAACAAAGTAATGTTTCGCTGGTTCAAAATGTAATCATATGGTTTAAATTTACAGCTTTACAAATATGTTTTTGATTGATTTTATCTGAGTGGTAAACCTATCTGATCTCGTCAAATATAATTGTCATTTAATTTTAGAATAAATTAAATAAAAAAACAAACAAAACTATTAATATTTTCTCAAAAAATGATTATTAATGGTTAATTGAATAATTATTGTGGTTGATACAATGCGTTGAGGGTAGAGTTATTTTCTAATCAATTGTTTAATCTTTGTGAAAAAGTATATGCCTGGCTACTTTCAACCATTCGGCCACGGAGCTCCATGATTATACAGAAGTTGGTCGGAGTTTTGATTAAAAGTAACTAAAAATTAAGATGAAGGTGAAAGTTTGTCAAAACTATTGATAATGTTACAATGCTTCATCTAATAATAACAAAAAAATTGGAATGAAAATAAATTAAACATCTAAGTGAAAACTTTTTTTTTCTGAAGATTTGAATATTGTAATAGTACATAGATAAAAAAATCCTTCACGAGATAGAAGAATGATAATGACAAGTGAGTATAAACAGCACTGTAATAACAAGTAGATATTACTTTTTAAACATGTTGATAAAAATTTTCGTAATGTATAGAATCATAGAACGCTAGATACAGATTGAAGATATGAGGAATCAGTTCCTTTAGATGGAAGGTTTTAGATGAATTTCCTCACGGCAAGAATCCAACGAACCATTCCAAAAAAGTTGATATTTTCGTTATTTTTAGAGCTAGAATGCTCAGTTTTTAAAAGAATTTATTTTAAAGCTTGATCACTCAGCATATTCATAGAGTATTCAAGCTTTCAACAAAACGAGCATCGAAGCTCTAAAAGCAAAGAAAATATGAACTTTAAAAAATGCTTGTGTACTCTTCATACGCTGTCACTAATATATTCTCAATATTTAACGTTTCATTAAATAAATATCATATTTTGTACTTAATGTAAAAAAAATAGAGCTCTCTATATGTTCCTACCAATGGTAACGAGAGAATTTTTCGTTTCCATTCAAAAATGATGTTAACCTTTACTTAAAAAATGCTTCTTTTTTTTTCAATTTACAAGTATTACAATTTTAATCGAAGGATACAAAGTTTTATTTACTTACGTAAATTTCACCTTTCTGATAACGTGTTCTAATAACATTAAGTATTGAAGGAACGTCCAAACTCTCAAGTTTGGTCAGGTTATCAACGGCCATCGCTGCCAATAGTCTTCATCCAGTTACAATTTCCCAGTGAATCGAAAAAACCTCAGAGATTTCAATGAATTGTTTTTCGAAATTGCAGAGCTACTGCTCGAAGCAGATACTTTCGAGAATATGAACAATGCTTTAAATCTTTTCATAAACGACCTTTTCCACTTGCCGAACCGCTTATTTATGACACGCTATTATTCTCACGGTCTTCACAGTGCTACTTCCTTTTTCACACATGATGAACCAATGAAATTTTCTTTTTAAAATTAATGGGAATTTGGAAACACTATCAGCTCATATGCACTACGTCTGTTCAGTTAAGCGTAGACTGATTTATTCATAGCTTTTAAAATATTTTATGATAAATTGTTGCATATTTCAAAATATATAACGTATGAAGATTTTCAACAAAATAGAATTTGAAACACCTTTTCAGTTGAAACTACACACACGCATACACACACAAACGCGCACACATGCAAAACCACACTCACGCGTACACACACATACCTAGATAGGAATGCACAAAGTAAAAAATAAAGAAAATTCATTGCTAAAATATCGTCCATTCTATCAAAAATCAAAACCTAATTTTCATGTTGCGCTCACCAACTTGATTTTTGTAAATGAAGATATGGAATGAACTTAGTGAGAAACTAAAAAGTCTTAGCCTTTCATGACAGGTGCTAAGTTACACAAACACATACGATTTTAAAACCCGGAATATTTTTAGCAGCTAAAATTACACCACATCTGGAAATTTGCACGATTTGGTTGGTGTTTAAGATTGAGAGCCAGTGACGGACTGGCCTCTTGGGACACAGGGAAATTACCCGTTGGGATCCTTCGAGCTAGACCCTTCTTTGATGATAGAATGATCATTGGTGGATCCAAGAAATCCCCGAAAAAAGAAGAAAAATACCAATGAATTACCCAAGAATGGCAAACCTTTGGCAGAGCGAGCTCAACCTTCAAAAATAAGAAGATCCCATTTTTCCTAAAAAGAAGAATGTACAACCAATGCGTCCTCCCGATAGTCACCCATGGAGCTGAAACATGGAAACTAATCATGAAACCGGCCAACAAACTGAGAACCAACACATCTTTCCAATAGTCACTTATGGAGTTGAAACATGGAAGCTAATCAAAAGATTGATCCTCAAATTGAGAACGCACATAATAGGGAATCATGTTCAACCTCACATGGAGAGACCACAAGACATCATCATCATCATCATCATCATCAGTCTTTTAACGTCCGTCGTTGGACATAGACCTTCCCCAGGAGTTGCCACAATTCTCTATCATGGTTGTCGCTGAGCCAGTATTTCATCTAGTTCATCTCTCCATCTTGTGTTCTGTCGGCCTCGGTTCCGCATGTGATCTCTTGGGATCGATGTTGTGAGACGTGATTGTCTTTCATTCTTGCAACATGATCAGCCCATTGCCATTTGAGTTTTTTAATAGTTTCTATGATGTCATGGACACCCGTTTTCTTCCTCATGTACTGTGCTGTCTTGTTATCTCTCCATGTAATGTTGGGCATGCGTACGTAGTATGGTTCTCAATTTGTGGATCTGTCTCTTGGTTAGGTTCCATGTTTCAGCTCCATAAGTGACTATCAGGAGAATGCATTGGTTGCATATTCTTCTTTTTAGGATTATTGGGATCGTCTTGTTTTTGAAAGTTGAGCTTGCTCTGCTGGAGGCTTGCCATCCCAAAGTGATTCTTCGCTTGATTTCCTCCTTTTTTGTGAGTCTCATGGGGATTCGTTGTCCTAGGTAGATAGCACAGCATATAAAAGAAAAAAGTAAGATATATCATAGAAAACTCAACCAATAATAGGCTGGCCATGTTGCAAGAATGTCAGATAGCCGTTGGACATCAAAACTCGCAACATCGATTCCCAGAGATAATATGCGAAAGTGAGATGGCGAAACGAACTAGACAAGTTCAGAAAGTATTGGCTCCGCGATGTCCATGATAGTGGACTGACAAATCTTGGGGAAGATTTATGTCAAACGACAGACGCTAAAAAGCTGCTGCTGCTGCTGGTGATGATGATGATGATGATGATGATGATGATGATACATTGAAATATAGGATTGTCCACCTAAATATAGGGAGTTTGGCGACACTTGGTCTTGCCTAGGGTTTCTGAACCCGGGACCAGCAGAACTCCTGTATCCTTCAAAGTATAGTATTATCTTGACCATTTGTTTATTTGTGTTTTACTGTTAGAAAATATAAAATATATAAGAATGCATACAGGTTCTGTAATGCCTGGTGTATTGACGAATATGTACGGCGAATATCGATTTCGTACGATGGCCAGTTATTGAGTTATCTCGGTACACGCGTGCGCGCGTGCACACACACATACACATAAACAGGTATTCCTTCAATT
The DNA here is from genome assembly GCA_963457665.1 of Thysanoteuthis rhombus. Taxonomy (NCBI): domain Eukaryota; kingdom Metazoa; phylum Mollusca; class Cephalopoda; order Oegopsida; family Thysanoteuthidae; genus Thysanoteuthis; species Thysanoteuthis major. The sequence goes on along the minus strand of OY735231.1, from coordinate 21,863,096 downwards.
AAAGCGAGGTAAACTTCAGTGTTACATCGAGCTCATTCTGCAGAAATAGAGCTCGTTCTTATTTGATCTAAACTATTTGAACCAAACATTCCGCCTCTTATGTGTGTCCGTAGATACACCCCACTCCAGAGGTAAGTCAGTAACTGAGCTTGTTGAATCAGACTTGACGGTGTGAAGTAATTGTTGAAAGAATACCGACCGGCTTGCGTCTTTATCATTTAGATATTTTGTTATGTGTGTGCATAAGTCCCAAATGTTTATCTTTTATTAAAATCGGTTTATTAATAAATAACTGGTTCATATATTTATTAATCATCAAAATATTTTCCTTAACACTCAATGACCTCACACGAACGCACCGGCAGTTCTCAAATTCCGAGCTGTCGTTTATGAACGTGTCCGAAGAGCCTATTCTTCCCACGTTAAGCCTCAACCTTGTGTCATATTTTGCTGTAGTGGGACAGCGAATAAACATCCCCCCGCGCCCGAAGAGCCTATGACGCGACACGGGTTTGGTTAATCCATATGTTCCTATAGGCGTTTATTTATTCCACCTTTAAAAATACCATAGAAAATATACTCATGAAAAAAAAAGTGGTTCAATACAAGAAAGTAAAGCGAGTAAGAATACCCTCAAGATGATAGAAAACATGCTTATAGTTGTTTTTATGAGTAAATTTGCGTTTCCACGCTAATAAACTTTCATTTCCCCCATACCTCTTATTATACCAGGATATAATCAACGGCGAAAATATGTTTCGTATGAGTCTGACTCTTGTTTCATGTAAACGTAATTCAAGATTGAGTTGGCGTTTGAATTCAGCTCTCTGTCATGTATGACTGAAGGAATTTTCCCAGTAGAAAGAAAAAAAAAACGGTCTGGTTAGTCTCTCAACTCTAGATTTATTACTTCGTCTCAAAGCATATTAACTAGTTCGTCGAGTAAATATATTTTAGTTGGTCTACGTAATTTTTCAGCGTAGTGAGCGCATTTTTTAAATTACAAATACAATGCAGTTTACACTTAATTAAACAGACACTCTAGAGGACCAGGCACAATCCTTAAATGTTACTTTGTAAACAAGTTTTCAGCAACGCAAATAATTTTTTCACCTGGAATGAGTTAACCACTCCTTCAAAATGAAGTCACATGCCCATTTTTCTTTTATGTGAATGATTTATAATGAAACATTATTGGCCATTTGCTGTTATGCAAATTGTCTATCATACAATGGTTTAATATACAAGAGCACTAAATAGTTGGTGAAAAGGGAGAGGAGAACATTTTTTATTGGTTCTAAGAAATATTTTAAAGTGGTTTTAAAAGTGTTTGAATTATTTCTTGATTTTATCAATAAGTAGGTTATAAACAATGTTAGTTCTCTTTCTCTGGCTATTTACGACAGCAATTTATCTGTTGTTTGAAATTTGTCGCACTGAGTCCTAGGGTGTCATCATCATCATCATTATCATTCTTTTATCGTCCGTCGTTGGACATATACCTTCTCCAGGATCCACCACAATTCTCTATCATGGGCGTTGCGGAGCCGGAATTTTCTGAATTTGTTTAGTTCATATCTCCATCTCCATGTCGGCCTCGGTTTCACACGTGATCTCTGGGGACCCATGTTGTGAGTCGTGATGTCCATCAGTTGTCTGCCATTCTTGCAACATGGCCTGTCCATAGCCATTTAAGTTTTTTAATAGATTCTATAATGTCTCGCATCCCCGTTTTCTTCGTTATATACTGTGCTGTCTTGTGATCTCTTCATGTGAGGCCGAGCATGATTCTTTCATGTGCACGTTGCATGCTTTTCAGTTTGCGAGTCTGTCTCTTGGTCAGGTTCCATGTTTCAGCTCCATAAGTGACTACCGGGTGAATGCATTGGTTGTATAGTCTTCTTTTTAGGATTATTGGAATCGCCTGTTTTTTTTGTGTGTGTGTGTGCGTGAGTTCAAATGTAAGTCAGAACGAATGGGCGGTCGCACATGATAAATCCTCAACGTCCAATTTTTCAAAGGTTGATCTTTAGAGCTACAGGGTTCAGTTATTATTTCTATTAATATTCGGACCATCCTCATCTTGGTTGTTTTTCATACAACGTTTCAGCCGTAGTACTCTACGGCCTTCATCAGGTATCATCTGGTAGGTGTGGGGAAGTAACGAACCGAACCCTTTATTTTGGGAGCTTTTCAATCAAATAGTGTGCTAGATGAAAAACTCGCAGTTTCCTGCCATTTAAAACACTTGATCATAAGTTGGTTCTGACCAATAAGAATCAGATTATGTTCAAATTTCATTGATGTCGCTGAGTGGAGTGAAATTCAAAAGAACAAGTTTTTTTAAAGACAGCACCAAGAGAAAAGACCTGACTGAGAAGAGGTGAGGGGTAATCGGAGCATTTGTCCCCCACCTCCCCAGCCCCTGTCCCCGAGCCTTCTCAGCGATGGCTGATGGGTTTCAAAGCTTCGAATCTTAAAATCAATAAACGATAATGGTGCTGTATAATTATTTTATGTAACCCCATCTTAATGTACCCGTGTAAAAGGACGGTATCATTCTTCGCTGGTTACAGGGTTGCCGCTGAGATATATTCCGAATATATTTCCCCCCACCCCCGGGAAAAGTTGCAGTGGACTCGAATGCTTGAACCCTAGTTAGATTGATTCTGTGTTATGAATGTAGAAGTCATGTTCGGCCTTCGAAGTTATGTTCCCAAAACCTCCGAGGTGGGCAGCATTAATGTTGTTCTCGTCAATGCAACACCCGATTTCCAATATCGAAAATCATCTCATCAAACCAGATAGGATTGTTATTGCTTAGTATAATAGATAGACAAAGAGAACAAGAGACGATCCCTAGAATAGTACTATAACATGAAGTATAAATCAGAAGGAAGTACTGAAATGGAGCGAGAAGCAAGAGTAAATCCGAAAGACATTAATACATTAGAAGTAGAGTAGTGAACTGTCCGTTCTAAAGGTACCTGTTTGGAAGGGGGTCAATTTAATGATGCGTTGAGCAACCTATCATAATTGACATCTAGCTATAATTGGAAAATATCTCTATCTCTGTGCACTGATATTACTCAGCAATTGGCCATCATACGAAGTTGAAATCCGCCAGATATATCATTCAACACACAAGGCAGTGCAGTATCGAGTCTGAATTTGTTTTGATCTGTAGTTCTTCAGAAATCTAAGAAAAATAGAAATTAAAAAGCTACAGATTATATATATATATATATGTGTGTGTGTGTGTGTGTGTGGGTGTGTGTGTGTGTATATATATATATATATATATATATATATATATATATATATATATATATATATCATGCAAATTAATATCAAGTAGAGACGTGAAAATGCAAAGAATTTAAACATTGGTGGTGACGTCACGTGCTGTAACGGTGGTAGATTAGAGGGTGGTGACAGTGAATTTTTGCATCATTTTCGCTATGCATTGATGAAAATATTATTTCAGATTTTTCTATCGATAGAGAAATTCGACATTTTAGGGATTAGTTTTTATATAGCAATATAATGTTGCATTTCATTTGAGAAGACTTGCTTGAATGGACCCACTTGCAACTATTTTCGCTGATGAATTATTACCGAAACCGAAAGATCACTAAGATAAAATTCCTAATTTATTGCCAGGTTTACATCCAAAATAGAGTAAAAAAAAATATATGGAAATATCACCATATGAAAAATCATCAAGACGAAACCCAAAACATGAAATTCTAGATTTAAAAACATCTAAAGGTGTGGCAAATCCTGGGGAAGGTCTATGTCCAACGACGGACGTTAAAAGACTGATGATGATGATGATGATGAACTAGAGGGCTGAAAATGTAAACATTTAACCCTTACTATGCCTAGAAATTCTTTTCTGACCCCCCCCCCAGGTATATGTTTTTAGAGCGGCCCGATTTGCAACGTGAGTTTATGCTAAATAGGTACCTTAATTTGCATCCACTATCATCCAAGCTCATTTTCTTTCCTTTTTTTTCGGACCTTTTCTTTTTTAGTGATCCCAGCCCAAGAAGAGACGAGAGATATAACTGATGATGATGATGATGATGATGATGATGATGATGATGATGATGATGATGATGATGATGATGATGATGATGATGATGATGAAACAATGGATTTTAATTATCTCCGTCTCTGTCGTCTGCTTCAATGTTACAGATTTTGACACTGTTAATGTCCTGTTGTAGTACGGTGGAGAAGCAAAGAGTCCCCAATAAAGGTCGAATACAAAAGTTACATATTTGTGCAAAATCATCAAAGATTAAACTTGCAATGTATGTATGCTTGCATGCTACATATGTATGTATACATGTATTTGATGTATAGGGAGGGCTCGAATACTATTAATAAACAAATGTATTCACATGTGTATGTCAGCATGTATGTACACATATGTGTATAACAGATACATCAATGCATTCTATGCATGATATTAACATATGCAGGTATTTTAAACAAATAGTATTTTGAAATGCTGGAATTATATACCTACTTATATAAAAAGAATTACAAGTATAAATAATTCTAAGAATACCTTGAATAAATTTAGATTATCTGGGATCGAAAATGAATTGATAGTGCATTTTGGGGTGTTATCAGCTTAGATATATGGAACAATTGAGGAAAAATAAATAAATGAAAGATGTTTCTTTGTACTGATAAATTTGTATATATTTTTTATAAGATTCATGTACATATAACTTGAATTGATGTGAATTTTAATGCTAAATTGCATACGGAGATGCCCATAGAAGTATTATTGATTTTTGATTAAATAATTAAAAGATGATACAGAAAACAGTTTTGCTGTCAATCTTACATAAGTCTTAATTTGAACAGATGCAACAAACAAGAAAATGCAATGGTAAGATTGTAAAATCAAACAGAGCATCTTTATGAATATAGAAATTCAAATTCAGTGCATAATTAGAAATATCAGAACAGAAATTTCTGAAATATTCATATTTTCTTTATATAAGAAATCATCTTTTGAATCACCCCCCCCCCAAAATATGGTAAATTCTTTTTCACTTACTTTAAGTATAAAAAAGAATACTGAATTTCAATTGATTGAAAAATAACCGTTTTTTTTCTTCATTTTACTATTTGAATTTCTTCTTCTTTCGAGTGCTCTCTTTTCGAATAATTTTTTTCTGTTTTTGATGGCAAGCCCTGTGTATATATGTATAGAGACGCCCATAGAAGCATTTTCATTTAATAAATGAATAAGCGACAAATTAAAAAAAACATGGAAAAGTAAAACAAGACTCGGTTGCAAAAATCATTTTTTATTGATATTATGTATTTGTACAGTCCGTTAGTTGTTATTAATCAGTCTTTATTAATCTTCTTTTTTTTTCTCGATACATCAAGAAACGTATCTGGCGTCCCGTTTTCCTCCATTTTGAAAACAATATTTGCTGCTGAATAAATTTACATTTTTCTTTGGTTTTTATATTTTCAATCGACATTCCTTCAGATGCCTTTTTTTCCCCTGGATAGCCATCACTATGATTGCTAACCATAAACCACTTGTAATGATCTTATTTATCTCCAAACCCTCTCTTATCCCCGAATCCCCTCTTGTCACCAAACCCACGTTTATCTCCAAAACCTCGTTTGTCACCAAATCCACGTTTATCTCCGAAACCTCGTTTGTCACCAAATCCACGTTTATCCCCAAAGCCTCTTTGTTCGAGAAAATATCGTTTGTCACCGAATCCTCTCTTGTCCCCAAAGCCTCTGTTCACTAAATGAATCAATTTCGGTTCATAACTGTCCGCTGCAGAAACGCTCCTCTTATCACCGAATCCACGCTTGTCACCGAATCCACGCTTATCTCCGAATCCTCTCTGGATCAGACGAAATTTCCCTGCATCAATATCTTCACCGCTTTTCTCATCTCGCTTGTCTCCGAATCCCCGTGTCTCTACGATGATGTGCGGAACATCGATACTTCTTTTGTCCCCGAAGCCTCGTTTTTCCGCAACGTTCATTCGATCATCATTGTAAGTGTGCAATGAAAGTAATTGTCTGGTGTTGTAACTTTGAACGGGATTGCCGGATGCACTTCTCGGGGAAATTGCGATCAGAAGAATAACAAGAAGGAGACTGAAACATTTGCATTCTACCGCCATTTCTTGGCAGGCAATCTTTGAGAGAGTTGGTTGGCACACACCTAGAAAAAACAATTAAAAAGTACATTAGTTACAAATTGAAAAAATTATTATACTTTGATATGAAAAAAATATATATTTGATTGGGCGCACATGATGAGTGCCCAACGAACCATAATTTCAAAGTTGAAATTTTCGTTAATTTTTAGAGCTACAGTGCTCATTTTTTTTTCTTAAAAAGCTTGGAAGCTTCAACATTGTATTATAATTTGTAGAGTATCCAAGTTTCAAAATAGAATAAAAATAGAGCATCGTAGCTCTGGATATAACGAAAATATCAACTTAAAAAAACATGGTTCCTTGGGCACTTATCATGTGTGGCACTCCATATAGTATGTACATGATGAATTGAGGATATGATTTAGGATGAGCAATATCAAAATGAAAATATTTGTTGTATGAAAAAGAAAATTCCTGAACATTAGATAACGTTAAGGAAATTCTGATTAAAGAATGTTTTTAGTTCAGGATATGTATATCTGTTCTTATGTATAGTTTTTGTTCACCACCCACAGATCATATCCAATGGAAGAAGGTCTTAGGGTAAAATGAAACATGGTATTCAGTAGATGAACCAAAATGAGAAAAACCTATACATAATGACTGTCAGATTAATGTTGAAGTGGAAAGTTTTGCAATTATAGAGTTTTGAAATACCGATCTCCCACAAAACTAGTTTCATAACTCTGCGTCGTCATTCAACAGGGCACTTTTATTATGTAAAGTTTTTGTGGACTTTTGTCTTCATCTTGGTTCATTTTTTGAACACAACGTTTCGGCCGTTGTACCCTATGGCCGTCTTCAGGTGAAACATGGGTATGCCTACGAACTCTAAGTCGTTGCAATTGGCCGGTGTGTGCTTATTCCACTGTCTAAGGTTCAAAACATGTTAATCGTGATTGGTGTCAAAGCTCCTTTTTCAAGAGGATTTTAAAAAAGGAAATCAGCCCTCTAGCTCCATTCATGCGGCCTGCAAGCAAACATACATTCATACATACATAGCCAGCCTTATAGTCAAGCCAAACGGGAAACTAAAGAAACCTATTTTGACAGGTTTGTTTGACTTTTCTAATACTAGGTTACTAAGAAAGTTTCTGAAATTAAAATCAAAGAATGTTCGTGAGTCTTTTTAGTACGGATTATGTATAACTATTCTTGTCTTGTTTGTTAAACGAAGCATTTTAATCAGTGTATGGTGTTGGTTCGTACCAATTTCTTCGTCTTTTTTGTTTATTTGGTTTTTTTTTTCACAGAAAGTATCAGCCATGTACCTCAAGAATACACGATACAGGCAATCCTTGGATTAATGCAGTTTCTTGAATTTCTCAAACCACAATCTTGAATCGGCTATTTTTGATGCTTAAAAGTGGCTATATTATTTTGAAATATGACTGAGATTAGGTTTCCCATTTTCAGGTAAAAGTATACGCTCCAAAAACTCATACAAAGGCTCTAAAAAGTATGAATATACAACGTATCGATAAGATTTCTAACGTTTGCATATAACGTTATTTGCGATTCAAAGATCTAAATGTTGAATAACGTCATCCTCGATCTAAAGATACCGTACTTTGTATTTATATAGCCATATTTATTATATATATATATATATATATATATATATATATATATATATATATATATATATATATATAAATAATATAATTATACAACGTATTGTTCAGTTGTTAACAAAATAATGAAAAAAAACTTTGTATAATAAAACGTTGCTGCTAATCATGTGCAGCGTAATAATTACCTCCCTTTTCTCAAAACAAGACACTTTTTGCCATTCAAAGCGGCCGTTTACGGAATTCAAGAAACTGCATTATTCCAAGGATTACCCGTACGAAATGTAGAAAAACAAAAAAACAAAGATTAGAGAATTAGTCCAAATCAACCACATAAAATGATTATATATAGCTATATGTCTTCATTACCACCAGTTTCTGTCACATCAAAGCATTCACAATGTGAGAAAATTTTGATTTCTCACGAGCGGTTCAGAACTCTTCTACTATGTGTGATTTCAAAATGGATCTCAACTGAGCTAAATCGATGCAATGAATCAGTCGGTCATTGAGAGAAGAAACTATCGGTCGTATGAGAGCTTACAAGTGGTTCAGCAACATCCACCATTTTGAGGTAGATGACTATATGAACTGGGCGTTGGATATATCTACAGATGACCAGCTAAATATTGAGCAATAGTTCAACTGCACTCAACTCAATATTCTGAGTCATTTGTTTGCAAACAGCAATGTCTGTAAACTCAGAAATTTAATGTTGCATCCACTGACAAATGACTACCATTTTGACCCTAGAATGTCTTTGATTTCTATGAAACGAACACATCCATGACAGAACATCCGAATCCCAAGTGATGAAAAATGGGCTATTGTCACCTTTCTCGTGTCAAAATGACCGCCACTCCAACTATAGGGTTATTTTTTATTTTTTTCATTTTTGATAGTTATTGTTTTGAGGTTAGTATTTTTAGTGCTAATGTTAGGGTATTGTCGTCTGCTTTTTTTACTTGAATTCGTCATCAGCACCTGCCACTCTACAACTGGAGCAGTGGCGATTTTAAAACAGGAAAGGTTACACTTGCCAAAAATCATGAATCTACGTCATCATGACGCGCAAACGAAGCTTGATATACACGGGCACCAGCGTCGTTGCCACGCCAAAGCCATTGTTACATCAGAATAAGGTAATGTTTTGTTGGTGTCGGGAGTTGCAAGGTATTGTTACTTGTATCTGCCAAGCGACTATCACTATGTAAGTTCGCTGCTGTGAAGTGTGACAGTTAGAATCGCAGAAAAAGAATACCAAAAATTATGCACAATCCGTCTATTGGGCAATAATACAAGACTATAACCTTGCACAGATAACCCATGAAAAACTGTTGCCGTTGGTTCGGGGGATTCTACCACAGTTCCTTCTTCCTGTCTGACTCGATGCACTCTAATCATCCCTATTTATGCTCCCAACAGAACGAACAGGAGGATACGATTTGGAAGAGGTAATGCTACTGGGATATTCTGATATTAGAGCATTACCTGTGTACCTATGAAATGAATACCTCTACTCTGATTACATGGTTTTGAGTATACTAAATTAGCTGCTGAGTGCACTGAAAAATTTATCCTAATGAAGAGTCTTCCACACTCTTTGCTCTTATCGAGAATCGAACCCAGTACCTTCAGCTACAAGTTTATGAATGCGTTGCTAATTTGCTAAAGAGTGCTCTAAGTGTTTCTGTACATTTTTTAGATTGATTATTCAGTTATACTGGCCGAATGATCAGATAATAATAATCAGAGGAAGGAAAATGAAAGCGGAAATGTGAACCACAGCACTGGCATGATAGGCGAGGGAGAGAAGAGATGTTGGCTGAAGACCTGAGGAGACTTATTGTCACTCAGCCTTCAGCAATGACCACTGGGCAACCGGTGTGAAACTGTAAACCACAGTATTACTGTGGTCTATGACAATGAGGACAGGAGGGCTCGAGACTTGAGGAGCCTTGCTGTCACTCAACCTCTAGCGGTAACCACCAGGCAACTGGTGTGAGATTGAATGATAATAATAATAATAATAATAATAATAATAATAATAATAATAATAATAATAATAATAATAATAGCTAAGATTGATAGGGTAGCAACTGTTATATACTGGGAATTAGGCAAACAACTTGGATTTGACCATGTAAATAAATGGTACGAAAATAGAGACTGTCCAGGAAAGAAGAAATTACAAATTACTCTGGGACTTCAACATCCGAACCGACCAACCCATGAAGGTCAGGTACCAGTAATATTAGGTGCACTGGGAACTGTGTCATAAACATCGAAAAGAATATTGGATAGGACTGAGGATAAGAGGGAGGATTGAGACCATGCACCACTGAGGTCTTCACGGCAGGGTACAAAAAAATGGACGCAACGGAGTAGATTTGGTTTCGACTCGACAAACAAATGATACTATAGGTATTTACTAAGTACAAAGTTATAAGTCAGTAACAAAAGGTATTAAGTACAAACTTGAAATGTTCTTGGAGGAACAGAATTGTTGAAATTTACTAAATGCAAGAACACTAAAGATAGTGATGGATTTTCAAAGAGACTTTCTGTCACTTGATCACCAATGAAAGTCACTAGATTACAACTGGTGTGAAAATTAATAATGGTAATGATAATGATAAGAGATTTGGTTAGTCACTCAATAGAGACTGTGACATAATCAACGTATTCTGGTAGCATGCCATGTTGGGGATGATCAATTGAAAAATCGAAAAATGTGTTGATCGATGGATAAGTTACTCCTATCGCCTTTTTGGGTAGTGATCTCTAAAAAGGTTTAAATTTTCAAAAAACAAATGTGAAAGCTGTTGGATATAAACTAAGGAATCGATTTAGCATAAACTTACTTTACAAATTGAAGCCTCCCACTGAAAACCTATTTATTGCAGGATTTTTTTTTTTTAAATTTTCTAGAAAAATAAGAAGTAAATTTTGAAATATTCAACTCTCTGATTCCATTTGTACGGCCTGTGCGCATGATACATACATGGCCAGCCAGCCGGACTGACTTGAAAACTGAAAAAACTCATGTTTGCAGTTTTGGTGACAGTTTTGGTTGACGATTGCACTATCAGCATGATATTATTCATGGAGTTGTGTGCTTAGTAGATTTTTAGACTAATTAGATTTTGAAGCGGAAAACTTTATAAAAAAATATCTAAAACTATACTGGAAGCCCTTACTGCCCATATCATGTGCGGTCGGATAATAATTTCAATTCCTTTTTCATTAAGAGTAATATCATTATTATTTATTTCTTAACTAATACATAGAATTGACTTTGTTTTCCTACTGTAACAAGAACAACCTTCTCTAAAATGAGGGGCGTAAACCGATATGTAAGCTCACATACCCTCTACCGTGATTTGAAATCATGACCAACTGTTAGCAAATTTTGGCAATATTTGTTTCATATTTCACAGTATTTTGTCTTACCTGATCCCAGAAAGAAATTCGAGATGTGTTCACAAATGTAAAATAACAAACGAACAACTTGTGAGATTTCAGAACCTAGTTCATATCATCAGATAAAAGATAGTCACCTTAGTCACCTCTCCAATCAAATGTATCATCGGTATTCTAAGATATTTCTCTTTTTATGAACCAAACAGTTTTGCTATGTTTTGATTTCGCATTAAACACTGTCTCGAGTACAATGCCAATGCGCTAGGAACAAGAATCATTCAATCATTCAAAAGTAATGACGACCAGATTTGTTGCAAGCAATATCGTTCTAAAAAATATGTAATTAATCTCAGTAGGTTTCGAACCTTTCGTAAATATATACAGAAAAAGAGATTTGAAGGACAGATTCGAAACAAATTTACATGATTTAAAATACATGAAAAATAAAAAGAAGACACCTGCCCTTTCAGGTGACTCTTTAGGGTCTGTCTGCTCGGTTTTTACTCTCAACTTAAGGTGAAGCGTTAGTCTCTCAAGTGGCACTCTCAATGGAGTATGATGGCCAGTAACGAAGTCCCGGTTTCTATTGCATGCGTCAGCTTACTGATCTTTGCAAGTCTCAAGTCTGATTATGACCAGGACTTTATACCTACAAGTTGTTTTTTTTTTATCACCCCCTAACGGGATGCAAGTCCACCAATACTTAACACAGCTAGTGCACAGAGAAACTTCCCATACTCTCCGTTCATACAGGGAATCGAACGAACGATTGTAAGTGTGAGACAGACGTACCAACCGTTATACTATCCAGGTGAACGGTTTTCACTCTTATTGGTGCTATATTTTTCAAAGAATATGACAAGTTTTGTGTATCACATTTATTTGTTATGTAATAATATCTTCTATTCTAAAATAAACAAATTTGGCAATGATTTTATGTCGTAATCAATCAAATCATTTGGCAATAGTTCGATAAACAGTATTGTATATTTTTTCTTCAATTGAATAATCAAAAGGAAAATCAAATCTTTATGAACATGTGGTAATGTAGTTTCTGAATCCTAAAAATACTTGCCCGAACCAAAATCACCGTTGAAAGTAAATTTCGAACACGATTAAATATATTGAAAACAAATTTGGAATATCGACCGAAAACAAGGTTAAATTAAATATACATTGTGTATTTTGGTAGATAAGGCGACGTTCAAATGCCTTACCCAAAATCTCTTATTGCTCTTAATTATAGTGTTTCTAGCGCTAATAAGTCATTTTAATCCTCTTGTATTTTAGTCTTCATTCTAAGTATTTAATGTTTTAATGTTTCCAACTTTACAATTTTGAATATCATAAGCTATTTTAACATGTATTTTCTGGTCTTGTTCTGTGGTAAACATAAATCATTATTTCTGGTCACCAAGCATGGCATTCCGAACGCTTTTCTCATCAAAGGGTTTGTAAAAACACTAACTATATATATATATATATATATATATATATATATATATATATATATATATATATATATATGAAAACGCATACAATTCAGAATTTGTAAAGAGTGAGTTATTTCCTCTGGTCGATATTTTGGTCTCATTACAAGCGACATCTTTGATTGTATTCAAATAATCTGAAGATTGCTTTAGAGACTTGTGAAAGGAAGAATCTTCGAATGAATGGTCTAAAACCTTTTTCCTATTAATGCATTGTAATCATCGAAGATCTGCAATAAAATTAGATCCTAGAATAATGGAAACATCGTGTCTTCAAGAGCAAAGAGCCTATAATGGTAGCTAAAGATATCATGAAACAAAGAAGATAATTTTCCTGAGATGAGAAAGTATAATACACTAAGATATAGAATACACAGATATAATTTTTTTTACGCCTGACTCAATTATTCTCCGAAATCTACACACATTAAAAGTATTCCAAATGAAGGTATATGTATGTATACATGTGTGCGTGTGCGTGTGTGCATAATAGCGAAATTTGGATATATTTTAACTTATCACAAGCTTGAAAATACAACCTATAAAATAACTTTTAATAATTTCCACGAAAAAATGAATTCATCGAAACAGGTTGGTATATTTTCTTTAGTTTTGCGAAGGGTCATCAAGGGGTTTTCGGGCGATTGAAGTTCTTCTTATTGTTGAAGTTTGAACTGATCCATTCTACAGCCTTCTCCCGATGTGCTATCTAAATATAATGGAGGTAAACATGAATCTTTCTCTCTCTCAAATGGTGACAATGCTTAGATCGTTGGATTCGGGTGTTTTCTTTTTCTTTCCTTGTTAGGCCTGGGTCTCCATACTTTGTCCCTGTTGAGTCATGGAAGTAGCGCTCTTGTCTGACATATTCTCCGTCGACATCTGGAGAGCACTCTCCTCTCTTGAGAGAAGTTCGAATCGTAGACAGGGAACGCTGTCGGAAACTTAGAAAAATCAAAGAAGCAGCTTACATCAACATGTCGGCTGAGTATATGTCAGGAGAGTGCGGTCTCCAACACGATGTGGCCTCTGATACTCACGAGGGACATGGTATGGAAATCCAGAAAATTAAGAAAAGGAAAAGAAACCACTCCAATCCGACGCTATGAGTGTCGCTACCATCGGAGAGAAAATTGTGTTTACAACCACGACAATCGAATAGTATATTCAGAGAAAACCGTAGAATGGATCGGCAGAAATGTCATGTCAACAACACAAACAAGACGATGTTCAATCGTCAGAAAGAGAAATACTTCGAAAGTCTGATATGTATTAAACAAGAATTTGTTGAGAAAGTACAATCTAAAAAATAAGCATGTTTGACTTACTTGATTCCGACAGTCTGTGAGTAGATGTTGCAGTGTTTAGAAAATGATCTCTAAGCATTCGTTGACAACACAAGTCTATAAAATAGGAGTGGAAAATGCATTTATATAGTTTTGAGTCTTGAGTAAAAGCGACATCTGCTAATGAGGCATGTTAGTGGGACGTGGGTGTCATCATTTGGTCAGGATGGAGACAGACGACCCGAGGCACCGCCCTATTTTGTATATCATCGTTTTCCTATGGAGGAGGAAGAAAGTAGTAAATTGTTGCTTCTTCGATTATCAGTGGATTAAAGAAGGCGGTCTTTTTGCAATTGATTGAAAGAAAATCAACCGGCCTTCCCGATGTTGACCATTATCTCCTTGGAGAATTTCGCTGTTGCTTCGTCTTATGCATACTAATTCGAGAGGACATAATGAATGAGAGATTCTATAATGGTTTAGTCATGAAAACATTATTCTTTGCGAAGATTTCACCACGAAATATTATGCTGCTTACAATACACCGTAGTTAGAAAATGTCAACCGAAACTGTCTTCAGAGCGGTCAACATTGGTTTCTACGGTTTTTCTGACGACTGGCTGGCTATGTGTGTATCACGCGTATGGACTTGCACTAATGGAGCTAAAAGGCTGAAATTTTAAACTATTTTTCCTTTTGTCTAGAAAATTCTTCCGCTTGATAGATTTTTAGTGGGGGTTTCCATTAAAGAATGTAAGTTTATACTAAACTTGTTTTTGTTTTTTAATTCGGACTTTTTCTTGGGATCAATGAGCGACAAAAGGCGAGAGAACTAACTTATTCATTGATCACCCCTTCTTTTCTATTTTTTTTTAAAATTTATCACCCCAAATATGACATGCAGCCAAAAGACGTCGGTCGCGTGATGATTTCTTTTGAGTGACCAACCAGACAGTTTCTTTCTTTCATTTTAAAAGTTTATTCTCCCAAATAGGAGATGGAAATTGAACTTTAACGAAGTTAAAGAAGTATCTGCATTTGGTCACGGCAGTTCGTCAGTTCATCTGTCTGTCCACACGATATCTCCGAGAGTACCAAACAGATTTCAATGAAATTTCGTGGAAGGGTTGGAAACAGGACAAGGGAGAGGTGGTTAGATTATTTGGGATCGGAAGATATTTTCCCGCTTTTTTCACCCCCTACATTTTTGTTTAAGCTCACGTCTATCCACACGATATCTTCAAAAGTTCACAAATAGAAAAAAAGTTCCCAAGTATTCCGACCCCAAAAAGTGAAAAGAAATCTCCCATCTTAATTTTGACCTCTAAAATTGAGAAAAATCTCTTTGATTTCGACCCCTAAAAGTTGGAAAAAATCATACCGTAGATTATCGCCCCTAAAAGTAAAAAAAGATCTCCCCCACCCTTTTTTGACCCATCAAAGGGTAAGAGTAAAAATCCCTTTGAATTTGATCGCTAAAAATTGATAAAAAGATCTTCCACTCAATTTCCCCCCCACTCCCTGCTCCCAAAAGTGAAGAGCGAAACCCCTTAAACTTTCACCACAGAAAGTAAAGAAAGAATTCCTTTGGATTTCGACCTCTAAAACTGAAAGAAAAATCTCTTTGATTTCGACCCCTGAAAGTCAGAAAAAGTCATACCCTCAATTTTGACCACTAAAAGTGAAAAATCTCGCCCCTCCAATTTTGACCGTGAAGAACCCTTGGATTTTGATCTTTAAAGTGGAGAAAAAATCTTCCTCGTTCCATTTGATATTAACACCTAAAAATGGGAAAAATACCTGAAAAGTGAAAAAAATCAACCCTCAACTATAACACCTGGAGGTAAAAAAAATTCCCTTCGATATCCAACCTTCTCTATTCGGGTCCCTAAAAGCAAAAAGAAATATCCTCCTCCAATCTTAACCCGTTGAAGTAAACAAAGAAGAAATTCCCTAAGATTTCGACCTCTAAAACCTGAAAAAAAAAAGCTTTCATTTCGAACCCTAAGAGAGAAAAAATTCCCCCACCTCAAAAAAAAAAAAAAATGAAAGAAAAATATTTGACCCCTGAAAGTGAAAAATGAAAGTTCCTTAGTGACTTCGACCTTTCAAAGTGAGAGATAAAAGTTTTCTCCCTGTGTTCGACTTAACATGTGATTCCCAAATTTTGTGTTTGGGAAAATGTGCCTTAACCGCACTACATCAAAACATGCATTAATCAAAACACCGAAATTCAATGTATCCATGTAAACCCAATTAACATCACGATATGAGATATGTTAAAAATGCTTTTGCTTCTTTCTGAATAAAGAAAAGAATCTCTGAGGATTGAGTTAAGAAAAAAGAATAAAAAATATTCTTTTATTCCGTTATCAGAAAGTATTTTTACCATAAATGAATAATCATATGATTTGAAACCCCGAAAAAACATATTTTGGAGAGGGTGGTTTTCTAGATCTGATCTGCAAAAAAAAAAAAAAAAATCAAATCTGTATGCACAGATAATTTTACGGATTTATATCGAGTAGTTTTTTTTGGCAAGTGAATACATAAAGACATACATACAGACAGACGGACTTTAAGTGAATTATACTAAAATGAGCAGAATCCAAGATTGCGTTGTGACCAATTTCCTGTCATCTCGATTGATAATTGTTTCATTTCAAATTTTCAAAGGTTCATTTGATAAAGATAACTAAAGACATTAGATATTTTATTAATCTGAGGTAATTACAAAATTTGTAATATAGATACTGAATTACTGAATAGAACAAAAAAAAGTTGAATGAATATTAATAAAAATCGAAGACAGTTTAAGGTTTATTCATTGTATTTGTAACTAAAATGGTCAAGAAGCATTGGATGTTATTATCTCATTGGTATACTGGGCATCACTGTACCGTTGACTATAGAATCATGATGCAATTTTCAGTCTTTCATTTTAAACATCAAAGATAAAGTGGATGGAATCTATGAAGACTGTCTTGAAAGAAAAATAAGCGTGATTGAATCTGACATAGATTTTAACGATTCTATCACCTTCCTAAATTACTTTGGAATTATAGAAAAAATAAAAGCGACTTTTTGCCGGGAGGCCATAAATGCACCCGGGGGTGACTGTTCACTCTTGATCCCCTCTTGCAGTGCCTTTTGTGCTATAATGGTCTATTCTAATGCATTCGTCTTGCTTCAGTTACTCTTTTTGTTGATTTCTCCAAAATGCACGTTGCATGGTTCACAGCATTTAGTTTGGTTCCACATTTCAGCTCTATAAGTGACTATCGGGAGGATGCAGTTTTATTAAGCTTCTGTTGATCATACATGCATATGGGCGTCTTCTGCCACTTTCTCAAAGGGGTCGGCATAAAGATATATATACATATATCCGGGTTTAGAGGGGACAGAATGATATATTCAATATATATTTTAGCAGCAACTTTATTAGCAGCGGATAATGACACCATTTTTCTATACGGGTACATTACTGTACCATTATCCTTTATCGATTATACGGTTCCAACTTTAAATCCCAATCACTTGAGGTGAGCAGGCCATGTGTATCTGTGGCCTTTAAGAATAAAAAGTGATATTCATTACTTTATTTTGGCGAAAATCATGTCTGAATTCAAAATTTGCAAACGCCACTGTTTATTTTTCATGTTCAATTTGAGAAAAAGTGCTGAGGGCCCAAGGCAATAGATCCCTGGTGCTTAAGGTAATGATGCGATAGGTACAACCACGTGTTGGGTATGATTTGAGAGGTTTGAAAAGAACGCTCTGTAATAGCTCAGAACTTGAAAACTAATGAATTGAACGAAGTTTCGAAGGAAGATGCAATGCAAACAAAACGTGAATTCGTAGGAAAATCAGAAGTGAATTGATCGTCTTTAGTTCTTCCTTACAAAGCTTGGTGAAATGGCTTCCACACAAACTTACGAAAAGTAACATTAATCTGCACTTGTTAAGCATTCGTCCGTTTACTCGATCGACTGAAGAAAAAAAATGATGTTTTTGGATAGGATGGTCATCTGTGATGAAAAATAGATTTATTACGATAATCCAAAACATAGAAAATGGTTTCTGTCGGATAGACAGGGTGTATTAACCATTGTGTAAGATATGGTTTGACTGTTTTTATTGTCTACTTAGTCTGTTTAGAGAGTAATGAGACTGATTGTGTAAAATGTTTATTATCAACTTGATTGCAAATCAAAATAGTTCCCCTGGTGAGCCACACACCGACGAAGACGTTGTTTCCATCCCTGGAAATAGCACTGGAAGCCTTCAACTGACACTGTCTTCAGTTGGTTCGTCACGACCAGTCGGATATTCTTAACAGTTTCCAAATGGTGAGCATGGATTTTAGGTTTTGGTTTGAAAACAGTGGAGCCAGATTTCCTCAAATATGTCATGACAGGCGACGAATCATAGATTTTTTGGGTACGACTTTGAGACAAAACGTCAAAGTGAGAAGTGACATAGAAGCAGCAGTCACTTCCAGTCCTTAAACTTTTTATTGTTCTCTCATTCCGTCACCGACTCCTTCTCCAAGCACTTCTTCCCTCATTGATTACTCCTACATCAGACTCCTTCGGCAATTCATCCCCGTTTCCCCCCTGGCACTTGGAGTTATCATCATCAGTTTTTCAACGTCCGTGCAGGGCCAGTATTTATTAAATTTGTCCAGTTCATCTCTCCATCTTGTATTCTGTCGGCCTTGGTTTTGCATGTGATCTCTGGGGATCCATGTTGTGAGTCCTGATGTCAATAGGTTTTCTGTCATTCATACAACATGGGCTGCCCATTGCCATTTAAGTTTTCTAATAGATTCTATGATGTCTCTGACTTCCGTTTTCTTCCTCCTATACTGTGCCATTTGTGATCTCTCCATGGAATGTTGAGCACGATCCTTTCGTGTGCGAGTTGCATGCAGACACGGAACGTATGTTGGATGTGTCTTTTGTCAATCGTGAAATGTATGTTGGATGTGACTTTTGTCTATCGTGGAATGTATGTTGGATGTGACTTTTGTCTATCGTGGAATGTATGTTGGATGTGTCTTTTGTCTATAATGAAATGTATGTTGGCTGTCTTTTGTCTATAATGTACATGTATCCTGCTGTGTCCGTCTTTCCGTCTATCTGCCCACGTATCTTGGAGCGGATCCAGGAATGTTGATTGAGAGATATTTTTCTATTCTTTTCATACATGTATGTATACGCTCATGACGGTCAATAGGAGAAGTGATCCGAGTGACCCATGTGCAATCACATCCCCTTCGTGGTAGTTATACGTCCATATTGCCAAAATTTCATGCCTGTCCACACGATATCTCCAAAGGTTCTGAATAAATTCCGATGAAAATTTGTGAAATATGGCTCATGGGCCATTGAAGAAGTGACTAAATTTGGGGATTAGATCCATGCACATTTACTTTTCCTGATAATGGCGTTGATAGAAATGAGAACAAATTTTGGATTCTTGTTGTATGGTCGGACTATTTCCCTGATCTATGTGTTCATTTGTTCATAATGTTCCGGTTGGGATGTACACGGCCGAAACGTTGTGGGTGAATGAATCCATATACGAGGAAAATGGTCCAACCATATGATATATACATTTTGAATTGTTTTGTTTCTAATTTATCGGGCAGGGTCATTGAGTGTCAGGACCGTTCGATGCCGATATCTACTTTCACTCAATGACATTTATTTTTAGTAAAAAAAAAAAAGAAGCTATCTATGGAAGGAAAGGGAAATAACGATGACAGAAATACGTTTCAGCAAACGTGGTGGTCACAAAAACAAAGTCTGCATCTAAAAATATGAAATAAATGTATGAAAAGAATAAGAGATACAGGTGTGATTAGTCACGTGACCAACGTGTTTCAGATGCACGTTGTGTTGGGGAAGATCAATTTTTTTTAATTGGAAAAAGGGTGATCAATTAATGAGTTACATCTCTCGTCTCTTCTTGGGCTGGGATCACTAAAAAAGAAAAGGTCCGAAAAAAAAAAGGAAAGAAAATGAGCTTGGATGATAGTGGATACAAATTAAGGTACCTATTTAGCATAAACTCACGTTGCAAATCGGGCCGCTCTAAAAACATATACCTGGGGGGGGTTCAGAAAAGAATTTCTAGGCATAGTAAAGGTTAAATGTTTACATTTTCAGCCCTTTAGTTCATCATCATCATCATCATCATCATCATCATCATCAGTCTTTTGTCCGTCGTTGGACATAGACCTTCACCAGGATTCGACACATTTTTCTATCGTGGGCGTCGTGGAGCCAGTATTTTCTAAATTTGTCTAGTTCATCTCCCCATCTTGTATTCTGTCGGCCTTGGTTTCACATGTGATCTCTTGGGATTCATACTGTGAGTCGTGATGTCCATCGGTTGTCTGTCATTCTTACAACATCGCCTGCCCATTGCCATTTAAGTTAAGTTCTATGATGTCTTTGATTCCCGTTTTCTTCCTTATATACTGTGCTGTCTTGTGATCTCTCCATATGATGCTGAACATGATTCTCACCAGTGCATGTTGCATGCTTCTCAGTTTGTAGGTCTGTCTCTTGGTTAGGTTCCGTGTTCGAGCTCCATAAGTAACCATCGGGAGGATGCATTGGTTGTATAGTCTTCTTTTTAGGATTATTGGGATCGACTTGTTTCTGAAGGTAGAGCTTGCTCTGTCGAAGGGTTGCCATCCTAGGGTGATTATTCGCCTGATCTCTTCCTCTTTCGTGGGTTTCATAGAGATTCGTTGTCTTAGGTAGATGTAGTGGTAATTGGCGCTAAATTAGTGCAGCTTGTATGAGTGATTCATACCTGCACCAATGGCCAGTCAGCCAGTACTACTAATCTAATTACTGGGGATAACTTTGCTGACTATCATGGTTACAGTACTGACGGACAATTTGTTACTGAGGTGAAAATTGATTCATGAGTTAATTGCGTCAACATGCAGGTTATCCTCAGTGATAAGTTTTACGCGCCATGTTGATCTCGAAGAAGCGTCGAAAACGCCAAAATGTTTTTTTTCAAAATGCTGTTAGCCAAAATTAATGGCTAGAATTGCCAAAAGTTGCCAAATAGAATTGCCAGAACGGTCCATAAAGAATGGCGCTAAATGTTGAATTTTCGTGCTGTCAAAACGATAAACGCTCTAAGTTTAGCGTGACAAGCGCTGAATTGGCTCCATTGTATATACCTATTCGTGACATTCACATTTTTTTTAAATTTTCTTAACTTTTTTCATGTTACAATCTGCATTTAGTACATAGTTAATCTGTATCTGCATTTGGTGCTCAAGGCGAATGATACGCACCCCTCCCAGTCAACTAATACACAGACATCGGACATAGCGCAATAAATCTTAGAATTATCACTTGGATACAGTAGAAAACACAATTTATAGAATTTATTGATTCGTTCGTGTTACTGTCGACCCAAAAGATTTATATTTCGACTATTTTGACAAGCAAAACTGTCACCAAAACAGTCACTAGAGGTTTCTACAGTTTTGTAGTTGGTGTGGCTGATTAGCTGACTGGTTAGGTATATATGTACGTATCCATCATACGTATGGGCAGGATTAATGAAGCTGAAAACCTCAATATTTACTCATTAGTCTGTAGAATTTTTTTTTTTTTTAAATTTCACTCTCCCTAAATATGTCTTTAATTGGGGGTTCAATTTGCAATGTAATCTTTTAGTAAAATGATCCTTTAGTTTGTGTCCGCTTGTTTGTTCATTTGAAATTCAAACTTTTTTAATACAATAAAAGCAACAGCCACTGATCACCTTTTCTCCAACTTTTCTAATTAGTTACCCCCAACACCACATGTTGTCCAAAGACATTGGCTGCGTGCCAGTTACTATTGAGACTTGTTGCTTTCGTTTTTTTAAATGAATTTAGTAAAATCAAAGTGCCCGAAGAAGGATTGTTTTAAAAAATACGATCCTCAAATATATTTCGTTCACGGTCAAGGATGCCAATTCAGCCATTTTTCGGATAGATCGTACCGATTTCCCCCTATTTAGCCGATAAGAAAATCTGGCCATTTTAAAGAAAATAATTAGCCGATTTCATTTCATTTTATAGCTGACTCAACACATATATTTGATAGTATTAGCTATGAAGTTGATTAAAAGTAGGGAAAATTTAGCTGATTTTAGCCAAAGATCAGTTGAAGCAAATCAAACTACATGCGAAATCTATTTTCATTATTTTTTACTTGAATTCATAAATAATTTTAACCGGACCTTTTGCTTTGAGAATAATTTGGGAGTCAGATACGATACTTTTTTTTAGCAAATTAACAACGTATCTGGTAAGTTTTAAAAAGATTAAACAGACAATTTTTTTATGAATAATTCATTTTGGAGTCTCAGAATATAATTATTTCGTTTAATAGTTGGGCTTTGAATGTGTATTAACCATATCTAGCCATAAAGCCAGCAGGAAGTTGGAAAAATCTGGTCGATTCTGGCCAATTTTTGTAGCATTTTTAGCAAAAATCAAATTTGAGTTGGCAACACTTTTCGGGGTCATCAAGTGAATAAGTAAGAATATTCGCCCCTCTTTGAATCGTCAGTGTCAACCGTTCAGAGTTTCTCGTGTGACGTTTGTTTTGTTCACATTTCATATTGAGATTTTGTAGATATTCATAGGAACCAGATTTCTCTTTGTTCTCGTTCTCGTATCTCCCTGGAGGAAAGTGTCTCTAAAGGACATTGGATACATTAGCGGACAATTAGGAGTATCGAGTGGAGTATTGCGTGATTGTAACACTTTTTTTTGCATAAGAAGAGCTTAAGAAATTTCAGATCAGACTATGAGTGGAAAATGATGAACACGCACGCGATAACTCATGCAATAAGATACGCAAGAAATAACTGTTTTAATGTCATCATTAATGACACAATAATGATAATTGTTTTTCTTTGTGGCGAACGAACTATTTGGTTTTGTTGAATATTACAGATAAAAACTTATAGATGGTATGTTTATCACAAAGAAATATATATATATATATATATATATATATATATATATATATATATATATATATATATATATATATATATATACAATTATATATTGCTTTCAACGGATGATGAGGGCCAAGAAATCCGAAGTTACAATCAAGCAATTCGTGAAAAAAGGCATATAATTTGGTGCCCTTATAGCTATAGGCATTCCAAAGAAGAAATGGATATTGAACAATCACAAATTTTCAATATGGCGCACATTGCAGCCTTTTTAAAAAATATCTGCCCGTGGTGACTGTTTTTCATATCCCTATCATCAGTATCATCAATATATTCATCATCATCATCATTATCACTATTATCATTATCATCATAACCACCATCACCATCATTAATCCAACCATCGTCACCGACACCAACACCACCATTACGTTCATCACCATGATTAATATCCTTACGACCACTGCCATCATCACCGTCATCTATATCATTACAACCACCACTATCATCAACACCATCATCACAACCACTATCATCATCAATATCATCACAACCACCACTATCATCAACATCATCAATTTCATCACAACCACCACTATCATCAACATCAATACCATCACAACCACCACTATCATCAATATCATCAATATCATCACAACCACCACTATCATCAATATCATCACAACCACCATCATCAACATCATCAATATCATCACAACCACCACTATCATCAATATCATCAATATCATCACAACCACTACTATCATCAATATCATCAATATCATCACAACCACCACTATCATCAACATCATCAATATCATCACAACCACCACTATCATCAACATCATCAATATCATCACAACCACCACTATCATCAACATCATCAATATCATCACAACCACCACTATCATCAACATCATCAATATCATCACAACCACCACTATCATCAATATCATCACAACCACCACTATCATCAACATCATCAATACCATCACAACCACCACTATCATCAATATCATCAATATCATCACAACCACCATCAACATCATCACCATCATCAATATTATCACAACCACCACTATCATCAACATCACCATCATCACCATCATCAATACCATCAGAACCACTACTACCATCCTTAATATCAGCAACACCACTACCACCATCAACATCATCACCATCATCAATATCATTAGAACCACTGCCACCACTATCATCGTCTTCATACTCATCACTACTATCAATGATAATGATACTTCATCATTGCAGATGATAGCCAGAGTAATCTCAATATGCACCCACGGCACCATGATCAGCTTTTCAAGCTCATCTCGCAGACCATTACCCTTACACTTGTTGTTGAAGATTTCGAAGGAGAGAAAGTAAAACCAAGATTAATGTGAATGGTCGCAGTAAATGTATTCATTTATGAATTTGCAGTAAAAAAAATCAACTTTGCCCAAAGAAGAAGAAAAAAATGGCTGCCATGGGTGACATATTGAAAATTCATGATGGCTCAATATCCCAATCTTCCCGAAATGCCTTTAGCTATAAGTGTATCAAATTGTATGCTTTTGTCACAAAATGCATAATCGGCTTGACATTTTCAGCTAAGCCATCCCGCTAATATTTTTCATTTTGCTTTATACATTTAAAAAAAAAACAGAGTAATAAGTCTAATTAGTGACTGAATAGAAACCGTCATGTGGCCAAGTCTTTTCACAGCATGTCATGTTGGGGATGATCAACCAAACGATCGAGGAAAAAAGGTGATCGATGAATAAGCTACTTGTCTTTCATTTTGTCTAGCAGTGATCCCCCCCCCAATCTGAATCCGAAAAACAAACAAGCGTAAATGATACCGGACACAAACTAAGGGATCAATTCAGCATAAATCTACATTGTAAATCAAACCTCCCATTAAAAAAAATAGGGGCAGGGTTTGAAGGAACAAGAAAAATGTTCTTTTTCTAGACTTTAATAAGGAGTAAATATTTAAATTTCAAGTCCCCTAGCTCCATTGATTCGACCTGTATGCGTGGTACAGCCAGTCAGTCAGCCAGACCAACTTGAAAACTGAAAAAAAACGTTGACAGATTTGGTTGACGGTTTCTAACAATTTTGTTACCAATCCTACTCTTAAATTGTGAAGCGAATATTATTTCATGTTGTACAATTATTGGCCTTGATATTATCGACAATGACTTTGAAATCGCCCTGATGTGTTTTATCGGGCGAATTATGTTAAAAAAAATCTCAGGCCCGCACAGCTCTCCATTCAACCAAAGAGACATCACCGTTAAATGAAATTACTTTTGCATTTGGTAAAAAAGGTCATATTCTGATTAAATCAAATCTTGGGACTTGGATTATTCTTTAAGCTATACTGACTGGACCAATCATATGTTCATTCATATGAACAAAATTTTAATTTCCTTTGTATCAAAATGGAGATGCTATATTTCTTGATAAAATATTGCTGTCATTATCGGTGAACTTGGCGTGTGGGATTGGTACGATCTAGCGAAGTCGTAATGTTAACCATTACACTGATCGGTTGATAATTATGATTATGGTAATAATAATGCTGTTATTGTTTTTATTATTGTTGTTTGACAGTGAGAGACAGTGTAGGGGGGATGGTCAGTGGATCATTACTATTTTAAAGTCTGTTTGTCGACTAGGAGAAAATATTTACACCTTTTCACTCATCAGAAGAGAGAAAAATTCTCAAACTTATAAAACGCATCCAAAACATCATTTTTCCCTCGCTTAGGCTCGAACCTCATGAAGAAAAAAAGCATTTTCCTGAAGTCTGTAAGAACATGATACTTCTGGTGAAATGGATCCATGTTGACGAACCAAGTTAACAACTTTTTTTTTTTCTGTTTTAACACATGCCGAATCAGTGAAATTGTCTAACTGGCGAAATTTACTTTTTTTTCTCTAATCTCAATTTAACTTTATCTTCATAAACTTTGAAACTTAAAAAATAGTTGTTCTATAAATTTGTTTTGATGAAATAAACGTTTGGTCAAAGAAATTAGGTCTCTATTTATTGTAAAAAAAAAAGTTAAAACTACGTATTCACTAATTTTTGTTAAAAAGGTTGATTTCACAAACTTTCGATCCCATATCCTTGTTTGGATTGAATGAACTTTTGATCAAATTGAAACTGGTAAAATAATGATTTGTGCATTTTAAAAGTTATAAAATAATTGTCTTCAAATCATTAAATAGAATGTTTATTGTACATAGAATTATCAACTTTCAAATTGCTAATTGATTGCAGCTTGCGTGTAGGTAATTTAAGGGGCCTCTGTTTTAGACATACCGATGCAATGAAAAAAGGAAAAGAAAAATGAGTAGTAGCTGATGAAAGCGCAAACATAGTATAGAACGGCTAAGTAGCAAATTTATCCCCTATTTGAAATGCTGGCTTCACGTCGCCCACGATAGAGAATTGTGGCGAATCCTCGGGAAGGTCTATGTCCAACGACGGACGTTAAGAGACTGCAGTTTCACCGATTCGGCCAAACATATACATCCGTGTTTATAGAATCAGAACAATAGCAAAGATTTAATCTCGGATGAGGAGGAGGTAATTTGAAAAAAAAATCAAAAGAATTAATTTAGAGTAATCACAAATAATTCCTGGAAGTCTGAAGAGTATTTTTTCATTCTTTTTATTCAAACAAAGAAATTTTAACTTGATTGATGTGTCACTTACAGGGAGAACAAGAACAATATCATTCAATATATTCAATATTTGAAAGGATCTTTGCTTCATTATTCCCATTTTGATATTTGTATTTTGATATTCGATATTCGTATTCTGTACAAAGTCGAGACTTGTAAAACAGCCCACCGATTTATTTTTGCGGGGGTTCATGCTTTAAGAATTACCATTACTATTCATCAGTAAAAGACGAGAAATGGAATAATAAATGAACAACCGTTCCATTTGTTTTAAGGCTTCATTTATTCAATCTGACTGAATCATATTCACGGGTAGTGGTAATAAAGAGAAAATATGCCATAAAGCAAACTGAATGTCGATAAGTGCAAATCTGGTCACTGAAAGACAAAATCATCGAGAACTAAAAGCATCTCAGCAGATAAGATACTCAATTCAACGGACGACAAACAAATACCTTTGTATATCATTAAAATGCGAAAGAGAGGCTAGAGTAACTTCGATGAAACGGGAACCAAATCAGAGACACGTTGAAACAAAGAAAAGCCAAATGTCGGACATCTTTGTTGCACACATATGCTTTGTACATTAGCTCGAAGGTAAAAATGTATCTCAACCATGTATTGACGCTGCCGTGCAGATAAAATCGAATCAGTTATAGAAAGAAGCCAATTATGTTCAAAGTAAATGTTCACAAGGTCCCGCCCCTAGCATATCCAATAATCCGGCAAAAGCAGACAACTTCAAGATATATGTATTTTCTGAGAATTAGGCATCAAGTTAACACGCTATATCTTACAACTTTTATCTCTGATTAGTTTTGTCTATTCTTAGGTTTCTTTTGAAAGAGCGAATCCTGTAATTTCTGTGGTCGGTCGTAATCCAATTATTTTATGAAAACTTTGTCCTTTTGATAAACTTTTCCCATGAATTCTATTATTTCTATTATGCCCTTTTTTTAAAATAAAAACTATTTTTGCTCATTTCGACACCTTTTGATATAATTTTAATCATTATTAGAAATATCATAATCAACGTGTTGAAATTATGTGTTGATTTTTTGAGAGTTTTTTAGTCTATTGATCTCTCTCTTGTCTTTTGTGTTGTTTTCGTGACATTTTAGTCTTTTTCAGGTGTAACGTCCGAATGTGATTGTGGCAAACAGAAGTTTCCACTGAAGGTGGTTAACGTAATATTCCAATGGTATCCACTCCACTCTTTCAGGTAAAGTCAATTTCTCCTTCTTTCCTTGCTAGGTCAGGATTTTCACACCTTGTCCCTTTCGAGTTTTGGAAACCACATTGAGATGGTCTCTGCACTTGCCTGACTTGAACATTCATTCGATCTGTTGATATGGGCTAATACCTTGATTTTCCTCAGTTTCCAAAAGCGTCCCCCGTTTATATTGCGATGAGGCCGTAGAATGAATCGGCGAAAACGTCGTGTTTATAACACAAACAATAAGAGTTCAATCATCCGAAAAACTCTTTCAATGTTAATGATCCTTCTCAAAACCATAGACAGTATCAATGCATCGATTTGTACAGATAATTATGCATTGATTTTGAACGGAAAAATGATGATTATCTAGGTTAGAAATTACTACGCCACACGACCCCCTAAAAAAATTGACTTCTGGCATCGCACCCTGTTCCAACCCCAAAAAGTCCCCGACTATATAAAAAAAAATAGTTCTCCTGACTCTCTTCCTCTTAAATTCCTTCTCACCTGGGAACCCCAGACGGATCATCTGGGAGCAAGTAAAACCGTGGTTCATATTTGATCTTACATCAAAATGTTTGAAACCTCATTCGTTTGTACCTTGAATTCATTCAAACGATATCAGACTCTACTTGCACACATTCCTGAACCTTTACCATTCAAACATACACTATATCAATATAAGAACTCATACATAAACAAACTCTTGAGGACATAAACGAAACATACATTTTTCTTTGTTGAATGAATAAATGAATTCATTTATTGAAAGTTGTGTTACGCTTTTGTTATTAAAATCTCTCACGGATATGGCCTATTCTAATCCAATATTGATTATGGCGCCAACCTTCTCCTTCTTTGTTTTTGTCACAACGTTCCAGCCAATGCATCCTAGGACATTCCCCAAGTAACTATTGCATTTGGTAACCTTCTGGCAATGTTGAACGAAATCTTTTATTCAGTCAGCTGTTCTTATTCCTATACCGGTCATGTCTCGTGTTTTTTCTGGAGAACGAGGATTCGTCAATTATTCCATATGATTATGATGATTATTTGCGTCTTTTTATTGATTCAGTGTGCACTGCCCGGCTGAGGGATAGAAATCACGTCCTTCGGGGAATCAGATGAGCTTTTACCGGCACCTCTAGTTCCAAGCGGTTATTGCTATCCCTTTCCTATGCATAATTAGCCACAACAGATTTCAAAGTCTATCCACTTTTTAAAGTTTTCGATTTTTTACTATCAAACATAGAATACTTTTCTGATTTGATTATTATCCAGTTTCAGAACATTACACACCGCTCCTTTGCAAATTCAATAATTGACAATACACTGTAAGGTGTTGGGTTTTTTTTGTTTTGTTTTGTTTTGTTTTGTTTTATTTTTAGTGAACTTCCCAAAAAATTTTTGACTTGGGTGTTTTTTTTTTTTAGTAAAATCATAAGTATGGAAAATGACTAACCCTTC
The DNA here is from genome assembly GCA_963457665.1 of Thysanoteuthis rhombus. Lineage (NCBI taxonomy): Eukaryota > Metazoa > Mollusca > Cephalopoda > Oegopsida > Thysanoteuthidae > Thysanoteuthis > Thysanoteuthis major. Next base: position 21,833,726 of record OY735231.1, on the reverse strand, counting down.
AACTAACATCACGAGTGAATTATTTCTCTGATTTGATCATAATGCCTATGGGACTATATTTAGTCCACTCTAAAAAAAATACCATAATAGATATACTTTTAAAAGAAAGCAGATTAAATATCACATGAAAAATCTCAAGATGGTAATGAACTTGCTTTCGGCTCGTTTGTCTTTTTACAAATAAGTTTGTATCACCATGCTAATATACTTTCATTGAGCTCAAATTTCTAATCATACCAGAATCTGACTTGATGGCATAAATGGGTCAATCATTTTACTTGTGCTTGTCTATTTGGTAAGAATTTAGGAGCACGTGTTTATCAGGAGAGACAATATGAATGATGATCTTGTGAAAATTAACGTTTATCAAATAATGATAATTCATTTCTCGATCGATCGTAATAAAAGGCGTTTTCAAAATTATTCTTCGATTAGTCAAAAACAGTAATGGAAATAGATCTTGGAACTATGTATACGATAATGCTTCTATTAGCAGACATTGAACATATCAAAAAAATGAAAATTGAGAATTAAGTATACACAGTGCCCTACCCTTTCCCATCCATGGTTAAGAACTAGAAGAATCATCGATTGCTATGATCAGGGTTAATCTGCATCTTTCTTATAATTCACTAAATTCCCGCTCGTCTTTGCGTAACAGCTTACTGTAAAAACTACACAAAATAAACCCATTAATTTTTGTGTCTACCAAAGTGACCCCTAGGCAGATTTTTGTCAAATGTGTTTATGAAAAATGACATTCCCTGAATGTTTTAGAGGATGACCGATTTACAATGAAAATTCATCGTGAAATGGACACATTTTGTGCCCGCTCTGTGATATAATTTTTTGACGCTGCCAGTGTCTTTTAGCATAAATTTTGGAATAAAAACGTTCGAGTGAGAGAAGGATAAAGAGAGAGAAAGATGATCTCTTTAAAACAAATGAAGCCTTTTCGTATTTCCATCAATCTATCTATTTTATTATTGTTTTGTCAACAATGTATTACGCCCATTATGTCAGATATTTAGTCAAGTTTCAGTAACGCATCATTAACGAGTGTTTACGTTATTTGAGGTTGTTGATTCTTGACCCAGAATGGATCCAATGAAGAGTGTGTATGAATGACTCGCACTCAAACTATACACGATTGCAGATTCTCAGCCTTAGTTTCGTATTTTCTTATTCTGAAGTGGTTAATCCTTATCTTCCGCATATCTAAACGCATTTCAACCTAGAATGAGATTTTGGTATCATTACAAATATTGAGTAAATAAGAGTGTATTAACAACGAAATGAAAATTTATTTGTAAAAAACAAAACAAAAAAAACAGAAAGATTGTCTCTTTACTATCTTCAGAGTGATCATGTATGATTTGAACCGCTTTCTCTCGTAAATATTCAAATGCATTCAAAAATAATTTATTAGAGGATATAGAGACTCAAGTATCAGTTTTCAAATTAGCAACGTCAGGACCTGCCTACCTGTCTGGTTACGCTAGACCGAGTAATAGACAGCGTATGGTTTCCTGACGCTATTCAGCTGTCACTAAAACCGAGAGGTATTGAAAGTATTCTTAGCCCTGAGTAAATGCACACCTATAGGCATATATGGGTTAACATGGAGATATAAATGTTTTTGGTTTGAACTTGAGAAGTCTTTCATTGCAGCTGGTTTGTCAAGATATTTCAAATCTACTAAAGGTAATTGATATCAACCTTTCGTTGATATCCTTACCGACGAAAACGACACCAACGTCAACAACCTCTCTATTAGAAGCTGTCAATATGTTTAAACCAGCGACCATTTGCAAAATCTCAGATGAAACCAAGAAACTCATTGAAAAATGCAGAAACCTGAAACCACTAACAACCACAAGGGAAAAATAGAAGAAATTGAACTGAACAAAAACAATAAAAAAGAAACTAAGACAAGACAAAAGAAGGTATACGACAGCCATCATCGAGACCAACTACGAAAAACGTCGAGGAGTCAAAGCAATAAACAAAGCTCTCAGTATAGGAAAGAAACAGATAACTAGCATTCTCGAAGCAAATGGAGACATAACAACAGATAGAGACAGAATAGTTGAACACACACAAGAATTTTACCAGAAACTCTACTCTTCAAAGCACGAACAATACAACAACAACAACCTGAAACACAGGATGCCGACGATCAGTTCAAGGACTTCCCCGAAGTTACACCATGGGAAGTAAAGCAAGCTATCAAACAAACAAAAAAAGGAAAAGCCCCTGGACCAGATAATATCACCATCGATCTACTCAAAAAAGCTGATAAGACAGTTCACAGAAAGCTAGCTATTCTATTCAACTAGTATCTAAAACAGAGTAAAGTCCTGAAAAATTGGAACACTGCTATTATAATGCTTCTACATAAAAAATGTAACCCCAAAGCCCTCAACAACTACAGGCCTATAAGCCTGCTCAACTGCATATACAAACTTTTTACCAAAATCATTACCAATCGGATTACTAAACCACGAGAACAGGCTGGATTTTTTTTTAAAGTTACTCGACTATGGACCATCTTCATTCAATAATTCAGCTGAAAGAGAAGGCAGCAGAATACAAAATGCCACTCGCATTTATTGACTTCAAGAAGGCATTCGACTCTGTAGAAATTCCCATGGTCATGAAGGCCATCACCCAACAAGATGTAGACCCTGTATACTTTAAAGTACTGCAACACATATACAACCACAGCAACTCCTTCATTAGGCCACATAAGGATTCTGAACCGTTTCCGCTCCAAAAAGGAGTAAGACAAAGTGATACCAGCTCAACCAAACTTTTTACGGCCTGCTTGAGATGATCTTCCGAAACATGGACTGGGAAAATAGAGGAATCAAAATAGACGGCGGATATTTGAGCAACCTTAGATTTGCAGACGACATCGTCCTTTTCACAGAGAACCTACGCGGCCACCAACTGATGCTAGATGATCGAAACGAAGAAAGCAAAAAAGTCGGCCTACACATGAACTTCAGTAAAACGAAAATCATGTGCAATAATCATGTTGAGAATAAGAACATAACAGTCAAGATAGAAAATGCAAAACTCGGCAAGGTAGACCACTGCATCTATCTAGGACAACGAATCTCCATGAGACCCTCGAAAGAGAAGGATATCAAGCAAAGAATCACTTTGGGATGGTAAGCCTTCGGCAGAGCAAGCTCAACTTTCAAAAACCAGATGATTCCAATAATCCTAAAAAGAAAAGTATACAACCAATGCATTCTCCCGATAGTCACTTATGGAGCTGAAACATGGAACCTAACCAAGAGACAGACCTACAAACTGAGAAGTATGCAATGTGTGCATGAGAGAATCATGCTCAACCTTGCATGGAGAGATCACAAGACAGCACAGTATATAAGGAAGAAAACAGGTGTTCGTGACATCATAGAAACTATCAAAAAATTCAAATGGCCATGTGGCAAGAATGAAAGACAACCGATGGACATCACGTCTCACAACATGGATCACCAGAGATCACATAAGAAACCGAGGCTGACAGAACACAAGATGGAGAGATGAACTAGATAGATTCAGGAAATACTGGCTCTGCGACACCCATGATAGAGAATTGTGGCGAATCCTCTGAATGTCTGAATGTCTGTCCGTCTGAGTTAGCATTGCTGACGAACTGCTGAAGCGTTGGCCAGTAAATTTTCGCAAATAAGTCCTTGAACATTAAACAAAGAAATATTGGTTCTGCTCTCTCTCTCTCTCTCTCTCTCTCTCTCTCTCTCTCTCTCTCTCTCTCCGATAATAATTATCTGATTTCCATGTATCTATGTATATAACACTAAAGGTCCGATTCAGTTCATCTGTTTGTGACCTCCAAGTTGCCGATATAGTGTAATGTAGCGGTATAGCTATCCCTAAAAACAGTTTTCGTCCCTTATTAGGACAAAAGGTCCCATTTTGGCCTTCCACGGGACCTTTTGGGAAATTCTGTCCGTTATTCAAGAACTGCACACAGATTTAGATGAACACGTTCAAAAACGATATGAACTTAAGCAGCTGCGCTGTTCTTCATTGGTTTTCTTTATAAGCTAAAAAGTTGCTCTTTTCTTTTTCAAACTTCGATTCAAACTGTGTTGATTTTTGTTTTTCTTCCGTAAGAAGAACAAAATCAACAAGAACAATCCTCACCAAACTTAGGAGAGTAAAAATAAACATTACACTATCGTGATTTCAAATCAGAAACGACAGACTAATAGTAATGCCTCTTACCAACTGAGCTAAATCGATGAGTCGTTCATAGCTAGCATAATTTATGTTATATATATATATATATATATATATATATATATATATATATATATATATATATATATATATATATATTATAAAAGATATACATTTTTGTGCAAATGTATGTATTTATTAGAGTGAAATAAGCCCATACGTATCTATGATAATAATTACGACTCGTCAATATAGTCCACTCTGCAAGACAGCCTCCTGGTAATCAGTTAGTCACGTTCAAATCACGGCCTGGATGTGAATTTTACATATCGCTTTACACCCCTAATTTTGGTGAGGATTGTTCTTCTCGTTCTTGTCACGGTAGAAAATAAAGTCCTCTCCAGTTTTTAAGCTTGACATTAATATCTTTTCAGTTGCAACATAAGTGGACAGTTTTAAGAATGGAAGAGAAACATGTTAAGACCAGATTTGAATTATTTAAAAGTGTTTGTAAGGAATTAAGTGACTCCGAGAGAGTGGTTAAAGAGAGGTAGATTGCGTTTGTAAATGCAGTTTTTGTCGGAAATTATATTTACCCCGTCGCAGGTTTTGAACAGAGTCTGTTTTTTTTTCTTTTTTAAGTTTATTCACTTGCTTTGAAATAAATTTCATGCATAGATATAAACAGTTCTTATAAATCATCAAAAAAAAATATTTGGTTAAGAAATCCAGGCATGTGTTGATTATAAACCGTATACTGATAGGAAGTCGATGCAATTAGAATGAAAGTCTTACTATGTATAGAGTGTGCAAGGCATGTAAGAGTCTCTCTCTCTCTCTCTCTCACACACACATACACATACACACACACACACGCACACACACACATACACGCCTACACACACATACATATTCTTTATGCATCAGTTGTACACTAGAGGAATGGGCAGCGAGCCAAGCAAGGAATTTAACGCAAAGCCCTCAGACGTGACATTCTACACAAATGACATTTGGAACTAATGAGATGATTCAAAGCACATCGTTTCATTCGTCCAGATCAGAAAAAAAGATTTTCTTAGGGATGAACCCAGCTTATGTGGTTTTGTGCTCAGATTGCTAAGAAAATGACTTTGCTTAGATCAATGAAATTAGTGTTATCAGGTGTACCAAGATTAGACTAGGATTAAATGAATGCTTCAGATGGAATAACGGCTCAAGGGGAAAACGTGGGAAATACTCAAAAGAATTCAAATGTATTGAAGGCTCTATAACACTGATCTTTCGCACCCAATTTTCTCAGTTTAGATGCATAAACGATGTCGTCTCCAGGGCACATGCCTGGGTGAAGCGTAAGGAGATCCTGGGATGCTCAGTCGTCAGAATTGCCCTCTCGGTCTTGCTGATGTAGTACAGAGGGAAGCTGAGAGTGATACATTTGGCTGTAGCTTGGTTGAAGGAGCTGCCGGTAGGAGCTCAAACCGCCTTTAGGGAGCTCCAATCCTAGGTTAGGAATCAAAGTTGCCATTTTCCTAGACTGGTTGCCATCTCCAAGCTAGAGAACCCAATCTACCCTGTTATCTACCCATAGCTCGGGGAGAAAAAGATATGGATTCATGTGAACATCAACATCCCCGACCGGATTTTGAACTAGGGTCACCGATTCTATTGTCCAAGCCGTTAAAGATTGGGCTGATTGAACCTCTTTAACGTCTGGGATTATGGTTTAAATATATTTTCAAGTTAACGATTCAACACCGTTCATTTATGCCAATTTTCAATTTCGTCTCCGCAAAACGTTCAATGGTGACTACATCCTGAAGGAACAGCAAGTATGATTACTGCACAGCGTACATCTCATTCAAACATTCAGAAAAGTTTTTAAAACTTATTAGCGGAAAGAAATTTAACAACCTTCATAAGGGAAGTAACTGAATATTTCGAAACTTTCCGAATAGTGAAAAGTGAGGGTCCTGTTGAGCATAAGACTTACATTGTAAATATTACCCACTTTTTCAATGATGTGGATATTTATAGAGGTCTATTTTCGCAAAATTAGAAACGTTTACTATATATATATATATATATATATATATATATATATATATATATATATATATATATATATATATATATATATATATATATATATATATATCAATGTTATTCGTTTGGTTGATGTAGACTGATAATCCTTCGACGTGTATATCGTACTAAATAAATAGAATATTAAATTGAACAAAATACTTGTAAATTTAAAATAAAATACAAAATTTCAGTTCATTGTCAGAGTCCAAATTGGAAATATCTATATTTTTCCACTGTTGAAAGAACTAGAACATCTGGAACAATCCTCACCAAAATTAGGGGTGTAGACCGATTCGTAAAATTTGCATTTCCCAAATGTGAACCCGCGGTCAGCTGATTGCCGCAAGACCGTCTTACTGAGTGAGTTAAATACTTAGATGTCAACGACAATTTAGGATAAGCATGCGCCCCAGATTATTTAATTCTAATAAATAAATACATTTATAGATATATATATATTTAAAAAAAGATGAATACTCGTCATTAGAGACAATAATTGAACAACTGTAGCATCAAATTTTGAAGTCATGTAAAAAAAAATTCCATATGCGATCAGAATAAATTCTATTCATGACACCACCGACATTTTCCATCGGAATACATTACAAATTATCTAGAAATATCTAGATTCTGCAGAATCCAGATGTTATCCATAAACCAATCAAAATAAAGCCCCCAAAAGGTCCCAAAATCTTTTCTTTTTTTTTTCAAAAATAAAATTTAAAAAAAAAAATATTCAGAAAGGGTACTGATGCCAACACATAAACAAACACACGAAAATATATACAAAGAAAAAAGAATAACTATGGTTGTACAATATTTTCATGATTGTTTATTCATTGAATATATTATGAGGAAAGTTGTTGTAAGGCGTTTGGTTCAGTGGAAATCCCCAAAGTCACTGACGCAATGATGCAACAAGGCGTAGACCCCTTATACGTCGGAGCACTGCAACAGATTTACTGACACAGCAGTTCCTTCATCCGGCTAAATAAAGACTCTAAGCCCTTTGAACTATAAAAAGGAGTGAAACAAGGTGACACCAGCTCACCCAATCTCTTCACAGCCTGTCTTGAGATGATCTCCCGAAACCTAGAATGGAATTACAAAGGAATCAGGATAGACGGAGAACACCTAAATAAACCCAGATTTACTGACGACAGCGTACTCTTTGCTAAGGACCTTCATGATCTCCAAATAATGTTAGACGAACAAAATGAGGCAACAAAAAATTTGGCTTCCTCATGAGCTTCAGTAAAACAAATGTTATGTTCAACAAATATGTTGAGGACAAAGAAACAACGATCGATATCGAGAATGCAGAGATGGAAAAAGTAGACCACAGCATCTACCGAAGACAACGAGTCTCAATGAAATCGTCAAAAGAAGGAGAAATATAGGGAAGAATCACACTGGGTTGGCAAGCTCAACTTTCAGGAACTAGGAAATCCAACTAGTCTTAGAATGGAGGATATGTAACCAGTGTTTCCCACCGATAGTCACCTATGGATCTGAAACGTGGAAGGTAACCAAAAGATTAACATTCAAACTGTCATCCATGCAACGTGCACAGTAGAGAATCATGCTTAATCTCACATGGGGAGATCATAAGATAGCACATTATATCAGAGAAAAGACAGGAGTCCAAGACATCAGAGAATCAGTTAGGGAAGTCAAATGGCAATGGGCTGAACATGCTGCAAGAATAGATCAGGTGCAAGGCTTATGTTTCTAGATGGTGACGTTTAAATGGCGTCACCTGGTGTCAAGTCAAATGTGTCCGTTTCCGAAGCGATCCATCTCGGGGTGCAAAATGCAAACTTGGCCCAATTCATGTACTTAGTACTATTTGCCGTAAGTAAAACGCACCTGAGAAATGAGAATAGAATCAAGCTTAAGCAAAAGTGGTATCAAAAACTATTCAAGCATGGATTATATTGATTTCACGGCCTACCTTTACAGTGAGTACATCCTGGTCAAAATCTTTCTCTTTGATAATTATTTGCGGTAATATAATCATCATATCACAAACATCTTCAACATTCAATAAACACACAAAACTTCTTTGTTAATTTCATTTTTACAGGAAGTCACCTTTTTCTTGGATAGGAAAGACGGACCAATGAGATTATCAGTGGTTATCAAACTTTATTGTAAGACGGCACACTACGAAATATATTTAATTGATACAGCACACCAACAATAAAAAGGAAATGAATCACACAAATTCATTATACGTACTTATCACTAAGAATGTTGAGATCTCACAAAATGTAGATTCCAAAAAAACAAGATTGGTAGCTTTGGGGTGGAAGCGGGACAGACACAATACTCCTACAGGATATGTTCAAGGATTGAAATACACGTTTGCATATTTGGAAAAATTTATGCAGCACTCTTAAGACATTGTTACGGCAAGTTATTGTGCCGTAGTGCACAGTTTGAGAACGACTGACCTAATGAATCTTCGGCACCAGGCAGCACCAGGCGGCACAGGTCAACAGACTCACCGGTCCACCGGGATTCCGCCTGATGCTCCAATCTGACACTACCAGCATACATACATACATACATACATACATACATACTCCATTCAAAGAAATATGTGTGTACAAATTAATCAAGAGAATTGATATCACTTCGTTGTGTTGTTCTGGGTAAATATTCGCTACGATCTTAAATAATGGTACAATTCTTCTAAGCCATTTAATGCAACAGTCTTTTGATTTGGTTTTATGACTTATATCTGTTCACACCTTTGAAAACTTGTGTGTTGAGAGCATTTCGAAAAAAAATATGGCCTTCTTATATTTGTTTAGCTGTTAATTACACAAGAACTGTGAAAACGGGCCTGTCTGCAGCAGGGTCAAATTCCACTCCAACTTCTATTCAGACTGAAGATGGTTGCTGCAACTTTTTTATTACATTTATTATTAAACAAAGTCAATTCTATACTTAGTCCTGGAGTTTGACAATATGTAGTAAACTCATTTATTTTTAACCATTAATGTTTTTTGCTACATACACGAACACTGTATACACTCTTACACATGAGAATCCATTGATAACTATTTCAGTGATGAAAATGATATAGGGTAATTAGGTACAAGGTAAAACTTGGGTTTCGGGAACTAGGTACATGCTGATGTCTCTATTAGTAGACATTAAACATACAAAAAACATTGAAATTGACTAGTAGGTATTTGGCGTTACCACTCCCATTTACATTGCTTAACTATTTGAAAAAAATTAAGTAAGCGAAATAAATTCTGCAGATTTTTTAGGAAAATAAACCAAGGAGCCTCTTCAACCTTCAGAGAGGTCAAGCATTAATTTGAGGTGCACAAATGGGATGATTCGGAAAAGAGACGTGTGAATTTGGATAGGACTGCCCCCAAATCAAGAAGTGCTATGGAACATTCATATCTTTTCATTTTCGATATTTTTTGAAAATAGTTTTTCAACTAAATAAACATGGGAAAATCAACTAACCTATATCTGGAAGAAAAAAAATTGAAAAAGCCCGCCATTTGCAACTGCACTAATTCTTTTCCAATAGCATTCTGCAAAACATTTCGAATATCATGTCCTCAGTGATTTATTTCTTCTTAGGTATTTCTCGACAGCCTTTGACATGTTGGCATAGATCTTGAGCTTTGGAAGAAAGAAAGAAAAAATTCAGGATCTGTTAAATCATCGACTCAGATGGCAGTGTCTGCATATTGAAATAAATGGAATAAGGATTAACGTAATTGATTCGTGGTGTTCATAATAAAATTCGATAGCATTTTAGTTCGTGTTTCAGTTGTGTATTTTGTAATTTCAATATATTTTGGTCCCACGTGGTAGCAAAGGACCAAAATAGTCTATGACATCACCGTTGATGTAGATGAAGGGGAAAGGTAGCCATCTTTGATTTCAGTTGATTTAAGAAGTAACAAGACTGCGTTGATCAAATCGTTCTAGCTGTGTGTGAGAGTCAGAATCCTTTTGTATAAGTTGTGCTGAAATGATTTCGAATTTCTTTTCTTTTTTTTTCTCTCAATCGGTATATTCCCAGTTTTAGTTAGTTTTTCAAAAATTTGTTCATTGTTGATATTGCCGAAAGACCCGATATTCTGTTGTTCGTATTTAGCAACGTTTTGGCTGAGGGGTTCAGCAGCCTCGTATTTGGCTGGATTCGTTTCTGAGAGTTTCTCCAGCAGTTCTTGGCATTTCTCAATGGGGCGATCCATCTTCTTTGATTTTTTTCCCCGGGCTAGTTTTGTGTTCTCCGATATCAACTACTCCTTAGCTTTAATAACGTATTGTTCAGAGAAATAAAATTTTCTCTCTAAGTTTAGATAATGCATCAGTTACGGAGCTGAAACATAGAACCTAACCAAGAGACAAACCCACAAACTGAGAAGCGTGCAACATGCGCATCAGTGAATCATGCTCAAACTCACATGGAGAGATCACAAGACAGCACAATATATCAGAAAGAAAACAGGTTCAGAGACATCATAGTATCCATTATAAAAATCAAATAGCAATGGGCTGGTCATGTTACAAGAATGAAAGACAACCAATGGACTCACAACCTGGATCCCCAGAGATCACACGCGAAACCGGGCCCAACAAAAAACAAAACGGAGAGATGAGATAAAGACTAATTCAGAAAATACTGACTCCGCGACGCCCATGATAGAGAAATGTGGCGGATCCTGGAGAAAGTCCATGTCCAACGATGGACGTTACAAGACTAATGATCATGAGGTTTAAGATAAGCTGATTAGTTGTTTGCTGTTGTTAATCAATCTTTTTACAAATTTTACAGATGTTACAAATCTCTGGCATCTTCCACTGGTAAAGTATACAGCCCAGTCGTTCCAGAACTGGGTGGGTCGTCAAATAATGCTCTGGGTCAGCAACAGTGTTCCTTCTGAACCTAACATTGCCAATCTTGTGGTCGAGAAACAACATCATATATCGCACAGCTATCAAAAAAACATTGTTATTGTGCGCTGATCTGTGCCATATATTAGAATTAAAATAAACGTTAAACATTTCAAGTATGTATGATCAAAGTCAAATTTTTTTTCATTATAGTTCATCAATTAGTCTAAAAACTAAATGCTAAAAACGTAGGTCTGCCACAATGTCCCCTTCATAGAACGGTTCCTTGTTTTCTAAGCTCCAAAACCACTGACTACCAAATTCACGTCCAAAATTATGCAACACAGTTCTTGTAGGATGTTGTTGTTATGTTTTGTTGGTAAGAGATGGGCAGATAGAAATTACAACTTCTTTGATGTTGCACAACCGCTGATTGATTTCTCCGTACCTAATATTACGCAGAATGTAGCCAGGCATGAACCGTTGTCTGATACACTGATACACTGATAGCGATTGTTCGTTGCCGTAGGTGGCAATGATTATGTTTCATTGTGGTTTTTGGGATTGGCACCTGAAGAGTGCTTCAAACAGGATGTAAAGTAGATTTTCCATCGTGATAGTCTTTTTTATTCAATTTGTTTCATTATCTGTAAGATACAACATATATTGTAGTTTTGCAATTTGCAAGTAAAACATTTTATGCAAGTTTTTTTCCTTTCTCATCAGGTGTTGATATTCTGTCAAAAAATCATTGCAATAAGTTGCATAAGCTTAGATTAATCAAGCTTATTCGTAAAGGAGATGTTTCTTCGAAAGGTGTGTCTTTCCCCAGCGCATAAAAATCAAACGATTCTTTGAAGAATGTTCAATAAGAAATCTTTCAAAAACAAAGTAAGTAGGCCTGCAGAAATTGACTCGAAGAAAATCAGTTAATTCAATGATTGATAACCCCTCTTTCAAACAATAATAAAAGCCTTTTGAAACTTACTAGCGAAAAGAAATTTTATAAACTTCTCAAGGGAAGTAACTAAATAATATATATATATATATATATACATATATATATATATATATATATATATATGTATATATATATATATATATATGTATATATATATATATATATATATATATATATATCAATGTTATTTGTTTACTAGATGTTGAATGATAATCTTCCGTCGTGTATAATATATTCCTTGAATGAAATATTTGCAAATTTAAAATTGAATACCAAATATCAGTTCATTGTCAAAGCCAAAAACTAGAATTGTCTATATTTCCTACTATTCAAAGAACCAGATTATCAAGAACAATCCTCACCAAAATTAGGGGTATAGATCAATATGCAGAATTCACATTTCCCAAACTTGATTTGAATACACGACCAGCTGATAGTCGCCAGGCTGTCTTACTGAGTTAAATTGATAATTCTTAGATATTAACGACAATTTATCATATGCATACGCCCTGGATTATTTAATTCTAATAAATAAATACATTTATATAAGATTTTAAAAGTAGATTGATACTCGTCATTAGAGACAATAATTGAACAACTGCAGCGTCAGATTCTGAAGGCATGAATAAGAATTCCGTATGCAGTCAGAATGAATTTTATTTATGACACCACTGGCGTTTTCCATGAAAACTGACGGTTTCTATTTAGTGACAGATTTTTCTGAGAATTCAGGCTTTTTTACTGACTAGTGCCCAACAAAAAGCAAGATCACCCCTTTTGTCCATTTTTTTAATTGATCACCCTCAACAAGGCATGCAGCTAAAAGACGTTAGTAATGTGACACTTTCATTTGATTGACTCAGCAGACTTTTCCTATTTTGGAAGTATATCTTCCCAACTACCTACCTAGATGTCTGCACACATACCTTGGTGAATTGGGGGACCCAAACGGGCGGGCAAACACCAAAAATCGGCCCATTAATGAAAAGTCAACAACTACATCTACTTAAGACAACGAATGTCCATGCAATCCTCAAAAGAAGGAGAAATAAAGCAAAGAATCACACTAGGTTGGCAAACTTCCAGTAGGACAAGCTCAAACTTTAGAAACAAGAAAATCTCGCTACTGCTACGAATAAAGGTATGAATATAACCGAAAGATTGACCCTTAAACTGAGAACCATGCAACGTGCACAAGTGAGAAACATGCTCAACCTCACACCAAGAGATCACAAGACAGCACAGTATATTAGAAGAAAGATTGGAATCCAAGATATCATAAAATCCATAAAAAAAACTTAAATGGCAATTGGCTTTTCACAGCCTACCTTGAGATGATCTCCCAAAACTTAGAATGGAAGCACATAAGAATCAGGATAGACGGAGAATACCTAAGTAAACCCAGATTTGCTGTCAACATCGTCCTTTTTGCTAAGAACCTTCACGATCTCCATATAATGTTAGTCGAGCGTATTGAAGAAAGCAAAAAAGTTGGCCTTCACATGAATTCCAGCAAAACAAATATCATGATCAATAAATATGTCGAGGACAAAGGCACAACGATCGAAATCGAAAATACAGACATTGACAAAGTAGACAACAACATTTACCTAAGACAGCGAGTCTCCATGAAGAAATAAAACAAAAAAATTGCAATGGGTTGGTAAACTTTTGGTGGAGCAAGCTCGACTTTCAAGAACAAGGAAATCCCACTAGTCCTTAAAAGAGGGGTACGCAACCATTGTATCTTACCGATAGTCACATATGGAGCTGAAACGTAGAACATAACTAAAACATTGACCTTCAAACTGAGAACCATGCAACGTGCACAAGAGAGAAACGTGCTCAATATCACACAGAGTGATCATAAGACAGCACAGTATGTCAGAAAGGAGACAGAAGTCCGGGACATCATTAGAAAACTCGGATGGTAGTGGGCTGGACATGTTACAAGAGTGTCACACTAACGCTTGATATCACGTCTCACAACGTGGATCCTTAGAGATCAAGAACGAGGCTGTGGCTGACAGATAGTAAGATGGCATGACGAGCTAGATAAATTCAGAAAGTACTGGCTCTGCGATGCCCATGATAAAGGGGTCTGGCAAGTTTTGAGGTAAGGTCCATGTCTAAAGACGAACCCTAACAGTCTGATGATGATGATGATGATGGTGGTGGTGGTGGTGATGATGATGATGATGATGATCTTTCAAGAATAATGTATTAGTTTTTAAAAAGATATATATCTATTTTGGTTTCAATGGTGGTAAATTTCAAAACTATATAAATATCTAAGTTTTCATCAACTTTTGGATTGATAGATCAAAACATTTTTCTTAATAAAAAAGATGATTCGTTTTTTGAGAGTAAGTAACTTAAGTAAAGACGTCTTATTCGCTTATGTTTTTTTTTAAATGGTGACGTTTGAATGAAATCATCTGGTGTCTAATCAAATCTATCCGTTTTCAAAGCGATCTATCTTGGGGTACAAAATGCAAACTTGGTCCAATTCATGTTCTTGGTACTTTTTGCCGTAGGTAAAACATACCTGAGAAATGAGTATAAAATCCCATTTAGGCAAAAGTTGTGATATTATCAAAAACTATTCAAGCATAGATTATATAGATTTTATGGCCTACCCACACAGTAGGTACATCCTGGTCGAAATCTTTTTCTTTGGTAACTGTTTGGTCACCTTTTTCTTGGATAGGAAAGACGGACTTCTGAGATTATCAGCCTAGAGCAGTGGTTATCAAACTTCATTGTAAGACAGCACACTAAGAAATATATTCTATTGATACGGCACACCAACGATAAAAAGGAAATGAATCACACAAATTCATTATACGTACTTATCACTAAGAATGTTGAGATCTTACAAAATGTAGATTCCAAAACAACAAGATTGGTAACTCTGGGGTGGAAGCGGGACAGACATAATACTTGTACTAGATATGTTCAAGGATCAAAATACACGTTTGCATATTTGGTAAAACTTCTCCAGCACATTTAAGAGATCATTACGGCAAAGTATTGTGCCGTGGTACACAGTTTGAAAACGACTGACCTAGGCACCAGGCAACACCAGGCAGCACCGGCCCACAGACTTATTGGCCCACCGGTATTTTGCCCGATGGCCCAATCTGACACTACCAGCATACATACATACATACATACTCCATTCAAAGAAATATGTGTGTACAAATTAATCAAGAGAATTGATATCACTTCGTTGTGTTGTTCTGGGTAAATATTCGCTACGATCTTAAATAATGGTACAATTCTTCTAAGCCATTTAATGCAACAGTCTTTTGATTTGGTTTTATGACTAATATCTGTTCACACTTTTGAAAACTTGTGTGTTAATAGCATTTCGAAAAAAAATATGGCCTTCTTATATTTGTTTAGCTGTTAATTACACAAGAACTGTGAAAACGGGCCTGTCTGCAGCAGGGTCAAATTCCACTCCAACTTCTATTCAGACTGAAGATGGTTGCTGCAACTTTTTTATTATACATAAAAAATGAATAAAAATATCTTGTTACAGTAAGGAAACAAAGTCAATTCTATACTTAGTCCTAGAGTTTGACAATATGTAGTAAACTCATTTCTTTTTAACCATTAATGTTTTTGCTACATAGACGAGTTCATATACACTCTTACACACGAAAATCCAATAATATCTATTTCAATGATGAAAATGTGTTTGGGGAATTAGGTACACGGTAAGGCTTGGTTTTAGGGAACTAGGTACATGCTGATGTCTCATTAGTAGACATTAAACATACAAAAAACATTGAAATTGACTAGTAGGTATTTGGCGTTACCACTCCCATTTACATTGCTTAACTATTTAAAAAAAAAACAAATTAAGTAAGCAATATGAATTCTGCAGATTTTTTTATATGCAATTAAACCAAGGAGCCTTTTCAACCTTCAGAGAGGTCAAGCATAAATTTGACGTGCACAAATTTGGAAACGAGACGTGTGAATTTGTACAGGACTGCCTCCAAATCACGAAGTGGTATGAAACACTCTTATCTTTTTATTTTCAATGTTTTCCAAAAATTGTTTTTAAAAATGGAATATCAAAACATGGGAAAATCAATTAACTTATATCTGGAAGAAAAAAAATCTACAAAAGGCCAACCATTTTCAACTTCACTAATTCTTTTCCAATAACATTCTGAAAATCATTTCAAATTTCAGGTCCTTAGTCACTTATTTCTTCTTGGGTGTTAATCTTCAGTTTCTTGACAGCCCTTGACGTGTTAACATTGATCCTAGTCTTAAAAATAACCCCTAAGAAAAAGTCAGGAGCTGTTAAAAACAGCGAATTAACGACTCAATTGGTGGTATCTACTTATTGAAACAACTGGAATATGGGTTAACGTTATCAATTTGTGGTTCCCTCTGAAACTGACATTGCGTATTTTGTGTTAGAGAAACAACATCATATATTGCACAGCTATCAAGGAAACTTTGTTATTGTGCACTGATCTGTGTCATATATTGGAATTAGAATTAACGTAGACCAGTTCAAGTATGTATGATCAAAGTCAAACATTTCTTTCTATTGTAGTTCATCAATTAGTCTGAAAACTAAATGCTAAAAACGTAGGTCTGCCACAATGTCCCCTTCATAGAACGGTTCCTTGTTTTCTAAGCTCCAAAACCACTGACTACCAAATTCACGTCCAATATTGTACAACACAGTTCTTGTAGGATGTTGTTGTTATGTTTTGTTGGTAAGAGATGGGCAGATAGAAATTACAACTTCTTTGATGTTGCACAACCGCTGATTGATTTCTCCGTACCTAATATTACGCAGAATGTAGCCAGGCATGAACCGTTGTCTGATACACTGATATACTGATAGCGATTGTTCGTTGCCGTAGGTGGCAATGATTATTTTTTTCATTGTGGTTTTTGGGATTGGCACCTGAAGAGTGCTTCAAACAGGATGTAAAGTAGATCAGTAATTTTCCATCGTGATAGTCTTTTTTATTCAATTTGTTTCATTATCTGTAAGATACAACATATATTGTTGTTTTGCAATTTGCAAGTAAAACATTTTATGCAAGTTTTTTTCCTTTCTCATCAGGTGTTGATATTCTGTCATAAAAACATTGCAATAAGTTGCATAAGCTTAGATTAATCAAGCTTATTCGTAAAGGAGATGTTTCTTCGAAAGGTGTGTCTTTCCCCAGCGCATAAAAATCAAATGATTCTTTGAAGAATGTTCAATAAGAAATCTTTCAAAAACAAAGTAAGTAGGCCTGCAGAAATTGACTCGAAGAATCAATCAGTTAATTCAATGATTGATAACCCCTCTTTCAAACAATCATGAAAGCCTTTTGAAACTTACTAGCGAAAAGAAATTTTATAAACTTCTCAAGGGAAGGAACTAAATAATATATACATATATATATATATATATATATATATATACACACACATATATATATATATATATATATATATATATATATATATATATATATATATATATATATATATATATATACTTATTATTTGTTTACTAGATGTTGAATGATAATCTTCCGTCGTGTATAATATATTCCTTGAATGAAATATTTGCAAATTTAAAATTGAATACCAAATTTCAGTTCATTGTCAAAGCCAAAAACTAGAATTGTCTATATTTTTCTACTATTCAAAGAACCAGATTATCAAGAACAATCCTCACCAAAATTAGGGGTGTAGACCGATATGCAGAATTTACATTTCCCAAACTAGATTTGAATCCACGACCAGCTGATAGTCGCCAGGCTGTCTTACTGAGTTAAATTGATAATTCTTAGATATTAACGACAATTTATCATATGCATACGCCCTGGATTATTTAATTCTAATAAATAAATACATTTATATAAGATTTTAAAAGTAGATTGATACTCGTCATTAGAGACAATAATTGAACAACTGCAGCGTCAGATTCTGAAGGCATGAATAAGAATTCCGTATGCAGTCAGAATGAATTTTATTTATGACACCACTGGCGTTTTCCATGAAAACTGACGGTTTCTATTTAGTGACAGATTTTTCTGAGAATTCAGGCTTTTTTACTGACTAGTGCCCAACAAAAAGCAAGATCACCCCTTTTGTCCATTTTTTTAATTGATCACCCTCAACAAGGCATGCAGCTAAAAGACGTTAGTAATGTGACACTTTCATTTGATTGACTCAGCAGACTTTTCCTATTTTGGAAGTATATCTTCCCAACTACCTACCTAGATGTCTGCACACATACCTTGGTGAATTGGGGGACCCAAACGGGCGGGCAAACACCAAAAATCGGCCCATTAATGAAAAGTCAACAACTACATCTACTTAAGACAACGAATGTCCATGCAATCCTCAAAAGAAGGAGAAATAAAGCAAAGAATCACACTAGGTTGGCAAACTTCCAGTAGGACAAGCTCAAACTTTAGAAACAAGAAAATCTCGCTACTGCTACGAATAAAGGTATGAATATAACCGAAAGATTGACCCTTAAACTGAGAACCATGCAACGTGCACAAGTGAGAAACATGCTCAACCTCACACCAAGAGATCACAAGACAGCACAGTATATTAGAAGAAAGATTGGAATCCAAGATATCATAAAATCCATAAAAAAAACTTAAATGGCAATTGGCTTTTCACAGCCTACCTTGAGATGATCTCCCAAAACTTAGAATGGAAGCACATAAGAATCAGGATAGACGGAGAATACCTAAGTAAACCCAGATTTGCTGTCAACATCGTCCTTTTTGCTAAGAACCTTCACGATCTCCATATAATGTTAGTCGAGCGTATTGAAGAAAGCAAAAAAGTTGGCCTTCACATGAATTCCAGCAAAACAAATATCATGATCAATAAATATGTCGAGGACAAAGGCACAACGATCGAAATCGAAAATACAGACATTGACAAAGTAGACAACAACATTTACCTAAGACAGCGAGTCTCCATGAAGAAATAAAACAAAAAAATTGCAATGGGTTGGTAAACTTTTGGTGGAGCAAGCTCGACTTTCAAGAACAAGGAAATCCCACTAGTCCTTAAAAGAGGGGTACGCAACCATTGTATCTTACCGATAGTCACATATGGAGCTGAAACGTAGAACATAACTAAAACATTGACCTTCAAACTGAGAACCATGCAACGTGCACAAGAGAGAAACGTGCTCAATATCACACAGAGTGATCATAAGACAGCACAGTATGTCAGAAAGGAGACAGAAGTCCGGGACATCATTAGAAAACTCGGATGGTAGTGGGCTGGACATGTTACAAGAGTGTCACACTAACGCTTGATATCACGTCTCACAACGTGGATCCTTAGAGATCAAGAACGAGGCTGTGGCTGACAGATAGTAAGATGGCATGACGAGCTAGATAAATTCAGAAAGTACTGGCTCTGCGATGCCCATGATAAAGGGGTCTGGCAAGTTTTGAGGTAAGGTCCATGTCTAAAGACGAACCCTAACAGTCTGATGATGATGATGATGATGGTGGTGGTGGTGGTGATGATGATGATGATGATGATCTTTCAAGAATAATGTATTAGTTTTTAAAAAGATATATATCTATTTTGGTTTCAATGGTGGTAAATTTCAAAACTATATAAATATCTAAGTTTTCATCAACTTTTGGATTGATAGATCAAAACATTTTTCTTAATAAAAAAGATGATTCGTTTTTTGAGAGTAAGTAACTTAAGTAAAGACGTCTTATTCGCTTATGTTTTTTTTTAAATGGTGACGTTTGAATGAAATCATCTGGTGTCTAATCAAATCTATCCGTTTTCAAAGCGATCTATCTTGGGGTACAAAATGCAAACTTGGTCCAATTCATGTTCTTGGTACTTTTTGCCGTAGGTAAAACATACCTGAGAAATGAGTATAAAATCCCATTTAGGCAAAAGTTGTGATATTATCAAAAACTATTCAAGCATAGATTATATAGATTTTATGGCCTACCCACACAGTAGGTACATCCTGGTCGAAATCTTTTTCTTTGGTAACTGTTTGGTCACCTTTTTCTTGGATAGGAAAGACGGACTTCTGAGATTATCAGCCTAGAGCAGTGGTTATCAAACTTCATTGTAAGACAGCACACTAAGAAATATATTCTATTGATACGGCACACCAACGATAAAAAGGAAATGAATCACACAAATTCATTATACGTACTTATCACTAAGAATGTTGAGATCTTACAAAATGTAGATTCCAAAACAACAAGATTGGTAACTCTGGGGTGGAAGCGGGACAGACATAATACTTGTACTAGATATGTTCAAGGATCAAAATACACGTTTGCATATTTGGTAAAACTTCTCCAGCACATTTAAGAGATCATTACGGCAAAGTATTGTGCCGTGGTACACAGTTTGAAAACGACTGACCTAGGCACCAGGCAACACCAGGCAGCACCGGCCCACAGACTTATTGGCCCACCGGTATTTTGCCCGATGGCCCAATCTGACACTACCAGCATACATACATACATACATACTCCATTCAAAGAAATATGTGTGTACAAATTAATCAAGAGAATTGATATCACTTCGTTGTGTTGTTCTGGGTAAATATTCGCTACGATCTTAAATAATGGTACAATTCTTCTAAGCCATTTAATGCAACAGTCTTTTGATTTGGTTTTATGACTAATATCTGTTCACACTTTTGAAAACTTGTGTGTTAATAGCATTTCGAAAAAAAATATGGCCTTCTTATATTTGTTTAGCTGTTAATTACACAAGAACTGTGAAAACGGGCCTGTCTGCAGCAGGGTCAAATTCCACTCCAACTTCTATTCAGACTGAAGATGGTTGCTGCAACTTTTTTATTATACATAAAAAATGAATAAAAATATCTTGTTACAGTAAGGAAACAAAGTCAATTCTATACTTAGTCCTAGAGTTTGACAATATGTAGTAAACTCATTTCTTTTTAACCATTAATGTTTTTGCTACATAGACGAGTTCATATACACTCTTACACACGAAAATCCAATAATATCTATTTCAATGATGAAAATGTGTTTGGGGAATTAGGTACACGGTAAGGCTTGGTTTTAGGGAACTAGGTACATGCTGATGTCTCATTAGTAGACATTAAACATACAAAAAACATTGAAATTGACTAGTAGGTATTTGGCGTTACCACTCCCATTTACATTGCTTAACTATTTAAAAAAAAAACAAATTAAGTAAGCAATATGAATTCTGCAGATTTTTTTATATGCAATTAAACCAAGGAGCCTTTTCAACCTTCAGAGAGGTCAAGCATAAATTTGACGTGCACAAATTTGGAAACGAGACGTGTGAATTTGTACAGGACTGCCTCCAAATCACGAAGTGGTATGAAACACTCTTATCTTTTTATTTTCAATGTTTTCCAAAAATTGTTTTTAAAAATGGAATATCAAAACATGGGAAAATCAATTAACTTATATCTGGAAGAAAAAAAATCTACAAAAGGCCAACCATTTTCAACTTCACTAATTCTTTTCCAATAACATTCTGAAAATCATTTCAAATTTCAGGTCCTTAGTCACTTATTTCTTCTTGGGTGTTAATCTTCAGTTTCTTGACAGCCCTTGACGTGTTAACATTGATCCTAGTCTTAAAAATAACCCCTAAGAAAAAGTCAGGAGCTGTTAAAAACAGCGAATTAACGACTCAATTGGTGGTATCTACTTATTGAAACAACTGGAATATGGGTTAACGTTATCAATTTGTGGTTCCCTCTGAAACTGACATTGCGTATTTTGTGTTAGAGAAACAACATCATATATTGCACAGCTATCAAGGAAACTTTGTTATTGTGCACTGATCTGTGTCATATATTGGAATTAGAATTAACGTAGACCAGTTCAAGTATGTATGATCAAAGTCAAACATTTCTTTCTATTGTAGTTCATCAATTAGTCTGAAAACTAAATGCTAAAAACGTAGGTCTGCCACAATGTCCCCTTCATAGAACGGTTCCTTGTTTTCTAAGCTCCAAAACCACTGACTACCAAATTCACGTCCAATATTGTACAACACAGTTCTTGTAGGATGTTGTTGTTATGTTTTGTTGGTAAGAGATGGGCAGATAGAAATTACAACTTCTTTGATGTTGCACAACCGCTGATTGATTTCTCCGTACCTAATATTACGCAGAATGTAGCCAGGCATGAACCGTTGTCTGATACACTGATATACTGATAGCGATTGTTCGTTGCCGTAGGTGGCAATGATTATTTTTTTCATTGTGGTTTTTGGGATTGGCACCTGAAGAGTGCTTCAAACAGGATGTAAAGTAGATCAGTAATTTTCCATCGTGATAGTCTTTTTTATTCAATTTGTTTCATTATCTGTAAGATACAACATATATTGTTGTTTTGCAATTTGCAAGTAAAACATTTTATGCAAGTTTTTTTCCTTTCTCATCAGGTGTTGATATTCTGTCATAAAAACATTGCAATAAGTTGCATAAGCTTAGATTAATCAAGCTTATTCGTAAAGGAGATGTTTCTTCGAAAGGTGTGTCTTTCCCCAGCGCATAAAAATCAAATGATTCTTTGAAGAATGTTCAATAAGAAATCTTTCAAAAACAAAGTAAGTAGGCCTGCAGAAATTGACTCGAAGAATCAATCAGTTAATTCAATGATTGATAACCCCTCTTTCAAACAATCATGAAAGCCTTTTGAAACTTACTAGCGAAAAGAAATTTTATAAACTTCTCAAGGGAAGGAACTAAATAATATATACATATATATATATATATATATATATATATACACACATATATATATATATATATATATATATATATATATATATATATATATATATATATATATATATATATACTTATTATTTGTTTACTAGATGTTGAATGATAATCTTCCGTCGTGTATAATATATTCCTTGAATGAAATATTTGCAAATTTAAAATTGAATACCAAATTTCAGTTCATTGTCAAAGCCAAAAACTAGAATTGTCTATATTTTTCTACTATTCAAAGAACCAGATTATCAAGAACAATCCTCACCAAAATTAGGGGTGTAGACCGATATGCAGAATTTACATTTCCCAAACTAGATTTGAATCCACGACCAGCTGATAGTCGCCAGGCTGTCTTACTGAGTTAAATTGATAATTCTTAGATATTAACGACAATTTATCATATGCATACGCCCTGGATTATTTAATTCTAATAAATAAATACATTTATATAAGATTTTAAAAGTAGATTGATACTCGTCATTAGAGACAATAATTGAACAACTGCAGCGTCAGATTCTGAAGGCATGAATAAGAATTCCGTATGCAGTCAGAATGAATCTTATTTATGACACCACTGGCGTTTTCCATGAAAACTGACGGTTTCTATTTAGTGACAGATTTTTCTGAGAATTCAGGCTTTTTTACTGACTAGTACCCAACAAAAAGCAAGATCACCCCTTTTGTCCATTTTTTTAATTGATCACCCTCAACAAGGCATGCAGCTAAAAGACGTTAGTAATATGACACTTTCATTTGATTGACTCAGCAGACTTTTCCTATTTTGGAAGTATATCTTCCCAACTACCTACCTAGATGTCTGCACACATACCTCGGTGAATTGGGGTCACAAACGGGCGGGCAAACACCAAAAATCAGCCCATTAATGAAAAGTCAACAACTGCATCTACTTAAGACAACGAATGTCCATGCAATCCTCAAAAGAAGAAGAAATAAAGCAAAGAATCACACTAGGTTGGCAAACTTCCAGTAGGACAAGCTCAAACTTTAGAAACAAGAAAATCTCGCTACTGCTACGAATAAAGGTATGAATATAACCGAAAGATTGACCCTTAAACTGAGAACCATGCAACGTGCACAAGTGAGAAACATGCTCAACCTCACACCAAGAGATCACAAGACAGCACAGTATATTAGAAGAAAGATTGGAATCCAAGATATCATAAAATCCATAAAAAAAACTTAAATGGCAATCGGCTTTTCACAGCCTACCTAGAGATGATCCCCTAAAAACTTAGAATGGAAGCACATAAGAATCAGGATAGACGGAGAATACCTAAGTAAACCCAGATTTGCTGACAACATCGTCCATTTTGCTAAGAACCTTCACGATCTCCATATAATGTTAGACGGACAAAATGGAGCAAGAAAAAAGTTGGTCTCCACATGAACTCCGGCAAAACAAATATTATGATCAATAAATATGTCGAGGACAAAGTCACAACGATCGAAATCGAAAATACAGACATTGACAAAGTAGACAACAACATTTACCTAAGACAGCGAGTCTCCATGAAGAAATAAAACAAAAAAATTGCAATGGGTTGGTAAACTTTTGGTGGAGCAAGCTCGACTTTCAAGAACAAGGAAATCCCACTAGTCCTTAAAAGAGGGGTACGCAACCATTGTATCTTACCGATTGTCACATATGGAGCTGAAACGTAGAACATAACCAAAACATTGACCTTCAAACTGAGAACCATGCAACGTGCACAAGAGAGAAACGTGCTCAACCTCACACGGAGAAATCATAAGACAGCACAGTATGTCAGAGAGAAGACAGAAGTCCTGGACATCATAGAAACAATTACAAAAACTCGAATGGCAGTGGGCTGGACATATTACAATAGTGTCATTCTAACGCTTGATATCACGTCTCACAACTTGGATCCCTAGAGATCAAGAGCGAGGCTGTGGCCGACAGATAGTAAGATGGCATGACGAGCTAGATAAATTTAGAAAGTACTGGCTCCGCGATGCCCATGATAGAGGGATCTGGCAAGTTTGGGGGTAAGGTCCATGTTTAAGGACGAACCCTAACAGTCTGATGATGATGATGATGATGATGGTGATGATGGTGGTGATGATGATGATGATGATGATGTTTCGAGAATAATGTATTATTTTTTTCCCCAAAAAAATATTTATTTTGATTTCTCTGGTGGTAACTTTCAAAACTCTATGAAGAACTAAGTTTTCATCAACTTTTGGATCGAGAGGTCAAAACATTTTTCTTAATAAAAAAGATGATTCGTTTTTTGAGAGTAAGTAACTTAAGTAAAGACGTCTTATTCGCTTATGTTTTTTTTTTAAATGGTGACGTTTGAATGAAATCATCTGGTGTCTAATCAAATCTATCCGTTTTCAAAGCGATCTGTCTTGGGGTACAAAATGCAAACTTGGTCCAATTCATGTTCTTGGTACTTTTTGCCGTAGGTAAAACACACCTGAGAAATTAGTATAAAATCCCATTTAGGCAAAAGTTGTGATATTATCAAAAACTATTCAAGCATAGATTATATATATTTTATGGCCTACCCACACAGTAGGTACATCCTGGTCGAAATCTTTTTCTTTGGTAACTGTTTGGTCACCTTTTTCTTGGATAGGAAAGACGGACTACTGAGATTATCAGCCTAGAGCAGTGATTATCAAACTTTATTGTAAGACGGCACACTAAAAAATATATTCTATTGATACAGCACACCAACGATAAAAAGGAAATGAATCACACAAATTCATTATACGTACTTATCACTAAGAATGTTGAGATCTCACAAAATGTAGATTCCAAAACAACAAGATTGGTAACTCTGGGGTGGAAGCGGGACAGACATAATACTCGTACTGGACATGTTCAAGGATCAAAATGCACGTTTGCATATTTGGAAAAACTTCTCCAGCACATTTAAGAGATCATTACGGCAAAGTATTGTGCCGTGGTACACAGTTTGAAAACGACTGACCTAGGCACCAGGCAACACCAGGCAGCACCGGCCCACAGACTTATTGGCCCACCGGTATTTTGCCCGATGGCCCAATCTGACACTACCAGCATACATACATACATACATACATACTCCATTCAAAGAAATATGTGTGTACAAATCAATCAAGTGAATTGATATCACTTCGTTGTGTTGTTCTGGGTAAATATTCGCTACGATCTTAAATAATGGTACAATTCTTCTAAGCCATTTAATGCAACAGTTTTTTGATTTGGTTTTATGACTAATATCTGTTCACACTTTTGAAAACTTGTGTGTTGAGAGCGTTTCGAAAAAAAATATGGCCTTCTTATATTTGTTTAGCTGTTAATTACACAAGAACTGTGAAAACGGGCCTGTCTGCAGCAGGGTCAAATTCCACTCCAACTTCTATTCAGACTGAAGATGGTTGCTGCAACTTTTTTATTATACATAAAAAAATGAATAAAAATATCTTGTTACAGTAAGGAAACAAAGTCAATTCTATACTTAGTCCTAGAGTTTGACAATATGTAGTAAACTCATTTCTTTTTAACCATTAATGTTTTTGCTACATAGACGAGTTCATATACACTCTTACACACGAAAATTCAATAATATCTATTTCAATGATGAAAATGTGTTTGGGGAATTAGGTACACGGTAAGGCTTGGTTTTAGGGAACTAGGTACATGCTGATGTCTCATTAGTAGACATTAAACATACAAAAAACATTGAAATTGACTAGTAGGTATTTGGCGTTACCACTCCCATTTACATTGCTTAACTATTTTTAAAAAAAACAAATTAAGTAAGCAATATGAATTCTGCAGATTTTTTATATGCAATTAAACCAAGGAGCCTTTTCAACCTTCAGAGA
Organism: Thysanoteuthis rhombus; assembly: GCA_963457665.1. NCBI lineage: Eukaryota > Metazoa > Mollusca > Cephalopoda > Oegopsida > Thysanoteuthidae > Thysanoteuthis > Thysanoteuthis major. The sequence goes on along the minus strand of OY735231.1, from coordinate 21,806,931 downwards.
GGTCAAGCATAAATTTGACGTGAACAAATTTGGAAACGAGACGTGTGAATTTGTACAGGACTGCCCCCAAATCACGAAGTGGTATAAAACACTCTTATCTTTTTATTTTCAATGTTTTCCAAAAATTGTTTTTAAAAATGGAATATCAAAACATGGGAAAATCAATTAACTTATATCTGGAAGAAAAAAAATCTACAAAAGGCCAACCATTTTCAACTTCACTAATTCTTTTCCAATAACATTCTGAAAATCATTTCAAATTTCAGGTCCTTAGTCACTTATTTCTTCTTGGGTGTTAATCTTCAGTTTCTTGACAGCCCTTGACGTGTTAACATTGATCCTAGTCTTAAAAATAACCCCTAAGAAAAAGTCAGGAGCTGTTAAAAACAGCGAATTAACGACTCAATTGGTGGTATCTACTTATTGAAACAACTGGAATATGGGTTAACGTTATCAATTTGTGGTTCCCTCTGAAACTGACATTGCGTATTTTGTGTTAGAGAAACAACATCATATATTGCACAGCTATCAAGGAAACTTTGTTATTGTGCACTGATCTGTGTCATATATTGGAATTAGAATTAACGTAGACCAGTTCAAGAATGTATGATCAAAGTCAAACATTTCTTTCTATTGTAGTTCATCAATTAGTCTGAAAACTAAATGCTAAAAACGTAGGTCTGCCACAATGTCCCCTTCATAGAACGGTTCCTTGTTTTCTAAGCTCCAAAACCACTGACTACCAAATTCACGTCCAATATTGTACAACACAGTTCTTGTAGGATGTTGTTGTTATGTTTTGTTGGTAAGAGATGGGCAGATAGAAATTACAACTTCTTTGATGTTGCACAACCGCTGATTGATTTCTCCGTACCTAATATTACGCAGAATGTAGCCAGGCATGAACCGTTGTCTGATACACTGATATACTGATAGCGATTGTTCGTTGCCGTAGGTGGCAATGATTATTTTTTTCATTGTGGTTTTTGGGATTGGCACCTGAAGAGTGCTTCAAACAGGATGTAAAGTAGATCAGTAATTTTCCATCGTGATAGTCTTTTTTATTCAATTTGTTTCATTATCTGTAAGATACAACATATATTGTTGTTTTGCAATTTGCAAGTAAAACATTTTATGCAAGTTTTTTTCCTTTCTCATCAGGTGCGTATATCCTATCAAAAAGATTATTTAATCATTGCAATAAGTTGTATGAGCTTAGATTAATCAAGCTTATTCGTAAAGCAGGTGTTTTTTCGAAGGGTGTGTCTCTCCCCACAGCAGAAAAATCAAACAATTCTTTGGAGAATGCTTAATGAGAAATCATTCAAAATAAAACAAAGTAGGCTTGCGAAAATTGATTCAATGGAAATTGGTTAATGAAATGAATAATTGCATGGCTTTTGAATAAAAAATACACATTGAAAATTCCTATATGTAAATCAATAACATCTAGGAATGCAGATAAATAATCTTCATTAAGATATCAAACATTTACGATTCAAATTTGAAATATTTAACAAGTTCTCCACGGCTTTCTATGATAATCACAGTTCTACAGAACAGATAACAGTGGCTACAACTTTGGAAACATTTCATAATTTTTCTGTACGACAGAACTAATACATCTTGGCCCATCGATGAGACAGGAAAAATACTGTTCACGTGTAAGATACGTCAAATGTAATCCATTCTGCCTACAAAGGCTGTCTCAGATGAACACACCCGATGAGCAGAGCCACAAGAAGGTTATTACTGAGTTTCTGCAACCGAGAGACATCGTCATTTACTGTCACCAGGTGACTAGGTATGGCCTTGTCCTGAAAAATGTCAGCCCTTCTGGACCAGCCACCCTCGAGCCAGTACTTCCTGTCTAGAACTTTACATCGTATTCGCAGGAACCTGTGCACAAACTGCAAATATGCCTGTTCCAAACATAAATGTACAATCTATTGTACATGCCGAGATTATTATGTCCTCCAAAACAGTATATCTGAAAACCATGAGATTCTGACAATGGTAATGAATCGTTTTCTTTTAACTCACTATTCACAAAATTTGAAGTTAAAACACCTTATATCACGTAGATTACAAAGCATGGTACGGATTCTAGATTAAATGGTACCGACAATCCACTCACATGTTAGTTTCAATGAAAATTCGTAAAATCTTTTTCATAATTTAAACTTAATACTTTGTCCTGATCGTGTTTTGTTGTCAAAAAGGATGAAATTGAAATATCTTGAAGTGTTTATCAAACCTAGATCCTGAAAAACTCTATTTACGGAGGCTTGTTGGCTTGTATCACTGTGTCAAGTGATATGCTTCTATCACACATGAGAAATTCCGACGAAACTCTGTACCGATCACCTAAACTAAACGGGGTTTCGAGTTTGAGATTTTCCATTTCAGTAAAGTGGTGAGGGCTTATGTTGGTCTTATATCTTAATAGAAGGAATGAATGTTTGATCAAAGAGCATTAAATCGTATGAGTATGTGGTGTAATATCGGTGGTACGATGTCGAAAGTACTTGAAATTATTCAATATCTGCTTTTGATTCTTACGCCAAGGACACCCAACTACAATTTGTATTTTAATAGTAAGTATCAGTGGGATTAGGTATATGGCTCAACCTGTTATAATGTTGGATGCGTCATCATCATCATCATCATCATCATCATCATCATCATCATCATCTCCTTAGTGTCCTTCATTGGACATGGACCTTCCCTAGGATTTGGAAAACCTCTTTATCGTAGGAGTCAAGGAGCCAGTACTTTCTGAATTCATCTAGTTTGTCACACCATCTTATATTTTGTCGGTCCCAGTCTCGAGTGAGATATCTGGGGATCCACGTTGTGAGTCATGATGTACAGCGGTTGTCCGACATTCTCGCAACATGACCAGGTCATGGCCATTCAAGTTTTCTAATTGATTCTATGATATCTCGGACTCCTGTTCTACCTCCAATATATTGTGCTATCTTGTTATGCTCTCTTGTGCACGTTGTATGCTTCTCAGTTTGAGGGTCAGTCTTTTTGTTATACTCATTTTTTTCAGCTCTGTAGGAGAACACAAGATGGAGAGATGCACTTGATAGATTCAGGAAATACTTGCTCTGCAACGCCCATGATAGAGAATTGTGGTTAATCCTGGGGAAGGTCATATGTCCATGATGATGATGATGATGATGATGATGATGCGGTAAGGTAAGTAAGCTATGGGGATCGGTGAGTAAAAATCTCAAGTCCCTGATCAACTAGGAATGGCCGAAATTTTCACTCGCGAATCAGGCTAATGAGAAGAGGATATATTCTAGCTGCCTGACGATAACAAATGGGTCCAGTGGTAGAAGCTCCGTATAAACAGACAAAGTCATGCAGTGAGTTCTTGAGTCGTACGCTGGATTTCCATCCTGTTTTTTTTTTGGGGGGGGGTACTTATTTCATGTCGAGAAACGTTGAAATCAACCCAATATTTTCCCCAGTTAAAAATCGAAACTACATTTTGAAGTTAATGACGATTAAGACGATATCAACATATCATCATCAGTGGCAGCAACATTTATTTCAACTCCTGTCGTTGGATACAGACCTTCCTCGGGATTTGTCAGATATCTCGATCATGAGCGTCGCGCGCAAATATTACCCAAACCTGTCTAAATCGTAACGCCATCTTATTTTCTACCGGCCATTATTTCGCATATGATTTCTAAGGAGCCATAGTATCCAGCAGTATTCTGACATTCTTGCAACATGACCAGACCATGGCCATTTGAATTTTTTTTTATAGATTTTATGATATATCTGACTCCTGTTTTTTTTCTTTAATTCACTGTGCTGTCTTGTAATCATCCCATGTGACGTTAAGCATGATCATCTCTTGTGAATATTTCATGGTTTTCATTCAGAGGGTCAATCTTTCAGTTGGGTTCCATGTTTCAACCTTATGGCATGCAACAGAATCGTCCCGTAGTGATTGGGAGTGAGAGGGAGGAGGAGGAAGAAAGAGTAAGCCGTAAGTACAACGGGCGTACTGCAAGAGAGGAGGAGAGACTAGACTGCGACATGGTGCGTATCCAGTCATGTACCTGACGGATCAGGGGAAACAAAACACACGGTCAACCACTGCTAACTCTGGACGGACTTTTTTTAACAAGCAGCGTGTCGTGGTCATAACTGTGATATAGGTACATTGGTGAAATGTATATTTGCACATGATTCATTACATCGGAAAAGCTAGCCTAAAGTTACCACTACCAAGTCTAAAACTCAACTGAAGCACGCCAATTATTTAGGTAACGTTTATACTACTTCCAGCTTCAGGTAAGCAGGTTTTCATTGTACACATGACGCTAAATCGCCACCATACACCTGTAATATCAGAGTCACGAATCGACATAGCATTTATAAGCTAATCGACATCAAAGAGATTTAAGAGCCTAGCAATGAATTCTCGAGTTTAGAACTTACTTTTATTCTTATTTGCCAGACGAAATCGTCCAGACCATTAAGGCTTCATGTTAAACCCCTGATAATGAGGCGAAGTTCAGGATGAAACACGACAAACGGGGGAGTTCGTGTTGAGAGCCGAGAAATTCGTTCAACTTGTCGATGAAGATGGTTGTTGGTCGATCTCCAAGAGCTGGAGACCATCGAAAAAAAACAACTTTGCAATGGACAGAAAAGCTGTCAAAGATTGTGAAGTCCACGAAATACAACGCTATAAAATCATCCTGCAAACGGAATCTGAAGCTTAAGAAAGCTGCCAAAGGAACTAGCTTCCCCAATTGTTCATTCCAAGAGACTGTTTGACCCTTACAAAGAAGAATTAAGAAATCAAAGGCAGCAGCATCAGAGTGGAATACCCGGGCCAGCGTCGGACCTAGGTGGCAGTATTGAAGGTTCCTAGCTACATATTAGATGGGCACCATGCTCATTATTTCCTACAACTTAGGGAAATAGTAGTGGTCTCCTTTGATCGTTTGCGTTGGGAATGGAGGATTGACCCCTTGTTTGGTTGGAAAGCCCTCAGTTCTATTCCAAACTGTTCGGATGTTAATGGCTGAAGGTTGCCGGTCATCGTTAGCATACTGACTGGTCATTTCCCTGCAGCTTGTCAAAGGAAGAATGCCCATAAGAAACCATCTGTCATTACACAAGACCCCCTTCCGTTCACTTCCGATAAAGGGTTCTGTAGAGGATCCACCCACTGCATTGATTAGAAAAACCCAGTCATCTATTTTGACACGCCTTTATTCCCATCTCTCTCCACACTTTTCTCCGTCGCCAAAGAAGGTTTTGAGAAAACTTATGGGGAATGGTTGCTGGAGGAAAGGGTGGAAGATTGCAAACTGTGGCACCTCAGTCTCCATCATCATCATCATCATCATTCTTTTAACGTCCGTCGTTGGACATAGGCCTTCCCCAGGATTCGCCACAATTCCCTATCATTGGCATCGTGGAGCCAGTATTTCCTGAATCTGTCTAGTTCATCTCTCCATCTTGTGTTCTGTCGGCCTCAGTTTCATATGTGATCTCTGGGGATCCATGCTGTGAGACGTGATGTCCATTGGTTGTCTTTCATTCTTGCAACATGGCCTGCCCGTTGCCATTTGAATTTTTTTTTAAATAGTTTCTATGATGTCACGAACACCTGTTTTCTTCCTTATATACTGTGCTGTCTTGTGATCTCTCCATGTAAGGTTGAGCATGATTCTCTCATGTGCACGTTGCATACTTCTCAGTTTGCAGGCCTTTCTCTTGGTTAGGTTCCATGTTTCAGCACTCACAGTCTCGTAAGAGAATCCCTTCGATTGTATGCGACCGAAGTTGAAAACTGTGGTGGCTGTGTCAGTCCACGCAAAGAAAAGTGAGATGCTCAACTGATCATGAAAAAGAAAGTTTCTAAACCCTGAAGGAAGCAAAAAGGACACAGCCAAGAGTCGGCTAACGGGGGTGCTAGTATTTTGTCGACAGACAGTAGACAGACGTTTTGTTGAACGGACTTTGAGTCGACGATCTTATTGCAAAAGGATGTTTCGTCAACTGGAGTTTCCGCCGACGGAGGTTCCATCGAGCGTATTTTTTTCTAAATTTTATTCACTAATTTGATGAATTAATTCATCATCCATTAAAATGTTGTCTGTGGTCTGTATTTATCCATTGGCATTTTAAAAGTGGAAAGTAATGAAATTTCTCAAAAATACTTTGGAAATTTTTAGCTTCCCAGGAAAAGAATAAATATTGATATTTCTGTGTTTTAATGGACTCAAGAAATGCGTGTATCAGATCTAGATCCCCCTTGAATTTTGAAAGAAAAGAAGTTTGAGTGAAAAGGACAAAAACTCAACTACCTTCATTTAGACTTATTTCTCTGAACTTTTATTTGATCTTTGTTCGGAAATGTTTAATGATATACATAGGAGAAAGTATCTTTTTATTGAAAAAATACACCCTGGCTTTGTTCCTCCTCCAAATATTCTGTCGTCCCTGTAATCGTTTTCTACGTACATTTGGTTGACACAAACTCATACGCAATTATATTATCAGTACATTAATCTTTTCAACTCTGAATAAATTTCGTCTGAAGACGATACAACTACGAACAACAAATGTGTTGAACTTGGCCAGATATAAAGGTACCGCTATCAAAGCCTATCAGTCCAATGTCTTATATCAGAACTTTGTTACATAAGCCTGAAACTTAAAGGTATCCAAAAAGGAAGACAGGATACAAATTTATAAAGATAGAGGCATATATTTTTATTTGGTATTGTTCCAAGTGGTGTCTGGAGAATGGATAGAAAGAGTGGCGCTCAGGACGACAGATGGGCACACGGGGGCTGTCTTGGTGTCTCATGGTCTGCGATCACCGGGAATCTGGTCCGTCCAAAACGGCAATTATCAGCGTCTTATAGGGTATCTACGCCCACACATTTAGTGGATCCACCCTCGCTTCTTGGTGTCTCTGCCCACGCGGATGTGGCTTCTTCCGGTGAAAACATCTGTTGTTTTTCCAGCTTTCCATTCAGGAAAGCAGAAGTAGCATGTCCTTTTGTCAACACACTCGTCAGGATGTTTTTGGTCAACACCTGTTATCGAGGTGTCCAAATGATGCTTTTCTACCTGTGCACATCCTGATTATTGTTATTAGTGGGAACTGGATATAAGATCAATCCCATGACCTATGCTTCCGCTATTCAGCACCTTGAGGAAAGTGTACATCCAACAAAAGATATAAAATGGAAGCTTTTTTTTCAAATGAGTGCGCAGGTGGGGTGCTTATTCGCCATTTCACATCTTCTCAGCATTTTTTGATAGTCGATAAAGATGCATTAACTGGATGATTAGAGTTTCTGCGCCTGACAAATCAGAACGATGCAGCAGACGAGTTACATAGATCGAGTCTTAGGAGAGTCAGTATAAGGTTTTTAGTGTGTCCAAGTTTTCATAATGCAGTTTATTCGGACCATAAACGTATCGTGGTCTGGAGTTAGTTGAGGCTAAACTTAAGGTGCCTGGATACTGGAAATTCAATACATCCTTATCGGATGGAAAATAATTTGAGGACAAGCTAATATGAATGCTAAATTGACGGGGTTGTGGTCCAGAATGGATGATGGGATTTGCTCAAATGTTGGACTAGGTCGTTTGCCGCCGATTAAATCAGGATACTCTACCTATATAGACTAACAGCGCAAACGGAATAAAATAATGCTGTAGATCTGATTGTCAAAAAGGGGATATAGATTAAGTAAATGTAGCTAAGATAGGGCTGACCTCCTTGCTTCCCAAAAAGGATAAAGTTCTGGTATTAGTTGATCGTTGCCTCTTGAAACGAGTATGATGGCTCCTGTGGTAAAACACTGTCATGAGTCCTCAACAGAGCAGCGTTTGCTCGAGAAAGCACCGGGTGCACAGTCCGGTTGTAGCTTGGGAAAATGTTTTCTTAATCGGCGGCAGAACAATCTAATTGCGGCATACGACACCTGGTAAACCCAGACGGTTACCTATCTCGGTGATGACCAGTCCCAACGTCACTCAACTTCGGTGATTTTTCGAGAATACATGTATCCAACATGATTTGGCCGTATTTGGGGTTAAGTTAATTAAAATGTCTCCAGAGGCGACGGAAATGACCGCTGAACTGTATACAACGGAGCATCGCAACATTACGGATCAGTATATCACAAGTTTCACATCGTCAGATGGACGATAGCTGACCACAACAGAGGCATGTGTAAGGAGTTTCAGGATCATTTCCAGTCGTGAAGGACCCATACCAGAGGGAGAGATACAAAAAGCGCTGAAGAGCAGACTAGTCTCGGGGAATCAATCGTCTCCTCTATAAATTGCACTTGAGGCTGTCGCTTGAAACAAAGAATCACTCTAGATTAGCAAACTTTCAGTAGAGAAAGATCGACTTTCGAGAACAAAAAAAACCCACTTGTCATAAAAAGGAGAGTATACAACCAAAATATCCTACCGATAGTCACCTATGGAGCTAGAACATAGAACCAAACCAAAAGATCGACCCTAAAACGGAGAACCATGCAACGTGCACATGAGAGAATCGTGCTCAACCGTACATGGAGAGACCACAAAACAGTGCAGTATTTTAGAGAAAATAAAGGAGTCTGAGATATCATCGAAACATAAAACTTAAATAGCAATGGGCTGGGTATGTTGCAAGAATGTAAGACAACCGATGGACATCACGACTCACCACGTGGATTCTTAGAGATCATATTCGAAAATGTGGTCGACAGAAAGTAAGATGTCGTGACAAGCTAGATAAATTCAGGAAGTACTGGTTCCACGATACCCATGATAGAGAGATCTGGCGAATCTTACAGGGACTGTCTATGACCAACGAGGGTCGCTAAAAGACTGATGGTGATGATGATGATGATGATGATGATGATGGAATATTCCCTAACTTTTCACCAGTGTGAAGTAAAGTTGTCTCGAAAGAATAAACATGATGGAAATTGGATTAGTAATTTTTGGTCGTCTTGCAGGCTGTGCAAGATAGTCTGATAATCATTGCACTTACGCATCATACACATTTGAATGGTCAAAAATTGCAAATAACGTTATTCCCGATCTAAAAATGTCGTTTACTTTGGAGCCAATAGGGAGTATCGCAAGGATTTAAGGTTAGTAGGTAGGATTACAAGTAGGGTCCGTGTTGGTAGAACTAGTGTTAGTTGATAGGTTTTGGATTAGGGTTCGTGGTTATGTTTAGGGTTAGTGTTTCTAATTATTTATCGGTGTTATTTCGTTACTTAGAATTAAATCCACCCAAAGGCCACATAATATTTTTTTTTAATCTAACCACTTTTAGCCATTTGAATATTGACAATTTCAAAATGGCGGTGTCTGATGCGTTAATGCTATGATAACCAGATATTCAGATGGACCTAAAGCAGACTTGTGCTATGAGGTGGCAGACTATTCAACATAACTTGCATTTGGTGTGCACAATCTTAAATAAACCACAAAGCACTGGCGTACCGATTCGGGGCAGAGGGTGCCCCAGATGACACCATCAGTGGCGTTTTTTGACAATTTTCAGGGGTCGATTTAGAGCAAAAATTTCTTTGAATTAGCAACACCGAGGGTGACACCCTGAGTTACCGCCCTGGATGACATTATTACTAGGAACAAAACACAGTTTTCCCCCTCAGAAGCTAATGCAGTATGTATGAAAATGCTCCCGCTATTTGGTTAGAGGAAAACTCAGTGTGTTTCTGAGCTTGCTCGCTATTATAATAGTCGTGATGTGAACGATACGTCAGAGGGGAGTACACGAGGGCGATATTTTGTCTCCCATCAACAGGTCACCAACGATAACATACATAGTGCCCTTACACTGGCTACAGCATTGGCTGTCCCTGCTCAGGTTTCTCACGTCTCGACTTGCAATATTGGGAATAGACTTGAAGGAGACAAGCACCCGAAGTGGTGTCACTTATTCCACTATCCTCTCTTACGGCACATGGTTACTCTCAAGTTGTAGCCCATCTAAGTACTAACCAGCCTCGACGTTACTTAACTTCGGTGATCGCACGAGAACCGGTATGTCAATTGTAATTTGACTCAAAGCCTTTGCTTGGCGCTGTAATAGGGCTCCCATAAGTTTTTGAGTTGATTAATGAAATCAATTTGGACATGCTAGACGGGCCTAGAGTGGGTAAAAAAATAACTTAGATAGAAATTCCAGATTAGTTGCAAAAAAAATTCAGCGGCATTTTTGATATTGGTATATTTTTCGCTGTGATAAAAGAAGGTTTTCAAATATGGACATATTGTATGTCTTTAGAAAGAAAATTTTTATGCTGAGCAAAATTCACAGAAGAACTATAAGCCTTAGAGCAAGTCATTTTTATCTATCTAAATGTAACACAGGTGAGGAGTGTGAGGTATGATATAGGGGAGGTAATCCTTCGTTGATCGGCTCCAAAAATTTCGCAATAAGCAACAAAAGGAATGTATTTTTGTATAGATATAATAATAAATGTAACGCCTTGTCTAATTATGATTTAAATATTTCTGCAACTCCTAATAATTTCAACCCCTTCTTTGAGAATCCCTGTCCTAGACCAGAGCATCCAGTTGGGTTCACCAATGAGGAAAGGTCAGCTACATGTTTTCGGTTATCGGGGGAAATACTTCCCTTTATCTATTTTCTTGAATAGATAATCAAAGAAATATTATTACGTTCAGAAAAAATAAGAAAATTATATGAAACCAAGTTTAATGAAAAAAACAAAAAACGTTTTAATGATAAGTTTGGGGAATAGGAAAGATATTCAGATGCCATGGGAAGAATCTTTAGGGGGAAATTTTACGCCCGAATAAACGTATCTAAAAAAAACAGTATCAAGAGAATATGAATGAATGACCTTCGTTCTGTCTCTACAGATAATGGAACGTCTCTTACCATGGCGTATGCCTGGGAAAAGCGTATGGAGATCCAGGGATACTCAGATATTAGAATCTTAGAGGAAAGCAGAGAGTGATACGTCCGACAGAAGCTGTTGGAAAGACGTCATGTTGAACATCAAACTGCCTTAAGTGGGCCCAACAAGCTTGTTTGGAATCCGAGTTACCTTCCTAAGCCTCAAAAACCCAATCTGTCCAACTATTTTAGGGAGAAGAGATAGATTCATGATTTTCCCAAGTGCATAAATACAAAGTTAACATAAACAGCCCCGGTCAGAATTTGAACGCAGGTCGCCGATTTCATTGTCCGACCCGTTACTGACAACTTCTCTTTCAGGATAATCCACATACTTACTAAGAAAATGCTAAAACAGTTGTGAAAAAAAATTAAGTCACGTGTGGTAAGTTATCACCACATGTAAGCATCAAGAAGAATGATCCGAATAGGCTGAAAGCATGTATGTATTCAAATAGATTCAATACATCAGAACTAAAAATTTATAAATATCTGGCGATGATTTCAGTTTGTTAAAATATCAAAATATTATATACGTATCAAGATATTTCAGTTTGATGAAATCAGGTTCCACTTCATGAATATGATTCAAATTTCGAGTAAAGGGAAGCAACCTCCTAATTTTGTCGATACGTCCCTTGAATAAAAGTTGGAGGAAAAAAATAACCGTGTAAAACGGATGTACTTTAAAATACTATTGTATTTTCTGAGTTTACAAAAGCTCAGTTATTGAGAAAAAAATTTTTTTTCTTTTATCCAAGAAATCCAAGAGAAACACAGAAAGATAACTACATAATGAATCTCCAAAATTTGTTGTTATTTTTGTCCATTAGCAGCAAGAGTTATGAAGTTATTCATTTAAAATGCAGTTCGTATCACGTAGGAAGCTCTTGTATTGAAAAGACTCAATATGTCCTGATTTACTGGGAAAATATGTGGTAATTGCTTGATTGCGACTTGCAAAGAAAAGCTGCTGTGCGTGGTAAAAGTATTAAGTGTAAATTACGCAGACAATTTTGAACAAATAGGAGACTGTTTATTTTTTATTTACATGAGTCCATGTGGAGAAATACTGTTAAAAATGATAGAGAAAATCATTTGGTCATTTTTTTAATATCAATTTCAGCTGTATATTCATTTTTGCGTTACAAATATGAAGAAAACAAATTAAACACGTGACTTAACACTAACCCTACATTATATCCATTAGATCCAATAAAAAACAGTTTGATTTTAAAACTATTTTGAATGTTCAAGTTTTCTGCTTTCATTTTTTTTTTTTCGTAATAAGTTAGCAACAGCAGCTTAAATAATTGTTAGGGTTTAATAATCAAATAATTATGTTCGTCTCCTTTTATCATGTACAGCGTCTATACTAGCTACCTCTCTTCTCTTTGCAAATCTTTACAAACCTCGTTCAAAGAATTACCGAATTTGCAATTACAAAAAAGACTGTGCGTTCAAAAGACGAAAAAATCGAAGTATTTCACATCCTATGGAATGCTGTGGTCAGCGGTGGCCTTAGGAGCTGTGGGGCCCCAACCGAAAATTTTTTTTTTGCAGAACCCCTGGTTAATATTTAGATCTGTGAAATCTTAGAAATATAATTGAACTTTATAACTCTATGGTACAATGGAAAGCGAATGCGCCTGAAATTTTCAGACATTTTTTTTACGCTTTTCTGTAATTATTTACATTATTTAATTCAAGTACATTAACAAAAAAATATAAAAGTATAAACAAACAATTTTGAATCTTCGAGAATACAGAAGAAAATTAATATTTTGCTGTTCTCCGTAAATCATCTTGTTCATCTGCAATTTGGTGTTGTATGAGCTCGACAAGACTAGAATATGCCCAGGTGTTGCACCCTCTTAGACATGGGGTCTAATTGGGGGCAATTGCTTCAAAGTCAGCCCTGGCACATTAGCTCATTGTCGGCAAGTGAAAAGAGGGAGAAATTAAAGCTAGCTATGCTTTAAATACCGGTTAATGATGCAATGGTTACTAATAGTAAAGTAATGGGAATTCATTTGAATTTTTGTTATTCTTTAATCGAGGGATAGCTTCAAGCTTTCATTTTTATCTTCTGACAGCATTAGCCTCTTCCAAGCGAAAGGCTGCAAAAATATGTCAACTTGACTGATCTGGAATCCAATTAAAAAGATATAGAAGATAGTCCGTTCGGAAGACTAATGTTTTGATTCTCCAAGATCAAATTGCTGTTAAAATTTGTCACTTATAAACTAACACTACAAATTGAGTTTCTAATGGTCAAGAAGAAGACAACGCATCACATTTTTTTTTCTTTTTTGGGTTCTGCACTTGAAAATTATTGACGTTAGCTTTCAGATGGGACTAGCGACAAAGCTCCATGAACTTGAAGAAAAGACTATTAAATAAAATTCTCGGCTTGAACTTTTTCAAGATGGGTAACTCTTGAAAAAAAAACAAAGGGGGGTAATTCTTACTGACAAAAAAATTGCTATTTTTTTTAAAGTTACAATAAAAACAAAAATATCCGTTGAATGTATAACAAAAATATATTTAAATAGCTCATTATAAATTTGTTTTTACTGTATCTTGATAAGATTATCTCCACTGATGTAAGTTGTCTACCTCAGACGCTACATCTTCAAAATATGGCTCTCTGGATCAAAAAGATTGCCCCTACCTAATGTGGAATGGAGTGAAGTGAAGACTAATTCCATCGTGGGTTCTTTGCCCTACCTTTTTCTGTTGCTACAATAAAATAGAGTGGCTGGCAACTGTGTGTGAGGAGGACCAATGTCTGTAACACGAAATTTCTGTTTTCTTCATCTCTTTAGTTTCTTCCTATTTTTCATCAATGCACTTTCATGGCAAACTTTACATATCTTCCTTTGGCTATGATTCAGGTTTTTAATCGCATTTGCTTCGCTAAAACAAGGGAAGTAACTGGTATAGACGCTGTGCTACAAATATGAAAAAAAAAAATTGAGTGTATTTTTGTTTTTTAATTGCAACCCGGGCCTAAATCATACCCTGTTGTTAGATTTAATAAAAGTCTGAAATTGTCAAATTTTCGATCATCTATTCCGTAATAAGTTAGCAGTAAAAGCATGACTGTGTCTACTGAAGTTACCTCCCTTGTTTTGGTTGAGTTGATCAATATCAATACCAATATTTTCAAGTTTAGTTGAAGTCAAAAACCTAATTTTGAACTTGAGATTTTCATGTATTATACAAAATATCGTGAATCAGAGAAACGAAAATGAAAAACTTATCTTCACGCCAATGTACAATTTCAAGAAAATCACCAATTGTGATTCGCATCTTCTTGGGGAGAAAAATGGATTTTTCATTGCAGATCGTTGAAAACTGCATTTTCGTTGCTCAATTGTTTTTTTTTGTTCATAAAATCCACGTTGTTTTACTGGTAAATATTCTTGTCATCACAAATCAGAGTACGGACAATTCACACATTTTTTAGGCAACCATATCCATAAGAAATTCGATATTTTTTTCTGATCCTTGGAGTTATCAGACATTGTGGGCATTTTAAGAGAGAACACTAACAGAGGAAGAGGGATTGAACGCATTCAAAGGAAATCTGTTGCCTTCAGAAACAATGAATTTTTAAAACTATACATTTTGTAAAATATAAAAATATTTGAAAAAGGAAATTATTTTTTAATCTTCGAGCCTTCCTCCACTAGTGTCCACAGTTGACCAGTACTACTATTTTGGCCAAACTCTGTCCTAGAAAAGCATTTGGCCATGAACTTTTCGATCTGGCCATTTTTTGTCTTTTTCCATTCCCTTGAAACTTTTTAAAAATATATACAATGCAGTTAAATGCAATGACTGTTCTGCTATTCATGTCCACGTACTTTTAAAAAACACCTTGACACATCCTATTTTGAAAAGGCACTTACTCGGAATTAGTAATTTTGTGCTTTCATTAAGGCCTCAAAGGGTCCACACACCCTCGGATTGGCATGCATAGCCCTGCCCACTCATCCCCAACATTAATGAAAAAAAAAAAAATTTCTAACAAATTTTGATTTTAGAATTTTTGATTGTTTTTTTATGATGTTGATAGTAACAAACAGCATCTCATGCACCTTTTGAATTGATATTCCATAGTTGGCATAGTCCTGTATTAGATAGCATAGTTTTCTCCAATTGATTTAAACATTTCAACACTTTTTCAGAAAATATCTTCCAATTCACACAATAATTCAATGATCTTTTGAGTTTCTCAAAAATTTTTTAAAGTTTTATTCTGTGCATAGATTTGTAAAGACTATACAAATATAACAATGAACAAACAACACTTTTCTGGTGGAAAAATAGTAAAATTTTAACAAGTGACTTTCTGTTTTTTATATAGCTGCCATTTTCCTGCACCTATTCCTGAACTGAAATACTCTTATGAAAAAAAAAATTAAAAAGTGGAAGTACTTTTTAAATGTCAATCAAATTTGAAAGATGTCTGAGAACATAGAGATGTGCTAATGATATTTTGATATTGAAACGTAATCAAATGAAGTGGTGCATTTTTGTAAATTTAATTCTCATATATTTGTTCTAATGCAAAGCATGTGATATCTAGATGCATTGGAATATATATAGGTAGTAAATAATCAATAACTTTGAATAGTTTTTAATGACAGTTAAATGGCGTCATGAAACCATATGCAGTTCACCAAACAATCTTGCCCAGCCAGGCAGACTGAGTGGAACTACGCTAATATGAAAATTAATAGTTGAACTTTGAGTTCCCAATATCTTTTAAACAAATTGCATTTGAAAATGTTGAGTGATTTGAAGGAAATAGTCTATTCACTGAGAAGCATTCCATGGTTTGGTCATTCAGATGGAGAAGAAATTCATTCTCAGCCTAGTGAATGTTGATATTTGAAGTTTTTGACTATGTCTTCAATAATAACAATATCATAATTGTATCAAATAATAATAGAACAATACTGGAAATTTTCAATGTATTGTATAACTTTGTCAGTGAAAATTCAAAAGTAAAAAAAACTTTCATAACGAAAATGGTGCGTTCTGCAATGAAAACTGAAATAAAATATGAACATCACGTATCAAAGCCCTGATAACATGGTGCCTTTTTAGAAAAAATAATTTTTTAAAAGTTGAAAAGGCATATCAAAAAGCATCGCAGCAATCTGAAAAATGAAATGGCAGCAATAGAGCTGAGCAAACACTTCTGTAAAAACAAGATATGTAGTTTCAATAATGACGCTCCAACACACTACAAGTGTAAGTGGCTAAGAACTCATGAACAAGATGACTTGAATAATAAATTTCAGTAAACTGGATATCCTTCACCATAAACTCTTTGGTAATTGTTCACGAAAGATTTAAAAAATACATGTTTATTGAAACATCAACTTTCAATTTATATTATGGTTTTATCGACAACACACGTTTCATTTTTACAAGTTTTTTTAAACTATTTTTCCTAAAAAGGCACCATGTTAATGAAACATTGATAAGTGACATACAAATTTTATTTCAGTTTTCATTGCAGAACACACCATTTATGTTTTGAAAATCTTCTTACATTTGGATTTTAACTGATAAAGATATAAAACATGTTGAAAATTTTCAGTATTGAATTGCCAAATTATAGATTAAAAATTGAAAAAGTCTTATTTTTCTCCTCTCTTTTAGAATATCAATAAGCAAGGTCTTATCAATCATATCTCATAAGTACATCATCATCATAATCATAATAATGATAATAGTAATAATAATAACAATAATCTTGAATCAAC
Source organism: Thysanoteuthis rhombus (assembly GCA_963457665.1). Lineage (NCBI taxonomy): Eukaryota > Metazoa > Mollusca > Cephalopoda > Oegopsida > Thysanoteuthidae > Thysanoteuthis > Thysanoteuthis major. The sequence goes on along the minus strand of OY735231.1, from coordinate 21,790,182 downwards.
TTGATGAATAAAAAAAGATACAGGAAAATAATAAATAATGATAGAAAATTAATGAGCCTTGAAATAGTGGAAAATCAAATTGCTTCTAGATTGAAAATTCCTTGATGAATTTAGCGATTAGTTTAAATAAAGTAAATTTCAGACTTGAAAGGTTTAGAAATGAGTTTTTCTTATTCATCTTATATGCGCAGACACTAGGCACAAAAATTGGTAGAGGTCTATCAAATATTAGAAGTAGAGCACTGAAGATGATTTTAATGAACTCATTACTGTTATCATTTTATTCAAGTAATGTATCCAAATTCTCAGGATCAACATCACCCCAGTATGGAAGCTGGAATGGCAAATGATTGGTCTGGTTTTCCAATATCGGACGCAGCAGTGAAAACAGAAGATGAGAACCTTCGTTGGAAAGATGAAGACCATCATTCAAAAAGCTTTCCCAATCCTGAAAATGGAGATGAAAATATAAAAAAAATTATACAGGTTTAATGGTTGACAATGCTTCATCTAATACGAATTTAAGATAATATATCTGTAGCTTGCATAAATTAATTACAGTAGTCCACACATATCCCAGAACAAATCATTTAAAAAATTATCTTTTATCTGAAATTATCTTAAAAAGTAAATCTTTATCTGAAATCATGACATGGATCCCCCAAGATCACATGTGCAACCGAGGCCGGCAGAATATTAGATGGAGAGATGAGCTAGACAAATTTATAAAGTACTGGCTCTGCGACACTCATGATAGAGAAGTGTGGCAAACCCTGAGGAAGGTCTATGTCCAACGATGGACATTGAAAGACTGATGATGATGATGATCTTGAAAATACAAGCACAACATTTAGGCATGGTTGGTCCCAAAATGACTGTAGAGACCCAAAACAGCATTTTTTTTTTTGAAAAAACAAAAAATAAGATTTCTATCTGGTGCCTGCTTGGTGCACAGATGCAAATCTTCAAGGTTGTAGCTCAAAAAATATGACCAGGAGACACACACACACTCATAGACAGAGGAGCAAGGAGAGAAGAATGTGAAACCCATTTGACTGTTTGGTCGGGTAGGTCATTTGTGGAACTACAGTGATTCAAAATATTATATGGGTCTATTTGATAGAGTTGATATTAAGTCATAAAAGGAATAGGTCTAGTTACTCACTCCATAGAAACCATCACATGACTAAGGTCTTTTGGCAGCATGTCATCTGATGGATGATCAATTTAGAAATTAGAAAAAGGGGTCACCAATCAATAAATTACCTTGTTCGCCTTTTGTTGGTTGGTGATCACAAAAAGTCTTAAATTTTCAAGAACAAGTGTGAATGTGTCCAGATACAAATTAAGGTATCAATATAGCATAATCTTAAATTGCAAATTGAACCCCCACCAAAAAAAATTATTATAAGGGGGTAATTTTCATTAAAAAATGTTCAGATTTTCAGCCCTCTAGCTCGATTGGTGCAGCCTGTATGCATGATACATAAATACATACATACATAGCTAGCCAGACTAACTTGAAAACTGAAGAAACCTGTCAGTTATGTCAAAATAAGTTTTGACCTATAAAGAAAAAATATTTACAAAATAAATTTGGTACCAATGGAACAGCTAAATTGGTCCCCTTTCAGAATCTGAAAAATCCTCTTTCCTCCACCCAAGGGAGATATTTTTATTTGCTCTAATTTACAGATAGTCCATTGGCTGAGGGTGCCCCAATGTGCACAAGATAGGCCCTGAGTTTCTCTTAATATTCTTGAACTAGACCATGTAGATTAACAAAAAAGTGGGAGTAGATTTTTAGTAACTTGCCAGTAATCCTAGTAATGACATCATAAGCCACGCTCTCCACTCCTAGGAAAGATAGCAAAGGACTGATTAGTAATCCAGCCTCAAGTTTTTAGTAGAGAGGAGTATGGTACTTTTTGGGTAATACTTGGGCCACATCATGAGGAAAAAGTGATTTGGGGGTGGCTCCAGGAATTAGTTTTTGATCAAGAAATTTTTTTTCTGCATATTTCTGTGCTTACTCCTCACTGGTCTACACAATATCTCCAAAAGTTTCCAATTAATTTTAGTGAAATTTTGTAGAGGAATGGCAACAATATTTTTCTCAATCTGATGGTATTCCACATATGATTTAATCTGGTTGACAAAATTCCATCCCGACTCCCAGATGATAAATTTAACTTTCCGATAGATTATAATATGAAAAAAACGCGAAGATATTTTCTTTACAATTTTTCAAATGATTTTGTGTATTTTACAAACCAAAATATCATAAATCTCTAGGCCCAAATATGGTTCTAAAAATATCTTTGCATTTTCTTTTTTTCAAAGAGGATAATTTTCTTGTTCCAGCTATACCAAATCTATTTTGTAGTCATTTTTTCCAGGTAGCCTGATTCTTTAACCAAAAGACAAACCTGCAAGCTGAGAAGTATGCAATGTACGCATGAGAGAATCATGCTGAACCTTACATGGAGAGATCACAAGACAGCACAGTATATAAGGAAGACGACGGGTGTCCATGACATCATAGAAACTATTAAAAACTCAAATGGCAATGGGCAGGCCATGTTGCAAGAATTGAAAGACAACCGATGGATCCCCAGAGATCACATAAGAAACAGAGGCCGACGGAACACAAGATGGAGAGATGAACTGGACAGATTCAGGAAATACTGGCTCTGCGATGCCCATGATAGAGAATTACAGCGAATCCTAGGGAAGGTCTATGTCCAACGACAGACGTTAAAAGACTGATGATAATGATGTTGATGATGATATTGACAGTTTTGGTTAATGGCTTGTAGTAGACTAATAAAAACAATAAATAACAATAAATTGTGATAAAAATAGCATATAATGCAATAAAAGTGTTTCAAATGTAATATCAAGACTCACATCATGTTTTAACATTTCTGTGTAGAGATCAACACAATGTGTACCGGTCTGTTGTGCAGCTTTCAAACATGCTTCAGCATATAGAGACGTGTTTTTGTTGAAATTGGAAAGTAATCTTCCTGTAAAACAAAAATCGGTACCAAAATTATTTGGCTGGAAATGAAAAACTAGGCCGAATAGCAATTAGGCACCTTATAATTGATTAAATTTAAAAAAAATCCATTTTGATTCTTCACCAGATTACGTCACATCATAAGTCACCAACACTCAAATAAATACAATTTCCTTTATTTTTAATTTTGATTAAGATGAATGTAAAAACTAGTCAAAATCAAATATAAAAACATTGTGTTGCAATACTTAATTCAATAGATTAAAGTCAAGAATAAATGAAGCAACTGATATTTGTTCAGGTTCATTTGTGATATGTGATGTGATGTCAACTGGTGATGAGTCAAAATGTGTTCTTTTTCAATAAGAACAATTCTAGGGTGCCTAGACACTATTTGGTCCAAAAACCTTCAAGACAAATAGTCTTTTTTTCTAATAGGTAAAATGAGACTAAATCATAGAGAACAGAGTCAATATTTATACAAAAATCAGATCTAAAATAAAAGATCTGAGAAAGGTTATAACTGTTGCTGTCAGAACTTACAGCTTGCCAGACATGTCTTCTATCCATCTGCTATTATAATTGTCTCGTCTCTTGAGAGACAACTCCCAATAGAGTAGGGAGGCTGATGACAGTCCCAGTCTCAGTTTCTGCATGTGTCAGCTAAGTTATCCTTTCAATTATCAAGTCTGGTCGATAGAGCTTTTATGACCATTCCTTGGCAGGGTGCAGGTCAACAGAAGTATAATGATTAGCACACCTGCCTCACACACAGGAGTTCAATTCCTTGGTAATAATGAAGAGCACTGAAAACTCTTTATTAGGACAACTTTCTCTATGTACTCAGCAGCTAATTGAGTACACTTCAAGCTGTATGATTAGGGTAGAGGTATCTGCTATTGTACCTTTATCAATATCACAATCTGAGGAGTCAGCCACTCTTTCTCTAGAGCAGAGTTCAAAAGTGAGGCTTTAATTGACCACAGTCAAAAGCAGCAAGATTCATGTTTTAAAATCATTTATTCCAAAATAAGAAACAAAGTTGAAAAATAACAAAAAACGCCATCATTTTTGCACCAACCTAATCGTGAAATTCATATTACAAAGGCATATCACACTTTACTTGCCTTTTGATTTACACATCTCTGCCCAGGTATCCTCATCAACAGCAGGAGGGCCTATCAAAATGATCTTTTTTGCAGGTATTCCCATCCGCTAGAAGGAAAAATGTATGAACAAAATAAATTATATTCGCCATTATACTCAATAATTGAACAACAATAGCTCAAAATTTTGAAGTCATGTAAAAAAAAATCCATCAAAGATTAAATTCTGTTCATGACACCAGTAGCATTTTCCACTGGAAAACATCTAAAAAGAATTTTTTTTTTAATCTAGAAACATCTAGATTCAAGAGAATCTAGATGTTATTTCTATTTGAAAATGTTTAAAATGAAGTGAAAAAAAAAAAAATCTAGAAATATCTAGATTCAGGAGAATGTGAATGTTATCAATACACTTGTCCCAAAAAATGTCAAAAAAAGTGTTTTTTTTCCAACAACAAACAAAAAAAAGAAAAATTTTTAGGAAGGTTTTAGGGGTGGACTAATGCCAAGGCCCAAATAACTGTTTTCACTCCAATCAGCAATCATTTTGTCGGCTCATATAATCATTTCTCAATACAAATATATTCCCAAACATCGGCATTGTGTTTCTAGTTGAGCTCCGAATTGCTTCCCTTCCATTAAGTGATTCATTTACTTTTCCAGGAATGTCTTTTTTTGTTAAAAAGTTCTCAGATGCTATTTATATCAATGCTTGGACGGTTAATGGAACATATAGACAAGGAAAATAGTCCAACCATATCATACATGATGATTAATACACCCTGTCTAACAAAATTCAGGCAAAAATTGTATAAGGTTTTTCAGGAAATAATGGCTGATTCTAAACACCAAGTTTATTTACAATATAATACATGGTATGAATGTTTTTATCAGTAAAAATAGGAACCCAGTGCTTTTATGCACTTCTGCCATCAATGATAAAGGCTACTTATACCTACATGATAAAACACAGGAATCATCATCATCATCATTATCATTATCAATCTTTTAACATTCATCATTAGACATAGACCTTCACCAAGATTTGCCACACCTGCCAATACTTTCCGAATTTGTTTAGTTTGTCTCCCCATCTAGTATTCTGCCGACCTTGATTGTGCATGTGATCTCTGGGGATTCATGTTGTGAATCGTGATGTCCATTGGTTGTCAGCCATTTTTGCAACATGACCAGCCCATTGCCATTTGAGTTTTCTAATAGATTCCATGATGTCTCAGACTCTCAGACTCAGATTTATCATAAGTATTAATTTTTTAATTCTTATCCATTTATTGTAAATAAGTATCATTTTATTACTTATTTTTACCATTTTTCATAAATAAAAAGTGCTCATCTATTTCATTTTTGTTATTTATTAATGATAGATATTTATTTATGAATTATCTTTTATTATATGAATATACGTTATAAATCATAAGTATTGATTTATTTTGATTTTCATTAATATTTATCATCTATTATGAATATTAAGTATTAATTTATTATCTAACTTTATTATTGTATATCTATATCAAATAGGAATTATTTTTTAACTTCTATTATCTATCTATTGTAAATAATGAGTATCATTCTATTAATCAGTTTTATTATTTTTTTGTAAATAAGCATTCATTTATTATTTATTTTATTTTCATTATTAATAATAAGTATTGATTTATGGATTATTTTTATCATCTATTATAAAAAAATTTTTAATTTTTTTATTTTATTAATATCTATTTTAGAAAATAAGTATTAATTTATTATCTATTTTTATTATTATTCATAATGAATAATAAATATCAATTAAAGATTTATTATTATCTATCATTCATTATAGATAATATGTACTAATTTACTATTTTCATTGTTATTTATTTTAAAGGATAAGTTTTAATTTATTATCAATATAATTATCATTTATTATGAATAATAATTATCAATTTATTATTTATCTTATCATTATTGATTATTCATTATAAATAATAAGCACCAATTTATAATTCATTTTTATTGTAGATAATACATGCTAATTTGTTATTTATTTAATCATTATTTTTTTCATAAATAATAAGTATTAATTCATTATTTATTATGAATGATTAGTATTAATTCATCACTTAATCATAGTATCATGCAGCTCCTTCAACTTTATCTTGCTGAACTGTTGCAAATAATAAATCAATTCTTCTGAAATTTCTTGAACTCAGATTGGATTCATCATTATCATCAGTTTTTCAATGACTGTTATTAAACATAGACCTTCCCCAAGATCCGCCAGACTTTTTGATCATGGGCATCGCAGTGCCAATAGTTTCTGAGCTTTTCTAGTTCATCATGCCATTTTATTTTCTGCCAGCCACAATTCCACATATGATCTTTGGGGATCCACATAGTGAGTTGTGATGTTCAGCGGTCGTCTGACATTCTTGCAACAAAACTAGATTGAAGACAAGGTTAACATGTTTCATCATTTCAATACTGAAGATTATTTTATTGAAGTAATGATCTAAAGTCTGATACTCTAACATCTGACTAACCTATTTGAAAACAGGTCAGGTAAGTCTTTCAACATAAGCTGTCAGTGTTGGGGATGATTAATTAAAAGACAAAACAAAAGTCTGAATTTTCAAAAAACGTAAATGCTACTGGGAATCTCTTTGACATAAATTTACACTAAATTGAACCCCACACAAAAACCTATTTAGAGGGGAATTTAGAATTTCAGAAAAAAATTTTTTTGTTGATATAATAAAAACTAAATGCTGAAAATTTCAGCCCTCAAGCTCCATTGATGCAGCCGGTACACGTTATACACACTGTATTTTACAGAATATAAGATAAGCTTTTTTTCCAAGTTCTGTCTCAGGAGGCAAACCTTCAATCAGATTTTTATTAACGTTACTGTGCAATGCAAATAATGTAAACAGCAGCCGGCCACTGTGGGGGTTAATAAAGACATGGAAGGCAGGGTTTTATTTCCATTCTTTTTATATGCCACGAAAAACTGGGGTGCATCATATATGCTGTAAAATATGTTACATACATTGCCAGCCAGTCAGACCAGCTTGAAAATTGAAAAAAACCCATGTTGATAGTTTTGGATGACAGTTTCTAATAAACACTTTCCGAGGAACCTGCCAAGTAAATAAAATAGATAAGATCAATCAATAGATTGGATGCATTCAATCTATTGATTTAATGAAACTACTACTACCCCAAATTTTCTTATTGTGCAGATGAAGGGCAAAAGGTTGTGACCTTACAGTAATTTTCATTAGATTTTTTTCTGGACTCATTGCCAACTGGCAGTCAACTTTTGTAGCAAAAAAAAGGCTTATTTATTCAATCTGATATAATTCACTTTAATATGAGACGGGGAATCATCATGAATTTCCCATTGGCCTCAATTTCAAAGGAATATAATTAGAAACTGTCAACCAAATCTGGCAACACAGGTTTCTTCAGTTTTCAATTTGGATGGCTATCTACATACCATAATTCTCCATGTAAAACCTGAACTTTTTCCCTGAAATTTCAAACTGAAAAATCCCAGGGTGTATTATCTATGGAAACATAATAGCAGAAGTTTTCCAGCCATATTGATGACAGTAGCTGCCATCAATAGGGTTGGAAATATTTACAATGAAAATACTCATTTAATCACATCTTTTCCAGGTATCTATTATCTTTTACATCTATTCCTTATTATGGCTAAAAAAAAATATTTTTTATTTTTTGAAAATTTGCCCCCTAAACAGGTTTTTATCGGGGATTTCAATTTGCAATGTTAGTTTATGCTAAATTGATCCCAAAGATTTGTGTCTAGCAGTGTTCACACTTGTTTTTTGAAAATTTAACCTTTTTAAAAAACATTTTAATAGGCGAATTGAATAACTTATTTATCGACAACCACCTTTTTCAAATTTTTCAATTGATCATCCCCAACATCACATACTGCCAGAAGACAATGGTCGCATGACAGTCCCTATTGAGTGACTGACCAGACCAGTTGTTATGATTCTTTGAAGCTTAACAATCAGTTCTAATGAAAAATTACAATATCATATTTAATGGTATTTCTAGACAGTCCTTCCGCAATGAAATACTGGGCCCAAATCCAAACATTCAGAAAATGTCTGAAAGAACAGGTAGGAAATCTTTCAATCAATTTGCTTACAAGAATATTGAATACCCATTGATTCCTTTATTACAAGTTCAGTCAATTCTACACAGAAAATTCCCATAGGCAGTTGCATTTTTTGCTACTTGATGACTAACATATACTATAAACATGATATATGCACACATGAGCTAAATGTTAACAGGTCAGGTTAGCTACTCAATAGAAACTGTCACATGACCAACGTCTTTTGATAGCATGCCATGTTTGGGGTGATCAATTAAAAATATTGGAAAAAAATGTGAGGATTAATGGATAAGATAATTCTCTCTCCTTTAGTTGAGTAGTGATAAGTAGAAGTTTCTGACACAACAAGCAATGGTATGTCCCCTTCTCCAGGCACATGCCTGGGCAAAGCATGTGGAGATCCTGAAATGTGAACCCTCTTGGCCTCATCTTTCTCCTAGACTGTTTGCCTACTCAAACCTAAAGATCCCAATCTGCCTAACTACTTTACCTATAGCTGGGGAAGAAGAGCTGTATTCATACTTTTCCCAAGGGCATTAGAATGAAGTAAACATAAACAGCTCTGACTATATTTGAACTTGAGTTGCCGATTCTATTGTCCAAGCTGTTACTGAAGACACTAATCGCACCCGCCAACTGTAAGGACATATAAGATTTGCCCCCAAATACTCATATAAAATCTGACCAATATTTCTCTAAAAAAATTCAGAACTATCAAAATATTAATATAGTGAAAAAGAAATTCATATTCTAGAACTATTTAAGTATGACGCCTTATTCTAGTCATCAGAAAGTCACTTCCCACCAGACTCCCTCTTCGCCAAAATTGTGTATTTTTAGATACATCCAGCATTGCCGTCAAAAGAGTCTGATGGGGTGGTACAGGTCACAAAGCAAGGTTGAGTAAAGAAACAAATGGATGCTTGTTTTAAAATCAACAAAAACAAGCATATTTATTTCTTAAAGGTATGATGGCTTGATTAATCCTTCCCAGTTGATAACAATGCAACTCCTAATTTGCAGATGGTCAGTCAACTTGTTACTATGTTGTCACCTGAAACAAGAAAAAGGTTGTAGCCGTCAAGGGAAGCAGAGTGGAGGTAGGACAGGGAACTGCTGTTTCAGACCTGTGGTCCAATTTCTCTTCTTTTCTTCTTTGAATGACAGCATTTTTTTTCCAGATTGGACACTGCTTTAGTTTTCTCTAAGTTGGGTCTTTCTTCTTGCTACCACCAATTCTCTTGACAGTTTCCTGTCTCTGCATAACTGGTGATGCTTGGTCAAATGAGACTCAGTTGATCTTTTTGGCAACTGAGCTGGAAGAAGAATCCCAGCCCTATTTATGGGGGCTCACTGAGTTATAGTTGGGGATGCCTGATGATCAAGGGGTAAAATTATAATTACCTGCCTTGTTTTGATACTCAGAGATTTTATTGGTCAATTCTCTCTTACCATTACCAATTGCCACACAGTCAACCAATCAGATGAACCACACACACATTCTTGAATTTACAGGGAGAGATCATCCATCCTTACATCATACCACTGCAAGCAGTTATTTCTCCTCGAGACAGAGACCTTCGTCAGTCAAAATCCACTTATGAGATTCAGTGTCCAATATCTTAATATCCTTGGTTCATGGTCATACAAACATCATATTTTGGTGAGGATTCTTTCTGCTTCATGTGAATATCTAGAATATACCACCAAATATGACGGTGTTATTTACGTGTGGATTGGCAGTAAAGAACCAAAAACCAATGTAATCATTGGAAAATAATCATATAACTTATTTCTAGCCCAAACAATAGATATATGGAAACCTTTTCTAATAATGATTGTTGCCAAAGAATCAAATAAAAAGAAATCAAACGAGAAAAATGAGATTAATTATGATAAAATAGTAGTTGTTGTAGAAGGAAAAGTTGTCTCTTTGATACTTTCCGTGGTTGCGATAGAATTGGATACAGTTGGGAGAGGGAGAGTACAGCTGGCTCAGTCAATGAATGACTGAATGAATCTTTTCTCTTTTTTTTCTTCTTGGTCACTTGCACAGCATTTCTTCCATCAGGAACTTGGGTGAGCAGACAAACAGACCAGCTAATTTGCATATATACCAATTATATATTTAAATTCTAATTTCTCACTGCAATACCCATTCAAACACTTACAAGCACTTTACAAATCTCAATATCTTTTGTCTGAGATTCTGTTATCACTCCAAGTCATGATAATTCTTATTGCTGCAAATAAAGATATCTTTTAGGTATCTCCAAGTTTACTATATATTCTGTTCATAAGAAAAATCTAAGTGACTTAATTTTGCCTCTTTTGGGGAAAATTTTGAAAGAAAAAAAGAAACGTTTTTTTTCCAGACATCATCAAACAAAATAGATCACCCTAAACTATTATATCTTCTGGTATCACTTTTTTTCTATTTTTAGAATTATGATATATATATATATATATATATATATATATATGGTGAAATAATGAATTTGCTACATAAACACGTTTATGTTTCTGCCCTTTTGGGCTTCTTCAGGTGAATGATTTGATTTACCACTCAAAATCTTTATCAAAAAACATAATTCAATACACCATATGCAGGTATACAAAAATGAACCACCATAGCTATCTTATTCGTCACATTATTATCAATAGTAGTAGCAGTATTACTATCAATAGTATTAGTAATATCATACCCCCAGCCACTTTAAGCACAACCCAATCATCTTCTTTTAATTATCTTAGATAAATAGATGCCAACCCACCAAGAATATTAAGAGAATTAAACATAAACCACTAAGATACTACCACTTTGATAGCGACAGTTTTTCAAATTAAAAGTGTACCCTAACAATGGGAGGGGGAACTTAAAAGTAAGATGATGTATCTATTGAAACTAAAATCATCACATAAAAGCTGATAGATTAACAACATACTGATTAAAAAAAGTGTCTGAATCATGTCAAGTAATTTATAACAACCAGCCATAAATTCACTTCCTCTATGAGGGGAAATTATCAACAGAAATAAAACAAGTAAGCAAGAAAAAAAGGGAAAAAGAAATATAGATAGAATAGGACAGATCTTCAGACCAAGAAATTAGACCCCCACCTCGATAACAACCCAAATAGGGATTGGAATAAATCAAATCCTTCATCTGAAGAAGTTTGTGTTGCAAATCCATTATTTCACCTTATCTAAAGCTCTACTTTTACTTATTGTTGAATGTATGGAGCACTTAATACTTTGGTAAGAAAAAACAGGTGTCCATGACATCATAGAAACTATTAAAAAACTCAAATGGCAATGGGCTGGCCATGTTGCAAGAATGAAAGATATCCGATGGACATCACGTCTCACAACATGGATCCCCAGAGATCACATAGGAAACCGAGGCTGACAGAACACAAGATGGAGAGATGAACTAGACTGATTCAGGAAATACTGGCTCCGCATCGTCCATAATAGAGAATTGTGGCAAATCCTGGGGAAGGTCTATGTCCAATGACGGACATTAAAAGACTGATGATGATGATGAGATATATATATATATATATATATATATATATATATATATATAGTATAAAATAACATCCATGTACAATAGATTATGATAGTACCCTATATAAAATGATAAACTGCATGTATAATAACACCATCCTAAAAATAATGAGATTAAGTTTCATATCAAAATCATAGCTTGAGAGGAGGTAATGTTTGATCAACACTGCCGCGGTACCATGTTGATATAACGGTTTTGTTTTTAAATCCCTGAAATGGTTACATGGTAAACAACTGATGATCTCAACAGGGGAAAATCCACACACAGTACCATGATATCTAATTCTATGGAAAATATGAAACAACTGAAAAAATTACATGAATTACATTAACAAATATTGGCAAATAATTGACAGAAATTTCATAAATTTTTGGAAAAACAACTTCTTGATATAATACATAAAATCTATGTCATTTCTGTCAATTATTCTCCAATATTTGTTAATTAGTGTTTAAAGCTGTAAAGCTTTCCAGACTAATATATATATATATATATATATTACATATATATATATTACATATATATATGTAACCAGTTTATCAGTATGGATTATGATTAATCCAATAATACACGAGTGAAATAACAATATCAGATGGCCAATTGAACAAATGAGTCCTTTTACTTCAAGGTTTTGTTCCAAAGCTGGTTTTATCAAGAAATGTGACGGATAAATACCCCATTTTTCTGCATATCCTCCACATTTTTTCATAAACCTAGCTTGGGCAAAATGTCGAAAAATAAAAAATCATTCGTACATTTGGCCTCAAAAAATCCATGATTCGTCATCTGTTGTGACATGTTTGAAGAAACATGGGTCATATTTTGAATGGGATAACGTTGATTCACAATTGAGATGATAATGAATATTCTTACACAATCTATCTCAGTAATTTCTAGACAGACCATGTAAAATATAAACTGATAATTCTTTCTTACCTCAAATTCTTTCACAATGTCACACATATTGGTTTCATATTCATCTACTGGAATGTGCTGAAGGGGGTTGATATCTTTGTCCGCACAATCATTAGCACCAAGAAAAATGGTCACAAATGCTATGTCTTTGAGATCTTCAGAAGAGAGAATTCTGGGCAGAATCTTTTTACACCACCTACTATTGTATCCAGAGAATCCACGATTGATGATATCGCATTTTCTGATAAAGAAAGAAAAATGAAATATTTTCAGGGTGAGATATGACAAATTGTCAACATTAAATGTGAAAATGGAGAGTGGGAAGATTGTATTACACAAATCTTCCGATTGGGCAGGGCCTATCTGTTTTCCTTACTAAGCTCAACTCAGTACGGCACATGGCTAAACAAGGGTACAAAAATTATGCCTAACCTCCAAATCAAGAACACATTCCTGTCTTGAAAATCAGCATTTAAAATCCTGGCTGAATGGCAGTATACAATATATATGTATATATATACATATATCTTTTCCTGTTTCCTTCATCGCTAGTTATAGCCAACATTGACTGCCAACATACTCCTCCTCTAATATCAACAATAAATTTGAATTTGACTCATCGCAAGCTGTAACCTCTGGTATGGAATAACAATTTAAAAATTTTGGAATATTTAGTTCTGTCTTCCTGCCGGGTTAGCCTCATCCAATGCCCCCCCCCACACACACACACACACAGTTTTCTCTCCATTTCTGAACAAATTACAAGAGCTGATCTTGAAGAGGTAGTTGGCGGGGAGTAGTTTGGACTTACAGAAAGGATTGTAAAAATAGAAAATTAGTCAAGATGCGGACTCTCTTATAACATGATAGAAAATTATGAACCCTGACTTCTGTATCCCAACGGGTCGACAGTGAGCATCAGCCTCAAGGCAGGAACCCTTTACAGCTATCCCTAACCATTCATGTCCCAATCTTGAATATTTAATAGAAAATATCTTGGAAGTCCTGCAGTGTTCCCTGCGAAGGGCATGAGTTAAGCGTAATTTAATTTTCTGGCATCGTTTTTCATTTCGTAATCTTCATTGATCTGTTCCAGGTTAACATTATCAGTAATTTCCGGCTGAATCTTTTAGATGTGAGATCATCGTCATGTATAGATTTAAAAAAAATGTTGTCCTTATCTTGGTTCATCTTTTGAACACAACGTCTTGGCCGTTGTACTCCATGGACTTTATCAGGTGGGTTTCATAAGAGGAGAGGGTTCAGAATGCTGGGACGATGAAATGATCAGCAACATCATTATGCCCTGAGGATCTTTCCCACCCAAAAATAGATAGTAGAATGAGCACATTCTGCCTCTGTGCTTCAATGGGGGTCTCCTCATCTCAGCTTTACAAATCCTGGGATACAATGGCGGAAACATTGTGTTCAAGAGATGAACCAGATGAGGACAACAGTTTGAAAAAAAATCAATATATATTTTAAGCAATTGTCTCAAAAAAACTAAAAAAAAGTGAGACTTGAAAATCTTAAGATTCCAGAAATAGTCCCCAAGCCACAAGGGAAATTACATAGATGTATTCAAATAAGATTTTGCTACTAACTATTGCTTTTGCTCTAACAATTATCAAATCACTGTACCCCCAACCATCCTACAAGCCAAGTGGGCTACAGATTCTTCTTCTTTGCTCATCAGTGTGTGGATGTGCTTGTCTCTGGGGCACTCTACATCACATTTTTGGGGCTACCACCTTGAAAATAAGCACAAGTACATCACTAAGCAACATCTAAAACATTTTTTTTAAAGGTCATTTAGAAAATGGCAAAATTGCATTGAATCAACACATTCTTATGAGATCGCAGAGGTCAAGTCAAGACTGTTCATTACCCACTTGGGTAACTGTCTGGGATCACCAGGTGCCATATGCAGCAATAAAATTCTTCTACAGTCGTCTCAGCACATGCTCTGCTGTCAATCAACAGAACATCTTCTCAAGCTCGGACCAGACAGTGCATCCGGTCCTCTCAAGAACAAGTTGTACCACAGATGACACATGACTCTCCCAGGAGCCACCATAGGTGTATGATTGAATGACTATAATCATGGTCCTCTGGAACCAACAATGCCCAAGTCTTGTGCTGATATGATTTTAGAATAATTTTAGATAAAAGATCTATTTTTTTGTGCACACGCAGTCACACTTTGGGGGCTACAACCTTGAAAATGTGCATGAGTGGACCCTAGGTACCATTTAAAAACATTTATTTCATTTTTTTTTTTCAAGTCTTTTTAGGTGTCTCTATGATTATTTTGGACCAGCAATGCCCAAATCTTTTGCAAGTATTCTTTAGATAATTATAGATAGAAGATCTATTTTTTTCAGATAATTTCAGATAATTATTCAAATAATCAGATCTGGTACACACTCATTCGGTGACTTATCTATATGAGGTGCAGATATTATTTTTTCTGAAACTAAATTACTGCTTGGAATAATTGGATCAATAACCCCAAGTTGTTCAGACAGCAGTTAACAATGTCTTCCATAATAGAGAAAAAAATCATCCTTTCTTAATAGCTTTCAACCCACTGGCAATCTTTCAAGAAATATTTGGCTTTCAAGCTACAAATAACAAAATAATTTGGTCAACTTGTTTTCAACATTTCTCATCATTCACTGGGTAAAAAAATGTGGTAATTACCTTTTTGTCCTGAATATCACTCAAACAAAACACATCTAGATCACTGAAATAATATCTGTACCTCGCCTGAATGAATCGCCATAGCCGGCACATGCACCAGAACTAATTATCTGAAATCATCTCCAAAGATGGATCCTTCATCTAAAATCATCTCAAAAGATAGATCCTTTATCTAAAATCATCTCAAAAGATAGATCCTTTATCTAAAATTATCTTAAAAGATAGATCTTTTATCTAAAATTATCTAAAAAACAAGATTTGATGATTGTTGGTTCAAAATTATTTTAGAGAAAAAAAAAACACTAGTGAAAAAAAAAAAAAAAAGAAGAAATTTATATGGTAGTGGTGTATACTGTACTCGTGAAAATTTTCATGGTTGCAGCTCCCGAAATATGATCAGGGACACACACCGATGAGTGAAGAGAGAAAAATCTGTAGCCTGTTTGATCTGGTTGACCATTTGTGGGGCTACAGTAATTTGATTGATTTAATAATTTAATTTTCAATTGTTTTTAAATCTATGTTTCCTATGATTTTAAACTTCATAAAAGGCATACATGTACATAAACAAAAATGAACAACAAATTCACTCAAGTTACAAAGTTGTCATATCACTGCCATAACATTTTATAAGGCAAAATAAAGCTGTGCACACAGAAGATATACAGCAAAAATTATATTGCTACAAATTTTCATTCTAGTTGTTCCAAAGAAAATCTTCCAAAACACTCTTACAATTGGTAATCCATCCAAGTAATCAGTTTCAAATTGATAAACACCTTACTATAAGTCACCAAATGTCTGCCTGTGTTAGCAAAACTCAAGAATGGCAAGAGCTATTGTGACCAAATTTTCAGTGGTTATTAATTGGACATCTGAGCAGGTATTTAGCAAGTAAGTTTTTGAAAATTCCCCCTTATAAGTTTTTAGTGTTGGTTCAGTTTACAATAAAAATTTATGCTGAATAGGTCCCTTAGTTCCTAATTCCCAACCAGTTCTGGCTCCATTCCCACTTACATAAAAATTTACAATTACTTTAATTCATGAAATGTCTGTCGGTTTGTCTGTGTTAGCATAACTAAAAGACAGAGTTATGGTACAAAAATTTTTGTGGTTATGAATAGGATCTCAGGGAATGTTTTTCATATATATCAATCAATGAAAATTGCAAAAAATAATGTGGGGTCTGCTTTTGCCCTCTCTCCATTATTGATCAGACTTCTGTAATGTATATAATATTAAAAATCTGATTCCGTTTATCTGTATGCAACCTCAAAGTAGACCAGAGGTATAGAATTAAGGGACCGCTTGAAAAAAATAGAAATTGTTTTGGTCTCTTATTAGGACCAAATATTCCAATTCGGCATTCTGAGAGAACCAGTTAGGAAAGTATATAGAAACTTATTGAGAGTTTTTTGTATTCATCAAATTTACAGGAAACTAAGAAAGCCGATAAACTTACCTTTGGAGAAAATCTGCAATGAGAGCCACCCAGCAACCATCATGGCTAAAACCATACTGAAAGAAAAAAATTTCTTTTAAAATACACTGAAGACCAGTTATAATGCAAAAGTCAGGGTCCATAATTTTCTACTATGTAAGTTTTCTGCCCACCTCAAACGGTTAGTTGGCAAAAAAAAGAGAGAGAAAAAATTGTTGCAAAGAGAGACAGAGAAAACACCCTAGAGGAAAAGGAATTACCATAGCAAGAATAGTGAGAAAGAAAAGATGTGGTAGAGAGAGTGGGAGGGAACCTACTGGAGATCTCCCCCCTCCAACCAGTAACAATAATTAAAATGATCCCACCAATTTATCAGTTTGGGGAATATTAATATCATTAAGAATACATCTCTCTCTCTCCTATTGGTTCATTAGGAAAAATAAAGTCACCTCTAGAGTAAGAGTTTGACAATGTTAGTTATCTTTTGTATCAGATGAAAGGGAGGAGGGGCATTTAGTTTAGCTGAAATGTTTTTTATCTGATTCATTTCCTTTTTAAAGTTGGTGTAACCTGTGCATAACATTTATTAAGGGTCTCCTTACTTCAATATTTAGGTACAATTTTAAAGGCCAAATTTACTGTTTTGAAAAATTGGAGTCCATGCAATAGAAACTACATTACTTCTGTTTTTTTTCCTGAAAGGCTGTTTCTCCTAACAGAGATTGGTTGCCTTCCTTGGTAGACAACTTGGATGATAGATTTTAGAGAGATGCCAGGAAAATTCAAAAAAATAAAGTTATTGAACAACCATAGCATCAAATTTAGAGCCATGTAAAAAATTGCATCAAAAGATAAACAAATTCAAAATAAATTCTATTTATGACATCACTAGTGTTTTCCACTGGAAAACATTCAAAATAGAGTAAAGAAACATCTTCTTGAGGCCCAAAAAGGGTAAAAAAAAGATTTTTTTCCAAAAATAAAAAAAAAAAACATTCTCAGAGGACATTTAGTAGAGTACTGATGCCAATTTTCAAGTTTATAGACAAAACAGTATGGCTAGGAGGACTGGAATACACAAACACATGCACATATAAACAAAGGATGAACCATTTGCCATTTTTGATAGCGACAGTTTTTCAAATTAATAAAAAGAATTAATAGAAATGTGACAGAAAATAGAGTTTAGAGTGAGAGAGAATTCTAAGGCAGACGCGTAAAACCTTCATCAGAAACAGTTGCATTCTTTTCTATGGCTTGATATGAAGATATTTACAAAGGAAGTGAATGAAGGGGAAGAAAAAAAAAATTGCTGGATCCTTTCCAAAATTGAATCATTTTTCAAAACCTCATGGCTCCATCTTCCACAAAATTTCATTGAAAAATCACTGAGAACTTTTGGAAATGTTTTGTGGACAAACTTTGTTGGCAGAGATATAAAATCTTCACCTGTTTCCAAATTATTAAGCATTGAAGCCAGACAAGGTTGGGTCAAAACTATTGGGGGCATCATAGCTTGGTTCCTTTGCATCATAATGATTACATACTATATATATATATATATATATATATATATATATTCAGAAAATCTTCACCTGTATCACTAAAGATGACTTGCTTTAGAAAAACCACCATAATTCCCAAACTAGTAAGATCCACTACACTTGCTGCATATGTAATAAATCTCAAAATAGTGGGCTATCAATTGGTGAAAACACCAAAGTCCTACCTTCATTAGTTCTCTCAGTTATTACACTTCAAAAAGCATGATGTATGGGCTGAACGAGGTCGGGTGTTTTTTCATAATCTAATTGAATCCTAGAAACACATTACCGAATGGTGAAAACAGCATGCTTGTATCTTTGATAGTTTCCAAGATATGGGGTAGTTCTGTGACCAATATATTTGATAAGAGTGGCCTTGTTTATGGCTCAGTCGCAATAAAGCAAATTAAAAGTCAGTTCAACATGACTTCACATTTACTTTAATTGGTGACAATGAGAAAACTAAAATAAAGTGGCTGGGTCCATGTAAATTCTTAACACAAACATCAAAAAATATGATAAATTGATTCTAATATTCAGCAAGATTATGAGAGCCAGCACACACATAAAACTGAAAAAAACTAGGATAATTTGGAGATCCAAAGTGACAGGTCTGTCCCTGTAAAACAATTTTTACAATGCAAAAATGAAATTTGCTATATACTGCTTAATCCTTTTCATAAAGCGTATCACTTATTCTGTCTGTAAAACTAAAAATAAATGAAAGCTATCAGATTAATTTTTCTATAGATTTCACTTGTAGACTTGTTTAGCTTAGCTTAATATTTTCTGGAAAAGGCTTTACAGTAAATCTTCTTCTGCAGTCTCCTGTAATCATTTCAGATTTTCACATAACTTCCAAATGTTTATTATGCATATGTAGTTGTATAGAAACTCCTGTTTATTCCAATATTTATCAAGTCTATTCTTGAAAGAATTCCTTCTTCTTTAGAACACACTATTTCATTAGGTAGACCATTTCATATCTGTACTATACAGATATTAAAACTATATTTTCGTATATCCAGTCTGGCTCTTGGTTGGAACATTTTCTGGTTGTCCCTCTTGTTTCCTATTCTCTGTTTATCATCTTCCCACTTCTTGATGAAGCTACTTTCTGTTCATCTTTCAGACTTCTGCCATGTCTCCTCCTACTGTCGTATAGCTAAGAGTTGGTAGCTTCAGTTCACAGGGGGCGCTCTTCACAAGCTTGATTTGCCTTTCCAGAAACTTGTCTCATCGCTTTCCTTAGAACTACCAACTCTATTAACTTACTGATATTTCATTCAATTTCACATGCATAAAAATCAGGAATGAAATATACTCTAGGAGTAACTTCTCAAAATGATCAGATTACTACGATGTTGGTAATGTCATGTGTTAGCAAGAATGGAAATTCGGTTAGATAGAATAAAGACAACAAAATGCTTGGTATGTTCCCCTTTATCTGGTAAGAGAAACAGATTATAATGAAAACAAAGCCAGACTCTGCTTGCTTCTGCGGAAGTGACAATATCACTCTTTTTTCTTCTAAACCTTATTGACAGATAACAAAATCCTATTTGCAGCTATATATATCTGTAAAAGCCACCGCCACTCGGCTGCTGCTGCTAAAAGCCATTTTTCTCTCAGTAAACCAGAAATATCGAATCACTGTAACCCCACAAATGGCACGACCAACCAGCCAGGAAGGCAACAGATTCTTCTATTGTTGCTTGTCTTTGTGTCTCTGGGGTCTCTTATACACATTTTTGGGGCTACAACCTTAAAAATCAGCATGATTACATCACCATTTAAAATGGTTCTTTTTGGACCAACACTACCCAAATCCTGTGCTGGTATTTTTTCAGATAACCATTGCAATCAAAGATGGTGAAGAGTTCTATACTTTTTTTTTTTATTGCAAGTGTTTGTATGTTCCAGCACTCCTGGCCATATCGTTTTGTCTGCAGACTTAAAAATTGGCATCAGGACTGAACTAGACCCCTTTTAAAAATGTTATTTTTTTTATTTCTAGAAAAAATCTTTTTAACCTCCAGAATCTAGATATTTCTGGATGTTTTTTTTACTAATTTTAGATGTTTTATTGTGCAAAACGCCAGTGATATCATTAATGGAATTTGATATTCTGACCATAATTATCCACTGATGAAATTTTTTTTTTACATGATTTCAAAATTTGACGCTATGGTTATTCAATTACTGACTGATAGCAAGTTGGTTTTACTGTTATTTTTAACCAACCTATCGTTTTCAAAATATGACAACATACTTTCAAATTTTTGTAGGGGAATAAAATCAGGATTGACAATTTAGATTTTTTTTTAATTTAATTCTTTGAATTTGAGAGCAACTCCTAGAACCGCAAAATTGAAAAATCACATCTAAATTGTACAGACTGAATAAAAGAGGAAAAGAAAGCAAAGTACTAGGTTTTCTCATGGTAAAGCATAGCATACTAAAAGAAAAAAAATTGTCCGACTTATGACCATTTTGAGATACGACCAGCCAGTCAGAACTGAATCTGATTGTAAATTGGGGAGTAGTTATAATTCCTTATTTGAGGAATTTGTATTTTACTTTCTAATATTTATATAGATGGGATGAATATATAGAAATATAAGTATCATGAATTTTATCTGTAATAATAGCTTCTCAGAATAAACACATTCTTCAGAGATTTACCTAGCTTTTTTGAGCTCACTTTTCTTTCTGGGATTAATGGAATATTGAGAAGCATGCAATGTGCACATGAAAGAATCATGCTCAAACTTACATGAAGAGATCACAAGATAGCACAGTATATCAGGGGAAAAACAGGAGTCCGAGACATCATAGAATCCTCTAGAAAACTCAAATGGCAATGGGCTGGTCATGTTGCAAGAATGGCAGACAACCAAGAGACATCACAACTCACAACCCAGATCCCCAGAGATCAAATGCAGAACCAAGCCAGGCAAGATATGAGATGGCGTGACAAACTAGACAGATTTAGAAAATATTGGCTCCGTGATGCCCATGATAGAGAGATGTGGCAAATCTTGGGGAAAGTCAGTATTCAATGACGGACAATAAAAGTCTGATGATGAATGATGATAGCATATAAACGCTTCAGAAAAAAAAATTGTCCGACTTACAACCGTTTTGAGGTATGACCTGCCAATCGGAACTGAGCCCATTTATAAGTCAGGGAGTACTTGTATTTCTTCATTTTTTATTTTAATATATGTTTTAATATATATATAAATATATTTTACTTTCTACTATTTATATAGATAGGATGAATATATAGAAATTAAATATTATGGATTTTATCTGTAATAACATACAGTGCCTAAACACATTCTTCAGAGATTTACCTAGTTTTTTTTTAGCTTAGAGTAAAGTAAGAGTTGAAAATAGCAAATAAATAGCTCTAACATGATGGAAGAAAAAATGCAGATAATTTCATAAATTTACATTAACTGATAGAAAAACTGATTGAGAGGCAAATGCATAGCAAGAGTTGTCATCTAGATTCGTAATAGAACCCGAGTGAATAATGTAGCATCTTGAGCAGACGTGAGATTGATAAAATTCAGGTGTCATACACTGAAGTGTTAACGTACTGTGAGTATGCATTGACAGGTTCAATAACAACACATCTCTTTTACATATTGATCTGGAGTCAAAAAACCATTAGAACCGCAGCTATGCTTTGTGCACAACCAGATAAGCGTGACTGGTAGTTTTTATTCACTCCAAGAGTAATGAAATAATTTTTTTTTTTTTTTCCTGAAATAGAAATTTATATAATCCTTACAATTTTGCATGACCCAGCAGGTAATATTTTACATGTTCTTATTATTTACCGTTGCTATTATCAAATACACTACTGTACTCATTCAAACCAAATTATTTCATCTTGGTTTCAACTCGTGTCAAAATATCTATTTTAAAATTGTTCTCATGTAATCGTTGGAAAAAAAAAATGCTAATTTTCAAAACAGGAAATTAAACATGGTGGAAGATGTGGAAGATCATACAATGTTTCCATTAGTAAATGATTCAAAGCTGGCTTTTTACTACCGTTTAGGAAGCATTTAGTTTTCTTCCCAAAAAGGGAATTTCTAAAAGATATACTTATGAATCTAGAAAGCACTCAGAGAGTGCACACTTTTGTCAACGTTGCTATCAGTAATTGAAAACAGCATGGAAACTGGGATGTACGGGAATTAATTGTACAAGGATCCACTCCAAAATTTAATAAGTTCTTCTTGGCCAATTGTCAATACCTCCACTTAATTCCATAGAAATTCATGGACAACTATTGGAGATATTGTGTAGACAGTCATAAGCATGCACTTGAAAGTAATTTATAAAAAAATGAAAAAAAAAAACTCTTAATCCAGAAGATATTCCTGGATCTGCCCCAAAATTTTACCTCCTTTTTCTGACACCGTTGTCCACTCTTACACAAAATTTCATAAAAATTCATCCAATACATACATCTCATTTCAACTTTATTGACAGAGGTAAATAGACAAAATTCTTTTGTTTCTTTAATGTATAAAAATAAGCAGAGGAGCAAATATCAATACGGTTCTAATTCAAAAGATATCTGGACTTTCTGTAAGGAGGTATAAACACAATTTTCACCGGAAAATCGACATCTGAGAAATATTAAAATCTGGCAAAAATCAGCACATGATCTGATTTGAAAAAAAGATTTTTGATATTTATTTTTTAAAGGAAGAATTTAGAAAAAATAATTTTTTATTCTATATACTGGAAGAAAAGAAAGATTTTTTTTGATGATTCAAGTTATCTACATTTTGCTGTTTTCATTGATTTTTACACACCTAACAGATAAATCCTTCAAAATATTATGAGCACAGGAACTGCTTGAACTTGAGCTTAATTGATGGAAATTGACAAAAAAATCTTTTTTCTTAAATACTGAGATAAAAAAATCAAATAAGACTAAAAGAATTGCTGAGAAGAAAAATATCTTACCTAATTTTTGTGTTTATCAATTCTGAAAGTATGACTCCGAGTTAGAGCAATTCAGAAAGCTTTTCTAAAAAAAGGTTTATGTAATATCTCCAGGGATTTACATGTTAAATGTGTAAAAATCGATGAGAATAGCAATGTTCAGATAAGATAATTCATCAAAATGATTAGAATCATATGAAAAAAAAAGAAATTCTGATATTTGGAATTAATAATTTTTTTTTCAAATTCATGAATTGAAGGAGCGGAAATTTTATAAAAATTGAATGATAAACTGATTTTTGTCAGATTTTAAAATTTCTTAGGTGTCGATTTTCTCGTGAAATAGCGTTCATATTGTTCATACCTATCTATTCGCAATACCCACACCTTACATGAAAGCAACAGGATCTATTTCTACAATAATCTCAATAAATGTAGTACATGCAAGCTGTTTAAAGTTCATAGCCATCAAATTTTATTTGTCCTAAAAACTTTCAAATTCATTCAACCTGGTCTGTCACAGCAATACATAACACTGACTAATGGCAAAGTACCTTTTTTGTGGAAGCTAAAAAACAGCAGTGCAATATTTTCATCTCATGGGTTATTATAATAGATCAGCCAGAAGAAAGCCACTTCTAAAAAAAGTTGAACATGCAGTAGAGAAAACAGTGGATAACTAAGATGGTGGACAGACTTTCAGATTTTTGGCAAAGTGTCATCCTAATTGGCTCAATTTTCAAAACCAAGAGACAGACCCGCAAATTGAGAACCATGCAACGTGCACATGAAAGAATAATGCTGGGCCTCACATGGAGAGACCACAAGACAGCACAGTACATCCGGGAAAAGACAGGAGTTAGAGACATCATAGAATCCATAAAAAATCTCAAATGGCGGTGGGCTGGCCATGTTGCAAGAATGGCAGACAATCGATGGACATCATGACTCACAACATGGATTCCCCGAGACCACATGCGCAACCGAGGCCGGCAGAATATTAGATGGAGAGACGAGCAGGACAAGTTCAGGAAGTACTGGCTCTGCAACACCCATGATAGAGAAGTGTGGCAAATCCTGGGGAAGGTCTATGTCCGATGACGGACGTTAAAAGACTGATGATGATGATGATGAAATGATTATGAACCAGAGATTGCCAAGTCAAGAATCTTGTGTGAACTACGTTCAACACAACATCAAAAGTAGTAGACCCTCTGGTTTTAGCATGGGGATGCATGAAGGACACTGGTTATTCAGAGAAAAATTCATTCTCCTTCAGGGGAAGACATCCCAGTATTCTTTGAAATTTAGACAATAACTGATATTCTAATGGAGGTACACACCATAAAGCGAAGACCAGGTGGGGTAGGAAACTATAGTCAAAAAGACACAATTTAGAAGGATCTGAATGAAACAGAGACAAAGATTTATAATAAGGATGGCTAGGAAAAACATACAGTATTGACAGGAACAGGAAAATTCTTTTGCTTTCAAAGAAAAAGTTAACTGGAAAGTCTTTTGGTGGTTAAATATTTTAAAAAATTGCAAAAATTAGCAGATACAATTAAACTTGGTTAAACTAGTGGAAATAGCTTATCAAGTTCTCCTCCTTGCTTTGTTTGTAATAGTTGTCATTAGATGACAAAATTTTGACAAATCAGTTGTTGCCAACCCCCATGGGGAGAAAGTGAAGATGGACTCTTGAAAATTACTTGGGGGGTCCTTATAAGAGCAAGAGGGGGTTGGAATTTTTTTCAAAAATTAAGTGGAAGGTAGGCAACATTCATAGCTAAGTCAGTCTTCTAAAAGAATCTTACAGAAGATGTCTGGGTCATTTAGGATCACGGAATTGCTTTATGTTACACAGGTTCCTGGGATTGGTATCATGTGGGGCTCCCATTGCTGGGAATGGGCCGAACTACCAAAGTTACAATTTCAGGAGGAAATAAATGTATATGTACCTTCAAGTAGTTAAACTAAAATAAATAAGTTTAACTTTGAAACATTTTGAAATTGAAAGCTAATATCTTTGATTCGTTCAGCTTACTATATACATTAAAGAAACAGGTCTGGTTAGTCACTCACTAGAAACAGTCATGCAACTAACATCTTTTGGCAGCATGCAATGTTGGGGGGGGGTCGATTCAAAATTGGAAAAAGGGGTGATCAATGAATAAGCTACATCTCTCACATATTGTTAAGGAATGATCACTAAAAAAAGTAAGAATTTTCAAAACATAAGTATGAATGCTTACACAATGTAAAATATCAATTTAGCATAAACTTACACTGCAAATTAAACCCCTTGGGGGATGGGCTTTTCAAAATATAAAAAAAATGTTTTGTAGACATATTGAAGAGTGTTTGAATTTTCCGCCAGACCAACTTGAAAACTGAAGAAACCTTTGTTAATAATTTTGGTCGACAGTTTCTGACAAAATCATGATGGCTGAATTCACATGAATTTGCTCGCATTTCTGCATAAAATTCTTTTAACATAGGCCAAAGGGTTTTTTCTGTAAATTCCTCTATGGTTACATAGCATTTATGTATACATTTATAAATCTAGCTCAATCAATAAGACAGCCCCCTAGCAATCAATTGGTTGTGAGTTCAAAATTACAATAGGGAAATGTGGATTTTACTTACGTACCACATAAACGGTGTGGAGGTCTTTATAAGCAGGAGGGGTGGGGGGACAAAAAAATGAAAATAAGTAAGCCGGGGGAGGGTAAGGGGGGGGTGAAAAATAACACAAGACTGATACATGAAGTACTGTTTGAGACCAATTTGAGGGGATTTGCTAAGATAATCAAGGCTCAAGGAAAAAAGGTTTTCTTGGATAAAGGAAAATATGAAAATAGAGAAAAATATTTGCAGAGCAGAGGAACATGAGAAATTTAATAAAAAGAGGGCGGATGTTCTAATAAGGTCTGGGTGATCTGGGAAAAAATAAAAAATATGCAGGGAGCATGTTTATTTGGCACCCGAGAGCATTGGTTTACACCTGTCATTTTGATGAAGATTGTTCTTGTTACAGTTGAAAAACAAAGTCAACTCCAGACTACGTACTAGAGTTTGGCATTATTAAAAAAAAAAAAATTAGAAAGGTAATTTGGCTTCAGTAAAAACTATAATCAAATTTTAACCCAATTCCTATTTCAAATCATAATAATGATAACAATTAGTCCTCTCAAAATCTGACAAAATCTAAGATGATGATATCAAGAAAAAAGTAAAGACTTACAAAAAGCAATTTTTTATTTCTACCCTCTACATTTTTTTAATATGGTACAGTACTCAACACTTATGAATTCAGTTCAGTGTTAAAACAATGTCTTTAAGATGTAGGACTGGGCGATACGGACAAAAATTCATATCCCGGTATTGTCAGGCTCAATACAAATATACGATAGTCAGAGCCACACGTGATTCCAGAAAAACTTTCATTAAAACAAACTGAAATCAAAATTAAATAAATAAAAAGTAGGCATGATAGAGAAATGTGTCGGATCCTGGAGAAGGTCCATGTCCAACGACAGACGATAAAAGTCTGATAATGATATCTCTGTGAACGTAGCTTTTCCAATTATGAGAGGAAGACAAAAACTAAAACTAAAAATGTAAATAGAACAAAAAATAGATTTCTAGTGAGGTAGACATTTGACGGAACTGTGAAAGAGAAAAGGGTGGGTTTGGGGTGCATGTGCAGAGGGAAGGTGTGAGTGGTTTTGCAGGTACAATTTTGATGGGGGACATGCAAGCCCGAGAAAGAAAGGAGCTAGATCTAGAGTTGAATTGGCATCATTGTGGCTATATCGGTGTGAACAGTATTGCTCAATCATATAGTATGTTTGAAAATATACTGGTATATCATGTCAATATACTGTCCAACAGTATGAAGAAACAGGGTATATAGATTGATTTTAAAAGCTGAGGATGTAAAAACTACCATAAATCATCTGCAAGAAAACTTGACCGATAGCTATGATACACCACCTCTATAAATTCTTCAGTGAAGATAAAATTCCTAACAAGGTCTCACTAGTGAGGAATTGAGAGAAAAAAAATTGATTTTATCTTATCGAATTGTCTGAAACAAAGTAGGTATGTCAATGACTCTTCACAAAGTTATAGACAATAATCTTATCTTGTTCTCCATCTAGAACAGGGTTATTCAGCCATTTTTTTATCAACACCTCCTTGGACATATTTTAAATCAATTAAAGCATCCTACCGCCCTTCTTACATAAAAATTAGTTTTCTTCAGAACTAACAACCACCCACTTGAAATCACAAATTGCCCACTTGTAGGTAGCACTGCCTATGTTGGAGACCCCTAATTAAAAGAAATGCAAAGACAGTTTTACAAAATAGTTAAGGGTTTTCTTACAAGTGATAAATCAGTATATAATAACAGAAAAACAAGGTGAAGCATTTAGTTACAGGTGAGACAAACTTGCACCTATGATGAGAGTCCAGATTCATGGCTCATATACTGATACTCTTTAAAGAGACAATTACACTAAACAGTTCAGTTCTATACTGTACTTGGAGAGAGATGAGAAATCTTTTAGAAAAAGTCCAGACAGGAACGAAATAAGTACCAGAATTCTTAAAAAGGGGTTAGAAGAATTAGTTGAAAATATTGGAGGGATTGGGGAAACTTGATAGAAATGTTCAAGATTACGTGTGGTTTAAAATTAGTAGAACCTAACATTTTTTTACAGGAAGGGAGTACACTTGACCAAGGGGCCACACATTTGGTATAAGTAAATTAAAATAGATTGAATATCAGAAAATTCTTTCGGTCCCTCTGGCAGAAAAAAAACCCAGGGACTATCATTCACTACAGGTGTCTGTCATCGTCATTGTTGTCTCCTTTTTCTCATTCAGGTAGCTTTGTTTCCTTAATACATTTCAATGAAATTTTAATAAATAGGCTTGTGGAGAGATTTTCCCAGGGATATGGTGAGTTATAGCCAATCCAATTGTTTTTTTTATATCATATAAACAAAAACATTGTTTTTGTTTACGATTGAGGAAATTCCTCAAAATGTAGACCAATTTCACTGAAATTTGAATATAAAGTTAACCCAGGAATAACAAAGTGAGTTATGGTTGATCCAATTGTTTGTTTACATTTTATATGTAAATAACCATGAGTCAACATGCAAAGACTATTGAACTTTGGAACTGCAGAACCAATTAGAATAGAAATAGTTATACAGGTTCTCAGGCACCTTATTTCTAAAAATAACGTATTTAAGAATTTTATGTTTGAGTAAAAATTTTTTAATCAGATATCTCAAAGTTAACGATCCTGATAAACAACTAATTGCACACAATATTCAAATTTGACACAGGTACTCCAAAAGACAGTATCTTACTTTGATTGATAATTAACTGTCCGAACCCACAAATTGATATCAACATTTTTTGAAAACATTCTTTAGATGATTCACATATTCTTCCCAGCTGTATTATGATATTTTGGTCTGGATTCTCTGAACATGAAAGCATATTTAGGACCATACGGGATACATGCTTGTTCGATTTCTATTTCATCCATCTGCATTGGTACTTTTCACTACATTTTCCAAAGATTTTTGAAAGAAAAGAAAATCGTGCTTTTTTTGTTGTTTTTGTTACTGTTGTTGCTTATGAATGGATGTTTAAAAAGAATTGATATTATGGAATGCAAGACCCTTTAGAAGGTAACAAAAGATATCATAAATCCAAAGAAGCTCAAAGCAGTCATCCAATACAAGATATTTAGAAATATTTCAATGCTATATCAACAAAGTAACTCTTCAATCGAATACATGAAAAATATTCTTGTCTAAGTCAGAACCATCAGCATCGCAATCTTCAAAGCCATCTTCAATAACAGCATCTGCGGCTGCATTTGTACATAATTCACCACAATAGTTGCTACAAGCAGCCATACACTTGACTCCATTTTTTCAACACGAGTAGGCTGCTGTTCCACACAGGCTTTTCAAAGACATTCTACATAGACATCTCATATCTTTTAGCAATCACTCTGGTACAGATTTAGCATAGGTTTGTTTTGGAGTCATCCTGCCATTTTCATATTCCTATACCCAATCTCTGACATTCAAAATAGTCAAGTCAAGATACGTTCATAAGCAAAATTGAAGTTGGACTTTCAAAGAATGATACTGAATTTTTAGAGCAGTTTGGAGTAGCTTCTTGGGTTGGAGTAAGGACAATATAGTTACCATCCCCAAATACCAATACCAATTTTTACTATGGAATCACTGAACTTCACTCCATAGCCGAAACAGAAGAAGATGGGACTCAACAACTAAAGACGCTTCAGTCTTGGACAGAAGAAAACTCTGTTTTACTGACTTCCTCATTATGCTATCCTTAAACAATGATGTTGGTTCCGGCATCAACTCTAATTTAAACAAACCAACTATACCATCATCAGGTCCCAAACAGCAAATTAGACAAGTGATATTGAGATATCAGTGCGAAACGTTATAAGACGCAATACTTATATCACGTTCTGATCTTTTGATCTTGGCATCTTCAATACAATCATTATCAGGTTTTCAATGGATATTTCTCCAAACATTCACTGTCTCATTCCAATTCATATGGTCTTCGTCATCTGCAATGAGGTCAGTTATCAGACACTTCAATGAAGAATATGAAGTGTCAGTGGGCTCATGCAAATCAAACCAATTACACAAAGCATCATTGTTTGATTTCATTCCACTTCAGCCTAATTCAATATGTTGCCAACTTATTTGATGTTGCAAACCAGTCAGTACTGACATTGCGTTGTGTACACAGACACACCTACGCATGCTATTAGTCAACAGAACTCTTCCCTCTCTTGTTAATCCTCATCAGCTCTTCAAAATTCTCATTAAAACTTGCTTGACAATTATATCTGTTTACAGGTCTGCTCAAAATCTATCATAATGACACTCAGTATGGTACCCATGGTACAAAATTTGTGTTTACCCAAGTGTACTCTATGGGTGGTTGCAAAATGGTCTGAAGATATAATTAGGCATTCTTACACTCATTTATTCAGCCCATCTATTATTACATTGGAAACACACATTAGGGAACTTTTCACGAATGGGAAGAGTTATGGCTAGCACAAACTCACTTCCATCTGGACGGGTTTTGTTGTTAAAGCAGAGCTGATGACAAATGAAGCTGTTTCCTTTCCGATCAGATTTTCGAACAGATCTTCTTACAGCTTTTTTCACTTCAGTGCTACTGGTTCCTTGGTCGATACTCATACTATTTCTCTTCATCTTGTTACAGGCACTTTTTTGATAAGCATGGTGAATCTTTACATGAGTGTCACTAGCTTGAGCTTCTAACAGATACTCTCACAAGATTCTATCTCCCCACCATAGTTCACTAATGTCCGGATGTCTTTACCAATTTCCAGTGAACTTTTCAATCTAGAGTCTAAATCCTTCCATTCCACACAGCAGAGCTCGCCCATTAAATATGGTTCTGCACCCAGATCTTCAACAACCAAAGATGCACATGCAATATTTTTACTCTGAAGTTGGTCTTCTTGAGATAATATCACTGTATTCACTCATTAAATATACCAAGTGTCAAAGCCCAGCATCAAAATTAATGATTTGGAAAATCTTTCAAAGTTGTCTGAGAAAGATTTATAGAAGGAATGTTAGACACATAAGAAGTAAAAATGTACAGTATTGACAGGAATAAGAAAATTCTTTTGTTTTCAAAGAAAAATTGAACTGAAATGTCTTTTGATGATATAAAATTTTAAAATCGCAGAAATTAGCTGATATAATTAAACTTGGGTAACCAAGTTCTCCCCCTTGCATTATTGAATAGTTGTCTTTTGATGGGAAGATATCAACAAATCTATAGTTGACCCCCTACTGGTAGGATTAGAAAGAAGAGAGTAAAGATGGACTTTCAAAATTTAATTAGGGGAAGGGGGGTCCTAATAAGAGCAGGCTGGTGGGAAATTTTTCCAAAATTAATAAGCAGGTTATTCTGTACATGTGAGTTCATCAATAAGTCTATAGCCTGATATGTAGTTATTTGCTGAAAACTATTTTCCAAGAATTATATTTAGTATAAAAATATATGTACCTCATTTTTATTATTGAAAAATCATATTTCACCATGAACATTTTTATTCTTACATTTGTTTAATGGAATGAGAAAAGCAATACAACTAATATTTTTAAAAGTATTTAGAAGATTACTGTCAGAATTGTCATAGAATCGCTATTTAGTTATAATTGATGAGAAAATCTTGTACTTGAAGCTAGAATCGTCATTTTGTTAATCATGGTCAATTAACTGAAGTTCATTACGCAGATATGCAGGCCCTTGGTTGGATTCTTCCAACTGCTTCTGGTTATCATTTCAAACCCTTTCTTATAGCAAATCATCCCTTTTTCCTTCCATTTCTTTTCCTCCTACATTTCTGCTACCTCCTCTTAACTTCCATCTAGGCTCCCATATTCTTCTACTTTTCTATACTTTTTTTATTTCTCTTTTGCATATACTTAATCTCCCACTTTCTTACTTCCATTCAAATTCCTTTATTTTTTACATTTTTTCCCTTTTTCTGCCCATGTTTGATTTTCAATATTAACAAAACATCCTTAATCTCTTTTGAATTAGGTACCATTATCTAAGAACAACAGAGATTCAAGACCATTATCTTCTCTAACCGGATCACATACACCCACAGATTTTAGGTTACTTAGTGTGGGAAAATGTATGCAGACACACACACACAGAGCATACATATGCACGCACACACACACAGAGCATACATATGCACACACACACACACACAGCATACATATGCACGCACACACACACACACATATATATAAATAACACACACACATACATATTCCCACATACACAAAATTTAATAACAATAGATCGAATGATATTTTCGTTTTTTGAATATTTTAATATTTCTAAATGATAACTCATTTAAATATCCCCAAACAATTTTCATTTTTCATGAAAAAAGTCAATTCGTAAATTTCTTATTTCACCACCTCATAATAACATCAAAATTGTATGAAGTTGATAATTGCCAGATATGCAAGTCAGCACAAAAGACAGTGCAGTGTTGAGTTTGAAATTGTTTAGATCAGAGTTTCTCGAGAAACCTCATAGAAATAAATTCAAAAAATAGATTACAGATTTTTTTTCATGGTTTTATAAATTATCTCCTATGACTTTCGCTCTTTAAAATACATTTTGCATCGATCGCAACCAGCCTCTTCAATTCAACCAGAAAACATCAATTCATTTTTTTTTTTTTTACAGTTTTATCCTTCATCTCCATTACATTGCCCTTAAGTCAACAAATCAGACGAGAGAATAGAAAGAAGTGATTATAGTATTCACTATAATTCTCAAGTTACTAATAAAAAATAAATATTAGCAGAAATTTTTTTTTTTCTCGCAAATGTGATTTATCAAATATTTTTAAATATGCAAAAATATTTTATTGATAAAAAATGTTGAAGGGTTCTCTTCTTTTTTAACACATACATGTGTTTCCGCACTCCTGGTCATACTGTTTTGTCTTTAGACTTGGAAATTGGCATCCATACTCTACCAGACCACTCCTAAAAAAAACTTCTTTTTTTTTTAAATTTTAAAAAAAAAGGCTTTTCAAACCTTTTGAGGTCTCATTTAGACAGGTTTATCAACACAAAGATTCTGTTTTTGTTTACTCCATTCTAGATGATTTTTTTCTTTCATATGACTTCAAATTTTGATGCTAGGGTTATTCAATCATTGACTTAGATGGTAAGTTTTTTTCTTATTCTTACAATATTTGGATTCTAATGGTATTTTGTTAATGAAATAAACTTTTAAAAAATCAGACAACTTAAATTTTATAGACACTAAAATTTGAAAGTAAGGTTTATCCTCACTTATCTGGGGCGATAAAAATGGTTACTTACATTTGACTCTAGCAGTATGGCTACTTCCTTTTAATTGTTACGATGATAGGTATTACTGGCAGCTAGGGTTATGGATTTTCTTTTTTATTTCAAAAGATGTAATTTTAAAGAAGCAAGGCAAAACATTAAAACAATCGTTGTATAACAAAAAACGATTTCATTTTCAGTCAAACTGAAGTCAAAGAAGCAACAATGTAATTCATTTAATTTATATAATTCATTTTTGAGGAGAATTTTATTTTTTTCATCATTGTGTAATGGAGAAAAAAGGGGGATATAAAAGAAAATGCGCCAAAGAGTTAATTTTAACAATAGAGTACCAAAAAAAGTAGTAATATTGCTAAAGTTAGCCATTTTATAGCTAACGCTTTGAAGCCCCAGCTGAGCAAGGTTAAGACAACTTAACACAAAAAAGTGTATGCATGTATTATTTTAAATGTTGAAGAAAGAAAGATGAAACTTGTAAAATACGTCAACTTGCTCGGCTAAAATTATCAACGATTCAGCGAGTGATTAAGATTTATTTTGAATTAAATGTCACCACTTACTACAAAGCTATTATGACTGTTTGCATTGAAGAAGAAAATAGGGTAAATAATAGTAATACGTTATTATCAACGACGTGGAAAAAAAATTAAATAACTGCGTGAAATATCTAGACATCAAAGATGATTTTAATAGACTGACTTTTCATTTAAAAGTGCCCTTCGTGAAGATCAAGATATGAGATTTTCAGACTGAAAATCGGAACAGATCAAAATTTAATTCACGATCACTTCTACCTTCTGACAAATAAAATAAGGAAAACATAATATGATCAGAATTTCAACAATGTATGAAAAGATTTAAACATTATGAAAAGATCAAAATCAAATAAATTAACTTTGCATATAAATGGCAACAAATTCATCAGTCGAAAACCTACGGCCTTGCTAGTCATAAAAACAAACAAATAACTTTCTGTGTAAAAATTAAATAATTTTATTATTTTAGTAATATTTCTACAGTCTGTCATAAATTTTGATGAAGTTTGTAGTAATATTTTATAAGATTATTTCACAACATAAACTAAAATTGAACTTTTTTTTCCCAAATTAAATTACCTTCATGGGCTTTTTTTTACTCCTTACAGCGAATCAATACATAAATAAATGACAACGATGTTTTTGACGGGTATATTCTGAGCTAATTTAAGTAATAGTGGCCTGTCATGAATTTTGATTGAGTTGATAAAGCATAGAAACTTGAATGTCATCAGATAAGAAAAAAATCTAAACTTGACCTTTTGGTTTAATCTTTCTTACCGGTTTTTCATGTCGCTAAACTATACTAGTATGAGATTATTTTCGTTTTTTCCTGTCTCCATATTCTCAACGCACGAAAAAAAGATAAAGCTGGATAACAACCAAATGAAAAAAAGGGTATTGAGTAAAGATCTGAACTGGATCGAAATTTAAAAAAAAAAAAAAAAAAAAAACTTGGTAATTGTTTGACTGAGGTTCGCAAAAAAGGGAGGTAACTGTTATAAACGCAATACATTATTTTCTTTTACATGTATTAATAAGTAATATTTTTTCCGAGCTTCAGGCAAAACAATTATAACCAATAACTTTACGACACAAAATGTTTGAAAAGCAAACAAATATATGAGAAAAAAAAAACTCTCTACCCATGAAATTATATTTCTACGGATCTTCATCTTAACAACAAGACTTGTTATGTGACAGGTAAAAGTAATCTTTAAATGCAACCAGAAAAAGAAAGATTACCCGGGATCCCTACCCTGCAAAAAGCTAAGGTTCAGGTTAAATAATACAAAATCAATGCCGAAAAACTCGACTCTGTCAAGATCAATCGTACTATTAGAAATATTGATAATGAAGCCAGTCTCAGACTAGACTACAACGATGACTGACTTGTGTATGTGATTTCATAAGATCTTGTATAGATTATTTCTATGTATAATTTTACTTACCTGTGTAATAGAATCACCGAAGAGAATAGCCTTTGGCCAACGAATAGGTTTGACACAACAATCTAAATTGCCCGCCATGTATGATCTAAGTGACCCCTGTTCTTGTAGGAACGTCGTTTTGAGTCCCCTTGGTGCAGCAACACGTTGTTGTTGTCGTCGTCGTTGTTGTTGCAGAGATGTAGTAAAAGATCTCAGCGAAGTCTTTGACGATGATGAAGAAAAAGAAGAAGACAGAAAGAAGGAGGCAATACTGTTCTTCTTCGGTGATGCGGCAGTCAGTTCGATCAATGTTATTCTGCTTCTCAAGAGGCAGGAATGGAGACTAATCTGAAAAGGAGAGAGTAGTGTGTGCGTACTGTGCAAGAAAATGAAAGTGAAAAAAAGCGGTGGGGGGTGTCTTGGGGAGTGGGTAGCTCCACGGGTGCAGGTAGGACGGGGGTAGGGAGACCGTGCGGGGTAGTTGAAGAGGGTGGGTGAGGAAGAGAGATAGACACGGTGGGGTGGAGAAGCTGTGAAAGTGGTGAGAGGAAAGTTGGCTCACATAGTCGGATACGGAGGGGGAAATTTAGCTTACATGGTGGGATGAGGAGGGTAGTGGATGGAGAGAGAGTAGCAAGGGGAGGGTGATGGGTGGAAAGAGAGGGGAACCGGAGGATGGTGAGGGGAAGGGGTGGGAAAAGAGAGTATGGTGGGGAAGAGATAGGGGAAAGGGGTGGTTGGTGAAGAGAGAGAGGGCGGTTGGTGAAGAGAGAGAGGGCGGTTGGTGAAGAGAAAGGGGGAGAGGAGGGTGGTGGATGAAGAGAAAGTGGGGGGGGGTGAATGGAGACAGAGGAGGGTAGCGGACAGGGTGGGTGAAATAAGAAGAACAGAGTTATGACGGTGCCAAATGGGACGGAGCCAGTGCCGAGAGAATTAGTATTGAAAAAATGTAAATAAGACTATTGAGAAGCAGTTGAGGGAAGAGAAAATGACTACAGAACAGCTATTTTCAACCAGTGTGCCGCGAAGCATCTGTTGGTGTGACGCGGGAGTTTTGAGGAGGGTCATCCCTCCCTCAAACAATGGCCATGGGACAGTGTTCCAAGTATGGATACAAAAATAACATTTTAATACATTTTGACATTACTGGTTCTTTAAAGGAGCACATTGCACTTTCTTTTCTTTTTTTAAATGATGCAATGAATAAATAAATGTGTTATTCATTTATTAAAGGCCCACACAACAGTTTTAAATTCTCTTCTGAATTCCACAGTGTGGAATCTCATTATTTCCTAATGAATCACGTTTTTTCAATACAATGAGATTTTGTTTCAACGTGTAGCAATAATAAATATGAATGAAACTTTCAAAATCTTTTGGAAATCATGATCAAAAATATACTTTTAGCAATAAAATTAATAAATTCTTAGTGTTTTCTTATGAACACATTATTATCATTCACTTTATTTTTCAAATGACCAAATCCATCCTTACTGATGGTGTGCTTCATCCATGAAGCTTACCACTGTACCATGTGAGATGAAAAAGGTTGAAAATGAGTGCCTTAGAACAATTGGAAAATGTCAGATAGCAAATATGATGAAATTCTCTCAAGAAAAATTCAAGAACCTTCAAAAACTTTTAAAAGTATTTTTTGAGGTTTGCATTTTTTTCTCCAATAACTGTATCATTTCTAGACAAATTTCAATAAAGAATTGTATAAATTTACTGGTTTGAAATCAGATACATTTGCAAATTATTACTGAATTATTCATATAAATATTTTGGAGAACAACTTTCTTTGGCGCTTCTTTCTTACAACAATTGCTTAAAAGAAGGTGTGACATACCAGTGATATTGTTGGATAAGTACAGAGAAATTCAATAAATCTTATCATATAAAAAGCCTGTGTCACTTTTTTGTTTGTTTGTGCTATTGTCAGTTTTCTGTCACACTAAAGCCAGCTGATGTATGAAAGTAAGGGATTCAAATGATCAACCTTGAAATAAGCAGTCTGGTTGCATACCAACTAGGCTATCGCTACACTGATAGAATGCTGTAGAAATTTAAGCATAGAGTATTTCAGTCAGATTGCATACATTTGGTAGGGTGCTAGGTGGAAAGGGGACATATGAACAGCACCTGGCTCACTAGACACATGTGAAGAAAAAAAATTCAAACATTCCAGAGAGTCTTCTCAAAAGAGATGATTGAGTTAGTTTGGAAAATAAAACTAACTCACCATCACAGTCAGTAATTGAAAAACCGTAGCATCAAATTTTGAAGTTATGTGAAAAAATTTAATCAAAGAATAAATATGGTCAGAATAAGTTCTATTTATGATATCACTGGTGTTTTCCACAAGAAAAAATTAATATAGAGTAAAAGAAACATCTAAAAATATCTAGATTCTGGAGAACCTGGATGTTATTGATGAACCTGACAAAATAAGGCCTAAAAAAGTCAAAAAGCTTCTTTTAAAAAAAAGAACATTCTTAGAAGGGGTCTAGTGGATTACTGTTGCCAGTTTTCAAGTCTGTAGACACAACAGTGTGGCCAAGATAGAACCCTTTTCCCATCCTTGCTAATCCGGTACAATTGTGGCGTGAGGAGTGCTGGATTAGTCGAAATGCTGAATCACAGAAGGATTGTCCCCAAACAATAGCTTAAACAGTACAAAAAGGAGGTAAATTTTATTTTCCCAAAGACAACAATCTTCACAGTTTTCACAGGTCTGGTTAATCACTAAATAAAAACTGTCACATGACCCATGTCTATTGGCAGAGTTGGAGAGGGGGAAAGGAGCTTATTAAAAAAATGGAAAAGGGGGTAATCAATGACCTAGTTACTTCTCTCCTATTCTGTTTTTTCAAAAATAAACTAGGGTGAATGCAGCCAGACATAAACAAAGAGGCCAATTTAACATAAACATTGCAAATTCACCCAACCATTAAAAACCTATTAAGGATGGGAATCCCAACAAAGAAAAAAAGGTTTTTTCCAGTAAAGTAAATGTTGAAATTTTCAGCTCTGTAGCTCCATTGGTACAGTCTGTATGCATCATACATACATAGCCAGCCAGACCAACTTGAAAGATGGAGAAACTTATGTTGACAGTTTTTTAGAAATCACCAACTAATCATGTTACCAAAATTGTCAATACAGGTTTCTTCAGTTTTCAAGTTGGTCTGGCTGGCTGGCTGGCTATGTATCTACCATACATACAGGCTGTACCAATCAAGCTCAAGGGCTAAAAATTTCAACATTTACTTAATCTAGAAAAAAAAAACGTTTTTTGTTTTTACACCCCGCCAATAGGTCTTTAGTTTGGGGTTCAATCTACAATGTACGTTTATGTTAAATTGGTCCCAAGTTTGAAACCTGCTGCATTTTTAGTGATCCAACAAAACCCAAGAGAAATAACACCTTTTACCAATTTTTTGATTGATCATCCCCAACACTGCATGCTGCCAAAAGGTGTTAGTCACATAACAGTTTCTTTTGAGTGACTAACCTGACTTGTTTTGATGATAATTTTGGTTGATGGTTTAAAAGCTGCTTCATTTCAAGCCAAGTGTATTACTAAACAGTTATCTGAATTAGATGATTATCGAAAGGCTTCACTGGAATTCAGAGAAAGCAGTGGTTTTGGCTGTTATTCTCTTTTTCATCTCTAAAGATTTATAAAGATATCTGAAACTTCAACTTTTATTCTTTTAAGATACAAAGGAGAAAAAAGACCATTATCCCTCACTACACTGAAGAATTAATCACTACAAACAAAGACTAATCAATTTTATACCCTTAAATAAGATAAGATATATAGCAAGTGAAACATTTTTGTACATATTTGTGCTTTGAATCTTGATTTTTTGGAGAGTTTTGTTATTTGTCTTTTCTGAAAAGTTTCTATTTGATTGTGTTGGTTTTTGGTGGTTGGGTAATCGTCATATTCATTTTAAAGCTCTTCACTGTTTTAGTCTCTATTATTCCTGAATCTTGATCCATTAATTTGTTCCAATTGTTGACAACCCTTTGTGAGAAAAATCCCCTTCTAGTCTGAATTTTGTTAGACGATGCACTTTAATAATTTTACGTGGTTTAGTCAGAGTATTTTTCTATTCAATGTCGCATATCTTTTTCCACAACATTTTGGTCGTCTATAGGCTTTAGAATTATGCCATAAATGTACTGCAAATTGCTAATTAACTAGAAAAAAAATGCTCTTTACTCTTTGAAGCCAATTTTTGGAGAAAGTCCTTGAAAAAAATTTTTAAGTTCTATGATAAAAAAAAATATTGTTGTAGATTGATAGAGTTAACTATATTACAAGATTTTGGGGAGAATGACGAGAAATAGTAACACTAAATATCAGTGGTGTACATTGCTTTGTATCATGGGTATGCTCTGTGCAATGGATGCAAAAATACACAAAAATATTTCAGAGTCTTTGAAAAGCAATGGACATTAAAAGCTTTCTTGGTACAATGTAAGGAAGGTGATCCTGAGAGTAAATTGTAAAGTTTCATACATTCATGCTCATTCGATGTTACAAATGGTGAACGACTAAAAAGAAACAAGAGAATTAATAAAAAGTCTTCTAGTGGTACAAAATTTTTTAATTCCCGTAAACAGTGGATGCAACATCAGACATAAAAGAGGAAGAGGATAAAAAGTTGAAAGTTTTTCTTTAAAATAAATCCATAAAAGCTTCTTTCAACTGACACTCATCAGAGGATGACCCATCAGAAAATGTCTGGAAAATGGAAATAACTTGAACTTTGAAAAACTAAAGAGACTTTTCATTAATTCTCTTATTTCATTTTTTTTTTGTTTGCCATTTGTAACATTGAATGAGCAAGGGTGTGAAACTTCACAATTTTCCATCGGGACCACTGTCCTTACATTGTTCCAAAAAGGCTTTTACTGTCCATTGCTTTTTAAAGACACTAACATATTTTTGCATTTTTGTGCATCCATAGCTCAGAGAACATCTAAATATACAGTTAATCTTCACCAAATGCATTATGGTACCTACCTGACCTAGTATTATTGGCTCAACAAAGTGTTATTGATCTGCTTGGGTTACAAATGGTTTACAATTTTCTACCAATTGATTTCTTGCTCATGGGTGTCCGCAACCATTTTTCCACGGGAGGGCTGGAAGTATATTTCCCCGGTGAGGGAGAAGTGGGGTGCAGAGGGATGGGTTGGGGGTGGGGCAATAAAAAAGATATATCCAGATGTTGGTTTTTAGGTAAAAGGACTAGAGAGTGACAAAGCTGTGACTCATCCTAAGCTATCCCTGTTCATGGTGACTCATTGATCCCTAGCTTCTTTAAGACACTTATTTCAAACCACCTCATCCTCAGTCAGAAGACCTGATACAGAGGAGAGCAAATGCCTTGTTTGCATGCCTCAGTGGATGCCCACTCCCCTTCTTGATAATCATACACACAAGCAGGGGGGCATTTGATATTTTTTCAACTACACTCTTAGTGTATTTAAGAAGCCTACATGGAAAACATTAAAAGAAATATGACATCCCAAGGGAAATTATGAATCACCATCACTCATATATGCTGCTTCTTAGCTTCATAATTGAGTGGTGGTGGTGGTAAAACTAAATTACTTTGATGAAAATACTACCAGTATTATTTGAACCATAAAGTCATGATTTAAAAATACAAAACAGGTTTGGTTAATCACTCAATAGGGTGATGAATGAATAAGCCATCTGGCTTTTGGAGAGCTGTGATCACTAAAAAGTATGAAAAAGTTTAAAAGAAACAAAACATGAATGCTGCTGGACACATCATCATCAGTCTTTTAACGACGTCGTTGGACATAGACCTTCCCCAAGATTCGCCTCAATTCCCTATCATGGGCATCACGGAGCCAGTATATCCTGAATTTGTCTAGTTCATCTCTCCATCTTGTGTTCTGTCGGCCTCGGTTTCTTATGTGATCTCTGGGGATCCATGTTGTGAGATGTGATATCCATCAGTTGTCTTTCTTTCTTGCAACATGGCCTTCCCATTGCCATTTGAGTTTTTTAATAGTTTCTATGATGTCACAAACACCTGTTTTCTTCCTTATATACTGTGCAGTCTTGTGATCTCTCCATGCAAGTTTGAGCATGATTTTCTCATGTGCATGTTGCATACTTCTAAGTTTGCAGGCCTGTCTCTTGATTAGGTTCCATGTTTCAGCTCCATAGGGGACTATCAGGAGAATGCATTGGTTGTATACTCTTCTTTTTAGGATTATTGGGATCATTTAGTTCTTGAAAGTTTAGCTTGCTCTGCCAAAGGCTTGCCATCCCAAAGTTTCTTCGCTTGATTCCCTCCTCTTTTGAGTGTCTCATGGAAATTTGTTGTCCTAGGTAGATGTAGTGGTCTACCTTGCCGAGGTTTGCATTTTCTATCTTGACTGTTATGTTCTTATTCTCAACATGATCATTGCACATGATTTTCGTTTTACTGAAGTTCATGTGTAGGCCAACTTTTTTGCTTTCTTCGTTTAGATCGTCTAGCATTAGTTGGAGGTCGTGTAGGTTCTCAGCGAAAAGGACGATGTTGTCTGTAAATCTAAAATTGCTCAAGTATTTGCCGTCTATTTTGATTCCTCTATTTTCCCAGTCTATGTTCCAGAAGATCATCTCAAGGCAGGCTGTAAATAGTTTGGGTGAGCTGGTATCACCTTGTCTTACTCCTTTTTGGAGCTGAAACGGTTCAGAGTCCTTATGTAGCATAATGAATGAGTTGCTGTGGTTGCATATGTGTTGAAATACTTTAACGTATACAGGGTCTACACCTTGTAGGGTGATGGCCTTTATGACCATGGGAATTTCTACAGAGTTGAATACTTTCTTGAAGTCTATAAATGCTACCGCGAGTGGCATTTTGTATTCTGCTGCCTTCTCTTTCAGCTGATTTATTGAATGAAGATGGTCCATAGTCGAGTAATTTCTTCTAAATCCAGCCTGTTCTCGTGGTTGATTCTTGTCCAGTGTTC
Source organism: Thysanoteuthis rhombus (assembly GCA_963457665.1). Taxonomy (NCBI): domain Eukaryota; kingdom Metazoa; phylum Mollusca; class Cephalopoda; order Oegopsida; family Thysanoteuthidae; genus Thysanoteuthis; species Thysanoteuthis major. The sequence goes on along the minus strand of OY735231.1, from coordinate 21,747,799 downwards.
TAGTAATCCGGTTGGTGATGATTTTTGTGTTTGTAATGATTGTAAATGCATTTGAACAGGCTTACTAATAAACAAATATGGCATAAAATATCATTGTAAATTGAACCCCCAAATAAAAAACCTTATTTAGGAAAAGGAAATTTTCAAAAAATAAAAAAACAAAACACTTTTACCTCTTCATTGAGGTGGGTTGTGTGCAAAATGTCCAGTTTCAACTATGAATGGTTGGGGCTGGGTGAAGTACAGATAAATATATGTATATATAAATTTCTTTATGATTTTTTCTGATTGATTTTTATTGATTTGACAATTTGGAAAATAGACACTGAATAATAAATTTTTCTTATATTTTCATCTTCCATAATTCATTTTGCATCAGTAGCATTGTATATAAATATAAGAACGCATGAATAACCTAAACCTAGCAACAGTGAATAAACTGGTCTGTTGTGGGTAGCAGTGATAATTTGGATCCAATGATAAGGAAGGATTAGTGGCGCGGTTAGTTGAACTGTAGCAATCAAAGATGACAATTGGTTCCATCCTTTTTTTACACGTGAGAGATTCTTTGACTGTTCCAGAGCTCCTGGCCATACTGTTTTGTCTATCACTAGACCACTTCTAAAAAATTTTTTTTTTTTTCATTTTCAGAAAAAAAACTTATTTGACCATTTGGGGGCCTTATTTTCATGAGTTTATTAATAAAATCTAGATTCTCCAGAATCTAGATAGTTCTAAATTTTTTTTTTTTACTCTATTTTATATGTTTTCCAGTGAAAAATGCCAGTGGTTTCATAAAAAGAATTTATTCAGATCATATTCATTCTTCGATGGAATTTTTCTACGTGACAGTTCGATTGTTCAATTATTGACTGTGATGGCGAGATTTTCTGTATTGTTTTTATTCTCCTACCACTTGACCTTCACTCTTGTTCCTAACAAGACTTGTGTCTTATTGCAAAGAACAGTGAATCAGTAGGATCAAGAAGAAATCTGCTCAGGGGAAATTGAAAGGATACAATTGTAGAAAGTAGGAATTAAAATCACAAATAAAAAATGATGAAATAATAAGTGAAGGTAAATGAGAAAAGCTGGGGGTGGAGACATAGAAGAATCAAGAGAGGAAGAATAGAGAGAAAGAATCAAAAAAGGAAGAATAGAGAGAAAGAATCAAGAGAGGAAGAATAGAGAGTAAGAATCAAGAGGGGAAGAATAGAGAGAAAGAATCAAGAGAGGAAGAATAGAGAGAAAGAATCAAGAGGGGAAGAATAGAGAGAAAGAATCAAGAGGGGAAGAATAGAGAGAAAGAATCAAGAGGGGAAGAATAGAGAGAAAGAATCAAGAGGGGAAGAATAGAGAGAAAGAATCAAGAGGGGAAGAATAGAGAGAAAGAATCAAGAGAGGAAGAATAGAGAGTAAGAATCAAGAGGGGAAGAATAGAGAGAAAGAATCAAGAGGGGAAGAATAGAGAGAAAGAATCAAGAGGGGAAGAATAGAGAGAAAGAATCAAGAGGGGAAGAATAGAGAGAAAGAATCAAGAGGGGAAGAATAGAGAGAAAGAATCAAGAGGGGAAGAATAGAGAGAAAGAATCAAGAGAGGAAGAATAGAGAGTAAGAATCAAGAGGGGAAGAATAGAGAGAAAGAATCAAGAGAGGAAGAATAGAGAGTAAGAATCAAGAGGGGAAGAATAGAGAGAAAGAATCAAGAGAGGAAGAATAGAGAGAAAGAATCAAGAGAGGAAGAATAGAGAGAAAGAATCAAGAGGGTAAGAATAGAGAGAAAGAATCAAGAAAGGAAGAATAGAAAGTAAGAATCAAGAAAGAAAGAATAGAGAGCAAGAATCAAGAATGGAAGAATAGAGCATAAAAATCAAGAGCGGAAGAATAGAGAGTAAAAATCAAGAAAGGAAGAATAGAGAGAAAGAATCAAAAAAGGAAGAATAGAGAGAAAGAATCAAGAGGGGAAGAATAGAGAGAAAGAATCAAGAGAGGAAGAATAGAGAGAAAGAATCAAGAGGGGAAGAATAGAGAGAAAGAATCAAGAGGGGAAGAATAGAGAGAAAGAATCAAGAGAGGAAGAATAGAGAGAAAGAATCAAGAGGGTAAGAATAGAGAGAAAGAATCAAGAGGGGAAGAATAGAGAGAAAGAATCAAGAGAGGAAGAATAGAGAGTGAGAATCAAGAGAGGAAGAATAGAGAGTGAGAATCAAGAGAGGAAGAACAGAAAGTAAGAATCAAGAAAGAAAGAATAGAGAGCAAGAATCAAGAATGGAAGAATAGAGCATAAAAATCAAGAACGGAAGAATAGAGAGTAAAAATCAAGAAAGGAAGAATAGAGAGAAAGAATCAAAAAAGGAAGAATAGAGAGAAAGAATCAAAAAAGGAAGAATAGAGAGAAAGAATCAAGAAAGGAAGAATAGAGTGTAAAAATAAACAAAGGAAGAAGAAAGGGTAAGAATCAAGGGAGGAGGAATAGAGTAAGAATCAAAAGAGGAAGAACACAGGGGAAAAGAAATAATCACAAATGATTTTATACCATTGTAGTCATTTATGAAGACTGACAAGGATGAGAGTGTATCACAGGATTCCTAAAGAAGAAAAGAAAATTTATCTATCAGTGAAAAAAGTCTTTTTTCAAAAAATGATTACAAAACTAACATTCTAATAGAAATTATGAATCACTACCCTTCATAAAAACTGCTTTTTACCTTGTAAATTAAGATGGTGATATAAAGTTACCTTGATGAAATACTACCAGTATGGTTTTGTAGTGCGCACCTTTCTAGGTAAAGAAAATTATTCATATATGGAGTTATCTGCCCTTTGGAAAGGATCTACTTCTAACCCCTATATCGGTAAATTCCTTGTTCCCCTTTTTGATGTCGCAGAGAACTGCCAATCAGATAGCAGATTCTTATATTTACGATATTTAAACTGTGACGGTAAATCTCTCTCTCTCTCTCTCTCTCTCTCTCTGTTCCGATGGCCTCAAGGTAAGCTCGTCTCTTCTCCTTTCTCTCTTTAGTTACGATAGTTAGTATAGTTTTTATACACACTTTGTTCTTACACACGCATCATCACATACTCATCTCAAGAACACATCCTATCTAAGTTAAGCACTCTCACAGTAGTTAGGTCGGACTTCCTAAGATAACTTCAAAGTGGCTACAACTAGGATGACCAAACTGACATTCTATAGACTCTATCTCACATTTACTTAGTGACAATCTTTTCCCTTCATTCTTTCTATCTCTACATCTTTTATCCTGGTAGATCCCTCCACATATTTGTGTCGGCAGAAGCTCCGGTCCTTGTTTATTTTAATTCACTCATGAATTAAATCTGGCACTGTTGTTTACTTCTTTGTTTGTTCTTATTTCTGCATTTTGTTAACGATCCAACTAACTGTGTACTAACCTTGTTTTTGCGCTTAAGCAACGAACATGCTACTTACCAGGATTTATCTTCTTAGATCGATTCTGGTAATTTATAGTTTAGGGGGCTAATATATTAGCAACGCTAAATCTGGCCCTCTGACCCGAGAGTGTGAATCATAAATTTATGATTTGAAAAAAAACAACCCTAAAACATGTAAGTTAATCTCCCCACCAATAAAGACCTATTCAGGGTGAGAATTTTCAAAAAAAAAAAAAAAAAAAACATTTTTCCATTTTCTCATTGGGGGAAGTGTGTGTGCAAAATTTCAAGTTTCTACTCTGAACATACATGGCAGGGCAAAGTTTGAATTAGATAGAGAGATAGATATAGATATCAGAACAAATGGATAACCTAACCGAGACAACAGTGATTAAACTGTTCTGTAGCGGTGATTAACAAAAATGAAAGTTTAACCAAAAAATTGACCCTCGGACTGATAATCATGCAACGTGCACAGAAGAAAATCATGCTTAACGTCACATAGAGGGATCACAAGACAGCAAAGTATATCAGAGAAAAAAAAATAGTAGTCAAGAGATATCATAAAACCCATTAGAAAACTCAAATAGGCTGGTCATATTGCAGGAAAGGCTGACAACCACTGGAATAAAAAGATGAGAAGGTGTGATAAACCAGGCAAGTCCTGAAAATATTGGCTCTGCAATGCACATGATAGTGAAGGAAGGTTTATATCCAATGACAGACACTAAGAGACTGGTGATGATGATAATTCCTCGTTTTATCTGATTTACAGTCCAATAATTCAAAATTAGCTTTGAATTATTCATAAATCTTTTTTCATTATTTCCAATTGAAGCTCATAATTAATCAATTATTGCATATAAATGAACATTCAACTGTTCCTCACGAAAATTCATTTTTATATTTCTACCAATAAGAGAAATGTGTAATAGCACAATGTGTTAATTTAATTGTAAAACCTTTTTGAAAAACTCAACAAGAATATTTCAGCATAAAATACATGGAAAAATATTTTTGCAGTGACACAAAATAGCTATTTTTAGTAGCTCTTAACCAATTGTCATTAAATCTTGTAAAATAATTTAGTGTAGTTTTGCCACTGCATTGATATTTCATGTTAGAATATTCTTGTTCAGTATTGTATTAACACATTGAGCAAGTAAGCATTTTTCTCACTGGTCCTGTTTTCATCAAGATTTTTTGGGGAGTCATTTATAACTTCTAGGTAAACATTTACCTTGTTATTTGAATTAAACAGTGATCTACTGAGTCTTACATTTTAAGATTTTTCACTTCCTATACTTCTGTAGTGGATATTGATTTAAGTTAGTGTGTCTACTATTTATTTAAAGTACTACTCAGTGAGTTGAGAGATTGCCTTGTTACTTCATGAATGAAATAAGGAGTAAGAACTTACAATTTGTAGTATGAAGGAGGAGGAACTAGGGTTAAAAGTTTATACAGCAACAACAGTAATCAGAAAAAGGTTAAAGGAGAAAGGGAAGTAATAAGGATCAAACAATGGACACATCCTCAAACATGGAATCATTTTTCATATCACCAAACATGGGCTAACTTAACTAATTTGGTAAAAGTAATGTTCATATAATTTGTATGCTGTATGTGAGCTGAGTGTTAAAAATACATTGTGTTTGTATGATTTGTTAAAGAGGAGAGAAAGGTTGGAATTAGGTTAAAATATGACAGTCTGTTCATGAGTGAATCAGTAAAACTCACATATACATTCTTAAAGTCGCTTCTCAGAATGTGCGTAGAGGTAAGTAGTTTATTTGCCCAGCGGCTCGAGTGGTTTTATATCGTTGTTAATGTCTAGCGCGCAGGTGGAAAACTTATATTGTGTCTGTATTGTCAAAGTAAATGAGAGCAGGAGTATACACAAGCAATGCAATTTATAAAAATGTCCGGGGTAATCCTTGCTTAAATGGCACTAAAATACAATCACATAAAAATTGGCTAGATTATCTCCCTTGATAGCTAAAAGGGCTAACGCCACTCAGATATGCCCACTAATCATTCAGTTCACTCTTTTTTTTTTTTTCAATGAATTCTCTAATTTCTTTTTACGGTAACGTCAGACTTGTGTGTTTCAAATTGCTAAAATTGACTAGATTTCCAGCTAACTTTATGGCTAAGAACATTATACTCTAAATTCTTTTTTATGTTTTAAAACCTTTTCACTTTTTTCCCCATTTTTAACATCAAGTGCGTGGGTGTGAATGGGAAAATTTCACTTCAATACTCACTCGATGTTAAGAATGTTGAAAAAAAATGAAAAAATAAGAGAATTTATTGAAGAAAAAGAAGAGGTAAAATGAATGACTTTGCTGATTTTGCATGACTTTTAACAAGAGTTACGTTAGCCACTTTGGCCATCAAGGGAGATAATCTACCCAATTTTTTTACGACTGTATTATAGTACTGTGTAAGCAAGGATTATCAAGTTCTGAAATTTTTTATTTTCCCAATTCTGTAAATTTTTCCAACTGTTGTTCTCATCATGATGTATTAGACAATCTAGTCACATATCCAGTGCCGGATTTACAAAAAAAAAACATTCATTTTATTGTAAATTTAACATTGGATATCTAATCAGATCGATATTTTAGTACAAAAATTCACTTGAACATTTCTATTAGGTTGGCCAAAACAGTCGGGATGGTTATCTTGAGTAAAAATAAAAGAATCTCTTTTTTTAACATTCTTTAATATCTCTCCTCAAACTAGAAATCTATTGACAAGACCGATTTCAAAAACTAAACTACGAAAAAATTAGATGTTTTTATAGTACGGTAATATATTATTGGAATAAGTTACGCAGTCATGTTAAAAATAGCAATAGTGCACAGAGTTTTTAAAAGAAATAATTTAGATAAATTTAAAAATTATGGAAAGAGCATGAGCTTCCAAAGATATTTTGAGAATCTGTCCGATGAGAATTTCAAGAGAGTCTGGTCTGTGAATTATGTTAAATTGTAGATGGTGTTTGTATTTATGTACATTGAATATGCTTTTATGAATTTTGTAGTTATCTTGAAGTTGATATGTAAATATTGTGTATAGTTGGAAATGCTAAAATAATAATTAAAAAGAAAATACTCATAATGATAATGGTGGTGATAGCAATAGTAGTAATAGTGAACTTGTCCTAAAAAACTAAAAAAATCTTTGAGTTTGAAGTGGGCACTGGACTGGGAAATTTGGAATAGCAACTGTTCTGTACCTTAATGCTCATACATTCTTAAGGGTAAGGGTTAGTTGTAACATTAGCCCTAGGAGAAAAACATCATGAACTGCTAAAAAATGTTCCAAAATGACAGCAGAGCTTCCCTGTGGCAGGAAGTTTATCAAATTTATTATATCAGATGGAAGAACAAGAAGATAAACAAGACTGGCAGCTGCAGGGTCAAAATTCACTCTTACTTCTGTTCCAACTGAAGATGATTACTGCAACTTTTGTATTGTATGTATGATAAATAAAAAAATTATAAAAATATATATATTTTTGTTGTGAATGTATTTATTCATTAGAATGAAATTGGCCCTTGCATATCTGTATGATAGACTTTCGTAAATATCTAAGATTTGTCAATTGAGCCCAGTCAGTAAGACATCCTATTGGCAATCAGTTGTTTGGAAGTTCAAATCATGGTTCGTGAATGTGGATTTTACCCTCTAATTTTGGTGAGGATGGTTCTTGTTGTTCTTGATCTTGTCATGGTAGGAAAATAAGTCAACTTTGGTTTTGGAGTTTACCAATATTTGAAAGGGAGATAACTTTGATCAGTAATTATTCTCCTTGAAACTGACATGTAAATTTTCTTATATGAAATTAAGAGTCAATAAAATAACTGAAGTGATCACGTTTGCATATGGTTACATAGTCATACATCTGCATTATTGGTAGCTACTAAATTTTTCAGTAGTTTAGGACAATGTATCTTGAATTTTTTCAGCTGAGTCATTCATCCTTGAATCTTTCTCACAAAATTTTGTTCACCCGTGATCAGTCCCATAACAAGTGAAGGGGACTCATTAAATAATCTTTTGAAATGTACTCCTACTGTTACAATATGACGGGGGATTTTTGATTGGATATTTCATTTTACTCTTGAATATTTGATTTGATTTTTAAATAGCATTTTTTTTATTAAAGATACTTATAGCATGGGTATATGTGAACTATACTTGAATACTTGTAGTCAAAGATAAGATAAGTTACAGATTAACCCTTTTCAGCCGCCAAAAGGATGATAGAAACAATCTTGAGTAGATTTATCAACAAGATAAAGCTCGGTCACTTCAACCCCCCCCACAATAGATAGCCAGTCACATCTGCTTGATTGAAAAGACATTAGAAGAAAGAAAGTTAAGAGGAGTTGATAAAAAAAAAGAACAATGTATAAGGATTCCAACTGCCGAAGTAAGAAAGATAGACAGTGAGTTTAGTGACGTAAGAAACGAAAGGAAGCTGGAGGAAAATAGAAGTGAAAAGGGTAGATAATCAATCAGTTCCAATACCAGATAAAAGAAGAGGGTATAAGTTAATTCATTAAAATAGATAGCAAAAGAGAAGGGACCCTTGCCTTTAAAAAGGAGCCCAAAGGTTGGTCATCAGAGCATCAGAGTACCAGAGTGGTAAACGGACAGTCTACAGGCCACTGGCAGTAGAAGGACTGATTAACCTTTCACTCTTTCTCCCTCAACAAGCTCTCTCTCTCTCTCTTTCTCTCTCTCTCTATCTGTGCGTGATGGTTTAGTTTGGTCTTCAAATGAAGATTATCAACGTATTTTTGGTTAGCTGAAGAAAAAAAAATGAAGGTTTTCTTTTGAATCCCAACATGGGCCATGCATCTTTCGTTTCTTCCCTTGCTGCAACTGCGGTGCACATACATGCAAAGAAATGCATTATCCTTCAATACTACGCAGATTATATAATGTATAATCCTCTATATAATTTGAAATGTCGCATGGGTGTTTCTCAAGAGATTATTTTAGAATGTACAGAAAATTAGGAGTGATAAAAAGAAGAAAATTGAGAACTTGATAATCATCAAAATTTTATAGTTCATGTGAATGGAGATAAAGTTACTTTTTTTTATTATCAATGACTGGGTTGTTCCTGTATTTCTACGATAAGGTTCTGAAACTGAGGTTCTATTTCCTGCTCCAATGCAACTTGCAATAATGAATCAACATCCTGAAATAAATTTCCCTCTAGTTTCATTTCGAAGGAGAGAGGGAAACAAAATGGAGGTAAATCAACGTATCAGAGTAATACATTTGTCAAATAAATATGAAGAGGAGTGAGAGAGCAACAGACATCTGTCAATGAGAGAAATGTACCTATTGAATCAATATTGTGATACCCATGATATAATGTGATCAGACACATGATGTGCTATAATGAAGTTGTGGTTCTTTTTATCTGCATGTTTTGACTCTGGGAAGGCTATGACAAAGGATAGGCTATGGAAAGTAGATATAGGTCAAGTGAATAACCCATTTCAGGATACATACGTTTTCTTTCTCATTTTGAGACCCTATACCAAAAACGTGAGACAGCTTGCAAAAGTTCTTGCAGTTTTCAATATCCCTGTGAAATGTATCTGCTTATTTAAAAAATTTAATTTCTAAACAAGAAAAGGCTTGGATCTAAATTTCCTACACTTGTTGATACTACCACAGACTAATAGCTCATAGCCTTCTTTTTCTCTGTCTATTCATTTCTTTCACTTCTGGTTGGACTTGTGGCTTGGTTGACTTTACACTTTTCCTCTCACAAACTGCCATTGCTTCATCAAACATTTCTCCGCTACGTTCAGACCAGTGAGGTGGTGTGGATGCACAAAATCTCTCTGAATGCAATTTATGACAAATTTGTCCTCTCTGTCTTGTCCAACTCGATTAAAAATGATATCTAACATTTTCTTACTTGACATTCCAAAAGCCAGCAGGGCTCTTACTATTCATTCTTTAACATTCCAGAGTTGAGAGTTTCATCCAGGCTTCTGGCCACATACACATACACAAAAATGTCCCCAAACAAGTCCAATTTCACTCTCAGGACCTGGAGCACATATACAAGTCCATGTTGTCTGGTATATTGAATGCAAAACACCTTACATGCATGCAGGATATACTTTGCATATTGCTACAATTTTTTTGTTTTTGCAATAGGACTTTGAAATAACACATTTCTTTTTAATCACACCGTAGATATTTATGTAAATTATGATCTTATATACCACATATGGACAACCATGGCCCGTGGGCCAAATCAGGTCCGCAGACCTATGCTGGAAACATTTTTTGTGGTCTGCAATCTAAATTTTAATCTAATCTAAAATATAATTTTTCTCAGAAAGTCAATTTTATGATTTATAATGTAAAATTACTATTGTTTTGGCTTCACAAATCAATAATATAAGAATTATGATTTATATGTTTGTCTAAAATAGAAATTCGGTACGTGGTATGTGTGGTCCGATTAAAGATGAAAAATGTCTTATGTGACCCACTAGATCATAAGGGTTACCTATGCCTAATGTACACAATGTCCTCTTTTTGATAAAAAATAAAAGATGAAGATATTAGATATTAGACTGAAAAATATGTGGAATAATTTGTCCACAAAAATGATAAATTCCATTATGAGTAGAAATAATTCTATCATTCTACTAGTGATATATTTCTCTTAATATTTCCACTCTTTGAAATGGAACAACAATAGTGATTTTATACCCGAATGGGTTTCTACATATAAAAATGATTGAATACCTTCCTTATACTACCTTCTGTTGAAGCTTTTTAGCACTTTAATAACAAGAATAGTAAGTTCAAGGAGGTGTCCACTATAAAGTTTAAACACCATCATTACCAGATCACGTGACCCCAAGTAGAAGATGATTTTAGGTAAAGCATCATACCAAAGAACACCTTGCTATCAAGTTTCATGGAAACCCAATTTGAAACAGCAGAGAAATTTGATTTTAATCAATTTCAGAACAAAATTCAAATGCTTGTTGCTAGATCACGTGACTCTGAGTGGAAGATTTTTCTAGATAAGAAGTATTTTATCAAGGGCCAACTTTCAACCAAGTTTCAAATAAATCCGACTCAAAACAGCTGAAAAGCAATGTAGGGATAAATCAACAGATGGACTAATGAACCCTCTTATAGAGAGGTGAGGAAGCTTCTAGAAAAAAAAATGTAACAAAATTTCAGAATCTGGTTTAATAAAATTTTCTCAAAGATATTTTGCACTGTTTTATTATCCTTAAAAGGTTGTTTCATAATCAAACTGTTTTTATTTCATTTTTTTTTTGCAGTTGAATGTTTTCCTCTAAAAGGAGAGTACATATTAATCTTGATGGAACCACGAACCCTTTATCTAACCTTTCAGAATTCAACTCTTGTGAATATTTCCTCCATTTCAAATGACTGTTTTGACATTTAGTATTGGTGATTTCTGATGACACAAATCAATGTCATCTTATTACAAACTTGTATTAAAGAAATATAAATTAAAAAGTACAGAGCGCAGACTTTTGCTCATTAGATATGTCATGTCATTTTAACAGACTTATTCATACATGCATCTCGTTATTGTTAATGAAGCTTTATATATATTTATGTTGAATGTACAGCATCTTGCAAAATTGAAAATAAGATTTTTTTCAATTTCAAAACATTGCTTCTTTTTTTTTTTTATTGTGTGCAAAATCTTAAGAAATATGTATTAAACAAGTTGAAAAGTTAGTATTTACAAGGAAAGTATTTATTTTTGACTCTGGTAGGCATTGCTACTGCAAGACTGTTGTACAGATCATCGTTGACTTCTTGTGTCCAAATTGTCTTTACTACTTCTCTCAGATGATGTATGGTAGGGATTTGAAATAGTGAAATCTTTGCTTTTTTGCCAGATTCCCGAATTGATGTCCTGTGAGTATGGTGGCCATTTCTAAAGCTTGATATCATGATCCTGAATTCATTTCTTATACATTCAGCAGTATGGTATGGAGCACCATTCTGCATAAAAATGGTGCCGTATCTTATCTGCACGAATGGTAGTAGTTGTGATTCCAAGACAGGCAAGTACCACTGTGAATTCATCTTCACTTTTGGTGTCAGAAAATACAATCCTACTTAGCCTCTACTAGAGAAGCACCCCAAGATCAAAAAGATTAAAATTGGATTCATCAGACCACACTTTGACCAATCCTTCATTCTGTTCCACCTCAACAAATGGCCGTATAGCAACAATGGTTACTTCAAAATTCACCGTATTAGGAGAAATTGTTCACAATGGAAAAAGTTGACTCTTGAGTTAGTTTGTACAGAGGTATGAGTTGATAGATACTTTTCGTTTCATCTGTCTTTTCAGTATGCTCTTTGCTGGTTGCCCTTAATTTTTCCTTATAACAAAATTTAATTCAACAAGATATCGACTACAGATATTTGAAACAACAGATTTTGATATCTTAAATTGCTTATATGTTTAATCATGACTTGTCAGCAAGTTTCAATTCAATAATTGCTCCTCTTTGAGCATCAGAAATTGGTTTGGAACTTCCCATTCTTGTAATATTACCACATGCTACCTCATCTGCTGTGGAACTCTTCGATGAAGAGAATAGAAAAAGACTGAAGTCTTGTAAATTCAATTAAAGAAAGATTTTCAAAATATACCAGGGATTTCAATAATAATGTAAAATTAACAGGGGTATCCAAACTTTTGTAAAAACACTGCAGATTTATTATTCCTTTCTTTCCCTGTCAGAAATGTATCTTACTTCCTCACAAAGCTTGTTATCTCAGCCAGTTACTACAGCTAAAAATGAGAAAGGAGAATAGGCTAATGTATTAAACTTAACCTCCCATTGATTTCATTGCTTCTATATCTCCAAGTTCATGACCAAACTTTTGAGCTAAAATCACCTATTTTCCTTATTTAGAACAAATCAACTAATACACTTTGGTTTTACTGACTGAAGTAGTAACTGTCCAAGTTATGTACAGATAGCCAGCAGATCTAAGATTGTGAAAAAAAAAAAAAGAAGTGCTTCCAAGATTGACTTATGTTTCAAATAAAATATAAAACACAGCAATTTTCAACCCAGAAACATTCCAATAACTTTAATAATGATTCTGGTCAAGGCAATCCTATGTTTTGTGAGTGAAAACATTTCAAACAATTCAACCATTGTCATCATGATGTACATAAGGGCAAGATAAAAAGAAGTACTAATGATTAGTAAAATGAAAATGTCTTATTATTACCTGAATTGCTCAAATATTAAGACATGAATACATACTCTTTTATTTAGTATGCAACATTTAATATTAATTATTTTCATTACCATATTTTCATACCATTTTCATATTATTGATCAGTAATTATATCTATTTATCAACTGAGCAACAATAGTCACCAGAGGTGATGGAGTGTTCAATCCCTTTTTATATGTGTGTGTATTTGTGTGTTCCAGCACTCCTGGCCAAACCGTTTTGTCTATAGTCTTGAAAATTAGCATCAGTACTCAACTAGAAAACCTTCCAAAAATATTTTCTAGATTAAAAAAAAAAAAAAAAGCATTTTGGGGACTAATTTGGGTTTATTGATAGTATCTATATTCTTCAGAACATAGATGTTTCCAGATGTTTGGGCTTTTTTTAAAAACTCTATTCTGGATGTTTTCCAGAATCTAGATGTTTCCGGTGGAAAATGCCAGTAAATTCATAAATGAAATTCGTTCTAATTATATTCATTCTCTGATGGAATATTTTTTACTCAACTTCAAATTTTGACGCTTCAGTTGTTCAGTTATTGACGCTGATGGCGAGTATTTATCATGGTTACAACGAAATACAAACTCAGTTTAATACCTAAATTCCATCCAAATATACGCACATTTCAAGCAATTAAATAATTCTTTCTTTTTTTAAAGATATTTTGTGGAAACTTCTTTCGTTGCAACAATTTTATTTCTCTTTGAAACCGTTGATTGAATAAATGAAATATAGATAAATTGAAAATATGAAAATTAGATATTGAATTGAATAATAACTCTGTTTTAATGCTGGGCCAGTTTCATTCAATTATGTTCACTCTGATGATATTTACACGGGCTTTCCATTCACCTGTAGGTAATTTTCCGACAGAATAAGAATGTATTCCTTTATAAAATAGGTATTTCATGTGAGAAAAAAGCAGTTTCATTCATGTCAGCCACATGTACAGTTTGAGTTACGTCCCTTTAATTTTGTCCTTATTTTTACCTATAGTTAATTTGGCATTTATTAAAATGTTTTCACACACAAAATATACGGTTTCCTTACTCAATTTAGCAAATAAATTAGAACAAAGCAAATTTTTATTTTGTTGAAAAAACAAACGAACAACAAAAAAACTATAAAAGGTTCGAGCAGCAATATATCAAAGGGGGGTAACAATTAACGCTGATTGAGACCGCTGCTGAAATAAAGAATACGTTAATGAAAGCAGAAAACTTGATCACTCAGATCTGTATTTTATTAAATTTAATTATAAAGGATAAAATTTAGTTTTAGGGGTAAAGGTATGTTACTGGATCGCAAACTAAAATATTAAAGGGAGGTAACAAATAACGCTGACATGCTGCTACTAACGTATTTAGGAAAGAATGAAAAGAAAGCAGATAACTTGGCCATTTTGAACTGTTTTTATTACATTTAATTATAAAAGATATAATTTAGGGGTTGCTGTTGCAAGAAACAACAAAAAAAACAAAAAAAACGATTAAACATTTTTTATAACCATAGAATTAAAAAGAATATACACTAGCAGCAACAAATAATAACAATTCATATTGAACAACGGTGAAACTAACCCTAAACTTAAATGATATCCTTTATAATTAGACTTAATAAAATACGGTTTTAATTGGCCAAGTGTTCTGCTTTCATTTTTCCTTACGTAACTTAGCAGCGACTGCATAAGACAGCGTTATTTGTTATCGCCTTTTGATATTTTAGTTTGCGAATCAGTAACAAACTTCGGGCAATAGCTTATCACGCACATGACCATATTTTTAACTTTTTGCATGTTTACTTGGTTTCATTTTCAGCGTTTGACAAAATGTTTGGCGAACCTATTCCAAATAATTACCCTAGTGGGAGCGAACCAATATGTATTTCACTCGAACTAAATCTGAGGAGATAATTACAGACATATTTCAATTTTTGGATATAGGATATAAAATCAGCACCGGTAAGATCAATAGAAAGCGACAATATCAATAAACCTCCAACTATTGGCAATTAAAAAAAAAAAATTAAAACAACCATATGCTTATTAATTTTTTTTTTTTTTTTCAAAAACTTAAACGAGGAAAGCCTGAACAACTGACGTTTACATCGATACAAAAATTGAGAATAAAGGCAATCACAACATTTAGTTTCTACACATTAAATTCTCCTTAAGCAGGTTGGTCTTAAGAAAAGATTATATCACTTAACTTAATCCACAAAAACTATGTTTAGTGATCAGTGGTAGTTGTCCTTGTAAATCAGCAAAAGATACTATTACTAAGAGCGATGCTTAGTATGAACACGAGTTACCAAATGCGTGACCGTGTCAACCGAACGAAATAAGGGAGATAACTTTGTATGTAATCTCGAACTTCTACAATAGAAATGATCACAGATTTTTTTTATGATTATAACTTTCTAAGCAGTTGAAGTATTAGGGAAAGAAAGCAATTTTTCGATTCTTGACTGTTTATCATGAATGAAAACTGGATATGGTAACCTTCCCCATTTCAAAACGTGAGCCAGATTTAACGTTAGAAAAGCAGACGACAAGCATCTTCAGAACAGCATTTTCAGTTCTGTTTAGGGTTAGAGCTAGTGTTTCAACTACCTGAACGTAATTTGCAATTCAGGTAAAAAATCTCATTAATGCAATAGGACATGTTTAGGTACAGCATTTCTTTTTTTCTGGTAAATGATCACGTCCTTCAGTCATTTTGAATTTAAAAAGTGAAAAAATGTTGAAATTGTTGACCGCTTCTCTGCCTCTAAATTCGCCATCAGCAGCTGTCACTTGGCAACTAGAGTGTCGGCCTTTTTGAAACTGGAAAGGTCACAGTCGCCTGAAAACTTCACAAACTGGCTTTTTTTCCTTTGCCAATACTATACTCCCACTTTTCAGTAATTGGAACTTTTCCAAATCTTATCTTCTCGGTCACTTTTACAAGATATGATCGGTTTTTTGGAGGGATGGGTAGCAAAAAAAGCTTTTCAAAACATTTGGTTATTCATCCAGAGGAAAACAAACCAAAGAAAAATCAGGATTATTTTTTTAAAGGTTTTTGTTCCTTTTAGGCAGATGGACTGATTGGCTTATCAGCAGTGTTGATAATGGCAACAACAAGTAATAAAAAAAATAAATTGATGATTAACAACTGTTAACATACTTTTATCACATGTAATTGCCATTCGCTTTCACATGCTACTGTTTAAAGTATATCTGGGTAATTTGAATAAGTTTTTGGTCTGACCCCAAAAAGGAGGACAAATTAATGTCAAGCGACCTTGCGCCAGACGAAGGATAGAGTGCTCGAATGCTGGACTGAACAGCGTTAAGCTACTCAACTTATATTAGTATTTGAAAGATATTCGTACACACTATATCACATAATATCTTAGTCTTGTGACGTCTTGCGAAAAATTGCAAGAGATTTCGAACTTCTATTTTTATTGAGAACTTCAAAAGATAGACTGTTGAAATTTTGAATAACTGAAAAGTTTTGAAATTTTCTTTTGAAAGATCTTCTTTTAAAACTTACATTTCTAAATTCTAAGCAATATTCACATGTAGAATGCTTCAACTTGAACGGTCTTCTCATGAATTTTAGAAGTTTCCATATCCAAATTTATAATTTATGACTAGTCAGTTCTGGAATCTTGTCAAAAATAAATCATTGAATAAAAAAGTTATCCCTATAAAGATATTTTGTATACTAGCAGAGCTTTGGGTATAAAGTTGATTCTTCAACTAAATGTCTACTCAATTTCAAATAATACATTATTTGTAGATTATTTAGTAAAAATTCTATTTTCTTCCATTAATTTCTCCTACATTTTGAAACCTGAAGATGTAAAGTTTAGGATTTTAACATTTCAAACTTACATGAATTGAAACTAGGCTATGATGGAGATGATACTGTTAGGAAAATAAGTTTCACGTTTGTTTTAAGCAAACAAAATTTTGTTTTCAAAAGTTTACAAGTGGAGATTCCAGTTCAGAAAACCAAAATAGAGGTGAGTCAAAACTATCAAGCTATGATGAAGATTTAAAGGCTGTGTTGGAAAATGAGCCCTAAACCATTTAGAACTCACAAAATTCTCCAATGTATTAATTGGCACAATTTCAAATCATTCAAGAGCGATGGGCAAGAAGAAAAACTTGATGAATTTCATTTGAATGAAATCAGGAACCCCAGATAATCAATCATATGTGACCTTCATCAATCTTATACAATGGTATGAAATTTTTTTTTTCTATGTGTTTTTGCATCGTATCCTCACAGAAGAGGATGCAATGGATTTTGTGTAATAACTAGAAAAGATCAAAGCAGTTGGGTGCAAATGAAAACTTGAAACACCACAGGAAGTTCATCATGAGCATTTGGTAAAACAATTGTTTGATTCATCATGATTTCTTTCACAGTGAACAAACAATTTATGTACATGAATATGTAAGCAAAAATACATTCAAAATAACCAGTGCCCAGGATCAGAGGTAGGCAATGGGGGCCAGTGTTGTCCTTGCACAAAATTTCCCCCACCCCATCCTGAGCACTGTCTTTGCCCTCAGGTGCAGAGAACCTTTGCTATGCCACTTACCAGGATTGTGAACAGAGTGGATGTCATTTCACTGCATTAGACACTAATTAAGTTGAATCCATTACAGAGATTCTCAAGAGCTTACAGTTAGAAATTTGGTAAATCAGTGTAATTCGGGCAGAAATGTGTAAAAAAATTGGAAAATCACATCTCAATTGGTAACACTTCTATTCTCTGTCACATATTCTCGCCATGATTTTATTCCAAGGCTTCTCTCATAGCTATGAATAATTGAGTAGCCACACATGATAAGTGCTCAATGAACCACTTTAAAAAAGTTGATATTCTCATCTTTTTCAGGGCTACAATAGTCATTTTTTTTTTCATTTTGAAGTTTAAACATTCTGCATCATGATTCATAGAGAGTTCAAACTACAAAAATTATTATGTAGCTCTAAAAATAACAAAAATATCACCTTTTTTAAAATGGTTTGTTGAGCACTTATCATGCACAGCCACTCAATTGTTCTTGTGTCTGGAACAATCTATATGATGCTCGATACCTTTTCACAATATACTTACGAAATTATAAACATAAAACGAATAGATGTTTGGGATACTCTGCACTAAATTTCAGACTTCCAGGTCGAAATCATAAGTGTATGATGAATGAATAATTTCAAGGCCAGACAATATGACCCAATTATCATCCAGACACAAGGAGAAAAAGGGAAAAAAGGAAAAGAATAAGTCTCAAATTCAAATAACCACTTCGTACCCACTCTTCTTATTTTGTTCATTCAATGTCTATGTCTGCACTATTTGTTTCTACTGCTAACAATTAAATTAAAAAATGGATATATAGTCTGACAGAATAATCACGAATGCAATATATTATCTGAAACTCTCTTTGAAATGACCTCCTGTAGTTACACAGAGAATGAGTCATTTGGACATTTGCTTTTCCATCAGGCTATTTAGCAATGCTACGTTGAAGCAAATACCTTATCTGTCACAGGTCCGATTCCTGCAATAACCCAATTTTTCTTTAATTGTTTATCCTATTTACACTCTCTAGACCAAATGACTTATTCTCTGTGTAACAACAGTGGGTCGTTTCAAAAAATATAATGCATTCATAAATATTCTGTTGGATTATACATCTATTTCTTTATAAGATATATATATATATATATATATAGTTAAGAAAGATTCACAACTTTAAACACTAAACATTAAAAACTTTTCCAAAATATTTTTTTTGTGTCAGATATTTCCCAATATCTATTAATGTAATTTATGTAATCTTCTGTGTTCCTTTAATGTTTTATATATACTTATGCTATTATAGTACTTTGTGTGAATTTTCTCTTGTTTGGATCATAGGTTGTTTACTAAGTAACTGTATTGAGGATTTTATAAACAAAATTGTATTTACGAGGCACCCTAGCAGTGTTGAGCAAACATTACCTTCCTTTCAACTATGATTTTGATTTATAGCTTATATCATACTACATGTAGTTTGTTATCTTATACAGAGTAATATCATAATGTATTGTAGATGGATGTTATTTTATATCATATATCATTCAATCTTTTGAAAGAGGGCTTACTTATGTGACGACCCCCATATTTTTAGTCAAAACCCTTCTTTCAGCTACGTATCTAAAACGCCACTTCCTTTGACAACCCTCTTTAGAAGCCCTGAATGCACATGGTCGAACGCCTCTTTGCCCCGGTATTTGAACCGGTTAACTTCTATCTTCTTGGCCCTGGCATCTCGAGCTGATTATCTTCTTTCATCCCTCTTTGAACTCATGGCCAGCACAGTCTTTATCCATTCACCGTTGCTATTTATATTGTCTTGTCACTCATCTTGCTCGATGTGAGTATCCGCAAGAACTTTATAGCTATAAAAGGCAAACACTGCAACTACTATTTTTTTTTTAAAACAATCAAATGTATTAATGTTTCCATTCCATATTTCACTTACATTCTTCATTTGTGCATTAAACTTACCTCTCATTTTCCACATCTTAATACTTGCATGTGTCTTTTTGCTCTGCTTAATATCTGCGTCCATATTAGTACTTGGTGCGCATGTTCTCTAACATCTCTCTCTTGTCATCAACTTTTCCATTGATGCCCAGGTGGGCCCGCTAATACAGCGAGCACCCATTCTTCAATGAGAATAACTAGAACTATCCAAAACCATAATTTCTACTAAGCATTCACTCTCTGACTTGGGTATATCCTACACTTATGTAGGTTACACAAAAAACATATTCAATGATGAGAGATCAGTAAGTATAAGTAAGTATATAAGTAACAATAAGTAAGTCTAGAAAGCTTTACAGAACATACATAATTTCAACTCTTCTATAAAGTCATTATGGAGTCTGTTCATATCTATACATATATCTTGATACTATTCATTAAATATATAAAAAAAATTATAATCAATCTATTAATTCTCAATCCATGTCAATCAAGCCAAGTAAATTATGGAATTCATTTTCTTTGTATATATCTCTTTATCTATTCCAACATCCAAATCATCTGATTTATAATTTCATACCTCTATTTATTAATGAATCAAATTATTTATCGCAATATTCATCATCATCAGCCTTTTAGCATCCATCGTTGGATACAGACTTTTCCCAAGATTTCCCTCATCTCTCTTCCACAGACATTGCTAATAGCTCAAAACTTATCTAAATCATTATGCCATCTTATTTCCTTCTGGCCACAGTTCTCTGGGGATCCACATTGTGAATTATGATGTCCAATGGTTATCTAATATTCTTACAACATAGCCGGCCTATTGCCATTTCAGTTTTCTAATGGTTCTTATGATACTACTCTCTCTAACATACTGTGCTGTCTTGTGATCCCTCCATGTGATGTTGAGCATGATTCTCTCTTTTGCATGTTGCATGGATCTCAGTTTGATGACCAATCTTTTGGATAGGTTCTATGTTTCAGCTTCATAGGTAACTATTGGGCGGATGCATTGGTTGTATACCCCTCTTTTCAAACCTAATTGTACCTTTTTATTGAAAACATCACAGCTAAAAAATTCTTAACAAAAAAATTCAGAAAATAAGTACAATTTGGGCAGATCCATGCACAATTACCTCCCCATACATCTAATTATGTCCAAAACATATAATATCGCTATAAATTTCATGTCTGTTCATATGATATCTCTAAAAGTTCTCAATGAATTTCAATGATATTCAGTGGAAGGGTGATGGCAGAACTGATTGGATTAGGGGGCAGATCCATGCATAATTATTCCCGCTGACGATGACTTGGCAAGGGTATGTGGTTTCTGAGAGCTTTCTAGTGACTCATTGGGAAACCAGTTTGACTTGTGCTAATGTACTTACAGCCTCATTCAAATGAATATAAGCTGAGCATATAATCTCCATTTGAATTTGTTTACTTAATATCATCTTAATCTACAATGAACATTTCTCCTAAATATATTCAGAATTTGTTTCTCATCCAAGTATGATTGACAGATACCTCCGCACATATAGCCAATTCATTTCTTTCCAGCATCTTATTTTTATCAACAACTTATTGCAGATGTGTTTAGCACTCTGCCCTTGATATGAGTAAGTTGAGATTTTACACTAATTGACAACTTTAAGTTTGTTTTAACTTTTGTAGAACTCAACCAATTTCATTAAATTTATGTCATGTAGTGGAGACCTTCACTGTGAGTAATTTATTTTAATAACACCAATCCCCTAAAATTGCTCTGAAAAATGCAAGATGCAAAGGGAATTTTTACTTCAAATTTGATATTTCCACTTAATTTGACCATATAAAATCATTTTTCAACCCCCTTCCCAAAAAAGAACCAAGGATTCTCTAATTTGTAAACATATAACAAGGGTTTTAGTGTTGGAAATGAGAAAGATTTTGAAAGTCAGGTATCAGTGATGTATATAAAAAAAAATGAATCATGTCTCCATAGCGCAGTCGGTTAGTGTGTTAATTTTATAATCAAGATATTCCTGTTCAGTGTTTTTTAAGTTTTTAAAATCGTATTAACACATTGTGTAAGTATGCATTTCAAAAGATTTTTTTATTCACCTGGCTTTCTTTATTCAAAAAATGTCTCAATTTGTGTTCACCATTTTAGGTAACTTAATTCTATTATTCCTTCGGTCTGTTCAAAATAGAGCAATTGACTATTAGTTCTGAAAAGATGTATAGCCTGGCACCCAAAGTTGGAATAAATGGTAAGTTTATGGTGAAAATCTCTCCTGTTAGGCTAAGAGGATATAGTGGAATGGTTATAGCAGCCAGGCTTAAACTGGGCTTCTCTCTGGATGAGGAATGTGAGTTTGATTCTTATTGGGGGCTTACTCTCTCTTTTCAATTGCACAGCTCACTCATAGCCATAAAACAGGGATCAGTAATATCTTTTTATAATGGCCCATTTTTAATTTTCTTAGTTTTGCTGATGGCCCACACATATATTATATCATATCAACATGCAAGTTTTTTTTTGCCTTTCATTTGGGGTCATTCATGTAACATTTTGAGCTATTTTGATTTTCCAATTGGTACAGAAGTCAAACAAATATTGAATGGTCAACGTTAAGTTCCTCTGTAACCTCAATTGGATGTTATCAATCACAGGAGTACATCCACGTCTTCAAGGCTCTCATCTCCGTTTTGATATTTTTAGGAACTGCATTGAGCTTTTGTTAACTGTCCTCTGGACAAATAATTGGTTAGTATTGCGAGCTGTTTCCATTGCTTCACATGCCATATTGAATTCATACAACAGAATTGCTTGACTTGGCTTTTTTCCATCTTCAAATAAACTGCCTCAAATAAACCAGAATAAATAGTGAAAAGAAAATGTTCACCTTAAATAAGTAGAGCAATATTCACACTTTAGAATAATATATTCCATGAAGATAATTAAATAACACTTTATTTCAAAATAAGCATCAAAGTTTAAAATAACAATAAACGCAATTATTTTTGCACCAATCTAATATTTCTATCAACCTAGTTTATCCTTTCTCGGTAGGTTATTGTAACCAGCTGTCAGAATTCTTTGCATTACTCGGATGAATCTTGTCACCAGCTGAAATAACTCCAAATGTTGTGCTTTCAAGCTTACACTGATCAACAGAATGTTAGCCTGCACAGCAATGAATGCTGTAGAAAATCAATACCGAACATTTGACTGTTCAAGTGGATATGATGGACTGAGAATCATGAGTTGCAATCTGAAAATGGCTGAATGACAAAGTTTAGGACTGACAAAGTGAAAACTAACTTTTATTCCAGTCGCTATATATATATATATATATATATATATATATATATATATATATATCAACTTTAAACACTAAACATATTGAAAAACTTTTCTTCAAAAAATTTTTTTGGGTCACTTCAGTCATTTATTTCCCGAAATTGTTAATGTAATTTATATAATTTTCTTCAGTATTTTTTTTGTTTTACACATACTTTGATATTATGATAATTATCTATTCCAGTTACTATGTGTATAGATATCTATATATAGTCAACTTTACACTAAACACATTGAAAACTTTCCTTCAAAAATTTCTTTTTTGGTCACTTCAGTCACTTATTTCCCAATATTGTTTCAGGGATTCAAAAACAAAAGTTATAATAACATGCCCCACCCCCAGTGGTGTTGATCAAACATTACCTCTCTTCCAGCTATGATTTTAGTATATACCTCAAGCCATACATGTAGTCTGTTGTTGTTTATAGGGTATTAACATAATCTTTTGCTATTTATATAAACTTTCAACTATGATTTTGATATATAGCTTATATGATACTACATGTAGTTATCTTATATCAGGTATTATCATAATGGATTGTAGATGGATGTTATTTTATATCATACATCATTTTTTTAAAGTTTACATAAAGATTGTATTTGAGGAAGAGGGATCAATAAGTATAACAACAGACTCGAGCTGTTGTTCGTGTCACTTCTATTGAGTGATCACCCATGTGAATATTGAATCTGTTGTGTCAGTTCTAATATCAGACAGCATGCAAACCAACCTTGGATATCATCTTTAAGAATACTGATTTCACTATTATTATAAAGAGAAATGAGGGGGCAATTGAGATGATTAAATAAGATATATAGCAAGTAAAATATTTCTTCACACGTTGTGCTTGTATCTCACTTTCTGTCTGAGAGTTTTGTTGTTCGTCTTTTTCAGAAGCTTCTATTTTGTTGGTTGTGTAATAGTTGCATTCATTTATAAAGCTCTTCACTGTTTTAGTTTTTGTTACTCCAGGGTCTTGGAACTACCAACTCTTCATGAGAAGAATTGAATTTTTTCTGCAATGTTTTTTATTTATATATATATATATATATATATATATATATATATATATATATATATATATATATATATACATATACGTATACATATTTTTTTTTTTTCAAATTTTTTATTTATAATAAAGGATTTTTTGGCTGGGACATTGTCAAGGCCTTTTTATAATTCTAAATATCTGTATAAGATATTCCCGTCTCATCCTTTCTTCTAATGTTGTTAGTTTTAATTTCTCAAGTCTTTTTTCATAAGGGAGGCTTTTTAGTTCTGCAACAAGTTCTGAGTGATAAGCAGTCGGCTCTTTGGGACAGCATAATTTTTTTCTGATGAATCAAAACAAATTGCAATTTCAGAACTTATTAATTCTTTATCAGGACAAGTTGGTGTTTTTATAAAGGCAAAAAGAAAGTCAACAAAGTTTTGAATAAGATGATTTTTTAATTCTTAAACATGATATATTTACTAAAAATTTCATTTTATACTATGAATAAAGTTATAAAGCTAAACTGCTGGTGCTTATTTACTGCTAGCATGTCTCTATATTAAAAACTGTCAATATAGGTTTCATTCAGTTTTCAAGATTAGCTGGCTGGCTATGTATGTATGTATCACACACAGAGACTGCACCAAAAGAGCTAGTGGGCTGAAAATCCAAACATGTACTCCTTATTATGTCCAGAAAAAAAAAATTTCATTTTTTCAAAACTTGTCCTCTAAATACCTTTTGCAAAGTAAGTTTATGCTATATTAATCTCTTAGTTTGTGTCTGCTTATTTTTTGAAAAATTCAGACTTTTTTTTAATGATCACTGCTTAACAAAAGGCAAGAGCAGTGACTTATTCATTGATTATCCCCTTTTGCAATTTTTCCGATCGATTATACCCATCATGGTACATATGGGTTGTGTAACGGTTTCTATTGAGTGACTAACCAGACCTGTGTGTGTGTGTGTGTGTGTGTGTGTGTGTGTGCATGTAACTTAGATTAAGAAGTAGGTATGTACAAAGCTAGACCTGAGTTGACAAGAATTACTACCATTGCTGTAAGGAGGGATATTATTCCCTGAGAATGAATTTCAAGATGAACTTGTATTGAGTTACTTATCATACCAATAAATTTCTTCGAGTTGTAGCAGAGATTTGTTACTGGTTCACGAACAAAAATATCACAGGCAGGTAACAAATAATGCTGAAGCTGCTACTACTAATGGATTAAAGAATAAATGAAAGAAAAAAACTTGACCATTTGAAACTGTACTTGAAAAAATAAAAACAATTATAAAGGATATAATTTATTTTTAGGGTTATTCAATTAATTTTTATCCTTAGTTGCTGGTGTATATTGAACAACCATAGCCAATAAAGGTCTTCAAGGGTTCTACCTTTTTTTATAAGTGTGTATGTTTGTGCATTCCATCACTCCTGGCCATATTGTTTTGTCTACAGGCCAGAAAATTGGCATTAGGACTCTACTAGACCTCTTCTAAAATTTTTTTGATTTTTGGGGGCGGGAAAAAAAGTTTTTCAACCTTTTTTGTGCCTTATTTTGATGGGTTTATTGATAACATCTTGATTTTCCAGAATCTTTTTCCAATCCTGAAGACAAAATAGTATGACCAGGAGTGCTGGAACACATAAACAAACCCATGCACCAAAGAGAAACGATAGAACCTTTCTTTTTTAGGACTGGACAATATGAATATAATCCTTAATGAAAGGGTTATACTTTCTATTTTCCTCTGACTGTGCTTACCTTTTCTTACCTTCATCTGTTCAGAGCTTTTAAATTCTACTTGTTTTTATGCACAGAAGATGTAAATAGAAATTTTATGTTTGTTTTATGATAAAAATCAAAATCTTTCGTGCATAAAATACATTAGCTGATGTCGAGTCTTCACTAACTTTTTCTTCCCTTCACCCACTTTCAATATCTACAAAAAGTATTGTTTTTATGCACAGAAGATGTAAATAATAGGTGTCAGCAGAAAAATTTGCTGAGACTATAACTCAGTGTTGTCAACTCAAACAGCAATTTTGTGTTTGTTAGACTGCTAAAGAGCACTTTAAAAGAAGCCAAAAAACAACAAAAAAAGATTTTTAAAAAATGGCTAAAAATTCAGCGCCATAAACTGCCGAATTTTTATCTATCCAAGACAGAGATTAAACATCCATAATAAATAGAAATTTTATATTAGTTTTAAAATTAAAGGTAAAAAAAAAATTCCCTGCATAAAAACATTAGCTTCAAAGGAGGTAACTTTTTTACCTTCATTGTTGGACCCCCAAAATATGGTTGAGTTGTATGAAATTCTCTCTTCTTCATACATGGCTGAATTCAGATACTGTTCCAGAAATAATCAATAACAGTCTCCAATTTCCTAAAAAGAAGGGTATACAACCAATGCATTCTCCCGATAGTCACTTATGGAGCTGAAACACAGAACCTAACCAAGAGACAGGCCTGTAAATTGAGAACCATGCAACATGCACATGAAAGAATTATGCTGGGCCTCACATGGAGAGACCACAAGACAGCACAGTACATCCGAGAAAAGACAAGAGTCAGGGACATCATAGAATCCATTAAAAATCTCAAATGGCAGTGAGCTGGCCATGTTGCAAGAATGAAAGACAACCGTTGGACATCACGTCTCACAACATGGATCCCCAGAGATCACATGCGCAACCGAGGCCGACAGAACAGAAGATGGAGAGACGAGCTAGACAAATTCAGGAAGTACTGGCTCCGCAACGCCCATGATAGAGAAGTGTGCCAAATCCTGGGGAAGGTCTATGTCCAACGAAGGACGTTAAAAGATTGATGATGATGATGATGATTATTTCCCCTTGACCTATGTCCCACCATGTTTTTAGAGTTGTTTCCCTTCAATGAAGTGACACTTTTCCTGGGAACATACCCATCAAGTCATCTTAGTACAGTGGGAGAGCAGCTTTTTTTCATAAGTTTACTAGCCAATGTTTTTCTCCGTCTATCATTTTGATTCCATTCCATCAGGGTGCATATGCATTCCTCAACCTCTATGAATGGTCAGCCATACCAGATTTAAAAGTGTCAACATGTTACTCAATACTTATTTTTAGGAGGCTGCTGTTTTCCCCCTCATGTTTGCCACAACTTCATGGGATACTATAAACATAGTTCCTAATGATATTTTCCTTGAGTGGTGGTTTTGTTTTAGTGGGGTGTCTATGTAATGTGGGACTGCTTTTGAATACCACCCTGATCTAGTACAGACCACACATTCTCTTAATTTTCTCCAACATACCCCTGATGTGTAGGAGGGTGACAATAGTTGGCTTTGTTAAGTTTTCTGGTTTCTTGGATCTGCTGGTGGCTACTGCTGCAATGAGCTAGCAAGGTAGTTACTTCTAAGGGGGGTATCTTATATGCCCTCCCGTTTGTATGGGTCTGGGCCATTGCATATCTATATTGCCCTGTATTGTAGGCAGTGAATGATCCCTTTTTTGTGTCATAGGTATGACTGGAATCACAGCTAATAGCATCCAGTGAGAGTCGGTTTGTGATATAGACATGCTGCGAGATATAGTTTCTGAATTCCAGGACAAATAACACCATAAGAAAACACTAGGCATATATCTAAAAGGTTGAGAAAAAACGAGCCATATAGATTAGAAAATAGTCCTGATAAACAAGATATAATTATCAAAATGCCTCGTCTAGCAAAATTAGACAAAAATTCTACAGGATTTTTTTTTTTACCAATTCATTTATCAATTGTTAGAAACTGTCATCAAAACTTTAGGTTCCTTCAGTTTTCAAGCTGGTCTGGCTGACTATATATTGAGGATGGAAAATCTAAACATTTACTCCAGTTTAGAAAAATATTCTTTTGTTTGTTGAAAATTCTCCTTCTAAATAGAGGGGAGTACAATTTACTTTGTAAGTTTATGGTAAATTGGTCTTATTTTGTGTCTGGTTGCATTCTTGCTTAAATCCCCCACCTCCCAAAAAACAAGACGTTTTATGCTGCCAACAGACATTGATTACCTGACAGTTTCTATTGAGTGACTAACCAGACCTGTATCGATTTGTAATTTATTTATCCATCTGTAATGTCTTCTTTCTCTATAGCTTCTCATGTATAACTAACATTCTATTAGAAAATGTCAACCAAAGTTTCATCAATTTCCAAGATAGTTTGGCTGGTTTTGTATGTATGTATCACACACAGAGGCAGCGCCAACGGAGCTAGAGGGCTGAGAATTCAAACATTTACGTCTTATTATGTCTAAAAAGATGTTTCTTCTGTAAGCTAAATCTAAATTGATCATTTAGTTTGTATCTGCTTGTTGTTTTTTTTAAATTCTGACCTTTCTAGTGATCACTACCCAATAAAAGGCGAGAGGAGCAAATCATCAACTGATTACCTTTTCAATTGAAAACCTCCAACACGTGATGTCAGAAGACATCAGTTTCTGTTGAATGACTAACCAGAACTGTTTTTATTTCTTTCAGCCGTCTCTAGCCACCTATCTGTTTATCATGATTTATTATTTCTTCGTTTATTTTTTTTTTAAAACAAAAATGCAGACTCCAGACACTCTATTATGAGATCATTAGCTGTTAGAAAAGCATTGATCATAATAGATGTTCTTTTGATGGTATCATACCTGTTCTGACATAATAGCAACTGGAAAATAAAACTTACTATCATCTCTTCACTTCGTTGACAAGAATCAAGCAACTAACCAGCCAAAAATTGTCTTATTGAGATGCGTTTGGACGCATGTAATAAAGTGCAATCAATACGAGTGCAATTGAAGACCAATGGATCGAATAAAGAGGAGAGAGAGAGATGGAGATAGAGAGAGATGAATGGATAAATAATCAGTGATAAGCAGATACGGAGTACAATCGGAAATTCACCAGATCACGCGCATAAAACGGAGGTAACTCCTGTTTTTTGAATGTACGATTACTTCCCTTTCAAAAGTAGACATTTTGTAATATCATTCAATAAAATTCGCTTGAAATTTTTTTCAACATCAAAAGGATGATTTTATGGTATGTTAAATGTTCGTATGGAAATAGTTTCATTTATTCATTTTATTCGCCTTCCGATTCTAACATAGAGTTGGTACGAAAATAGAGTGGATTTTATATTCATTTTATTCGTATTGGGTTCTCAAAATAGTCCGATCTATTTTAAAATGAAGGACAAATAAGATAAATTAAAAAGCACTATTTACCCACAAACATATCATGTTTCACACACTCGCCGACTCGATGCATCTTACAGGCATAATCTGGGAGACTACTGTAAAATTAGTATAGGAAACAAGGAAATAAAAAGAAAAAGATTGATGCTTAGTTAACAAGAACTATAAATTCAACGATGTGCCCACCATCAGTGGTAGTTGGAAGAGGAGTATCATTTTCCAAAAAAAATCGTGAATGGCTATTTTTCCTACTATGATATTCAGCATCAGCAGCCGTCTATCATCCGTCATTAGACATAGACCTTCTCCAGGATTTATCATGGGTGTCACAGAGCCAATACTTTCCGAACTTGTCAGTTTGTCCCTGTATCATGTATTCTGCTGGCCTCAGTTTGGCATGTGATTTCTAGGGATTTATGTGATTCGTGATGTTCATTGGTTGTCTGCCATTTTTGTAACACAACCAGCCCATAGCAATTTGAGTTTTCGCATGAATTCTATCATGTCTCGGGTTCCATTTTTTTTCTGTATACATTGTGCAGTTTTGTGATTTCTTTATGTAGGGTTGAGCATGATTCTTTCATGTACACGTTGAACAGTTCTTAGTTTGAGGGTCAGTCTTTTGGTTAGGATCTATGTTTCAGCACCAGAGGTGACTATTGGGAGGATGCATTGATTGTATATTCTTCTTTTTATGACAAATGAAGGTTGAGCTTGCTATCCTCCAATAAAAAAATTGATTGGAATCGTGTTCTTTTAATGACATCACACCACTTCCTTCCTATTTCTATTGTTTAACATAACTGGGACTGACCAACAGATCACCCAATCAAGCAACGGCCGAAAAGAGTCTAATAGAGATATGTGTACACATCTAAAAAGAGCTGGATGTAGATGACTAGAAATGAAATATTAGATGGATGAATTCCTAGAATAATTAATAGGAAGACTCGCCATCACAGCCAATAATTGAACAACCATAGCATCAAAATTAGTAAAGTCATGTAAAAAAATTCCATCAGAAAATAAGAATAGTCAGAACAAAATGTATTTATGACATCATTGGCATTTTCCACAGAAAAACATCTAAAAGAAACATCTGGTGAAGAAACATCTGGATTCAGGAAAATCTGGAGGTTATTAATAAATCCGTCAGAATGAGGCCCCAAAAAGCTTAAAAAAAAACAACAAAAAAAATTTTTTTTTAGAAGGGTTCTAGTGGAGTACTGATGCTAATTTTCAAGTCTGTAGACAAAACAGTGTGGCCATGAGCACTAGAACAAACAAAAAAATAAATAAACATCTAAACATATGCAAATGTAAAAAAAGGATAGAACCCTTTGCCATTTTTGCTGGCTATGGTTGTTCAGCTGAGATAAAAAAGAAAGTTGAGATTTATAGATGGATAGCTACAGCCAGAAGTGAAACCAAGATGTGCAGATGATTTGATGGTTGGATCATAGCTGGGTATGGATTTGAAGAAGAAAGGGAAAAAATTTTTTTTTAAATGAACAGGTTGGGTTAGTCACTCAATAGAAACCGTCATGTGATCAACATCTTTTAGCAGTATGCCTTGTTGGGGGTGATCAATCGAAATATTGGAAGAAGAGGGATCAATTAAATCCTACCTTTTGTTGGGCAGTAATCACTAAAAAGTCTGAATTTCTGAAAAGCTAGTAGGCACAAGCTAGGGATCAATTTTAAATAAAATTACATTGTAAATTGAAACCCCTCTAAAAACCAGACAAAAAAAAATTAAACCAAAATCCACATTTAATTAGAACCAATTGTAAACAGGTCTGGTTAGTTACTCAATAGAAACTGTCACGTGACCAACATCTTTTGGCAGCATGCCATGTTGAGGGTGATCACTTAAAACATCAGATAAAGTGGGTGATCAATGAATAAGCTCTCTCGACTTTGTTGGGTAGTGATCACTAAATAAGACTTAATTTTCAGAAAAACAAATGGGAATGCTGCTTGAAACAAACCGAGGGACTAATTTAGCACAAACTTACATTGTAAATCAAACCCTCCCAAAACACACACTAGGGACTTATTTAGGGTGAACATTTAAAAAAAAAAAACAACAACAAAAAAAAAACAACCTAAAACAAAACATTATTTTCTAGGCTCAATAAAGAGTGAATTTTTGAAAATTTCAGCCCTCTACCTCCACTTATGCAGCCTGTATGAAACATACATACATAGCCAGCCGGACTGACTTGATAACAGAAGAAACCTATTTTGAGAGTTTTGGTTGATGGTTTCTAATAGACTGAAGAACAAAAAATGATGGTTAGATGAGGAGCAAGAAACCTTGATCAATCAAAAGAGAAAGAAAAAGGATTGCTATCAAAAAGAATAGGAAGATAGCTTTAGTGGCAATTGTTACCTTTTCCATTTTGAAATGGCCACTGTTCCAACTGCAGGATAACAGACACTAATGAATTCCAAATCAGAGAAACTAATCTTAAAATGAACTGAGACCACTTCAATGAGAAAGATAGCAATTGCTGATACAGCTTTATATAAAGAATGAAGAAAACTTGATGGTCAACCCTTAAAACCTGAGTCTCTTGATGTCACGCAAATTTAATTTCTAGCCCCCCACCCTGTCTCAAGTAGAGCACCCTCATTTTATCAGTTATTTGAATTTCACCCAGAAAAATAATAAATCAACAGATATGTACTATAACTGATAAATTAAGATACTAAGCAAGACTGACTATTTCGTGGTCAAACTGCACTCTAACAGGAGCTTTTAGGTTTTTTGAATACTTCAATTTTAGCAAAAACATTTTTCCTCTAATTAAAGAAGATCTTTGAATTTGACCATGAAAGTGGATTCAGGAAAAAAATATTCAAATATTTTTGTAGATAATTTCATATATAATTTGAGGCAATTTAGATACAACAATCCATAGAAGTTAAGGGGTAGTTCGGAAGCAAATTCTTTGTACAATTGAAATTCTGCGAAAAACTTTTGACCCCCCACCCCACTCAGACACTTTGCTGTAATTCTATGAAAATTGCTCACAATCAGAATTGAGCAACTGATTAATGTAAGAGTATAGGAAGATGATGACTTAATCATTATTTAGTGGATTGGGATAACAGAAGGAAGAAATGAAACATTAACAGAGAGGGCTGCTGAATTTGTTTTTTTTTTGTACCAGATCTGTCTTTTTTCATGCAAACAAGTTGATATTGTGAAAATCTGGTACATTTCCTTAATTTACTTTTACTTTTTTTACTTTTAATATTTTGATAAAATATGAAAATGAAAAAAAAAAACAAAAACAGAACAACCGAACAATGATAATTTTGTATTGAATTTATGAAATATTTTATTCTAAAACATTTTCCATAACGTGACACATGTTTTGCGTGTAAGTGTGAAGCATATCTAAGCTCAGCGGTGACCAACCTGGATTTGTACAAAATTTTTCCGGTTTCATGAAAAAAAAAAAAAAAAGGATTTGCCAGTGAAGCTTGATCAAAATTGTTGGGTAAAACATACCAGTTTTGACAAAAAATTTTGTTAACATTGCAAAACCATTGCTGCTCTCCGGAGATTGTAAGTTAAAAAAAGAATACAACCATTGTGATAAAATAATGAGATAAAGTTATGTTTATAATATATACCCGAAAGAACATAAAATAAGATAATTTTGCAGGTTTATATTAACTTTCATAATTAACAGCATACTATTTTTGATTAATCAAATGTTATGTTACAATCACACTAGACTTAACAATAGTGTACCTTTTTAAAAGAAGTTTCAACTGTATTTAAATTTTTTTTAAAAAACTAACATAGTATGAGAATGTTCCTTTTCCTTAGTTTGGCCTATCTTAGTAGTTAGTTAAAACTAACTTTGTTTCTTTGACAGAAAATCTAGAATTACTGACGGTCCAATCTTATTTGTATCTATTTTAATAGATTAAGTATAATAAATCATTATTTATTTTTGCTACTATTTACATTCATCTTAATTGTTGTTGCTTTTTATTGCAAATAAACCCAGACTGGATATTCTTCAGCAGTGAGTACATAAACCAACAGTGCAGATTGGAATAAAGAATGTTACAGATGACCCCTGAGATGGGAGAGTGGTTTTCTTCACACGCAACTGTTCTTACTGCAACTACTGGAACTTAGTGGCAAATGTCAGTCCAAATCAAACCCATAAACTATCCATGATCTCTAGTAGTTCAATGGTGAGAACAGTTGTGCATTAAGTGAGCAACCCTCTGGTACGCAGGGTTTTGAGTTTGATTCTCATCTGTAACTTATTCTTTCTACTAATTCTCGCTTTGGATCCATTTGCTCACTGATGAAGAGTAGCCAACCTGAGTTACAACAATTAAGATGAAGGGAAATAGTAGCAGAAATGAATAATAAGGATTAACTACCAGTCTGTAGAATATTTTGAAAAGTTTTGAAAACAAGAAAGTTCACACTTGACTTCATTTCACAGGTCAATTGCAAACTGCAAATTATGCAGACTTTAATTCAGTATTTTCTGTTGAAAAATTGATGCTTTCCAATGAATTTGCTCAGCAGACTACAAATCAAGGTTGAGAAGGTATTCTAAAAAAATATTGTAATATATTTATATCATACAATTGTTCTGTGTTTAACATATATGGAAGATTGTTCAGTTCTGTATCTAGCACATAGCTTCTTTTCATTTTATTGGACCTTTTTCTTCTTATTTATAGAGCAAGATATTTCGTCTACATTAGTCTCAATCTATTTCAATAGTAATGAATATATTTTCTTTGTGTGATTCACTAATCAAGTTTGGGCATTTTTAACAAAACATGTTGCTTTCTCCCTCCAGAATTTGTGAGAGTAGCTTCCCTCTATTGATGAAAAAAATCCACGCATAATCAAGTCCTTGAAATTGGAGGGACTATACATCCATCACTTTCCATTTTTTCTCTCTTTTTCTTTCTTTCATTTTCTCTCTTTCCTTCTTTCTTCCTTTTGTTGATTGATGACATAGGAATAGAATTTGTCTCTCGCTTTTCCCATCTCTCTGTTTCCCTCATTTGGAACTTTTCACTTTTTAGTCTTGACCGGAAGTCTGAAATTGTCATTGTTGTTAGGTGGAGAAAATGAAGTCAAAACTCAACAGGAGTTTGACAAAAAAAGTAACAACACAAAAACCAGGTTATTTTACAGATTTTAATGACAACAATTCAATACGATGAATGTGTGTAAGGCTCTCTTTCTAATCCTAAATAGATTTAGGGGGGAGGGGTGTGGATGGTCAAAAAAGTGCTTCAGATGGGAATTTGAAACATCTTCTATACACAGGTAGTGTGTGTATGTGTGTGTGTAATTGCGTGTAAATGTGTGTGTGAAGTTATAGCAAGTATGTGTGTTAAAGAGATAGAATGATAGTGGGAGTATGTATGAATCAACAGGTAGATCAAGTGACCAACGTGTATATCACTGTTGATAGGTAATTTTAATAGACTATGTAAATATGTATTTAATAATAGGTTAACAATACATAAAAAGATTTGTAATGGATAAGTTGTATTGTCTACATTTGCTTAGAGTGTGACATGTATGTGTTTATGTAATTATAGGACTTTTGAAAACAAATATTTTGGATGCACAAAAAAGTTTAGCACATAATTGGAGTGTGAAGAAAACAAAAAATATTCAGAAGAATTTGAACTGTGCTAGAAAGAACTTTTCTACAAACTGTTTTTCACTTGTGTGTGTGTCATATTCTTTGTACAGATGACATTTAATAAAATATATGCTTTCTGTTGAGGAAGAGAATAAGGATGTGGTTGATGTTTCATACTTGGACTGTAAATGCCAAATGCAAGGAAAATAGGGAGAAAATATTAACATTTCAAAGAAAGAAAAGGGGAACAAATGCAAGGATTTGAATGTCAGGGTGGTAAGATAGCAGCAAGGGGGGATACAAAGATTTTTTTTTTTTTAACTATGAGTCAATTTGAGCAGTTTCTGTGTAAATGCTGTAAATAAGAGGTAACAGTAATCACCAACAACACCATCACCAATTACACTGGTCAGGGAATATGTTGATATGTACAGACTGTACAAAGACAATATTACAACTTAGAAGAAACAAGTCAACAATTTGGTTATGTGAAAATTCAGATGTTTTTGTACCTTTTTCTCTTCTTCAAATAAACTAAAGTTTTGAAAATTAACTACCTTAAGCATAATCTCAACTAAAGTAAATCTTTTGGTAAAATATTCTGGGTGGTCTACACAAAAGAGTACTCAATCTTAAGTGAATAATTTCAATTGGTTTGTGCATGTGCTATTGAAAAACACCCACAATCTTCTCTCTCTTTAAATAAAATATTAAAATGTCCTATAAAAATAATGATATTTTCCCTACCTTTCAGATTTTTGACTTATCGAGTCTTTGGACACAGTAGATCTTAGTTTATATCTTCCACTTGGGATACTCTGAAGAACACGATTTGCGCACGGGGCACTGGGGAATATTGCCAGGATAGTTTTACAATCAGATACTTGTAAGTTGCTAGTGTCAGTAGAAATGTTGCTATTGTCTTGGGGAACATAATGTAATGTAGCACCCTGGCAAGTTAAATCTTTTAGAAGTTTCTCAACATCCATCTGACGCAGGTTTGGGCAAAGATCGTACACTTCCAGAACATTACTCCCAGCGACACCTTAAAAAAAAAAGAAAAAAAAAAAGAGAGATAATTTATGAAAATATGAGAGGAAAAAAAAAAGGACTGTGTATATATAAAAAGGAAAGTAGTAAGCAGTCAGTATAACTACTATTCTTTAGCTTATTTCTGCTCTAGTTAGGTCAAGTGTTACCGACAAGAAAACTGTTGTACTTTTAAAGATCTATTTATTTATTTATTTATTTCAATAGAGAACTACTACTTTATAGTGGTAGTTCTATAATAATATTCTGACGTTTAGAATTCATAGCTGATTAATAACTGGTCAGTTATGTCTGCAAAGGAAAAGAATTGAAACTTATATTTTAAGAAAAAAAACCAAAAGTAATAAACAACCTCTTGAATCTGTTCCTTCATTGCTTCCAGTTAACTGGCTACCAGCACAACAGTCTTTGATGTTACTTCGACACTTCTTGATTTTTGATTTGTTTCCAAGTGAACCACTTGTACTATTTAGGCTCCCAATCCCTGTATTGTATTGACAGTTTGTTGGGCTGAAATAGAAATGATAAAATTCAAATTTAAACAAGCTTGGTTTGCTTCATTAAAATCTGAAAAGTAAACAAAAACAGAATTTATTTTTCCATACAATATTATTCAAAAACTGTGCGTTCCATTCAAACTTCTTCATTAATGATTCCGGTAATAAAACAAGTTGACCTGAGTTGAGAGAGTGGATTTGTCATCAGTTTGTGTGTATGTAACTCTTATTTGTGCCGTTAGAACGTCACCAGTTTTCGGTGAGGTCATTGTTATTATTGTGACGAAGAAAAATCAAGTCAAAACTCTAGGTTTGGTTAGTTACTCAATAGAAACTGTCATGTGACCCATGTCTTTTGGCAGCATGCCATGTGGAGGGTGATCAATAAGAAAATTAAAAAAAAAAGGTGATCAATGAATGAGTTACTTTTCTCGACTTTTGTTGGACAGTGATCACTGGAAAAAAAAACAAAATAAAAGCAAGCTTGAATCCTGCTAGACACAAACTAAAGGATCAATTTAGTATGAACTTAAATTGCAAATTGAACCCCCACCACCGAAAACCTATTCAAGGGGGTGATTAAAAAACGAAACAAAACAGAAAAAGTTCCTTCTAGATATAATAAAGAGTGAATGTTGAAATTTTCAGCCCTCTAGCTACATTTGTATGGCCTGTACCCTTGATACATAGCCAGCCTGACCTGCTTAAAAACTGAAGAAATCTATGTTGACAGTTTTGGTTTACTGTGTTTAATAATTTTCATACATTCTTTCATAGATTATAGAGCAGTATTATAGCAGTAATATAATTGGGTGATCAATAAAACTCATTTGGCTTCTCAAGCAAAAATGAACAACAATTTTTTAAAATTTCAATAATAACTTTACTGAATAAGATATTTACCGTTTTGTTTCACTTCTGCCATCTTCAAATAATAATAATAATACCATATTCCCAGAAATTATTATTTCAGAGAATTGACATTTTTAGATATGTCCACACATCTCTATCAAATGCTCTTTGGTCGGTTGTTTGGTCCCAGTTATATTGAGCAGAAAGAGGAAAGAAGAGGTGTGATGTCATTAAAATAACATCTATTCCAATCTTTTTTTAACAGCTACTAATGATGACATAATAGAATATTTTTGTATTAAAAAAATTCAAAGATGGCCATTTACGATTTTTATCGAAAAGACCAGTTGCAGACTATTTCCGAATTGCAGTATTTTACAAGTATGAGAATCAATTGACTAAAAGAAAAACCACTTGCTCTTCTTCCTCCTCCTTGTACTACTACCACCGATGGTAGATATATTGTTGAACTTATGGTTCTTGTTTTTTCATTATGAGAATTTTATAGAGACCAGAATAAATGATAATCTAGAGGTGCAATATCTGATAAATTCAGCGGATAAGTAAAAACTTCCCGAGGAAGCTGTAACAATTTTTGCCTGATCAACAAAAAACACGGGCTAGTGTTGAATGTTATGACCTTGAGAAACTCATTTTTTCCCTATCAGATGAGAGCCTTGCAAATAATGTCTTGATTTGATCATTATCAACCTTAATTGATCAACCCAGATGTGAATCGGGGTTCAGCGAGAAACCTTACGCATGAAACTTTGTGCAAACCAATTATGAAGCTGTTTGATCATCAACAGTATCTTCTCCATAAAACTGCCCAAATAGTTTTTTACTTCAAATGTACTTTCATCTTCTTTAAAATGAAAAAGCATAATATGCCAAAAAGGTTGCTCATTTCATTAAATGATAATTTCGACTCACTTAGTTTTTTTAGTCAGGTAAACAAAAAACTTGAAATATGATGATAACTGTTTTCAGCTTCCGCACTTTAGAATTTGGAATGTTACTTCTTGTTAAGCCCTAAAAATGCATTTTCATGCATGGAAAATCACAGAATTTTTTTGAAATCATAGCCTATAATCATCTCAAATGATATACCTAAAACTTACAACTGTTACTTTTGGGTAAAACACAATCGTCAGGAAAATACATCATGACAAAGAATTTAAGTAAATTTTTCATTATATATGAGATTACTGAATAGGCAACCGCAAAAATAAAATCTGATATAGCATAATTAGTCTGTTGGAGTCTTGCTGGTACACATTTAACACCAATCAGTAGTCAATGGTACTGACACAATCCCAAGCACATGCTTTTTCAGCTAAAAATGCTTGTAATTTTCCCAACTTTTACCAGGTATAGGTCTGACAAATCAAGAATCTGAGCAATTACTTCTTCAGTCATTATCAACACATTAACATGATTCATGGTAACTTTCTCTGACTATCACTTATCGGTGAGATGATATTTAGCTTTTCTAACCTATTGAATTTATGATTTATGCTTTTAGGCACAGATTCAAGGGATGGATCTCGACCCACCCCTGCTTGAGGAATGCAAACATTTTCATCGCTGCTTAGCATTATTTTCAAGAAAATAATTTGGTGTTTGTTAATCCTGTTCTCTTTCCATCATTCTTTTCAACTTCAACCTTATTGAATGAACAATACAGAAATTGTGTGTAATTGAGTGAGAAATCTTGAGGGCCAACCATTGAGAGCATTTGGAAACACAGGCAGTTTACAGATTTTTAAAAATATGAATTACAGTCAACCCCCAGTTTAACAGATAAATAGTAGACGGTTGTCCGTTAAATTGAATGATACTGCATGAAGAGCATTTTTTTAAAAACTCTTTTCAAATTTAGATATTTTAATGCAAAATAGCTTTAATACGGAATATAATATGGATTTATTGAGATCATATGAAGAATAAAAAGCTTGAATTTGATTGAGCTCATAACTGTTATTAGCAGCTGAAATATTGAGAAGAATTTAGGAAAAATATATAATTAATAAAATGTGCTTTTAGACTGGCAGTATTTCCATTAGGTTCCATACATTTTTGTAGCTCGTATTCATGTATATTCTAATGTTGAATATGTATTTCTAATGTAAATTGTTTACAGAGATGCCTGTAGAGACTTTTTTATTTATCTAATAAATTAATAGATAATGATAATGAAATTTTCATCTGACACCGGATGTCAGGATTCTTACTGAAAAGTAAACAAAATTTACAAGAAATTTACTGGCTTTTTTTTTTTTTTTTTTTTTTTTTTTAAATAAGAAATAAATAAAAAGGGTAGTTTCAATATAATCACAATTTTATTTAGTTTAGGCAAAACAAGGATATTTACATCAAAAGTTTTTTTTTCACAAAACAACAGAAACACAAAGAAAGTGAAAAGTCAATTATTCAACAAAAAATACAAAAAATCCTTTGAAAGTAATTTTTTTCTTTTTAAACGACTGGAAATTTTTCGGTTTTAATAAAAAATAATTTAAATAGTTTTCTCCTAAATCAAAATCACTTTATTGACATATCATCAGATAAATAAAATCAAAATTATATCCACACGTTTAAACAGATTGTTAAGCGGGAGAGAAATCGATAAAACCCTCATTTCAAAAGTTTTGTTGATACGCAATTGCAAGTGAATGCCACACGGATTATGGATACAAAGATAAATTATGAATCTGTCATGAATTATTTCATATTTAAAGAAAA
Source organism: Thysanoteuthis rhombus (assembly GCA_963457665.1). Taxonomy (NCBI): domain Eukaryota; kingdom Metazoa; phylum Mollusca; class Cephalopoda; order Oegopsida; family Thysanoteuthidae; genus Thysanoteuthis; species Thysanoteuthis major. Next base: position 21,708,164 of record OY735231.1, on the reverse strand, counting down.
CATTCACTTCTCAAACTGCTTGAAAAAAATGTTTAAAATCGGCTAAATCTTTCCTATTTTATTGTTAAAAATGTTATCAATTATCAACCAAAAAAAAAAAAAAAAAAAAATTAACTATATACTAAGATTCCAGGACAAATGATTAATAAAAAGATTGTACATTTACTTTAATTTTGTAATGAATTTGCTAAAAAGAAAAAAAAAAATTAGTATCTGATTCCAAAAATGTTCTCAAAGCAAGTTTTGGTTTATCAATAAGAAATAAAAAAAAAATGAAAAAAAAATTCTTTCCAAGTAGTTTGATTTGCTGAGACTGACCTCCCAAAAAATGGCTAAAATCAGCTAAATTTATCACTAAAAATATCAATATATACATTCTGAGTTGTCTAAAAAATCGAATTGAGTCAGCTAATTATCTTTTGAAAAATGGCCAGATATTCATTTACTTATTGGCTATTTTTTATTTTCATTGGCTAACTATGGAAATAAATCGGCTAGGTATGTGTATTGCATATACAGTTAAAGTGTCCGCTAAATCTGAAAAACCATTATATCGGAATCCGTTAGATGGAGGGTTTACTACATATTAATATGACCAAGACCACTGAGAGTTGGGGGTAGCCAACCCATCCCCCCTGATATTCTTCTTGTTCATTTCTTGTGTTGTCTTGTACCAATGAAACTAGTTGAGTTATCAGATTTCGAGTTATATAATTCCTTCATCTTTTTGATGTTAAATAGTAAGGAAGACAGGAGTCAATTGTTGTCCACTAGAACCAAATCTAAGTATCTTAAAGCAATGAAATTTATATCTTCCTTGTATCTTTCATCCTTTCTCTTCTCCCTCTTGAACTATCCTTGCAATGTAATAAACAAGGGTAAGAATAGAAAAGAGTGTTTCCACAAGAGAGCTTAGTCGATAGTGTTTGTGTAATGAGGAGGTGGGTGCCCCTTAAATCAAATTAAAGGCTTGGGCCAACCCTATTTAACCCCACTTCACAAGCCTTAAACCTAAAAGTGAAGTTATAGCCGAGTGCCCAGAGCATAACATTTAGGTACTATAATGCACTTTTTTAACACTCTTTTAAAATGTATTGTTATTGAAAATTGTCCTTGAAGGCCTAATTTTGGTTATATTTGCAAGAAAATACCATCAGATCAGTCATAAGAAAAAAAAATACTTTCTATGTACTCACAGTGGATTTCTAAGCAGATTAACGCCATGTTTATGTTTATGACTAAAAAAAATCTTGCTCCAATCATAATAGATGGATCCGTCATTAGAAAAATTGGAGCTGATTTTTGAAATTCTTTTGAACATAGAATTGAGCTCAGAGAAATTTGAATCGAAGAAAATCAGCCAATTTAATGATTAATCGATGGGATTTGGGGAAAATAACGATAACTTTCCACAGAAAACTTGGTGAAAAATACAGGGGGTTTGATTACAGGTGAACACAGTTAAAAGGTCTAGTAACCAATTTACAACTTTCCCCATATCTACTACTCACATGCATTAAAGTTTTTCAACGATTGACTGAAAATGTCAACACCTAATCAAATTTTCTGTACTACTTTCAACACCTTCTGATTTATCCAAGAGGAGATAATTCACATTAATGGATTTCATGCTTCCAAACCCAGATGAAATATTTTGCATGTAATTGATGAAAAATAAAAATTCTTTTTTTTTTTTTTTAATATTCTTGTCAAATATTGTTGAAGTTTATAATTATTGATAACCGTTTTATCCTCACTCTCTCATCTTGCTCATTCATTGCACTGTTGTTTCCCAACACAAACATATTATCAAGAAATGGATATAGAATCCTCCAGAATATTCATGAATGCGTTATATTTGAAATGACCTCTCATTGTTACAGGGAGGATAAGTCATATGGCTTAGACAGTGTAAATAGAATAAACAATTAAAGAAAATGGGGCTGTTTAGCTCAATGGAAAGAGCGACGCTATGTTGAACTAGCTACCTTATTTGTTGCAGTTTCATTCATTGACAGGTAAAAAAAACTGGTCTTTCTACCCAACAATGCTTCAGAAGCATGCAAGTAAAATTAACATTAATGATTAAAAAATAAAATTTTTTAAAAACTATAAAAATTTTTCTCCAGTCAACACGTTTTGTTCTTCAAAACCAATGAATATAAGACAGACCGAGGCTAGTTGAGGAACCATTCATGGCTTAAACTGAGCACCAATATTTTGCCTTCATTTGTGATCTCAAAAAATGGCTTAACTAACTCAGTTTGGCTAATAGCTGACCGTGTGACACGGGGACCAAATTGTCTCGTGTCAGGGTAAGTTGGCCCATTGGCATATGACGTTTACTTTGGGGGTGACAGTTACCATTGTCATTGGGTAGAAAAAAACGCATTACTACACAACGATACTTTCAATACACAGGCTTTGTTCACAGCTGTCCATGTCAAACTGATTACATTCACTAGTTCTGAAACCTGCTCTGAATAAATTTCAACTAATTTACTTTTAATGATCTAGATTGTTTTTTTTTTAGCACTCATATCTAACATGTAAGTGTTAGATTTCCAGTGCAAGGAGGCAGACAATCATGTGACTTAGCCATGTGACCTAAATGACAGGAAACTGCTTCTGCTACAAATAAAAGCTTGTGGACAACTTACTCCAGGGTTCAAGTAGCCCCCGGTCTTCCCATCAATGTATCTTAACGAAAAAAAAAAAAACAAAAAAAAAAACAAAAACAAAAACAAACTTTTTCCAAACGGAAAATATTTTAGCTTTATTGCATTTATTTTCAAATTCAAGGCCAATCCAAAAAAAGATCGGCAAGTTTGAATAAAATTTCAAATGATTCAATTTCTCTCGGAACACAACTTTATAGGAATATCAACATTTCTGGCATGCAAGAAATATTTTATTGTGATTTCATAAAATTAAAAGGGGAGGGGGGGTAACTTGAAAAATAAAAAAAGAAGAAAATTTCCATAATTTTTCATAGAAAAAGTAATTCAAAATTGGATAAGTACCAAAAATTTTATTGACATCAACTTATCAGTACATTTTTGATGAAATTTTAAAATGTGTGTGTAAATTGGGCTGGATTTTTCTAATGCAAATTTTCAGGGTTTACCAGTCGCTGAAAATGAACACATTTTCAACCACAATTATAGCTGGATATATTTTGTCAACACAAATGATTTTTAGATGATAATTTTCTCCCAACCTTCTTATTATTATCAGCACTAAGTTCATCACAATAAAATTTATAGGTTATTAATAACATATCTCTTTTCTCATTATCTATTATTTTTAAACAAATATTTCTATATCATAATAAATCCTTGAATGATTCTACTGTTTTACCAGCAAGAAATCAAAAATATTAAAATATTCTTGAAGAATGGGGGAGGATGGGGCTTAAAATCTTGGGCCACAGACAAAACCCTTACACTTGAAGAGCAAAGCCCGACTCATCCCCCTATGTTTGATTAAACATGACCAAAATTTCAGTGATTGCTGACAGTATAAATTGTTCAACTGGTTTCATATTCTAAATATAAATTCAATTGAAAGGCAATACCACACATTATTGATCTTTTTTTCAACCAGATCTCATGTTCTCTTCATTTTCTAATCCCACATTTTCAAAGCTCAGCATTTTTTTGAGGCATCCAGAAATTAAGGAATAATAGAACTGAGCCATAGCGAAGCTGTTTATGACTAGAGGTATGTTTTCTTAAAATACTGACCAAAGAAATTGAAACCATTACAAGAAATTATGAGATTTCCAACCAATGAGGAATTTCTGGAGCTGTGCACAGCATGGAAAGTTATAACTTTGTGCAGAATGGAAATGTTCTTGCTATTATCAAACTCCTTATAAAAAATTACTGCTTACAACAGAAAAGAATAATGTGACGATAATATTTTTTATATATCTATTCGTAAACTAGCTACAGATTGACTAATTTTGATGTTTTTACATTTCTTCAAGCAAGTAAAGTAAGTAAATGCCAAGAAATCAAATGTTAATTTTTAAAAAAAATTATTCTTTTTGCACACGTCACTATCATGTTTCATTTTGAATGCCATTTTAATGTAAAAATTACAATATATCAAATTCAAAAAATAAAATAGGCAATAAACAAATGCAATAATTGATCAGAATTTTTATTTTCTCAATTATTAAAATTACTAAAAAAGAAAAAAAAAAAGAAAAAAATTCAACGCCAACCAGTCAACTTAATCCTCTGTCCAGTGCAACCTTGAGCTGGATGTAAATATATTTTCCTTTTTAGAGTTTGTCAAAAACATTACTTCAGATATACTTCTAAAAAAATGGAAACTGAAAACAACTGTTGATGGATTTTGATTATTTGTACCTGCCATTGTCAAGTAAGTATTTTTATCATATGTAGAAGTCACTTATGAAAGGTCTACCTACTCAACATCACATGGAACCCAGTATTACCTTGGTGGACACCCCAGCACACCGTTTCATCGTGCCCAGGTTGAGAACTACTGATCTGTAATGTCCAATGGCCACCAGATGGCCCCAACCCAAGATGTGAGAGGATTTGGATGCTCACTTTGCCCCCAGTAAAAATTCACGGTGCTGCCCATGGCTTTCAATTGGTTCAAAAGGAATGGATCTTTTCAGATGGAAAATTCTTAATGCTTCCGAATGTGCATATGAAGAAAGTTTGGCCTTGGTGCATATGCTTGAATCTATTGAAAAAATTTCACACAAATTTTCTGACTTCAATTATTTATATACATAATCCAGGTTTCTTAAAAGAGATCAAATTACAAATTGAATTAACTGAACCATCCCACAATGCAAATGTTTCAAACCAGCACCTAAAAGATTTAACTCATTGCCTTCAATAACATGCAAAATGTTATTACTATTTTACCATAAAAATAAACTAAACATGCAATTTCACTAGAAATTTATGATTTAGTTCCAAAAGCACTTTTAGCCATTCTTGGAATGATTGGGTAACAATTATTTTCCACTCGTTTTTTCACATGACATGGGTGTTAGCAGAAAATATTGCCAAGACTGAAACTCAGTGTACCCCCTCAAAAATATTTTTGTGCAAAGATGCAGAAATTTTACATAGGGGTACATCTATATACAGTGAAAGTTATAAACCATGTGAGGCTCATACTGGAGGTCACCTGAGGTCATTTCCCAATCAGCCTTTTCATACTGGCACACTACGGGTGAAACACATATGCAGTGGATCCAGAATCCCTGTTAAACTAAGCTACGACACTGTTCTTATTTGTGCATCGGAATATTTCTTCCATTACAGCAATTTTTCAAATGCACATAGAGTAAACGATCATTTTTCCAATTGCTGTGTTAGGTTTGAAGGAATATACCAAAGAATATTTTTCCTGTTTGGTTACTTTCTAAGATGTTTTTCCCCCAGGCAATACTGGGTATTCCACCAAGTACTATATTGAATGTGTGGTTGGGTGTAGAAATGTGGGTGTCATTCAAAATTTTGGAGAAACAAGAACACCAGAGAAAACAAGAGAAAGTCTTGGAGAAGAAAAACAAGTCGGAATGTATCTTTAGATAAAGATAATACTTTTTTTTTATATCATTGAAATTTTGATTAAGAAATCAAACAATTTTTTTGAATGGAAAAAATTGTATATAACAGTTTAAAAAAAAAAAAAAAAAAATCAATTTTTTTTTTTTTTTTCAGTAGTTCAGAGATAAAATCTAAAAACATTTTTCACAGGTAAAATTTGTTGAGTGAAAAGACACTGACATCTCTTTTTTTTTTCACAGAATTTATCTGAAATTCCTTTTTTATAGACATGTCAACAAATTCATTAAACAATCATTTTCCCATGGAACACTCCAGTCAATAGATAGCCTTCAAAATATAAAGTTTCCTTAGATTTTTAAAAGCAATTATTTGATCTAACTTGGGAACGAAACATTTCTGAAGCATCCAATTCTTTTGATTCAATTTTCACTATTAACCACTCTTCCAACTGATAAGTTGTCTGCTTCAGTCAAATTTTTTATGGAAAGCAATACTTTTCCATTGTTAATTTCAATCTTCATCTTTTTCTAACTTCGACGCCTTGAACTCAGCTGAGATTCAATAAGACAATGATCAGTAAAATTGATTTATATTTCAAATTAATTGTAATAAAATAAATTTCAAAAGTAATCGTAAAAAAAAAATGTAAAGACGTGAAAGGAGAATGTTTTAATGAAGCAAGAGGAATAATCCCATCTTAGAATAAAAAAATTACCTCCCTTACTTGAATCGCATTTCAAGTGGAATTGTTTCATAAAATTAAAAAAATGCAAGTACCATTCAAATAAAAAAAATGCCAAGTCAAGTGATTTGCATAAATTCAGTTTCTAACACCGATAATAAATTTAAAAGGAAGCATCCTTTAATCATTTCTATACATTCAAATATTTCTGCATACTTAAAGCAGGGTTCAATAGTTTTAGAGTCTCTGTCCTTGGAGTACTTACTCAATATCATAGGGGATCAATTTTCAATTGTTATTGAGCGATGAACTGACTCTCATAAGATTTATATATATATATATATATATATATATATATATATATATATATATATATATATATATATCCTTAGTTCATCAACGTATGTTTTTGTTAATATGTAAGAGTGCAGATCAGATACACCTTTCAAATCTTTATGCATAACAACATAAGTCCTAATAGAATGGTGTAGAACAGAAAATAAATTTGATGTAAGGAAAGCAATTTGTCGATTCTGTGTACATGAAGTGGAAGGTTGATAGGTAGCGGATATCGCTTTTTTATTGATATCACATAATTTTGACCTACAAAAGTACTTCTATTGCACCTTGATTATGTCGGTTGAGACAAAACTGAAACTTGATAATAAATCTTCCCAAAATACTATTCCTCATATTTATATAGAAATATTTATTTCATCTATACATATGCACAGTATGATTATACAACATATTGATCAGTTAATAACAAAATAATTCGAGATACTATTTTTCAAATACGTTATTGTTAATCATGTACTGATAACCTTTTTCTTAAATCTAGCCACATTTAGCTATTCAAAATGGTCACTCATTAATCCAAGAAACTGTTACTCCAAGGATAAGCATATTCCTAATATAAAAAACTCGTCATATGACGAGCAATATTCTAGTAACATATAAGACCAAGCTTTCCAAGACCAATTTTCTTTTTTTAAAATTACTGATTTCTGTATAACTTGATGCTATGATCATCTTTCTTTAATTATTATTGTTAGATTTCAATTTTTTTACGATGAATATTTCTGTAATGATCTTGCATTTGATGCTATTCTTTTTATTTCTTTTTTGAAAAAATAATTTTTGAGAGTCATATTTTTTCTAGAGCCCCACCAAATATAGGTAATTCTGATATGTACTTGATGTAAGTTTGGAGATTCTCTATAATCTTTTATCTGTATTCAAAATTTTTAGCCCTTTGGTGCTGGAACCTTTCAAAATCATTCCTCCACAAACATTGATGTATTGGTTACTATGGTAATGAAATAATGCATTCAAAACAAAAAAAAAATTATCATACAATACTTGTAACATAGCCAATCAGATTCTGACGAGAGAAAAAAATCCTCCCTTCTGATTGGTTGTCTTTTATCAGTAAGTAATTCTATAATATAGAAGCCATACAGCACTACTCGAGGAGTGAACAATAACTTTTAGGAAATTGAAGATATTTGGCTGAAATATTTTGTGCATGTTCATCGTATGATAAGGTTTATTTTATCTATAGAAATTTTTTTCGAAAAATGGGACAAAATACCATCTTTCCCTGTTAAGTCCATATTTGGTAGTATTGTGCAATATACAAATTGCAATTAGTAGGTATAGTCAATAAAATAAATATACATAAATGGAACCAAACACGATGCAGATGTTCAGCTTATTTATTAAGCTTTAAAATGATTTATAATATGATGGGTATACTTGAATCATTCCCAAGTTACATTTGTTTGAATCGGCAAAAGTGAAAACTGGGAAGAATTTTGGGAGAGGCACCAAAGGGTTAAACCATTTTCCAAATGACCTCAGACGAAAAGACAAAATTTACAAGGTCCTTTAGGGAATCAGCAACAGTCTGTAATCAATAAGTACTTTGGGTTAGGAACAATATGAGGAGGGGGAAAAAAAAAAAAAAAAAAAAGAAGGAAATTATCTATGTACAAACCGTGTTCGTTGATGGTTTAGTTGTAATGGTTGAATTTGTGGGCGGAATCCTGATGGACCGATGAACCTCAAAGAATCTCCTATTGAAGAGAAACCAAAGGCAAAAACATTTATCATCTTTTAATATTTAGTGCACAATATTTCATGTAAAACACAACTATTTGCATAGAATATAAACAGGAAATGCATTTAAAGAAGTTTATAAACACACATGCACATACAAACCCCTTCCTATTTTCCAGCAGGCAAAATCAGGTCAAATAGTTGACAGTGGTTTTTAATTATTCATTTTTGAATACATGAAGTATTTTAAACCAGAACCTCCTGAAGTCGGGGTCAGGACACCTCCAGAAGCTCCATGAAGATTATTGGGGTCACACAAAATACTTGGAGGGGGGGGGCAAAAGCGCTTGAAAACCTGTGTGATCATTGCAGTAAAAAATATAGGGCCTGTAAAGAAGAGTAAAAAGGAAGTGCAACTTGTCTATGAAGTTATTTATACAAAGTCTATCTATTTACTGAGTACTTATAACTATGGAAGTCTCCAAACAAGTTTTTATTTTTTATTTAAAACTTACTCATCTTCATTTGTTTCAAATATCTGAGTCACAGATTCTAAAGTCTGGGTGCTGTATAGCTAAAACTCCTGCGATTTTTTCAAGTCAAAGAAAAGTGATTCACAATGGTCTAATCGAGCGGTTTCAAAACTTTGAAAACTCAAGGACCATTTCTATAAAGAAAATATTCGGGCAGATCCATATTTTCAGCAAGTAGCTTTTAGACCAATTTATGAAATTTTTGATCTCCGAAATTCATATTCATTTGAATGGATTACATTCATTCAAATTCTAATACATTTTACTGGTCTGTGTTCAATAATAATGTTTTTTTTTTTTCATAGCCACAAGATGATTTGCAAAGTCAAATTCAGAGTGAACACTGTTGTAGACCCAGAGCATGATCTGCAGACCTCAATCTCAAAACCACTGGTCTAATCTGCTGGTAATAGGTGATATTAGAGAGAAACTTTGACTTGAACAAATATAACTTCTTGAAACAGTTTAGATCGTACATTTGTACCAATGGATTCTTTCAAGTAATTCTTATTATGAAATAGGAGAGAACCACAAGAAAGCCAACAGGGTTATAAATGAGTTACGATTACTGCAGGGGTGAGGTGGGTGTTCAAAGGTTCGGCAAAAATGAGTTGAAATTGGTTGATCGCCTCTCATATAAAAATTCAGTGAGATTCAGACAAATTGAAAAAGTAATTTTTCAATGTTTTTTTTTCATCAAATATTACCACCAAAGCAACTCTAATACAAAGATTATGGTATACCTATACCTAATTTCAGTAAAAAACAAAATATTCATATCAATCACTGGAGACAAATTCACAATACATATGAGATAAGTTGTCAATAGATATTTCCAATGATTTTACACCTTGTAAGAAAGAACTTAAAACATGAGAATAGATCAAATTTCATCATCCAGAAAAGCAATCTAGAATGCATCTTGAATGTTGAAATCCTGAAACCAGAGATCAAAATTCGCTCGCTCTATTGTATCAAATAAATGAACAAAAATTGAGAAAAACATAGATTTAATAAATCTTTCAGTATTTATTCTTTTGATTTATTCATGAAAACTTTACTTGGCAAAAAAGAAAAAAGAAAAAAAAAAGATCACCAGTAAATCTAGATGTTGATTTTACTTTGAATTTACCAGTGTTTTTAAACATCTTTTAAACATCAGGAAAAAAATGTGATGTTAGAATTTTTTTTCATCAAAAAGTGTTTGCTTTAAATTTGTTTATATTGTGACTTCCTTAGTAAACTCAATTATGCCTCATAAATATTGGGTGAAAAAAAAGAAATTAGAAACATCAAGAATCTTAGATTTTAAGAAGGGTCTAGTAGAGTACTAATGCGAATTTTCAAGGCAGTTGTTGGTATGGCCACAAACACATAGAACAGGATAGAACCTATCGCCACCTTTGGTGGCTACAGTTAATAAATCGATGAAACCATCAATACAGTTCAATACAGAAAATGTCTAAGATGTTTAATTTTGGTGGTACTGATTGAAGACAACTATATCTTAAAAGCTAATATATGCAGGATTATACTTGAATTTGGAATCAGGATTTGTTAATAAATGATTCAACTTATAAGATATCAGCAATAAAGATCCTACTCTAAATAAGAAGGGATGCTGAAGAAGATCCGATAGAATTTTTAGTTAGTGTAAAATCCTTGCAGTTCTAAAAAGCAAAGCTCCATTATGCAACTTCCTCACCAAAATGAAACCTTCATCTAAGGTAAATTCAGCCACGCATCACCTAACATCCTAGTAGACAACATATGTCTGCAAATGGTCATACATGGTCCCTTGATATCCCAAGTAGGATTTAGCAAACATAACCAGATCTAGGAGTGAATATAACATGTGATTCTCAAGCCTTTTTCAAAATTCAATTCAAACAAACAGGTATTGGCAATAGGACTGTAATAATTTTTAAAAAAAAGTTCATCCATTGGTGACAGCCTACCACAAGAACTACTTAACAATGTAACCCCTCAGCAAGTTTTTAACAAGTTAGTTACCGAAAATCACCACCAAAATATTTTTCAGGGGGATGATTGATTTTTAATAAAAATTCATCTTGAAATGGACACATTTTTTGTATTTACGTTGTGATGTAGTATTACGAAGTGGACAGTTTTCATAAGTGTGGTTGGAATACTATTGTGTGTAAATGAGAGAGAGAGGCAGAGAGAAAAAGACAAATAGTTATGCACATGGATTCATGAAACCAAAACTATTTGAATAGTGAAAAGAGAGTTTGTTTCTACAATAAGATTTTTTTAACATTACATGTCTTTGGTGGAGAAAAAGCCTTCATTTCTGATGAATTAGTTGTCTTCAGGGACATAAATTTGTTCAACAAACTCAACTAAAACAATATGAATTGAACTAAGCAAGAATTCTTTTGGCTACTCTATATAGAAATTCTCCAATAGAAATGCAACTCTATGTAACTCTTGTGTATTGGTTTGAAAGAAATTTTTCAGACATTAAATTTTATTCAAATTCAAAGTTATGTTCAGTGTAACTCTACAATAGACAATATACAACTACAAGAGGCTAATATGATATGAGGTACAAGGAAAGCCATAAATGCAAAATAAATTTGGTCATCAAAGACATACAAAATGGAAGGAAAAGATTTTGATGATAAGGAGATTTTCATCTTGATGTTTCATATTAGTTTTCATATACACAACATTAAGCCTTAATAAAATGTTTCAATAATTCATACATTTCTCATGTAAATGAAGATGTTCTGGTATTGTTAGATGGATGGATAGAAACCTGACTGTAAGTCTTTGGGCACACATGCACATAAAATATCTGGGAGGGGTATAAAGACAACACAATTTGATATTCTCTCTATATGCAGGTCTCACAACTGAATCCTGATTTTTTGGCCCATTCTGGTGACAGACATCTTTTCAAATAAACATAGTACTGGAAATAAATAGTTATCCCTTGCTATTTGCTGGTTTTCCACTCGCAGTTTTAATAATTCACGGTTCAGTCTTGAATAATTTAATGGGAATATTTTTTAAAGTTTTGTGTAAGAACTGCATCATAAAAAATATGCTGTACAGTATAAACAAAATGTAAGTTCAGGAAATCATTATTTGCATATATATCTATAATATAGTAACTACCAAAGACTTCTGACAAAAAGTGACATGTGACAATAAAAATATCTGAAACTTGTAATCTATTGATTTTATCGTAATGATCTTTGTATGATTAATGAGAAATAAGATTGTAGATAATTATCAACTAAAAATCAGACAACATAAACCGAGAGTTAATTGTGGTTCAAAACTTGTTTACACTCACTAACGGGTTAGTTGAAAACAATTCTAAACATCTAAATTTTTTTCCAATTTACTGAACTGTAGTTTATGAAAACTGTTTTTTGTTTATTGACTGTATTTCTTTTTACTTTATTCATTTCTTTAGTAAATTTGCTATTTGAGAATGGTCAATTGTTTGTTCATCGAAAGGCTTACGGTACAAAATTTGTTTTTTTTGGGGGGGGGAAGAAGGGTTTAGCAGAAATTGTTTATAGATTTATCACATTGCCCGCCCCCACCATGGCAAAGGATAACTGTAATTGGTATTGTTCAGTTTCAAACCTGTCTTATCATCATAATCATCTTGCTATACTTTATAATACCATCAAACTATTTCATAATCTTATATGACTCATCTTCATATCACTGAATATCATCAATCTTTGTGTTATATCACTGTTTATACCATTATTTCCTTCATCTATACTTCATTTTTTAAAATCAAAAGCAAAGTTTTTTTCACAGATCACAGTCAACAGTTAAAGCTGAATGAGAAAGCTTTACCCTTATCCAGGTCACAGACTGAGATTTGTTACAAACAGAAGGAGATGTGTTTATGTGTGAGCAAAAAAGGGAGAGCAACTATCCGATAGGCTTCAACAAATCTAGTACCAAAAAATGGCTTCTGTCGGGAGCAGAGAAAAAATTAGAAAATTAAACCTATTTCTATTTTGCCTTTATATGAAATTACTTACGTAGATATATATATATATATATATATATATATATATATATATATATATATATATATATATACCTAAACATATAATAGGTGTATATGCAAATTTCTTTTCTGTTTGTTTGAGCTCATGCGCCTGTTATAACCTAATGATAGTAGGGGACTTACCATAATTTGATGCATTCATGTCTAAGAGAGGACAGGGAATAGGGGAGAAAATATGATAGTCCAAGGTCATAATGACTACCATGTGAAAACTTTCATGTGTCAATGGAACACAGCACAAGTGACCAAGAGGAAAAAAAAAGGTAAAGAATCATTGAATGAGTAAGCCAGACTCGACCTTTCCCAACAGTATTTTTTCCTATTTTTAACAACTACATTTTTTCAATAATAAATCTAATTTCATTTTTTTCTAAAAAGAAAAAAAAAAGGGGGCTTACAATTTTATTTTTCCTGTATTATTTCTCAACAAAATTTTATTCAATTCTATGATAATCATTATAAGGAAAAGTTATGACGTTTCAATCAAAAATTCACACATTTATTGTCTGGGCTAGAAATATGATAGATGTTTATTTTTCTACATTAACTATTACAGATGAGCATCCCTTATCTGAAATGCCTGGGACCAGAACAGTTTCACATTTCGGAATATTTTCGTATATATAATGAGATACATTCGGGATGGGGTCCTGTAATGTAAGGGGAGTAATTCCAAGGTTTCCTAATCTACGTTTATCTCTTATCAGATTGTGTACAAAATATGATTGCTTCTTGTGTTGTGAGGTAAAAAAAGAAGTTTTTGAATTATTTCATTTCATTTTTATTTTATTCATTGATTTTAATATATTTATAAGCATTGAATTACAACTAGCTGTAAATGTAATAGAAACTAACTGAAAATTTCAACTTGTTTCATCTTTCACTGTTTTTGGTATTAATATAATTTTATGTTTCTAAAGAGTAAAAGGAAGACAACAAAGCTTTTACTCTTGTCAAAATGCCCCGTTGCCTCGACTTTAGAAAGTTTGGGATATTGGATGAGGGATGCTCAATTGTACTTAACTTTTTTTCATCATTAAATTAATTATTAGTTTTGAATCTTTACTGCCAACCCATACAGAAATAACACCACTTTCGACAACTATGTTCTAGTATATATCAATAAATTACTCTGAATCAATTTCAAAAAAGTTCATTAGGATTATATTCAATGATTATCCCAATACAATAAACTTGGTGAATTAAACATGGAAAGCATTTCAATCCAATCCAACTAAGATTTGAAATATCATGATTCTTCTTAGCAGAATTTACAAGAGCCTGAAAACTGGTTAAAGGGAAATTCCATTTTTTTAAAAGCATTTTTTGATAAATGTTGTGCCCCATAACATTTTGAGGTTATGAGAGCCTACTGAACAACCATCAAAGAAGGCGAAGAGTTCTATCCTCTTTTATACGTACATGTTTCCTTGTGTGTTCTTTAGCTCCTGGCCATACTGTTTTGTCTAAACTTGAAAATCGGCATCAGTATTAAACTAGATCACTTCTAAGAATTTTTTTCTTCTTTTTCTCGGAAAAAAAAAAAGAAGGTATTTTCTTGACTTTTTTGGGCCCTTTTCTGATGGGTTTGATAACCAAATTTAGGTTCTCCTGTTTTAGATGTTTTTTTTTGTTTTTTTTTTATTACTCTATTTTAGATTTTTTGTAGTGGAAAACAACAGTAATGTCATAAATAGAAATCATTTGGACTATATTTATTCTTTGATGGAATTTTTTTTTACATAACTTCAAATTTTGATGCTACGGTTGTTCAATTATTAACTGTGGAAGCGAGTCTCACTCAATAATCCTACTATAATTTAAACATTAATTATTCTTTTTAATTTGTGCTCTTTAGGCTATTATACATAATTTTCAGAATTCTGTTACAACATGAAATATCAATCTACAAAAATGATCAGAATTCAAATCATTAGATATCTTTATATGTAAATAAGACTTACCACCTATGCTGAGATACAAATTAGAACTTTTTTTTCTGGTAAGTTTTCAAAGTAGATAAGAATAAAAGTCTTTCTCAAGATTCCAAAACAGTTGGTCTTAGGACAAAATGCACGTTTTGAATAATAAAAACGTAGAAGAAATAATGATTTTAAATAAATTTTTGAAATATCATTAGAAGTAAAAATGACTTACCAGCATTTGGTCTAAGCACAGTTCCTCCCCCAGGTCCAGTTATGTTAGCTGTGTTATTAGTATAATCCTTATTGCAAGCATGTGTTTGCTCAGATAATCCAGAGTCCATATTCCCACACTGTGGGCCACTGTTGGCACCTCCTCCACTACATCCACCTCCTCCCCCATTAGCAGGTGAAACTTTTGGCTGGAGCCGGTTGAGATCAGAAAGATTTTTTATACATAGTGGTGATGTGTGAATTGCTTGTGCAGTCGCTACAGTAGCAGAGCTCTGGTTAGGAGCTTGTGGGGCAGGGGCTGCTGTTGGTGGTGGTATGGGCATGTTAATTTGCATATTAGGTCGCATCACTGGGTATGACTGAGCAGCTGAAGGGTGTACCTGGGTAGTGGAAAATTGCATGATCTGAGTGTTTGGTGCACGGGGTGGTTGATTTTGAGCATAGTGAGCATAATTATGATATGGCACATACTGGCTGTGAGGTGGTGCAGCATTAGCTGTTGGACTAGAGCCAGTAGGCTGCCCAATGCTAATAGATGGGCCAACATTTAAAGGTACATTGGGAGTAGACACAGGAACTTGACTAGGTGGGGTGGTGGGCCTATACGTTGCAGTGTTATTGAAATTATAACCCATTTGAGGGCTGGAAGCCGCAACAGTGAAGTATTGTGGAGTTTGAGGATTATAGCTATTCTGTCCATATGAAGGGTAATTCGACGGACAAGAAGCATAACCTGGTATTGCTGATTCAATCTGACCAACCGCTGGTTGAGGAGCATAGTTAGTGTTAGCATAACCATCCGAACTAGGCTGGGAGGTAACAGGTTGGTAAGAATAGCTTGGCATGCCTGTAATGAAAGTTTGATGATACTGGCCAACATTTGAGGTTCCTGGTTGGCTAGTCCCTTGGTTATCTATTGGCACTGTAGCAGGATTTTGAGCTTGTTGCTGACCTGATGGCAGAAGAGGAACTGGAAGCATGTAGCGAAAAGGTTGATTAGCAACACCAGGAGCAGCTGGGTAGCCCTACACAAAATAATGGAAGAATTCTTAGTGACATTATGAAACATTTATTTAAAAAAATATCCAATTTTACATTAAATTGGTCATACAGTCTAATTACTAATAAAATTCACCAACAAATACGAAGTAAATACTAATTAGAATAGACATTGATTCAATTTAAAAACTAAAACCAAAAAATATCGAATAGTTTTCTATTGCATAAAATTTATTCTTTTATAAATTTCAAATTATTGTAACAAATTATATACATTCCCCAATCCACAACATAAAAGGATAGACTGCAGTTATTTTCCAGAATAGACAACTACTGTAAGATTTTCTGGTTAGTCAGTTTGGAAAAACAAAAAAATACCGCAATTCAATGTTTTTATCTTGTATATCCCAAATTCTTTCCCTATAACGTAATCCTGGCTAATTGCATTTTTTTTTCAATTGTATAATTTTTCGGTTGCATCCTGGAAAACTGAATTGCGAGCTTTGCAGCACTAGGGTCAAACTCCCTTGCTTCATTAAAATCTAAAAAGCAAACAAAACAGAATTCATTTCTCCATACATTATTACTCTAAAACTATGTATCCCATTCAACACCTTTATTAGTTACAAATTCAATGTTTACAAAAAAATAGGTCACCTTTTGACTTTGAAACTAACAAAATACTAAACAAACAAAATACTGCAAGGGACACAGTTTTGAAATTGATCATCTTTTTCTTAAATCTGTCAGTTTTTTACCTAGGAATAGACACGTGAAAATGATTTGGCTATTGTTTGTTTGGTGAAATAATATATATTCTATTTATCATATTGGAAAAAAATCTTTTATAAATGTACTCCCTGGCTGACCTCCACCCTTCTCCTTTAATCACTCATTAGCCATGACGTGGTCCTCTTCGATCACGCCTCCATCTCTGCTGGGTACGGTGGCTTCTAAGAGAGCACCCTGTCAGGTGTCCCCCATGGAGCAGCATAAGCATGAGAAAGGACCGGATGAACAGTCCAGTCCCAGCTTGACAAGAAGTTTTGTTAATGGGTGGCAGAGCTTAGGCAAAGACGACATCAGAACAATCTTCTTGTTGCATATGGCACCCATCACGCCATATCATATATTACACAGAAAAAATCAAATCAAAATTAAAACATTATTGCTATGACTAGTTTTTTTTTTTTACCTTGCTTAGTAATCTATCTGTTTTGTATCGCATTCTCTGATTGGCTGATTTTGTAAACCACCCAAGCAAGTATCTTTTCTGCTAATATTCAACTAGTTAGTTGCAGCCAAAAGTGTCTAGCAGACAGACACATATTCTTCTAATTATGACTACCTATCAACTTATATTACAATAAGATGGACTGCCTAAAATCTAATAAATTCTATTCTACTAATATCACTACCATAGCTTGACTAATATTTCCTGCATGCATACTAATACTTTCATGTCAAACCTTCAACTAGAAAAGACCAGTGGATATTTCATTATCACTGTCCGTGCTGCATTACTAACAACTTGCGAACGGCAAAGTCAAGCATCATGAAAACTTCAATTTAAAATAACAGAAACACCTTTTTTATATAAGACTGAACTTTCATCATCAAATGGTAAGTTCATTCTTTACACTTTGACTTTGTAAAAAATAATATTCATTTTATTCTTATATATGTGAGTGTCTCATTTGATAATTTTGAATGATCAAGACATTACAATTACAAATAATGTTATTTTTACTGAATTGAAGGACATCAAAAGAAAGAAATTCAGTCGTAGATATCCTGACATCAATACTGGTTAAAGACCAAGACAAAACTAAAGAATCAAATAAATGAATAAAATAGTATTGTTGCATCTTCAGGGTTCTTCTTGCTTTGTCAAAGTCTTTAGGGTTCTCCTTGCTTTGTCTGATGTCTATGCTTTACGTTTAAATAGAAGCCTGTCAAAGTCCAAGTGCATTGGCCAGTCAGACATAAAACTCCCTTTTTAGTATCTTTGCTTTGAAGCTAATTTCTCATTATGCACACTTTCATCTTCTTTTATCTTCTAAATTCATCCAACATGTTTTGATTGCATTTGTTTATGAATATTGATGTAATATAAAAGAATGTAGTTGCAAACATGTGTCTACATCATTAAATGTTTAGATATCTTATAAAAAAATAACTATCCTTGCTCATTCATTTCAATGGTGACCCAAATTCTAATTCTACAAAGGTATATTCCTCAGAGAATACAGCTTTACGAGGCCAAGCAAACCTTCAAGGAACAATACCAGATTAATAGAAAGCCTTGACAAGCATGATTCAAAAAGCAACCAAAAATCAAGGAAAATCTATCAAAATTTGAACTTTAATGATAAAAGATAACGTTCCTTAATCATCAAGTCAGATGATTACATACCTGTTGAAATGCAGCAGTAGGTTGAGCACAGCTTGTTTGTATCTGAGCAGGAGCTGTACTATTACCGTATAAGATTTGTCGAGGTGTTCCAGGAGGAATTTCTCCAAGGGCTTCAGGTGCAGTTTGTTGTTGTTGAGTCATATTGACAGAAGCTAATTGTTGCGACAACTCAGAAATGCTACTAGAATCCTAAAAAGAAATGTTAATAGTCATCACATTTTCCATTCTTAATACATGATAATAATATATTATTAATAAACGCAAAACAGTTATTTGATTCTGATATTGTTCCAGATCATATCCTCAGTAGAGGTCATTTCTAGCCTTGAGCTAATGTTAAACCCATCTTAGGGGCATCACTTTCAAACTGTTAAGCTTGTTCACTGTGTTAGTGGAGTTTTTGTTTTGATGGCATAAAGAGGTCATTACCCAAATAATGCTTGAATTCTTCCCATGTGGTACTAAACATGCTAGAATGTAGGTGGTTCCAGGTGTTGATACTTCTTGATGCAATGAATTTGTAGCAGATGTCTAGATGGTGATGTAATTGGTATTTATACATATATCCTCTTCTATTTTGAATAAGGGAAGGTATGAGCATGTATTTGTTGGGTTTGCAGCTTTTACAGTAGGTATTACTGTCTACAAAAATCATATTGTTTGAAAATTTGTTCAAGATCAGTATGAAGGCAGTAGAATTGGGGTAAAAGTCAATTGAGGTATTGAAGTACCATTTCAACAAATAATTCATGCAAGTAATATTCTTATTGCTATTTTGATTCAGTCTTACTTTGTCATTCTTGTTACAATGGTACAAAGAGTCTAGAGTTTGTCCTGTTTTAAGGTGCAAAGCAATAGTGAGGTTATCAAGTCAGAAATTTTGATGACCTTGGACTAATTCATCTCTCTTATAAATGGCTGGGTTTTCCTAAGTCAATACTCAAAGCTTGCCAACACGTGGGAATAGGTGGCACGTCCAAAAGGAAAATCCTTTGAAGGATCAATAACAGACTTTCTTACTGTGACATCATGACATTATTTTCGTAGATGTTTTCCTTTGGTTATCTCGCACTTATCATCTTAGGTAATAAGAGCCATTTTGGTTAAAAGCCCATCACCAGATCAGGTGGTTTCATCAAGAGTCCAATTTATAGAGCACATGTGGTAAACAGCTCAACACCGGAAGGAGGGTGATTCTATGGAGTAATGACCTTAAAGTTAACAACACTACTATAAAAGATACTTTGAGAAATCGACAATGGCACCAAGTGGTTAAATTCATTAATCAATCAGCAAAAATTCATGCTTACTCTTTCAACATCAAAAGTACCTATTCAGGTGTAGAGAAACTCCATAGAGATGAAGAAAGCTTGCTGTTTTATGTGTATAAAATATATTTGATATAAAAAAAATCTACAGCCAAAATTCTTTTTTCAGTATGGTAAGAAGTGTAGGTATAACATTGAAATTTTTCAATTCAAATAAAGCATTTGTATAATTGTAATTTTATTTTGCACTGAAGGTAAAAATACTTCAAAACATAATCAAATATAATCTTGTTTCCTAAAAAAAATGCTTATAAAGGGAAAATTCCATTGAATATTTAAGCAACATGTTTAGGTAGATTGAAATTATCAAGTATTATATATTGAATAAATGAATACATTTATCTAGTCTCAAAGAATAAACATACTAAAGTCAAATTCAGGATGATTTTGTTTACAAAAAATCTATGACTGCTTCTTACATGTGCAGATTGTTTCCACAGATGAATTTCTTCAGCTAATTTAGTAAATATGATTTTTATGATTATTTAAATTTAAAAATATCTATAATTACAAGAACAAGAGTCAGCATTACTTTTTATCCCAACCATCTCAGCCGGAAACTCAAACTGTTTAAACAAAAATCTCTTTATGAGAGTGAAAGAAAGAGAATGAGAGAGAGAGAAAGAGAGGGAGGATATTCATTTCTTCTTCTCGCTTGAGTTTCTGGCTGGGATGGCTGGAGTGAAAACTAGCGCTCAATGTTGAGAAAGAGAAAGAAGCATAACATGATCTGAAAGATGCTTGAAGTTCACCCAAAATGGTAGTAAAGGGGAAGCTCAAACTTGTACGCCATCAGCAGCTGGATATTTTGATATATAAGTATGATTTAAGATTTTAAAAAAAAAAGAAAGATGAATCAAAGTTTTGATATTCATTGTAGTAAAATGATACTTAAGCAGAAGATTCCACCTTCAGATCAAGATAATAGGTGTTTTCAGACAGGGGGAGATTTTTTTTTAGTTAAAAATGTCATTTTAGTAAGCACGAGTGAAGAAATCATTTTAATGAGAGCTATTTAAGCAAATGTAAAAAGTATTTCTTACAGGATACTGTCGAGTGTCCATCATAAATTGATGTTGAGAAAAAACGGGAGCTGCAGGATTAAATGAGACTGATGCTGGTAGTGTTTGGTTGGGGTTGTGCCTGTAGATAGTTCCATCAGCATTTAAATAAATTTGACCTAGATAAAAAGAAATTGATCACTTAGTTCAAATCAATAAATGAATGAGTGAAAAAGCTTTACCATTTGAATATTAGCCAAAGGGCTGGGAAGAGGAGACTTAGCAGTTTATCCTTATTGGTCTGCAAAAACCAACCTTGACTGGCCAATTTTTTGACTAAAATTTTGAGAGAGATTCATAGCAGAAAATTGGTAGTTCAATATCTGTATTCCAATCTTTTTTATTTTAAAAAATTTAAAAAAAAGATTTATACAAGGAAATCATTATTATCAAATTTTAGCTACTATTTCCTCCCTTCATTGATGGGATGAAAAAATTTTACTAAATATTTTATGCTTTCATTATTAATTTTTTGTTCCTATTTACCTTTGTCTTCATTGATGTTGCTTTTCATCTCAACTTAACTCTGACTGCTTTTTGTCAAGCATAGAGTGAATAAATTAACATCATGGATCATAATAAAGAATAAATTCCAAGGGAAAATTAAACTCTCAACCCTTTATACCAGTGGATAACAAGCATGGCACAGAAAGACCGGAATAAGGAATGAGTTAACAGGTTTTATTTGGACTCTTGCTTGCCACTGAGTTCCAGTAGTTCAGTGGTAAGAATGGTTGTGCATTAAGCAAGCCACCCTCCGGTATAGAGGGTCATGAGTTTGATTCTCACCTGGAACTTATTCTTCATTCCGATCTGTACCGTTAATTCATTTACTCAGTGTTAAAGGGAAACCAGCCTGGGTTTAGTCATGATAAAAAGCAACATCAATGAAGATGAAGGTAAATAGGAACAAAAAATTAATAATAATGAAAGCATAGAATATTTAGTAAAATTTTATTCATCCCATCAATGAAGTATTAGAGCTAAGAGTATTATTACAGTGAATTGGGAACCCATCCTGAGTCAATTGAGAAAAGGCATTTTCTAAAATGGTAAAAGAGAAGAGTAAGAGTGACCCCCTGGGATTTTTTACTCTAACTAGCAACAATAATCACTATCAAAAGAGGGGGTGACAGTTTCAACAGTGATGCCCTGATAGATATCACATTTATAAAGAGTAAAAAAAGAGCTCTTTTGTAGAGGTGTTTAGTCCAACACTTCTTCCGTGAGTAAGCAGTATAAGCAAACAAAATTAAAATAGTGTTCAAATAAAAAGGCAGTTTCAGTATTTTCAAAATTTATTTAAGACAAAGTCTGGTTAGTCACTCAATAGAAACTGTCATGTGACCAATGTCTTTTGGCAGCATGCCATGTTGGAGTGATCAATTGAAAATCGGGAAAAAGGGTGATCAATGAATGAGTTACTTCTCCCACCTTTTGTTGGACGGTGATCCCTAAGAAAAAACCCTGAATTTTAAAAAAAACAAGCATTACACAAAGTAAAGGATCAATTTAGCATAACCCTAATTAGCAAAAGTTCCACAAAAGTCTGAATTTTAAAAAAATAAGCATCACACAAACTAGGGGATCAATTTAGCATCAACTTACATTGCAAATTGAATGGTTTTTCTTGACGTGAAAAGGAGTAAATGTTTGAATTTTCTGTCCTCTAGCCCCATTAGTGCTGTCTATATGTGTGATACATAGCCAGCCAGACCAATTTGAAAACTGAAGAAACCTATGTTGACGATTTCTTATTACTTTAAGTACTATTAAATAACATTATTGTAAGTAATATTAATTGACTGATACAAACCGTAAAGAGAAGAGTGTGGGTGATATCACATTGTTATTTTAGAGACGTGAATAAATCTCAATGTTCAAGGCATGAAGTCTTATTTTAAATACGAGAACTAATGCTTCTATCTGAAGTTTCTAAGGATAACACACTGGAACCCACATAGACTATATATGCAACAAGTGCTTCACATTTCACATCCAAAGGACACTACTTTTTTTTACTATACTGAATATGAAAAGAACTGATGACATTTTCATAACAAAAGCACTTGATTAACTTTTAATCAAGTTGAAGAAATAAGTATGGTTTACTTTCATGGCCATAATTGCTTACAAACATAAATGAAGAATATCTTGGCTTAGCTTAGTGGTATTTTCTGGAACAGGTTTCATGTTAAATCCTCTTCTCCAGATTCTTGTATTCATTTTAGATTTTCACATGACTTCCAAATGTTTATTGTGGACTTGTTGTATAGAAACTCCCGTTTATCAAGTCTGTTCTTGAAAGAATTCCCTTTTTTCGGAACACAATTCCAAATCTGCCTAATGCAGACATTGAAACTATACATCCATACATCCAGTCTGCCTCTTCATTGGTACATTTTCTAGTTATTCTCCCTGTTTCTTGTTCTGTTTATTTTCTTCCCACTTTTTGATGAAACCCCTGACCCTCTTGTCATACTTTCTGTTCATGATTTTATATACTTCTATTATGTGTCTAGCAACTCTTCTATAGCTGAGAGTTGGTAGCTTCAGTTCATGGAAGCTCTCTTCATAAGTTAGATTTTCTATTCCAGGGACTTGTCTTGTTGCTTTCCTTCAAATTCCTCCTATTAACTCAATGTGTTTTGTCTTATATGGTGCCCAGACCAAACTTGCATACTCTAGGTGGGTTCAAATTAAGGATTTGTACAGGGGGTACAAATGTTATCCAATCCAGCAACTGGATTCTTCTTATAAATCATATCATTGAACTGGCCTTTGTTACTCTTTCTCATGAAATGAAAGGTCAAGATCTCTGAACAGACTAATGAACAGACTAGATTCACTGTCTGTAAATTTGTTAATACTTATACCATAATATACTGCATCATACTTATTCACTTAAAAACAGCTATTTCTAAAAAGGGATTCAGATTTCTATATTCAGCAGTGAAATCAGCCATTTTGAAGTACATGATAGACTGTAGAAGATTAAGAAATTTTCGAAATTAGGAAAAACTGAATTTGTGAGTCACTCAACAGAAACCATCACGTGACCAGTGTCTTTTTCCAGCATGCCATGGAATGCTGGGGGGATCAATTGAAAAATTAGCAAAAAAGGATGATCAATGAATAAGTTACTTCTCTTGTTTTTTGTTGAGTAATTTCCAGAAAAAATAAGCATGAATGCTGCCGGATACAAGCTTAAGGATCGATTTAGCATAAACTCACATTGTTAATTGAACCCCACACTAAAAACCTATTGAGGGTTAGGGTTAAAAAAGAAAAGTTTTTTTCTAGACATGATAATTAGTAAATGTAAATCTTGAAATATTTTTCTCTCAAGCTCCATTAGTGTAGCTGGTACGGATTACACAAATATAGATGAACAGCCAGCTTGAATTAAAAACCGAAGAAACCTATGTGGACAGTTTCTAATATATGCATCATCAAGTACTGATCAGTCACATATGATGAAACATATATGAAAGAGTACCTACTAAATAATATATCATTCATTAAAATAAATAAAAAGTTACCGATATGATAGGCAGCAGCTGCCTGGTTGAAAACTGCTTTCTTACTAGCGAAACATAAACAATAGAATTATTTCTTTGATATCTCTGGAGCTCAATAATGAATCTTTCTATACTGTGACAGTTCTCTAGGAAACTATCTTATAGTCAATAATGCCAGAATTATTCTAAATGCCTAAACCAGTACAATCTTTCTATTATTACAGCATTTTTTCAATGGAACTATGATCTTTTTTTCTGATTTCATCTTTTTTTCTAGAAGGAGCTCAAAAGATAACAGACATAAGTCAATGATGATTCTTCAAATTGAAAAGTCGATGATCAAATAAAATAATTAAATAAAAATTGAACCACCATAGCCATCAAAGATGGCAAGGGGTACTATTCTTTTCTATTGTGCATTTGTTCATGTGTTCCAGCCCTCCTGGCCACACAGTTTTGTCTACGGATTTGAAAATTGGAATAAATACTTCATTAAACTCTATTCTAGAAATATTTTTGAGAAATTTTTCATTTTTAGAAAAAATGCTTTTTAGGTATTTTTTGGACCTTACTCTGACGGGTCTATTGATAACATCTAGATTCTGGAGAATCTAGATGTTTCTTTTACTCTATTTCAGTTTTTTTCCAGTGGATAAGTCCAGTGATGTCATAATTAAAATTCATTCCGACTATATTTATTCTCAGATGGAAATCCTTGGATGGACTATGAAGGTAAGTTCCATTTCTTAAATTAAAAAAAATAATTTCATTAAACTAATCAGCAAAATATGTCAAAAGGAAAATTTGGTGCATCAAATCCTAAATTCATATAAAAAAAAAAAAAATTAAATGTTAATATCAAGGAAAATAACAACAGATCAAAGTTATCTCCCTTTCAGCTTCAAGGGTTTTTTTAAAAATTTGTTTTTCTATTCTATCTGTAATTATAATTTCAACAAACTTTACCTCCGCCATAGAAGAGTTCCACTGTCAATAAGGAGTGGTATCAAGTGATTTACGATACTAACAGTTAAATACACAAAATTCCATGACCCTAAATGTTTACAAAATAGAACCTTCCTCGGAAATTCATTTGAATAGAAGTTGAACATTGCAACCTCTGAAAATGAATCACCGTAGTTGCCTTATTTTTCTCAAAATATACCCCCTCCATAAGTTCTTATCTTGCTGTCACCTAAGACTTTACTAATCCACCTACCCCATCCAGGGTTTTTTGAACACCAATACAAGTTACAAATGACAATACATGTCTTGCCAAGATAACAGAACCAGCAGGACAAAAGAGGATGTTTTTTTTTTTTTTAGAATTGTTATTTAATCATATACTCCCTCTAGCTATTTCTATCATTTTAACCCAGTCTTTTCACAAATACCTACAACGTCATAATACTACCTTACAAAAAACTGTGTCCATTTCATAAAGGATTATTATCGTAAATCAAACAACCCTTAAAAACAAGAGCAAAAGAACGACTTTCAAGAAAATGAAAAAGATCATTTTTAGAATGTGGCTACTTGACTACACACGGCAATTTTCAAAGCTCTATGCCGAAAAATGTAACCAAGAGCATTGAAATAGACACAAGAATGGACAGACAGGCCAGTGAAAAGGGAAAAATACCTCCAGCCTATGTTTTTTGTTGTTTGGTCAGATCATGTCGGGTCAGTGAACGTGGCTACAGTGATTCAATATACACCAGTCAAGAATTCTCTACGTGTAAGTCTTTATGAGTATATCTTTATGTATAAACATATACCTACATGTACATGACTATACATGGATATACATATTCATATAAACATTTACATGTGTATATACATGATTAGACACGCATAACATGTTGCTTGAATTTCATTCCATTCATTTTTTACTTTTGTTTTAGGCCAATATGGAATGCATTTTTACAAATTATTTTCATGTTTTACACCTAGACGAGTTCAAGCTGGAGCTGAATCTGCAAGGAATAAAAATTTCACATTTGGAGACAATGATTTTAATGAACCAAATTTTAGTTTAAAAAATTTACAAGTGGAGATTTCAGTTTACAAAAACTAGAATAGTAGTCAGCCAAAACCATTATTCAATGATGGACGGTCTGGTTAGTCACTCAATAGAAACCATCAAATGACCCATGTCTTTCAGCAGTAGGCAGTGTTGGGGATGATCAATTAAAAATTTTGAAAAAGGGTGATCAACAGATAAGTTACTTCACTCACTTCTTGTTGGGTAGTGATCACTGAAAAAGTCCGAATTTAAAAAAAACTAACAAGACTCCTGCCGGACACAAACCATAGGATCAATTTGGCATAAACTTACATTGCAAATAAGGCCCCCACCAAAACCTATTTGAGGGAGGATTGGAAGAAGACAAAGAAAGTTTTTTCTAGACATAAAGAGTAAATGTTGAAAGTTTGAGCCCTCTAGCTCCATTGGTGCGGCCAGTATGCAGGATACATAAATAATAACATATTGGACAGTTTTGGTTGATGGTCTCTAATTTAAAGGTTGCGATAGAAAATGATCCAAAATGGAGAATTCTTTATTGGAAGGGAACTAATGACATGCTGCCAAGGTAGAAAGCATATATAGAAAACTGAGGGAGAAATAAAATTGATTAAATGCAACGAAATTGAAAAAAAGTGGTAAAAATGCACAAAAGCTCTAAAATCCAAAAAATCAATAATTCCAGGAGAAAAAAAATGATTATTCACACAACTGAAGTAAATTATTTTAATAACTAGCAAAATCCGAACAAAATACCGCAAAACCAAACATGAAAATCAAGCGAACAGATCCTTTCTAGTTCAAAACAACTTGAAATCACCATAGGTTGTGGTGAAATTTTTCAGCTTTGAAAAATGAAATTGCTCCAAGCACAGGGAAAAATAATATTGAGATCTTATCAGAGAAATTTTTTTTTTCCCCATTGCAATTTTCAGTTATTTCAGATTGTATCTTTAGAACTATAAAGGATTACTAATTTATAATGTGTAAAAACACAGAGCAATTTTATAATGAAGAACAATGCATTCTCACACCTAACTTTCACGAAGATTCATAGATTGAGACTAAACAGTAAAAAAAAAAAAGCAATATCTACTTTGAATGATTAACCTATATCAACATGGGTGTTCTTTATGTTATTTCTCAATAACATTTTTACCAACATATAATTAGTGATAAAGTTACAGTCTATAGCTTTGAGAAGGGATTTTCAGATGATTGAATTCCATTTTGATGTCTACGTTGTTAATATTAATGAAGTTGAATTCATAGCAATAAAAAAGACAAAGTCTATGAGTTCACTTGTGAATGCATTTTCATCCTTCCTTTCTCTACAACAGTAAAGAAATAATTATCAGGTACATTAAATGAGTTCACTGATGAAGCCACTCAAAACAAATCAGTGCAGACGACTAGCAAAAACAAGCAACAGAAGTAAAACAATTTATTGAGCAAAAATTGAAATTATTTTTCAGCTTAATTATCTTACGAAATTAATTTACTTCTGCCATTCAATTTGACAGGAAATGAAGTTAGAAGAATTTATCAAAAGAATTAACATTATCTTTCAGTGTTTACAGGAACCAAATTGATTTATTTATTGCAAAAATCAATTGTTTTCCAGTTAGCATTTACTAAATACAGTTTACAGGGGTATTAGCAGAAAATATTGCCAAAACTGAAACTCAGTGTTGCCAATTCAAAATTTTTTTTTGTGCTAGTCTGACTGCCAAAAAATGCTGTTTAAAAAAATTGCCAAACACCCAAAATGGCCAAACCACACTAAAAGAGGCTACAAAATCGCTAGAATGTTTGAAAACTTATGTTAATAAAGCGATTTTTGCACAGCAAAAACAAAATTTGTTAAAAACATAATATCATCTTCACACAGAGATTTAAAATCCATTAGTCTTTATATATATATATATATATATATATATATATATATATATATATATACTGTACAAAACCAATTTATTTAGGGAATATACCTCAGATTTTTATCTATTTAATTATATATATATTCGGCTAATCATGTTTATGGAATTAGGCATCTCCAGAATTGTGATCTTTTACAGTTACTATAAAATCATTTTATCTCAATAATCGTGGTTAGTACCAGGGAATTCAATTATAGTAATAAGTAAATTGTCTAAATCTAACTCTTTAATTTTCATACACATGAATGAAGAAGTTACTGAATGACTATATGGAAATATGGGGTGAAAAAACTGCTGTTAATACCAGCGATCTCAGAAAATAATTCTAATATCCATACATGAATCACCATAGCCTGCTTGTAAACAAGAACTAATTATCTACAAAAAAAAAAAATATATACCAGCACAAGATTTGGGCAACGTCGGTCCAAAATGACCATAAAAACCTAAAAAAGCATTTCGAAAAAATGAAAAAAAAAAAGAAGTTTTCAGATGGTGCCTTGTGGTATACTCATGCAGATTTTCAGGGTAGTAGCCCCCAAAATGTGATCAGGAGCACCTGGAGATGCACGCATACACACACACAAACTCTGAGAGAAGAATCTGAAGCCTACTTGGCTGGTTCTCCAGCAGGCCATTTGTGATTCAATCTTTATAATAAATAATTTCAACTCTTTTTCCTATGAACTACAATTTATCAAAATGAACTACAGAAGTAATTTTTTTTCCTAAAAATAATTTAATTGAAAAACTAATTTTAATTTTTGTATCTCAATAAATTAGGTAATTTTCACAAAAAAATCGACACAAAAAATCTAGCAAAAAATCACCACACATTATTTGATTCTCATAAGATTTTTGATACTTATTCATTAAAGGACAAATAAAAAAAAAAATCTGTTCTAAGGAAAGAACTTTTTTCGTATAATTCTTACCCTACCATTTTATTATTTTGATGATTTATTCAGTTTTTCAAGGTTTTCACGGCATGTGAAATAGACTTAGAGGCAACGAATACTCAGAGGCAATAGTGCCAGTCCAAGTCGGAGCTTGAACTCAACTTACTCAGACCATTTTCCGTACTGTAAACCCATCGGCCACTGGCACTTCCCTTTTGAATTCATCTAAGAACCATATAAAGTTCAACAAAAATATTTAAATGAACTCATAAGTACTGAGTGAAGTGCTGTCCTGTAGTTGGCTATATACCTGTGCTAATTCTAGCAGTACCAGCTAAATTTTAGGGAATTGGAATGAACAAAGTCATACTTAGTATTTACACTTTATATTTTTTTTATTCATTCAAAATAAATTTCCCCTAAGTATCAGTAATCAGAGTGATGATATACTTATATTGCTGTTAATCAAAATCAAAATCAAAAAGATTTATAGCTTATAAATTCATTACTCAAGTATGTGGAAGTGCATGGTAACAGTAAAAGAATATTCAAGTGAATCATTATTATTTGCCTTGTGTATATGTACATTTGTTCAAAACATTTTGACCATGTACACACAGGCCTTCATCTGGTGTGTGTCTGTTCAATTATGTGGAATCAGTACTCAGAGCCAATCCTCGATTGGACTTGACATGCCACATTTGTTTTTTGTATATCCATATTGTGTTTTTGATGTACTTCCTAGTCCTTGCTTTGGATAATCTGTTTGCATTTTCTAAGAAGTCTCTTATGATGGGTGGTTCCCAGATGCTATTGATATTGATGCACAGTCTGCTGATTGGTTTGACTGTAGAAAGTATATGTTATACTATCTTAAGGCATCATATTCGCCAATTGTTCTTCCTTCTACTTCAATGATTTACACTTCATCCCATAGGGGCCTCAGCCCACCCTGCTCCCGCCGAGTATAAACTATATTCTTTTTCATCAAACCAAAAGACAAACAAAAACAGTGTTACGGAGCTTATGAATTGTTGAAAGGAGATTATTGGTAATGATGGAATAATGAATAACTGCTAATTTAAGATGAATTTTGATATTTTTTCTGACCCTAAATTCAGACATTACTTATGGGATGATCTGATATTTTTAGCCATATTTTCTATGAGCCTTCTTCTGCAGTATCAATAGTAAATTGATGATCAAGTTTTGATTTAGAAATTCAACTCTAGATATCTAGACCTCGCATAAATGAATCACTGTAGCCCTTTTAATTATCTATAAAATTATCTAAAAAAAACAAAAAAAAAAAAAAAAAAAAACAAATTTCTTTTACCAGAAAAATATTAGCACAAATTTGGGAACACTGTCAAAGATGACCATAAATACCCAAGAGAAAAAAACAAAAACAAAAAAAAAAAAAACAAAACAAAAAAAAAACGTTTTCAGATCTAGTTGTGTACCCAAGTAAATTTTCAAGGTTGTAGCCCGAAAAATGTGACCCTGAGTGCCCGGAGACACACACACACAGACAAATGAGTAAAAAGAAAAGAATCTGATGCCTATTTGGCAAGTGTTGTGAGGCAGGCGATTTGTGGGGCTACAGTGATCCAATTAATCACAGTAATACTAAAATTATTTTAATACATTTAAATGCTGTAATCTTAGCAAATTAAGGTGGCACTGTAACTGGTAAATGTGTAAGTGGTAAGTTCTGTGGAAAATCATCTAATCAGCTGGCATATTGTTTTAGAATTGCTTTTATATTGTTAGTGCTAAGGTCTACACCTTATATTGTTGGCTGTGTTGAAATAAGCTTGGCAAATTAACTTGTAACAACATCTGTAGAGGATAAACATTTGAAGGTTGGTTTGATATATTATAAAACTGATAATATACTTCAAGCTGATATCTATTTTTCCCTTAAATAGTAATTCAGAATTTTTAAAAGATATAATTGTTATCTTTTTAAAATATTGAGATCTTAGTTCTATCTGTCATTAATGTTACAAAAGTTGGATTTTTAGAAATTGAAAGCAGAAAAATTTAACATACACAAAATTTTAAACATTTAAATTTTTAAACATGCAACATTAAAACACTTTTATCTTTGTCTTCATGATGGAATCACTCCAACATTCATTAAATGCGTTACAATTCTGCTTACAGAGGTTCTATTAAATATTTCAAATAGACACTCAATTTTCAAGGTTGCAGGTGTAGCATGTTGTTTCAATAATTTTATATTTTGAATACTTTTGGACAAAAGTTGTTATGGCTGATCTTGGTTTGACTTACTGTTCATCTTTAGGAGTTGATATTATATAGATGAAAAATTCAGTTTATATCAAATCACATTTCTTCAACAGCAGAAAACATTAATGGAAGATTCTTCTTTTCTATGTGGAAGTCCATATATTCATCAATCATTTAGTCCTAAACTTTTTCATGTGATACTTGTCTCGTAAGCAACATTTTATAAATACAAAATTGAAAAAATACCACATTTTTGAAAATAGATTTTATATACCTAAAAAAACATATAGATACCAAAAATAATTTTGAGTCGATTAAAAATCTTCCAAAACAAATCTGAAATGAATGCTGGAGAGATTCGAAAAATAAAGTGGAGAAAAGAATAAGGGAAACTGTAAAACTTTGATGTCTCATATCATTTTAAGGACAAAGTCTTTTTCTGCTATCGGCATTTATAAAGAATTATTAATAAATATTTTTAACATAGTAATGTTTTTAATAATCTTACACCTTTTAATAAGAGAGGGGGTTTTTTTGTAAGTAAACCAACCTTAGATGGGATTTGAAAACACCAATGAAACAGCAAATTCTTAAATTACTATTCCATTATTAATTAGAAATACATCTCACATAATATCTAGACTTCTAAAAGGGGTCATGACTTTTAGCATCTTTGGTTTTGTTTAAATGTCTGCTGCAGGCCACTGTAGTTAGAACATATAAAATGAATAGCATAATCTGAACATAGTAGGTTTTGATTCTACTTACATATATACTTGCAGTTAAACAACACATCTTTGTTGCACATTATGAGATACCAAATTTAAAATTGAGAGAGTCAAGAAATTCTTAAATTCTTATCTTCAAGTGTATCTGATAAAAACTACAAATACACTTTAAGCTGATCTGTAAGTATATCTTCAACTAACACCATGCAGAGGAAAAGTTTAGTAGGAAATATCCAAAGTAAACCAAACTTTTTAGATGTGAGTAGGCAATAAAAAAGCCCAAAGGTTAAGGAAATGGTACAAGGAATTAAGAATGTTATGTAATTGTTTTTGTAGTAACTTCTGTGTACCTGTCTGGGGGTTTATAATCATGCTTCCTGCTGGAATGGATTCAGAGCCAGAAATCACCAAGAAGTACTGAGACCTGAATTGCACTGGTGATGTCATTCCTGATAACGCAATAAGACAACCAACGTCATATATTACAAAATATTAAGCTAATTCGATAGACAGCAGGAGTTATTAAAAATATTTCAAAGCGCAAATAAAACAATGTTTACACACAAGACAAAGTTTGAGTTTTATATCATTTAAAAAATCTAAACGTTTCTAAAAATTATCTCCAACGGAAAAAAAAATACCTGCTATCAAAAAAAAAATCAGTTTTGTTGATAAAAATTCAAGAACCAACCTAAAAGTAATGCAAACTATTTTTTTACGCATTTTAAGACTAAAATGATAAATCTATACATATAAAAATAGATTTTTACGAAATATTAATTATCCATGTGAAAGACATTGTTATTAACCACATATTTATTTAAAATTTACATCAAAATACATGAAACATAATACATAGAAGTTATCTAATGATTATCAAAAATATTTACAATTTTATAAACATGAGGTAAGATAAAAGTATAAAAGGCCCCTAAATCATAAAATGATTGACTCTTTCTGATACGAATAATGCATTTTCCTTTATTGAAGGCAAACTTTTTCTCAATAATTGGGTAGTGATAAAATAGTTGCAACAAAATCTTTCAAACGGTTGGGTTAGAGTAGTATTTAATCATATATAAAAAACATTACATTTATACGAGATTTGATATATCAGTTATCACAGACGAAAATAGCCGACGTTTAAGTGAAATATTGGATACTAATTGCTGGAAAATAGCAGTAAATGTTTTTAAAGGACCTCACTCTTAATTGGGGAAAAGAGCTTATTTTCTAAAATATTTTTTTTTAATCATAGTTCCTTAAAAAAAAAAAAAAAACTGATTTGAAAAACTAATGCAGATTTTTACAATATCATTATTTGTCAGATATATGTACATCATGATATTATGTTTGGTATGATTTTGAGTGGTAAAGATATTTCTTTTGGACATTAGTAATCTTGGTCATATAGGTAACATTAGTAATTGAATTTATCATTAATTAAGCAAAACAGTGTGTGCTACAAAAAAGAAATACTTTAATAATTAAAACTAACTTATGACCGAGATTTGGAATCTGGAAACATTACAATGTCTGGTAGAGCATCTCCTGTCAAGAAATGGTTAGCAAGTCCTGTTGATCATTCACATGTAGGAGTTTGATTCTTACTGGGTGTCCAATTTATTATAGCTCTGAGCCATACTGAGATAGACTGAGTAAATATCAATACAAATAGTATTAACTATCAAAAGTAAGAAGATATGTCATTACAGTAGCATCTAAAACTATACTTAAGGATAGAGTTTCTCAACCTGAATGATATCGCCCGCCAGTGGGCGATTTCATCTCTTGGGGAGGCAGTGAGAAACCATACAGAGAATGGTGGGTGGTTTTAAATTTTGGTGAGCAGTATAGGATTTTGAGTATTAAAGACTGTCATAAAAAATGAGTCAACAGCAGAGAGAAATGTATAAATGTTTGTGCTGGTGTGTACACATTTATATTACACTCTTTGTAGATTGGTGCGCAGTACATATATACATGTAACACTCTCACCAGACACAGGGATCACATTGATGATATGTAAACACAGTATATATGAGCCAAACTTTTGATCTTATCACTTTAAATTATTTCCATTGAGAATCTTGCGAAAACTATTCATTTTTAATGTTTTGTAAAAGTTGAAAATGTTTTGGTATCCTTTTGAATATTTACTAAACTGGAAGATGGTGGAGAGATTTTCCTGCAGAAAGTGGATGGTGGCACCAAAAAAAAGGTTGAGAACCCCTGCTTAAGGACAACTGCAGAGATTTTAGGTAATCTTCAGGTATACTAGACAGATGTTTCATAGGAATCATTCAAAAAATTCAATTGTTAACAGCATTCACTAAAAGAGTATGTTGGTTGAATCGATAAGATGCAGGGAATCAGAACAATTTTCAAATTCTGTTTTCACAGAGTTAATGTTTTCTATTACAATAAGAAACGCATGTGATAGATGTGGGGTCTCAGCAAACCTCCTGACAATAACAACATTATACTCATCATTTAGTTCATAAATGATTTCAAAATACATAACTGGCCCATGTTATTATTGTATAACTACTCTTCCGTAAATCCCTACTTCTTTTTCTTTCCGTAAAATTTCATTACATCGCAGTCACTAGTATTATCATTACTTCATTACTATCTTTACTGTATT
Source organism: Thysanoteuthis rhombus (assembly GCA_963457665.1). Taxonomy (NCBI): domain Eukaryota; kingdom Metazoa; phylum Mollusca; class Cephalopoda; order Oegopsida; family Thysanoteuthidae; genus Thysanoteuthis; species Thysanoteuthis major. Next base: position 21,673,278 of record OY735231.1, on the reverse strand, counting down.
TTATGAATGCGTTTCATCTCAACACTCTCAGTCGATGAACTCTTCAACCGCTAGAGCAGAAAGCAGAAATTTCAAGTAGCTTCTGATTAGATTTGAACTTGCATGCAACACCTTCAAAGCCCATCTTTCATGGGGATGGCTTTAACCACTTCTGACCATGAAAGTGTCGATGATTAAGCAAAGCACAAATCTGTACTCCTTTTGAAGCCCTCTATTTACAAATGAAATAAATTTTTTTTAATAGAGATATCTGGAGTCCTGAAATTGATATAGAATAAAGCTAGTAATAAATTAATAGAAAATAAGAATTATGAAAATGTTTCTTCAAAAAAAAAAAAAAAAAAAAAAAAAAAAAAAAAAAATCTGAGCCAGTCAAATCTTTGCTCACATAAAAACTAATGATAAAACAGGGTATTAGAGTATAGGTGTCCCATTATAATGGGGCTGTTTGGATCCAAGAGAGCAATCTGTGATATAACTGAGCTGTAACCAATTTAGCAATTTTGGAGCTAAATCTGGCCTTTTGGGATCTGGATTTTTATTTTAAGGTATACACAGCCTCCTGTTCAGTGTTGCCAATTTAGCACTTTTTGCACAAAATTCTGTGCAAAAAAACGCTAAATTAGAGGGGGACCTGCTTGAACATTTTGGCCATTTTAAGCATCTTTTTGGTGTGTTTTGGATATTTTGGACGTTATTTGCTACTGTTTGTTTAGCACTTTTTGGCAAAATTTTTTTTGAGTTGGCAACACTGCCTAGGTTATAATGCAAACAGCTTTATAGCGGGGGAAGCTAATATCATTTTTGGAATACCAAGTTTCAATTGTCAATTCAAATCTATAAGAATTTTCTGTTGGGTGCTCCATTGGTGTAAGTTCTAAGCTAAACTTGGTGAACAACAGACAGGCTTTTCTTGCGATTGAAATAATCGTGTGAATCTCTATGGTGAATGTGCACGAGTACGATGTTGGTGTAGGAGTAAAAGCAGTGTTGCCAATTTAGTGCAGTATGCATGCTTAAGCATTTTGGTCATTTGTAGCCTTTTTTTTTTGGTATGTTCAGGCCATTTTTTTCATTTTATGGTTTCTTTTTTGTTTTTAATTCAACAATTTTAGTGCTTTTCGAGAAACTAGTGTGAAAATATTTTTGAGTCAGCAATATAGAGCATTAATAGGCCAGGATTTTGAATGCTGATTTTCCAAACAGTCAGGCTATCCTCACTTGGAAGATTGGTGTGATACAATCTTCCTATCCTAACAGGATCTTCAGTCTCTTGGACAATTATATATGCACACATTCACAAGTTCAAAAAGTAATATATCTGTTATTAATCCAAACTTGAAGTTCAACAAACACTAAGACTCCAGGAAATATGTAATTTTTTTTCAAAAAAAACCCCAAAAAACAATTGAAATAGTGACATTTATAGCTCTGACATTGAAATTAGAATTTTCAAAAATATTTCAACTAAACTGACAAGATCAAATAAATAACTTCATTTGAATTTCTACAAGAAAATAGATCCAATTCAAATTTCCAAGATTGTAGCTCCATCTCTTTTAAACAGTTAACGACTTTTTGGTTCAAGATTAAATAAAGCAGTGGATTTAATTATATACAGGGGTGGTCTTTTACTCCCCCATGGTGGCAGATTTGACATGAAGTCAAGATCAGGATGGGGTCCTGGCCGATCAAAAAATGGCTTTCGTCTCCACAATTAGTGTATCAAACATTAAAGCAAGCTTAATTTAATCTCAGGATATCATTGCTTTTGTAGAGCCACACAATGCCTTGGTTATTCCTCATTGGTAATGGCATGACAGCTATGTCCAGCTGGTCAGAACCACTAGGCAACAAGAACTGTTTCACTTCTGTGCCAGGTAAGTATTTAAGATTTGATTATAAACAGACCTGCAACACAATTATGCTAATCTAACCATATAATGAGCTTACATGCAAATTTTTCTGTTAATCTGTTTGTCATCAACACATCTCATTGGTCAGTTTAACTTCCTATTATGACATGCAATTATGTCATAGATTATGCCATAAAAACTCTCAAGACTTGAAACATCTGATCACACACTAAAAACGAGTTGAAAAAACTTAAAATTAGGATACTTGAATTATTAAAAAATAAATTACCCAATAGAATAGCATGAGGCTGCTTACTGCCAATCCATACATAAATATTCTAGTGTTTAATAAGAAGAAATATGGGAACATTTTCAGCAAGAAAAAGATTTATAAAATATTCCATAATCAGTATTTGGTAGGCCTGTAAGTCATATTACACCTTCCCTGACCAGCATTCAGCTGGATACCTACTTATTCCTCTCTTGCTACCAACAGCAGGATTACAATGGCTTTTAGTTGTGATTTGTTTAGTTTTGGCCATAACAATTCAAATACCAAGTTGGAAGTTGCTGTATCGGACATAAGAAAGCAAGCTGGCTTGATATGTTACGCCGGTTAATTTCCTAAAAATCATTGATCATTGCATAATTTGGTGATAAAGATTGAAATGAAATGTCAATTCTGGGATGATTTTAGGAATATAAATAGGAATCAGGATTTTTTTTTTGCTTATTTGGATTATATCGAATAGTTTTCAGTAGCGTATGATATTGCAGTTAGTCAAGAAATAGAAGTTGCCATATTAGACATAAGATAGTTGGCTTGATAATCTTAAAAAAATCATCAGTCATCGGACAACTTATCTACTGGAATTCATAGTTTTCAGAACTCTATATTTTGTTCATTCATTCATGAAAAAAAATGCATTGATCATTTTCAATTAAGTTCATTAAAAGGGTATTTTTTTTCCAAAAGTCGTAAAAGAGGGAATATTTTGAAATAATAATATCATATGGTATAAAGTAGAGAAACTGGCATAAAATTCCAAAGAAATAACAAGCAAACACAAAACTATTCACCCATTGACCAATTAAACATAAGGGAAGTTACTTGAAAGTAGTAGCCCATATATTCAGCAGATAGCCGCAAAAATAACACATCATAAAATTTGGTGACTTTTCATGGATCCATCGAATATTTCTGCACAACAACAACAATTATCTACTTTATATAGATTTTATTTTCATATCAATTATGGTAAACTGATTCCTATGGAAAATGTTTAAAATGATATTTAGACTGTTCTCTACAGCTTAAGCAAAGAACAGTATTTAGAAACAATTTAAAGTTCATTTGGAAGATGTGAAGATAAATTATAAGGATAAGAAGAGACATGAGGTTTATAAAAATTCTCAATAGCATTTACCTGTTGTATTGTTCTGCAGAGGAGATTGAACAGAAGTAGAGGAGGAATTGCTCCCAGCAGAGTGGGGGCTACCAACACTAACACTGTTCCGAGGTGGAGTACAAGGAATTGTTGGCATTGGACTCCCAAGACAACTTGATGTCCCACTGCTTATAGAATCTAACAAAAATTATACCAAATGAAGAAAAGCCATAAGATTATTTGACAAATGGCAAAGGGCTATGCAGCTATAAAATACATTGAAAAGTTGTAAAAAAAAATAAATAAATAAATAAATAAAATAATAGCAAAATTGAAAAATAAAGATTTTTCTTTATACAAAGTAGAGACAGGAGAATTGGTCAAAATCTATACTATCTTGGGAAATATATTGGTCTGGGTTATAAAATATACCGACAATAAAAACAGGTCTGGTTAGTCACTCAATAGAAACCGTCATGCGACCAATGTATTTTGGCAGCATGCCGTGGTGGGGGTGATCAATCAAAAAAATTTGGAAAAGGGGGTGATTCATGAATAAGTTACTTCTCTTGCATTTTTTGGGCAGTGATCAATAAAATTTTCAAAAACACAACCTGGGGGATCAATTTTGCATGAAGCTACATTGCAAATTGAACCCCCACCCCAACCAAAAACCTACTTGGGGGGGGAATTCAAAAGAAAACAAAAAATATGAATTTTTCAACAAAAACCAATGAATGTGTTGTAAGAAAAAGTTTCTGCAAATGAAATTTCAAGAACTTTTATTTTTGCACAAATCTCTCGTAAACCACTGAAATATGGATAACATCTTAGATCAAGCAATTAAAAAAGGTACAGAAAGAAGAAATAATTTGAAAATTGCCACGTTTTCACGAAATCAACTGTCTTTTTTTGGTTACCAAATAAATGAACTCTGCTGCTTTTGAATAACAGTTTTATAATTATTGTATGAAATTCTGAGGTAAGTAAATATCATCGAATTTATGAGTTGTTTGGATAAATATTAGCCTGAACAACTCGTGGAATTAACAGAAATATTTTCCCAACTCAATTTTTAGATGTGTCCACACATCTCAATAAGAAGCTTTTCGGTCAGATGATCGGTTGTGATTATGTTAAAGGAAAAAAAGAGGTGGGAATGAAGAAAGAGGTGGGAATGAAGAAAGAGGTGGGAATGAAGAAAGAGGTGGGAATGAAGAAAGAGGTGGGAATGAAGAAAGAGGTGGGAATGAAGAAAGAGGTGGGAATGAAGAAAGAGGTGGGAATGAAGAAAGAGGTGGGAATGAAGAAAGAGGTGGGAATGAAGAAAGAGGTGGGAATGAAGAAAGAGGTGTGATGTCATTAAAATAACATTTTTTCTGGTTCAATGGAAAAATAAATGCTATTAGGTAATGGTCATCTCTGGTTTATTAGGAAAATAATCTGTACAGTATTAACAAAAGAGCCTCTCCATCAATTTAGGTAGTAAAGATGAAGAAAAACATCCGAATCTTGCATAAATGAATCACCATGGCCAATGCATATTCTAGAACTAAACATGTACAAATTATTTAAAAAAGTAGATCTTTCATCAAAAATTATCTTAAGAAAGTAGAACTTGTAATTAAAAAATACCAGCACAAGATTTGGGCATTGTTGGTTCAAAATTACCATAGTGACCCCAAAAAGAACTTTTTTGAAAAAACAAAAAAGCTGTTTCTAGATGGTGCCTAGTGGTGCAAATTCTCGGTTTTAGCCTCCAAAATGTGATCGGGAGTGCCTGAACACAAACGTTCTCAAACACACACACACACACACACGAGCAAAGAGAGAAGAAGAATCTGCAGCCATTTTGGCTGGTTGGTTTGGTAGGTCATTTGTGGGGTTATGGTGATTCAATATATACAGCTGCTATAATTGGACATAGAGACAATGGGTCAAAAGTTCTACAAAGTTTCTGCATTTGTTTAAAATTTCATCCTGGTTTGAAAACGAAATATACCACTAATACATGTTCTTTGAAAAGAGACAAAAAAGAGCAGATACAAACCTGTTTTTTGCAAACTGTTACCACGAAATATTCCAGTTTTAACACTATGAGAATTAGAAAAGCCTCCAAAACTTCCAGCTTTCGTTACAGGAACTCTTGATTTTACTGAGCTGTCAGTGCCATAGCCACTTGATGAATCAGTGCTACTCCAGGGCCGAGAGCCAAGATCTTCTTTGCTTCCTCCTAAGCTTGCAGGTCGAGAAAGTTTCCTCCTGCAATTTAAATTTTAATGATGAAAAATGTTCATGTAGAATGCACAATACACTAATATCTTTCTATTTTTTATGTCTTGAACATGGTCTACCACCTCCAAAAAGCAGAATATGGTTAATTTTTTCTTATATCTGAACCCTACAAAATATTTCCGACAAAAGTGTTGCTTTCAGAATAGGCAGATAAACTTTCTCTGATGATTAAAATAATCATTTTATGAATGTATCAATAATATAAGCTATGTATAAACATATACAACTAGAAAAACACATTTTAAAATCTTTATTGGAAAACAAGAAAACAATCTGAAATAGATTGAAAATACATTACAGGTTCTACATTTTTACTATGAATTTAAAGACAAAGCAATAGAGAAACTACTTTAGATACAATAATTTTCAAGAAAAAGAAAATACATTATTATCAATACCTCCAAATTACATAGACGAATAAAGATTAATATGATGGGTGACTGATAAAGAGGATTTCATATTCTATAAAACAAGTTTAAGACCAGATAAAATAATGAAACATGTTTTAAAATGAAGAGAATTCATTTTTTCCCCTCAATTACCATTTTATTTTTCAACAGTCAACATTTAGTGCTTCAAATTTTTCTAAATTTATCCACTATTACATTTTGTCCCTGAAGAAAGTTTGTGGTTTACTTTTGATCCACACAACATCTACAACTTACGTATTGGATAGAAAATGTTGACCAATGTTGACCGAAGTTACCAAAAGGTTCGGCCAAATGATGAATGATTTATTGATGGCTTATTTATTTGTAAGTTTTTCTGATATGGAGTGAATATTACTAGAGAATAAGTTTCTGAACAAATGAAATATGAACACATAATAACTTGTATAACTCACATAATATTCAGCTGTGGATCTTCCATTGAAGCTTGTGGGGACTAAAATAAACAAATAGATTGTTGTATAGCCAATGCAAGAAAAAAATCTTCGTTTCTTGGATAATCTACGTAGCTAAGCAATAAAATTCAAAGTTTTCACTTCAAATTTCCCAATCTTTCACTTATGTTACTTTCCAAAGATTTGACTTATTTAAAAGAGATGCAAAGATATACATTTTTAGAAATAAAGTAGTGCTATTACTCAATTTCTCAAACTGATACTACCAGAATCACTTTGCAGATCTATAAAACTCTTTTAAAACATTGGAAAATGTCCCAATTATCTCTGAACAGTTTTGTAATCGCAATAAACCTAGCAAATCCACTATACATTGCAACAGAACACTGATTAGATAATTTCATCAAAAGAGAAACTGAGGTTTTCATAAAAGCCATATAAAACCCTGCCTTTTTTTAGTCAGTCATAATGGAACTCGCCTAGTTTTCTGTAACTGAAATTACCCCTTTCTCAAATGACTTGACCCTTTTTTTGTTTTCCTACTTCAGAAATAACATTCATCATGCAGCAGATTTTGTTCGTTTTACCCTTTTTTCAAGATAACCAAAAATCTTCTAGAAAATTGAAGAAAACAGTAAAAAAAAAACAAACAAACAAAAAAACACTCCTATAAATGCATATCCGTTGAAAATACAAAAGTGTATCCTTTCTGTCGTAAGAGGTTGAGAAAACGTGCACTCTCTATTCATCTCAGTATTGACTACAATACTGCAAAAAAAATATTGCTTTGAAAGAAAAAATCCTAACAACGACTCTCAAGAAAATGAGACAAGTCAATTCAACAAATATTCAAATTTTCTGTAAACATGTTGACAATAAATCGTTATCTTGATGGAATCTGATAAAGTCTTAAGAAGTTCATTCCTGTTCAACCCACATGAGCAAAATAACGAATGTACTTTGTCAACTAGTCGCAATTCAACTTGAAGATAATGGAATGAATATGACACACCAGTTTCTAGATGATTCATCACCATCATCAGTCTTTTAACGTCCGTCGTTGGACATAGACCTTCCCCAGGATTTGCCACACTTCCCTATCATGGGCATCACGGAGCCAGTACTTCCTGAACTTGTCTAGCTCGTCTCTCCATCTAACATTTTGCTGGCCTCGGTTGCGCATGTGGTCTCGGGGGATCCATGTTGTGAGTCGCGATGTCCATCGATTGTCTGCCATTCTTGCAACATGGCCAGCCCACCGCCATTTGAGATTTTTAATGGATTCTATGATGTCATTAATTGATAAAATCCCCCCAAGACAATGTATTCATTCACTTATAGCTATGAACTCTCACACATCACTTCCTTCACTTTAGCACCATTAAATATCTTTTCAACTCTAGCACTATTAAATATCTGCAGATGAAAGGATAACTCCCAAACAAATAAATTAAGATATATAATGCTCCATTAGGAAACGAGGAAAAAAAAGTGCTAGTTTGCGTTATTTTTTTCTTGGTAAGTAGGCCCTGGAAATATGCCAATGGATACATTCACCTCTTCAAGCTGAGACTAAAAATAGTGAGAACTTTCTGGTGAAGTGATGACATAAATCTTGAGAGGACATGGAAAACAAGGAGAAGGTATATTGTTTCTTCAAAACAATGTACCTCATCAAATGTAGATGATCACACATCCCAATGGGTGAGATTTCCAGATAGTTCCCATGGAAGGCCTAAATAGGATCTTTGGCCCCAATTATTTTTTAGGGGTACCTCAATTCTACATCTAGCTACAATTTTACATTTAGCTACTTAGAGGTCAAATACAGATAAATGGAATCAGACTTGTAAGAACCAGATAGATAGAAACATGGAAATCAGATAATTACTTTCTGGGAAAACGTGAATGCAAACTCCACATTATTTTTTTCTTGGAAGTTGAAAGATGTGTGAAAAATTGTGCTCCAGGGTCCGATAAGTAATTGCAAAAAATTTGGTCATCTCAGCACTAGTCATCCTTGAGTCATTCTAACACAGACGTATGAACAGACATTTGGTGAATTTTAGTAATAGTAAATTTTTAGTTGAGCAACTGGATACAAAATAAGGGGCCATTTTAGCACACATTTGTATTGTAAATTGAACCACCACAAAAACTACCTTTCTAAAAATCTTCTTTGGGGTCCCATTAGTAACCAGAGAGAATTTGTTGGTTATACCTAAAGACATTCTTGGGTTTTCCCAACATGGACAGATAGACATTTAGTGAATTATAGTAAGATCTAGCACCATGTAATTTCCATTCTGGCCCTTAACATGAAAACTGCTTGGTTGATGCACTAATTCTTCATCACCTAAAAAGATGCCTTTCTTTATTTTGAATTTGGTAACAATATTTGGAATAACATAAGTGAGAAAGGTTTCTTTGAAAAAGCTATTTCAATTTTAAATTCTAAACTGTTGCAGATAACACTATAACTGGATGGAAAAAAAAATGCCTTCTTCAGATCATAATATTATATAGAAAATTTAATGATGAGAATAAAAATTGCCTAGAACAAAATTTCAGCACCAAGCCCTATAAATATAGGGAACGAAATCTGCATAAAATGAATATTGACATATAAATTTCAATGTGCAATCACCAACTCAATTTTTAGTAAAACACTTTTATCAACCTAATAGTCTAGATATAAGATCTTCTTAGGGCTTTATCCACTTTATATGCAGGAATCATAATAATAGTTGAAAAGTCTTTTGATGGTACAAAATTATAACATTGCCATATTTAGTGGATACATAGCAAAAGCATAAAGAAATTGAAAAAAAAGTTTTAAATTTGTTTGTTTTTCATTCTCATTGTTGACATAAAACCTGAGCGCTTTCTCGACTGACACTTTTCAAAGGAAAATTTGTCAGAAAAATGTTTGGACATGCAAATATACCGCGTGTGAATAGTTGCAATAAGTTTGAAAATGTTGTTGTTAGACACGGTAAAGTAAGATACAAAGAAGAGTCACTTGTTGCAAATTATGTGTGATGATCAGAGATCAACCTGCACTTGAAAATAAAATAAACTCAAAACAGTTTTAGTGGAAAAACAAACTCTTTCAGTTTTCACAGTCACAGTTTCTTGTTATTTTTATGTGAAGTAATTCTTCCAGGATTTATTTCGATCATGAAAAACAAACATATTTAGATCTTTTTCTTCAACATGCTTAGGCTATGTATCCACTAAGTACTGCAATGTCAAAACAATAATAGTAGCAAGTTATATCATAAAATTGCAAGGAGCATTATGGACATGAACATCAGGAGAGAAACTGGCAGGTAGCTAACATTGTATCATTATTAGATTTTGTCCGCTATTGAATTACAAAATAATACAACAAAAAATAGCATGTGATATAAACAAAATCAAAACTGAAAAATCATGCTCAGCATAGGTATTACTTTTAATTTGAAAAAGTATCAGTAAGTTTATATAGATCAAAAACTCATCATCAAGAATGTATAACACTACAAAGTGGTCAAATGCAGCAATATTAGGTTGCAATAAATAAAAAATATATATTTGAATATATAGTTGAATGTTATACTTGAAAATATATACAATTGTGCAGAAATATAGGATTGAATTGTATCAACTCAACATCAATTTCATCTCCAAAATATTCAGAAATTATTTAAGTTTATATTTAAGAATACTAAGTGTAAATTGTGTTAAAGATAATTATTTTAGAAGATTTTTGAAATATTTACTTTAAATATCCGTGCCCGTGTCTCATTGTATTCCTGTAATCTTTCTTCTAAAGATTTAGTTCTTGAGGTTCTTGACAGATGAGGTTTCTCCATAGTGTGAGTCTGAAAATATATTTATACTCTATCAAAAGTAGAAAAAAAAAATCTAAGTTTTATATTTATTGAAGGAAGTGGTATAGCAACACTATTCCTTGTGATTCAATTTGTTAACCTTATATCGTAATCCAATTTATAGAGATATGCAAGCATTAGTGGGTGGGGATTTCAATACTATAATCTTCAAATTGAATGTGTTAGGATTTTCATTTTGCCTTATTTTTATTTTACTTGAGAATTACAAAAATTGATGAGATGAATAAACATTTTTGAATGTTTCAAGTGTTCCTTCAAATTTTCAGTAATGAAAGAAGAATTATTTATTTTAAAAATTTCTAAATTAGATTTATTCACTTTTTGAACAACTGCAAGAAATTTTTACTTAGATAGCCATTGCAAAATTTAGCAGACTATAAAATAATGCTGAAAATCCAAGAAAATTCCAAACCTTTGAACAAAACCTTAGGGAAAAATCCTATTTAGTTTATACTTTAAAGTATTTGAAAAATATCTTAAATCAAATAACTAAAATCAAATCTTAAGCCCTTTCATTTATATTTAAAAAAATAATCATGTTGACAAATTACTAAAATCAGAAAAATATTTCATTTATAAAAAAGTCACAAAATAATTCTAAATGATTTTTGCTGCATAGACTTATAACAATATTTCAATTTATCTACTGACCTTCGAATAATACAGATTTTGGAAATATATGAAAAAGGTATCAAATTTAACACATCGTAAAAATGTGTCCGGTTCATAATCCTGAGTTACACTTGCCCGCATACCGCTTCACTGAAGGTTGACAAAATTTTTAGTTTCCATTATGTTCATTTGCTTGGAAAACAAAAGAAGACAATTTGAGTAACTGAACTGGCCTTCCTTTGATATACATCATGTACAAAATTTTCTTTTTGTCTAAAATTGGTTGTAGATTTAGTGTTTACGATTTGATAGAATATATCAGATGTTTGTTGTTTATGAGAAAAAAAAACCAAATAGATCTATTGCAGATTTAGTATTTACAATGAAATTTGTAATTCATGATTTTGTAAATATTGTATGTTTACAAGTTATGGAAAAAAAAAGGATCCGTTGTAGGTTAAGTATTTATGGTTTAGTAAAATATATTGTGTTTGAAACTCATGAAAATAAAAAAGGGTTTGTTATACATTAATTGTGGTAACGTAGTATTTACAATAAAATAAATTCTCTTTTCATATTACAGGTATTTAGATTAACAGAAATATTTTGAAGAGGGAATGCTAGTTTACAGGTCCTGCCTCATAAAAAGAGAGAGAGAAAAAAAAGTTTTCACAATATTTTTGCTTTCAATCCATAAGACCTTTGTTTCCTCAGAAAATTTGTCTATATTGGAAAGTTTTCAGGGGGGGGGGTCTTTTTACTTACTTTCCATTGCTCACATGGGAGTACAGCTAATATGAATTATCTTCTGATTGTTGGATATTTATTTCAGAAATTCTCAATTTTTTTTACTTTTTGTTCAAGCAGGCTTGAAATACCTAATAGTTTAAATATCGAAAATTGAAATGCAAAACCTTTTGTATCTCCAAGTATCAAAATACAACTCTAATGAAGAGAGCCCCAGAGTTAAATAGTTATTTGATTCATTTCATGTGGTATTTGATTTTGCTTATCTACTCTTTATTTATTGATATTTATCATCACAATATCAATCAATAACTTCTCCCACCAAACAAATAACAAAAAAAATTAAAGCAAATAAGAACAAAAGAATAATTAAATGATTTAAATCTAAATTTTCTGTCCTTGATTTGATAAATTCAATCACATTTTTAATATTCAAATAAGTTCAATATATTTTTGTAAAATAAATATGAATTGATATATCTAGTGCTCCCGTTTTTAATATTTAATTGAATATTTTTTGTATGCATAAATCCTAATAATTTTTTAGACATATCTAGGCATTTCAGCCCTTCTTGCCCTACCATAGTTGATTTTGCCAATGGTTGGTTCAGCTGGCAACATGTTTCTAAAGAATGCCTTTTTTTTTTTTTTTTTAAATTATTCTATTTTTTATCATTACTTATTTATTCATACTTATATTCATTCATTTGTTAATACATATTACATATATAATATTCATTATTGAAAAACTTGACTAAAAACACAACTGATTTAAATATTTGTCCTACAATTTCAAAGGTTGAAATTCACAAGTACTCAAAACTAAAGATTGCCAACTTTTTTCTCTGTTTAAATCCTGAATCAGTCTTTGCTTGATACCACATTGAGTTCTTTTTAAACTTTTTCTTGGTCTTTCTTTCTTGCTAAGAACATAATGGAAGAGATCTGTGAAACTGTTCCCTTGCAAAAAAAGCTGTGATAAGTTAACTGTATCAGGCTACCCAATGATGAAAGTTTTCAAGATAATTACTATTGGTGCTGCAAATACAGAAAATCAATTGATTGCAAGGACCGGGCAGTAACCAGAATTTCACATGGACAGCATATACTTAGAAAAATTCATAGACCACAAACACTCTTGCATTACGAGGACAGCAAGTGTTTCTAAGATCATAGAAGAAGTGAAAATGCAGGAAAAGAATACAAAAAATCTCCCATGCCAAATTATTCAATTGTTTACAACTTCTGCCCCTACAAACATAGCGCCATACCTGCTTTCAAAAAAGGCTCTTTGTCAGGAAATAAACAGAATTCAAAAAGCTCAGTAACCTTCTGAACCAAAGAAACTTGTCAATTCAGAGGTTCCCTTCCAGTTACAAAATACATTAAATGGTGAACAAGTTTTAGTTCAGGAGGCGACTATCTGAGTAAATAAACTTCTTACATTTACCACTAGATTTAATATCAAGAAACTTGCTCATGTTTCACTTTGGATAATGGATGGTACCTTCAAAACTGTTCCCACTATTTTTTTGTACCAAATTTATACTATTCATGCCTATGTTGATTATGAAAATTCCAGAATTCATCCCTTAGTGTACAACTTGATGACAGGAAAGAGCAAAGAACTTTACAAACTCTTATTTGGAGCTGTAGTTGACTTTGCAGTTGAAAATGATCTGCAATTGAATTTGCGAATCATAATTTCAGACGTGGAATTGGGTGCCATCAAGGCTTCAAAAAAAGAATTTGAAAGTGTTAGCAATCAAGTTTTTTTTTTTATTCAGGCTAATGTATTTGACAGAAAATTCAGAGAATTTAATTCACCACGTGATACATCAGTGACAAAGATTTTAGTTTGAATGTGTCATTTGTCTGCATTGGTATTCCTTCCATCAGAGGAGATTCCAAGTGCTTTTATTGAATTAAAGCCTCATATGCCAAAAGCCAGCAAAATAAATGTCTGGATTGAAAATTACTACGTGGTAAGATTAGTGAACAACTGTGCAATGGTCTTGATATGTGATCATTGATATTGTTTCTTTGCCAAAATGGCGATCTATACATGAAAACAAGTTGAATGGATTTTCATGAAACCAAAATATCGAAGCATTGCTCAAGGGTTTTGGAAAATTTAGTAGCAAATGTTCAAGTTGGAGTATATCGGATAATCAAAGAATTTTTAAAAAAAAGTAGTGCTACATATATGAATTGGAGCGAATTCTTGGAAGAGAACCATACCCTAAAAGAAGAAAAGCAGCTATTCAGCAAGACTTCAAAATATTTTTAATAACCTTGAAAGTTGGCTCATTATGTACTACCTCAGTGCAATTATAATAATTGTACACCGTTTCATAAGAGTATTTTTTATAAATTTGATAGAACTTTTGTTTATGATTACTGAATTTATTTAAAATTAATGTATCATATAAAAAAGCAATGGAATTTCTGACACACGAAAGTCATGCGAAAGGAAAATAAAAAAATATTTTTTGAAAATAATTTTTCATACTTTCAATCCATAAGACCTTTTCTTCCGAGACTTTGTCAGATTGAAAAAAAGCTAATTTCATAAGATTTTAGAAGAGGTTCTATTTTTTGAAGGTGGGAACTTCGCATGTCAGAAGTGCCAAAAGAACATGTCAAGTGTTTGAATCAACATATCTTTAAATAATTTTTATTTAAAAAAAAATTAATCTCGCTTCTTTGAAAGATGTTCAAAAAATAAAAATTGCGCCAGTATAGTATGGTTTTTCTTAAAATATCTGCAGCTACTTGAAGTAGAAAATATCGAAAAAATAAAGATACATAAAGAATTTAAAGAAATACTGGAGTTAATATGTAAGTCATACTGTCATGGCTTCAGTTCATAAATTTTTGCCAAAATGTTTCAAGTTATTTATGCTGTTCAATGAAAAATTTCTAATTCACACTGCTAAACCATACGATTACCTATTCATATTAATCCAAATACCTGAAATAAAATGAAAATAAAATTTAATTTGATATAAGTACTAAATCTACAATAGATCCTTTTTCATTAATCGTAAACATACGATTGTAAATACTAAATCTACAACAGATCATTTTTTTTCCATAAATCATAAACATACAATACATTTTATCCAATAAATACTTTTTTTTTTTCATAAATCATAAACAATAAACATACAATACATTACACCAAATCATAAATACTAAATCCATAGCCTCTGTCTCACTAGTTTGAAGATTAAGTTTGAAGAAAGGTCTGTTCAGTTACTAAAATTGTCTTCCTTCACTTTCCAAGCAAATAAACATCAGGGAAAATAAAAATTCAGCTAACTAAAAATTTGGCCGTCAACATTCAGTGAAACAGTATGCAGGCAATTGTAATTCTGGATTTTGATGGCCACCAAGTAGAAAAGGCTTGCATACCCCTACAATGTAGCGCTCTAATAAAACAAAGCCAAGTCCAATGTCTTTTAAGACAAAAGAATTGTGATGTCAGCAACAAAAGGTAAAGATGGATTCCCAAATAACAAATCAAAGCATAATGACACAAAAATGCAAACAAGACAGATAATATAAATTATTTACATAAAGTAAATTTACAAAATGAACTTAATTGAAAAAATATTGGTTAGTAAAAATTTGTACAAAAAGAAAAAGATTTTTTTAAAAATATGTGAAAAGTGAAAATTTTTTTTTGTTAAATTGATATGTATAGAATTTATAGGTCTAAAGTGCCTGTATGCATGTTACACCAAATTCAAAAAAAAAAATTGCCTCATAAACAAAAACTACATTTCTATTTATTTTTCAGAAAAAAAAAATCTGATTTCACTTTGATAAACTTTTGATTGTAAAAAAAAAAAAAGTTTTTATCCTTGTCTTGATTAAATAACCTTTTGTTCAAAACAAAACTGCATTTATTTTTTATAAAAAAAAAAGTAAATGAGTAGTTTGTTTTTTTTACAAAAAATAAATATGTAGTTTTGATTAGATCACAAGTTTATTAAATCAACCCAAGGATAAAAACAATAATTTAAAAAAAAATATTGAAAGTTCATGTAATCAAAGTGGGATTAAAGTTTGAAAAAAAAGGAAGTAAATATGTAGTTCATTTGCTAATTAAGCAATATCAGTGATTTGGTATAACATGGACAGACACAATGATAGTAGACAAAAATGAAATAGATATACACTGTTAGCACCGCAAGTTTTTTTTTTTTTTAATCAAACAATGGCAATAAAATTTGGCACCTCCTATTCATCAACAAATCATAAGCATTACCTTGTGGAAAGGTAGTTCAGATGTAAGTTATAAGTGTAGGTACATAAATATTGTTGAATAGGTGTAAGTACATAGATATTGTTTTCTAATTATAATATGATTTTACTGAAGTTTCATCCTCTGGAGAGAATGAATGATTGCTGGGCTATAGTATCACACACTCCTCACAAACAATTATTTTCCACTCCTCATTATATACATTGAAATATATTTTGTACTTAGTGTAGGTGAATATTGTTGGACCAGTAATGAATTCATTCACCACCAATATTTCTTTTCCTCTCTTTCACTCATACAAATAAATATAAATCATATAAATACAGGCATATGCCCATCAAAAGTGACAGGGTTATGTATGCATGAATCAACAAAAAGTTATCTTATTAGGTCATTTTTTTAGTAATTCAAGTATCCTAATTTTTTTCTTCCAAACCTCTACTCAACTTGAGCTGTATAAATGTGTGATCAAACATGCAGTTCCAAGAGTTTCTATGACATAACTTTTATTATGTCATAATAGGAAGGTAAATTAACCAATCAAAACATCCCATTTGAGCCTAAACAGACAAACAGAAAAGAAATTTGCATACATGTTCATTTTATATATATATATATTTTTTTTTTTAGCTCTCTCCTTAGGTACACTTCCAACAAAAATGACTACTACAATTACTCTTCGCATTCTTAAATACACAAACTTATAACAGTTTATGGATTTTCAGAGGAGTCAGATCTTAGTAGATAAAACCTGAATAAATTAACCTTGTTATATGTTGAATAATTTCATAAAATATATGTTTTATATATGATGTATCATGTTCAGTGTATATTGGCAATTCTCATAGACTTTTGACAAAAAGTGACATGTGTAAATGGAAATGTCTGTAACTTGAAATCTATCAATTTTATCATGATATTCTTTGTGTTATTGATAGAAAAGATGGTAGAAAATTATTTGCTCTGGTAAGAGATTTGTCAATTAGGGCAGAATAGATAGAATTCAAGTAAAAAACATGAACACAAACTTAATCTGCTCAGAAATCCTATGTGAGTACACAAAGGTATTTTTCCTATTTTTCAACTAACATCTTGCAGATATAACCAAAATTAAACTTTCAAAGAAAATACTGAATTATCACAATCTGCTTTAAAAGAGCGTAAAAATAGTCTATGAGAGTTGCTAAAGTATGTACTATCCAATATTGTGTATGTATATATATATATATATATATATATATATATATATATATATATATATATACACACACACACACACACACACACAGTATCAACTCCTACCCTTGGTTAATTTTTGATAATTGGCTCAAACGGACACCTTTCCTCCACTATTAGTCTGATATAAATATTTACATAAATATATATGTATACTGTATATATAGACACAGATTGATTCACCTTCCCTGTTATGTTCATTTTAACCAATCTCAATGATGAATATGCCTATGCAAATGATCTTCAAATATATATGTAAATTATAACACTATACAGTGGAAATTATGTCTCAAATTATTTTTTTATAATATGCTTATATCAGGAATTAACAATGCATAAAATATGCTTTTCTTGTATAAAATATAACAAGTTCAATAAATAGCAAGTGATTTAGTTGAATAATAAATAAAATTAGAGCCTTCCCCCCCCAAAAGTAAAAACCTTTGTATCAAAAACAAATATCTGGAGAGAACATTGTGCTTCATAACTTATCAGAAACTAAGAATATTACTTTCATAGAATCTGTAATGGAAACTGAACTCTTCCAACAAAATAACTCTGTCTTCAAATTGACTACATTGAAAAACAAAATATTTTACTTCTTCCAAACTGCCGTTTCTCTTCAAGATTTGTTTCTTTCCAACTTGAGTATCAACATCTTGTATATGCTCCTGAAAACTAAATTCTGGTCTACAAAAAAGAGAAAAAGAAAAATTATTAAAATTTTGATATATAAGCTAATTTTGACTATTTAAATTGAACGCATAACTGTTGATAACACGTATGCATAATAGAAGTAAAAAAATTAATGATATACAGGCAGTCCTCAACTTTTGTACCGATTCCCTCTTGAAAAAAATGAATGCAACTTGAGTCATGGAATTACATATTAATTGGGAAGTTCTATTTCCATGTGAGTTACTGGGTTCCTCTGGGGGATTATAAAGATCAAAACATGAGAAATATGCTAGTATCAATCCTTATATTTCCTACAGAGTCACTGGGATAATTTCCAATGATGAAATACATGGGTGAATATGGCCCATGACACGGAATGAGGAAAATCAAGGACAATAAAACTTGATTATTTTATTAACATTTCTATTGATATTACAAATTGATCTTTTGAAAAATTCATCAAGAGTTTCCTGAACATCACCCTTTTTCTCTTGATAAATGAGTCCGTAGAAATGTTGAATCTTTATCCATAGCTCTACAAATGTATGAACTTCTTCCTGCTTTTGGATCATGTTCTTTGATAACATTGGACAATTTTTCAAGGTATGAAAAAGCCTCATTCATTTTCTTCACTGTCACTTGATAGAAGTAATTTCCTTCTCATCATTATCAACATCATCAGCAGCAACATCAGCATCAGGGCACAACCTTTTCCAGCGACCACACATTGTTGATTCCTTTCTCTCGTCTCCCAAGAAACTATTGTTGATAGCATTCCAGATATTGTGTCCTTTCAAAAAGGTTGACCCATTCTCCTTATCAGTCAGCTTGATAGCCTATTTGATAGTTTTCCTCAGGTAATACCTCTTGCACGTTGATATAACTGTTTGATCCATTGGCTGAATTCCATTAATGGTATTTGGAGGCAAAAATACCACTTTAATTTCAGGATAAAGACCCTGAAATACTTCAAGATGTGCAGAAGCATTATCTACAAATGATGCATTACTCCTGAGAAAATTTTCTTGAATTGTAGGAACAAAATGAACATTAAATCAATATTGAAACATAGCAGCAGTAATCCAAACTTTTTTGTTCGATTTCCAAAGTTGATAGATCTAATGCAGTACAGTGAAAAAATAAAAATAAAAATAAAAGAATGTCCGAATTTTCACAGTATGGAAATTGAATTTTAGGTATTGATTTATAGGGTCCAAAAATCTTTAGCAGGCAAAAGTTGAACAGATGAATTTCGAGGACTGCCTATATGCACATATGCACTTGTGGAAAAAAAAAAAAAAAAATTCGATCAATTTTATGGTAAGAAAACATTTTTTTTTAAAGTAATTTCAATTTCAAAGAAAAATGTGGTTATTCTTAAAATATTTGTCAAAGTAGCAATATTAAAGGGAACAATATTGAAATTTTGTTCATTTCAAGCAACAATGTCCCACGATATCATAACGTGTGTGTGCCAAATGCCAAGTATTTAGAACTACAAACAAACCGTGATGTGAAGAATGGATCCATATATTCGACAAATTGGAATTACAAGGGAGAATGAGCAAAGGTTATAGAGGATTTTCAGGGTTATGTTTTTGTGCTATTAAATGGTCCGATACTGTGTATGTAGTTACTTTTGAATTAGGGAATTGAAAGGTGTTTTGCCTGCTTCAAATTGATAATGATCATATTTGCTGATTGATATTATTACTTGAAATAGATGAGCATTTCAATATTGTTTCAAGAATACAAAATATATCACAAATGTTTTTGATTGTTTGACATGGTAGGGTTTTAACCCTTTCTTGCTCACACTGCATTTGTTCGAACCTATCATTTAACCAATCTACTATCTTTATTCAATGGTAGGTGAAAGGATTTTATAATCTTGTTCAAATAAAAGATTCCATGCCTGTGTTTGCAAACTCTGTGTTATTTATAAAACATGGAAAAAATTCATGATCGAATACAATGACAATCCCATCAATTAGGACCACTATTCACAGCAATTGAATTTGATATGGTCCCCAATGAAATCTCCTAATAATCTCAAAGAAACATAGACAGAGTATATTGTCACACTAATGTAGATACATGTTAACAGTAACATGCATCACAGCTATTAGACATGCACTACAGTAACCTCTATGAAAAACAAAATAGTAGTGTAAATACACTACATCTGTATGATGACACCAAGATGTTAGCCAGCATTCTCACTAGCTATTAAGCGACTGATTCCCAATAAAAACCCAATTCCAATTTCTCAGTTAAGCAGAGCTTGTTTTTGGCCATTTTTGGCCTTAAAAAAATACAAGATAAATAAAAATACGGACTTTGGAAAACTTCCCATTCCTAAAAAAAAAACATAGGGAAATCTAATTCCTGGCTAACATCCTGAACATATATCAATCATTTCAATATTGTATACTGGGAGAACAAAGAGATGTATTTAGTTTAATGAATATCAAGAACCAAATTGAATATTTTGATAAAAAAGATCAAAAATACACTTTCAAAGTGAAGTAGAAGTAACATTCCATTTTTATAAATTCATAACCCAAAACAATAGGATTTCACTCAGTAATTAATTATTACTTCAGGAATTTTACACATGCTAAAAATGCAAAATTTCGTCAAATATTTGAAAAAATAACGAAGTAGTTAAATGTAGCATACAATTTTTTTGTGATCACTGATACAAAACTTTTTTCATAACAATACCTCATTGAATTGTAAGAAATTTAGTTTCAGAAAATATCAAGCTGATCAAGAAAATATAAACATTTATATCAAAGAGATCATTCACTTTGAAATAAGGGAAAAATGACAGAACTTACAATCTTGTGCTGGGTGTTTTATTAACTATTACACATCTTCCGGTTTGATCAATGTTGTGATCCAAACCAAAATAGGCAGCCACTCGGTGGACAAGCATTCTATCATATGAAGACATTGGTGGAAACTTTAGGAAAAGATGCCTGCAATGAAATATTTAACAATATTAGATGAAATATGATATATAGTGAGTAAAATTATGTACACATTTCTCTCAGAGATACTTTTTTCTCTTTTCAAAAGTTTTAATTTGTTATTGTGTAATATTCGTATTTATTCTTAAAGTTGTTTTCTGTTTTAGTTTTTATTATTTCTGGATCTTGATCCATTAATTTGTATCGATTGTTGACGACTTTTTGTGAGAAGTCTTTTCTTGAATTTTTTGGAAGCCTTTCATTATTTCAAATTATTGTATTATGCCTTTTCTTGTTCTCCTTTCTTCTAATGTTGGTAGTTTTCATTTTTTAAATCTTTTCATCACAGGGGAGTTATTTTTAGTTCTGGAACAATGCTGTTCTTTCACTGTAAATTATTTCAACGTGCAAAACTTTTGGATAGTTTGTTGAGAGCCTGTTTTTACAACAAATCAAAATATAGGTTTGCTGAGTTGAGAAACTACCCCCAAATTAATTTTGTTTAAATGTATAAAAATCCTTAGAAAAGTCAAATCTTCCAAACAAACTAAGTCATGAATATAAAAATTTTAATACAAACAAATGAAATTAATGGAATGAGCACCCTAATCCCCTTATCTTCAAAGGTTTCAAATGAAAAGATAAAAATGGCTAAACAAGGTCAAATTTAGAAACAATGAAAACAAAGCAAAGTTTAAGTTTAATTATGAGTAAAGTCTGAACACCGAACCACAATTACCATTAAAACAATTTCAGCACAATCATATGAATTTCTTTAGGTATATAAAAAAAGCATTATAAAGGTTCTACTACTAAGAGGCAATAGATTTGATTCACTATTTCTATTTATCTTAAAAACTGCAGAAAAAAATCATATGATTATAAGTGAAAAGAAATATCAGTAGAAAAAATATTACAGATCAGTTTGATCCTTGATGCAACAACTCATTTTTTTTGTTCAGTCCATTTAAATCAGAACTTGACATTTCCTAGACCAATTGTTCTTTAAATCATTCTCTTATCAGATAATCAATTATGGCAACTGCCTCTCAAAACCAAGGCATTTTTTTTACTGGGACTAACAGAAATTAAACATTATTGATAGTTTTAATGTAAGTAAAAATGCAACAGACAATATACCTTTATAATCATATAAACATGTGTTTATATTTCTACAAAAGTTTCATTCAATTTTACTCAAATGAAGTATTTTAAGAATGCTTCAATAGAAAAATTTAAAAAAAGGAAAAGGTATACTCACTCAGGTTCCTTAACAAATTTTATCAAATCAGTTTCTAATTTAAGTAATATTTTTCTATCTTTCGGTGTTTTGTTCAAAGTTTTCTTAATAAAATCCTCTAGATCAATTCCAGTTGAATCTGTGTATGGTATATCAACACTGGAGTCTGAAATGCAAAAAAAATGTGAATTGAAATTCTTTTCTTATTTTTTTTTATGATAAAAGGAAAGTTAGACATACAGCACTAGGGTCAAAATAAGGAAAAGAATTGGAATGAATAATGAGTCATAATAAAATTATAGAATTAAAACACATTTTAAAAGAATTTTCATCAAAGAATTACAATCCAGTATTTTTTCTTTTGAAACATGTAAACCTTATTGGAAGTATATTTTATTAAGATATATACATTCAGCCTTAAGTCTTATTCCATAATACATACTCTGCTTTTAGTAAATAGGCACAGCAGTACTAACAGAGAAAATAAGGAAACTTTTGACAATACCTACACGTAGACATCAGCCAAAAATAAACCCTTGTCTATCAAAACGTATTGACATAAATTCAAGAATATACAGACCTTGAATTTTTTAAAGTTTTTCTCGGATAAAATAGGACTAAGTAATATACAAAATTAACTACAATAGTTTCACTGGAGGTTACACAAATTCAAAATAGTTTAATTCCAAAGGATCAGTGGTGCTTTCAATGATGATTCTTTAATTTTGATGCTAAATAGAATGGGAAAATATCTTTTTTACACAACAATATAAAAAAAGTTGTTTACTAATACTACTACTACTAAAGACAATAAGTGAAGGGTTGCCATACATCTGTATTTTATCCTGACATGTCCTTCATCCAGAAGGAATTTTTTCAAATCTTAGAAAAACCTGAAAAATGAATTATCATGGCTGCTCCTAAGTTACATATCATCAGCATGTGGATGTGGGCAGGATGACTTAAATAGAGCAACCCCAGATAAGCAGTCGGGGTACAAGAGGGATAGCTATCAACACTTGTATTGCTTCAGGTTTTTTTTAGAAGTGTCCACACATCTTAATAAGATGCTTTTCCATCAGTTCAGATTATGTTGATCAACAGAAAGAGGAGGGAAGGAAGTGGCATGTTGTTATTAAAAGGTGAGATGTCATTAAAAGAACATCCATGTATGACGTCTGCATTTTTGTACTTGAAAAAGAGCAAAAATGGTCAAAAAACACTATTTACAATTTTCAATGAAAATGATACTCACAGAATATTTACATATCGCAATATTTTACAAGTATGAGTCAATTGACTAAAAGAAAGACTACTATCAATTCTTCCTCCTCCTCCTGCTACTACTACCACTGATGGTGTGTACGTATTGTTTCAACATATTCAGTAGTACATAGTAAGGAGAAAAATACTAAATCTTCATCATTGTTCAGATTTTAATGAAGAAAATTATAAAAACAATGCACAATACAGATAGAGTACTTGAAAACAAAACAGAATCCCAGATTATCAAGTAAGTACCTCAATAGAATGAACTAAAAAAAGGATAAACATGAGGACAAGAAGAGTTGATTTAAGAAAAAGACATTTTACGAACCGCTTTATTAGGGAATAAATAAAATGCTCTAAAGAAAAAAAAAATTATGCACATAATTAACGCTCCCTTCTTCAGGGTCAAGCACTCTTCAGGTAGGGGCAACTCGTTCATTATAAGCTATTATAGCAATGCTCTTCCAACTCTTGATTTGAGCACTCTGGTGGATGGGGAATTGTGCGTAAGTAAAATATATTGCTTAAATTCGGTCCTACAGATCGTCCAGTTCTGCATAGGTAAAATGTCAGCCTCTGGTTTTGAAACAAAGATTTCAATCCTACCTCCTGGTACTGGATAGAATATTAGATAGTCTGTAGCCACACTGAAGAGTTGTAATACAACGAAATAGCTGTCTGTGGATGACACAGTTATATATATATATATATATATATATATATATATATATATATATATACATACATACATACACACACACACACACACACACACACTAATATTTGAGCCTTTTAGTTTTTTTTGTCGATGCCTCTTCTCCACTAAAACTATGAGGCCGATTGACCTAATCAATAAAAATTGACTTTCTGTATTGGCTAACTTTCAACTTTCATTTTCTAGCTGATCATCAACTTCAAACATCAGAAAAAAATAAATTTCATACCAGGATTTTCGTCATTCATCCTTATCACAAGTGGCAAATGAATTCTTTGTTTTTTGGGTCATATGTCATTTTTTCGGGCAATGAAACAGTTCATAGCAGCAGTAAAAGCAACACAAAGATGTTTTGATTTCTCCTTGTACCCTTTTTCTTTCCACAATGACAAAAAGGGAGGGAGAAGGGAAGGTGGTGGAAGATTGAAGTGTAGGAATACATGACTGTGTTAGTGCTAAATCAGGTCATTTTTTCAAGATAAAATTCCAAGTAATTATTCATATTACTTTTTTTATGAAGTATTTTCAACCATTATTATCCCCCCCCCATTATTTACCTTACAAACACATGAACATATAAAAAAAAAGGATAGAACCCATCACCACCTTTGATGGCTACGGTTGTTCAATGTTTGTAAAGAATCAAATGAATTATAGTGGAACAATAAAAAAAAAATGACAACTGACCTCTTGAAGAACTCAATGAGGTACCAGCCTCTGAGCTTTGAGAACCTTCTTCTTCTAGCCTATTCCTACCACTTGGCTGCAAATAAAGAAAATTCAATATTTCAATAATATGCAATCAATGGATCTCAGACAAATCAATTTGGGAACAATGGAACCTAGCATATCAGTGAAGTAATTTTAATTGGAAAGGGGATTTAGATAAACTTCAAGAGATCAAAAGACTTAATTCACAAATTGAATTCAAAATGTTCCTTAACATAAATAAAAGACAAAGTCCATCTTATTTCTATTATTATTCGGACTATCCTTATCTTGGTTGTTTTTCATACAATGTTTCAGCCGTTGTACTCTACGGCCTTCATCAGGTATCATCTGGTAGATGTGAGACAATAATAATACTACTAATGCTGAGAGGGGAGTGCAGTCAATATACCCCTATCGGTTAAATAAAGGGTTCGGTTCATTACTTCCCCACACCTACCAAATGATACCTGATGAAGGCCGTACAGTACAACGGCTGAAACGTTGTATGAAAAACAACCAAGATAAGGATAGTCTGAATAATAATAGAAATGATAATAATACCTCATCTCAAAAATTCAGAGAAAGTCCATCTTATCCCTCTACTTGTGTGCTAGCTAAAAAAAAAGGGTGTCGTCAAATTAGATTTAAATTTACACAATTCAGTTTCACGGAAATAAAGCAGATTCAATTGAGAAATCTAAATCAAGAAATTGAAAAGAGAAAATAGCATGTTATGTTAAACCAGACGCTACACTAAATCTTCGCATTATGTTATTTTCTCACTCCATCTTATCTATAGTTACCAAATATGAGAACAAAGCTCAAAGGTCTACAACAAAATTTTTTTAATTTAAAAAAAAGAGCTATTCCCATAATATCCTTTCCTGACTTTCATGCTGATTGTATCTCTATATATGTTGATCTCGAACTTGAAAATCAAATAGAATTCCAAAATTGTTTATTGGTTCATGATTCATTGAATAAGGTATCCCAATTCGTCCACGAAAGTATTTCAGATGAACAAAAGAAATTCATCCATTAAGTACAAAAAGTTTCAATTCAGGATGCCTCTATGTTCCGTCTTGCATAACAATTAGACATAGATTTTAAAAAATTCAAATTAAAAAAAAATGCATTTCTGATAGGTATAATTTTACAAAAATATTCAAGAGCAATTTACTTAATCTATCACGATTTGAACTTGAAACTACCATCAAATTAAATTTTATTCAATTGTATATCTAAATTTAAATTCAACTGTACATCTGTATCCAATTCTTTTAGATATTTTTTTCTTATATATTTCTCATTGACATACACAGCCTTACTCTTTCATGACCACTTCCTTTTTCATAGCGTGACTTTCAAAAAATTCTCGGAAATAATTTTTAATTAAATGAAGAAATGTTAACTACAGGTAATGCTCCCAAATCAGATATACTGCATGAGCATTACCTTTCCAAAACTGAGAAAAGTAATTGCAACATTAGAGAAAAGAAGAGAGAAAAAGCATAACACTGAACATTATCAATAAGAAGAGATATTCTGTTAGGTGAACAAAAAACGCCACAAAAAAAGCAGATGTTGATCAAAAAGGAAAAGTTTGTAGTCTCAATATGCACATAAAAGATTTAACCCTTGGTGAACCAACAGTGTCCCAATTACAAGGAAAGCTGGTGGCATCTGATGGACACCAGATTTGGCATTGGGTTTCTTCAATATGCATAAGGTTACCTTTGGTAAACTTAGCACATATTTTGCCCAGGGCATAGTGCTTGGGACCAAACTACATATGTTACTTTTTAAAAATATTTTTATAAATATCCTTTTTATAATTTTTTATATTCAATATACATATACCACTATATTAGTGTCACAGAAGGTCAGTGGAGTTCCAAACGACATTATCATTAATTTTGACTAGCTTCTACCTTCTTCCTAACTTACAGTTGGTTTTTATCACAACTTTGAATCAGGCCATAATCCTACAGCAATGATTAAACAGCGCAATTAGAAAAGCCCACAGTGAGAATCAAACTCTCACCAGAGGAAGTTCAGTATACGGCTGGTCGCAGGGAGATATTTTGCACTGCAACATCTAAATGGTTGGAGATTTTTAGCTCAAATAATTAAGTATTATATATTTCATTTCAAATACGAATACTTAGTAATATCTAACAGATATCATAATTTCTAAAATCATCATATCTAATTTAGAGGCAATAGAAGATGACTTCAAGAGCAATTATTAAACAGCATTAATTATTTATAAAGTTCAAGCAAAGGAAAAAGAATGATATGCATTTATAGTGGTGGAAAGCCTTTTAACAGTTTTCAGACATTTATTTGGTATTGGTTTATTGGTATATAATAAAAGATTGTAAATAGAAAGATTTCCGTAAAGAAGAGTAGTACTTACTTGAGGCAGTGATAATACATCACTAGAAGCATCTGTCTGCATGGTGTGGTTTTCAGGTGGTGGAGATCCATCTTCATCAGTTTCACAGCATAATGCAGCACTACGGCGTAGAGATTTTGTTTTTGTTTGGAGTAACTAAAACAAGAAAATTCTTATTAAACTTCTCAAATCAAATAATGTAGCTTATCATTTAAAAACCTATGTCATCAATTTTGTTGGTTTATCTGGCAGTCATACTGAAGAAAACCAATATATAGAATTAACGGAACTGCAATGATGCAAACTAAAGACCAACTAATCTGTAGGAAAATGCTCTTTTAATTGAGCCACAAACTTGCTGACTGGAAAAGAAGCTAAAATTGACTTGGAAATAGCAAACAACATTTCCTCACTCCACCCCTTTTCAAACATTTAATGGGACAGGTAGCAGTACGTTGGATTTTCATATGATAAATAATGAAAGGATTAAAAAAAAAAACAAAAAAAAAACTGTTCAATACCTTACTTTAAAAACATAATTAAACTAGTCTTAATATGAAACACAAGACTGAAGGTTATTTTGAATCAAATTGGTAGATTTTGAACATTTTACTCAGGAAAAAAACAAAAAAGCAAAGAGCTCTTATTGCATTTTATGCTAATCAATTCTAAGATATATGATTATGGTAGCATTATGTGTCAACCTGAATCAGTAGGTGAAATTTTGACTTTTCTTACAAAACATAAGTAAATTTCAACAACAAAAAAATTTAACACATTCATAATGCAAACTATTAATGTTGTGAACAGCTTGATACCATTTCTAAATGACACTCGAACTATTCCATGAACAGAATAAAGAATAATCAAAACTTCTGTGAATAGAATAGAAACCTAAAAAAAAAAAATACCCAGAAGTGGAACAGGGGTAACTCAATTCAATAGTTATTCCCCTATATAGTATTGAATTTTTTTTTAATGAATTCGAGAGTTAAAATAGCCAAATTATTCTTTTTCCCAAAAAGTGTTTTTTTCACTCTATCTAAACTGAAAAAATTATGAGTCCCCTCCTGATTATATCTTTTTAAATAGAACAGATTAGAGAATATTTTAGGAAAATTTGCAACTCATGATAAACATTTTGCAAAAAGGTTTTTGTTTTGTTTAATATAATTGAGAAATATTACTATTTAGAAATTTTCAAACTCCTGCTACGTAGGAAAAAATTGTTTGAAAAATCAACTAGTTTAAAATTTTAATGACTTCTTTCCAAATAGCTTGATTATTGAAGTTGAAGAAAACGTAATTTACTGGTAGAAATTCAGTACTTGAATTATTTTTACAAGATAAATCAGTTCATTCATTTTACCGTTCATTATCACATTAGTTTTTTTCTGAACTGAAGTTACATAAAAATTTCAGGTATGAACCCATGACTGCAGGAATTACATACCATTTTTTCTTTGATACTCCTAAATGTAGAAAAATCGTTTAATGTCTGTCGAAATGACTGGCTTCAAAGAACATACAATTGCTTTGATCCATACCTTTTAAAAGTTTAATTACAATATATTTAAACAATTCGTACAAAGATTTTTTTATACCAGAATTTTTGTTGTAAGGAAAGTAGCCTGGCATCCTAATTCTCAGGAAAATAAGCATTTCAGATGACTTGTAAATATTTCAAGACTCTACAGTGTCCATTCATTAAAACTCCTTATTACAAATGAATGTGCAGTATTTATAATTCTGACAGTATATTTTCTGGTAACTGAAATGTCAATCCTATAGACCCCCTCTCTTTTAATTGTATTGTAGAAAGAGTGACAAAAATAAAAACAGTTGGGTTATTCGATATTTTTTTTGCTATTGGCTAACCATCAAAAATGCTTTCATGCAGATGAGTTACAAGTGAATAAAGTTCAAAGCAACTGCCAACAGAAAACATCTTCATCTACCTATACTGCTTTTCTTATATTAGGCATGGGTAACCTTCTTGATCTAGCAGGCTACAGGAGACATTTTCATCTTTGTTCAGGCCACACATTTACTAGTATAATATCAATCGTATTATAAAAAGCGTGCTTAATTTAGACCAACATGAATTATCATTATCCAAAGATATAATAGGCATACATGTATATTAGTTTGTCTGTTTATTTATTCATGTTCCTGATTCAAATAAAAGTCCATAGTGGACTTGTCATAATTTGATACATTCCTGTCTAAAAGATAACATGGAATGTAGGGAAAAAAAAAAAGACTGATTCCTGTTATGACATTTCAATGAATATTACGTCTTGAGACTTAACGTCTGATCACACATTAAAACAGCTTCAGATGAGTTGAAACTTAGGAAACATTTAAAATTTGAATTAAAAATAAATTACCCAACAAAATAGCTTTATGCTCCTTCATGCCATTCCATACAAAAATAACTGTCATTTTTTATAGGTATATTCTAGTCATCATACAATTGATTCGTGAAACAATAGTAATTTTACGATATAAATTATAAAATGGACTTTCTGATCAAAATTACATGAAATTCCAAATAAATGCCTTGATTGACTAAGGGCTAGAAACAATGTTGCCGTGGGCCAATGATTGCCCATACGTGTATTATATAGCAGTAAGCCACATTTCAGTGACACCTAAAACTGAAGTTTTTATGATTTTTTTTTATTTGTAAAGTTAGTGGGAAATCCAGAAAAATTTTTATTCTCAATATAATCGAACAACTGTAGCCACCAAAAGATGGCAAAGTATTCTATCCTTTATTTTCATATGTGTGTGTGTGTTTGTTAACGTGTTAGTATGTTCCAGCGCTTCTGGCCATACTATTTTGTCTCCTGACTTGAAAATTGGCATCAGTATTCCACTAGACCTCGTCTAAAAATATCTTTTTTTCCATTTTTAGAAAATGACATTTTTTTCTACCTTTTGGGGGCCTAATACTTTTAGAAATTTTTCTACTATATTTTAGATGTTTGCCAGTAGGAAACATAAGTGATGTCATGAATAAAATTTATTCTGACCATATTTATTCTTGGATGGAATTTTTTTTTTAAATCAAATTTTGATGCTATCGTTGTTCAATCATTGACTGTGAAGACAAGTCATTGACTTTTCTAGTAAAACTTCTCAATATTCAACTCATAAAATTTTCAATAACTGTTTGCATTTTTTGTTTTTGCAAATGTTTACAGCTTTCTTCATTATATTATTTCATTTTTGTTATCATATAAGTGGCAGAACAGAGGAATTCTCCATATTTAACTAAATTCACAATTTACCACTTTCCAGTTCCAGCTATTCTTACCATTTTACCTTGATGCTGAGAAAATAATATTTTTACAATGTTTACATAACAAGAGTGTGGTTCTGATAAGGGAATAATTATTTCATTTGTTTTCAATTTAATAAATCTAATTGACAAATGTTTTTTTTTTAATTTTATCATAGAAAAAATCATTAAAGTAGTGTGAATAAAAATGACATTTGAGGACGAAAGTGACTGAATCAAGGAGAAAATATATTGAAATTGGTATTCCGAGGGAAATTATGAATCACCACCACCACCCAGATATGCTTTTTTTCACCTCGTAAATCTAGCAGTGATGATGGTGGTAAAACTAAACTACCTTAATGAAAATACCAAGAATGATGTGAACCATGAATTCAAAATTTAAAAAAAAAATGTCTGGTAAGTCATTCAATTGAAGCCATGACATGATGAAGGCTTTAAGCCATACACCGTGTTGGGGGTGATTGTTGGAAAAATTGGTGGCCAATGAATAATGTTGGGCAGTGAAAAATAAAATAGTCTGAATTTTCCAAAAACAAGCATGAATGCTGCCCGACACAAACTGAGGGATTAATTCAGGAGGGGACGGGCAAATAAAAAAAAAAGAAAAAATGTTTTCCCTACTCATAGCAGGGAGAGAGTATGCCAATTTTCAGTTTCTATTATGAGCATTAACAGCTGGGAGAAGTCCGGATACATAGATATATACAAATGTCAGAGTGGAATGACAATATCAAAAGTCAATGTGTTGAACAAATGAAATTCCTTCTATCTATTTCAACATTTCATCAGTGCACACTGGCTTCATCAAGAAAGAATAATGGAGATACCAGAGATGATGTTTGTGTATATATATATATATATATATATATATATATATATATATATATATATATGGTTTGTGTATTGTAGTGGACAGGATTAATAATTAATCAAGTGGATTCAGAGTGTATAAAGGAACCCTACACACACACACGCGCACACAATCCCCTGTATTTCCATTATACTTTCTAAATAAAGCCTGTATGCACTGGCAAAACATTGAAATAGATTAAAAAATTTCATTAGTACAACACACATTTTTCTCATATTTTCATTCCACTCTAATATTGTTGGATAAATCATAATTCACACCAATACACTGGTCATATGAACGTCAGAACACATGAATGAACCAAACACAGCAATGGAGTTTAAACCGGTCTGTGGTGGGTAGCAGCGATCAATAGCAGATAATGGAAGATTTTTTACTTACTGGATAGCGTGTGCTTTTGATAACAATCTGAACTGATTCCGATTGTTGCCCATGATCCATATGGACAGATGATTTACAATCTTCAGGAGAAGTTGATTTGGGTGATTCACCTGAAGACTGTATTCCTGGAGTCTCTGTTCCTAATTGGGAAAAGCACACTTCAATTAATCAAGTATTACAAAATTCTTCCGCAAGAATATGCTGAATCTATATTGATATACAAACATACATTCATAAAAAGGTAATATCAAAAGGAAAAAAAAGAAGAAAAAAAAGGTTTGGTTGGTCACTCAATAGAAACCGTCACCTGACTAATGTCTTTTGGCAGCATGTTATGTGAGGTGTGATCTATTAATAAGTTACTCCTCTCGTGTCTTGGATCACTGAAAAGTTTGAATTTTCAAAAAACAAGCATGACCACAAACTCAGGCCAATTTAGCAAGAACATACATCGTAGATTGAACTCCAACTAAAAACCTATTTGAGGAGCTAATTTTGAAAAAAAAAAAAAATTAAAAAAGTTTTTTCAGGACATAACATGATAAATATTTAAATTTTCAGTCCTCTAGCTCCATTGGCACAGCTCAAACGCATGATGAACTAAAAAACTGAAGAAACCTATGTTGACAGTTTCTAAAAAGAAAAAAATAGGGGGGAGAAAATTCCCATTGTGTTACTTATTTTCAGTCAGAATCAATGCATATATATATATATATATATATATATATATATATATATATATATATACACATACATTCCTTCACAGACATAGAATAATCCGGACTCATCACTACGGCTTTCCACAAATCCTCATCATTTATTTCCATTTTTGATTTCAAAGCAAAACATCTGATGCTAAATTTGTTATTTATGGAAACCTAACCTTTCAAGCACTGAAAGATACCCACATGCAGCTGAAGATAGGGACCTTTTCCAAAACATGCATAGCATACTAATTATTAAATTTGTGAATCAATTAATTAATAAATAAAATCTTCATATACTTTTACTCGTGAGTTAATAAAATGTACGTATATTTTTATATATATACTTGGAGCCATTTTGATAAAATTTTAAAATAACTACCCTTAATTAGATACCTTATGGATATAGGCAGGGAGTGCTTCTTGTGTTTAATAACTAGTAGCCCCAACCCCTTGAAGAAGGATAAGATCCGCCCACCACAGTGAAAACCTGCAAATTAAAAGAATTCTTACCATTCTCACTTTCATTACTGGTGATTTTAAGATCTTGATAATGACTGACGGATCAGTTGAAAGCGCTCGGTCTGAATTAACATTTGGTCAATTTCTACATCAGTTTGACCCTGAAATTTGTTCTTAGTGAGAAGACAGGAAAAATTGCTGAAAAAATTGAAACAGCATTCCGTTTCGGTTGTGTTCAATCAAACTTACATAGATAGATATATATATAAATATCAGAACACATGAATAGCCTAAACCCAGCAACAATGCTAAAATAAATCTCTTGTGAGTAGCGATGATTAGTGATTATTGTTTTCTTGTTATATTCACAGGTTCAATGTCTGTTGAAATGGTTATTAATAAGTCAATACTGCTCTGATTGACAAATTCTCATTTCATATCCTCAATGAAGAGTAATAATTCATGAAAAAAAATTCATACCTGATGAACCACTCAATTTCAAATAATAAACAATAAGCATTCAACTGGGCAAGAAATATTCATGTACAAGATACACTGAATATTTTAACACTGCGGAATGAGTTTAAAAAAGGACTTGAAACCAAGATATTTCTATGATACAAATTTCTTAAAAGAAAGCTTTGTCACCATTATTATTTCTTTACAAGAACGTCTTTCTTCTTATTCTGCTGGTTTTTATCACAACTTTTAGATTGTCATTCTATAACATTAAATAAGCAATGTGAATCGCAATCTTAAGGATTTTGGAGAAAGTTGAGAAGATCTTGCAATGCCTGAATAGCCTCCATTCTGTCTCTTAAGACACTGGAGGGTCCACTCCAAGACACATGCCTGGGTAGAGCAAATGAAGATCCTAGGATGTCCAGTTGTCAGAATCCCCCTCTTGGTGTGGCTGATGTAGTCCAGAGGAAAGTAGAAAGCGATACGTCTGGCATCAGCTTGGCTGCAGGAGTTGCCAGAAGGACGTCAAATTGGACATCAAACTGCCTTAAGAGGGCTCCACTCTATGGTTTGGAATCAGAGCTGTCCTTCTCCAAAACTGGTTGCCTCCCCATGACTAGAGATCCCAATCTGCCGTGCTATTTTACCTTTGTCTGGGGGAGGGGGGGAGAAATGAATCGATGCCTTTTACAAGGGCACTAGTGCAGAGTGAACATGAACATCCCCAACCAGGGTTTGAATTCAAGTCTTAGATTCCATTGTCCGCAACAGTAATCACACCTCCTTTACAATGCCTGCTAAATTTATAATACCCAGGTTTACAACCCATTGAGAGAAAAGATCATTTCTTAGCAGTTCTTCTCTTTGCAATATTTTTTCAAACAGTAAATGTTTAAACATTTGAACAGATCAATTTACGACAAGTGGTAGTATGAGAGAATATTATATCTCCCTTTCTATCTAACTGCTATTTCATTCGGCAAATGTCAACATTTCACAAATAGCAAGCGTGAAAACAATTTTGGAAAAATTTTTATTTTCAACACAATCATTAACATTCCTTGGAAGATTCATAAAGATACATAATTTTTCAAATAAAAATAAAAGTACTAAATGAATCAATTGTTATACATGAAGTTAAAATTTTTAAAGGTGAAACGTTTTAATTTGCATAATTTCTAGTGAAATTATTAGGGTGGTGCAAAAGTAATTGCAGTTTTTCACCATCTATTTTGAAGCCATATATTTAAGCTTAGAATAAAAGTTGATAATTGATTAATGATAATTCAGAATCTACACATTTTTGCAGTCTTGAAACAAGTCTGTTTATTCCCGAAGCATAGGATTCTGGGCTCTTGGAACCAATGGATTCTTTGAAGATGTTTTGAGCTGCTGCCTGGTTGTTAAAGACCTTCCCTTGCCAGAAACGTTCAAAATACTTGAAAAAGTGGTAGTCGGTCAGGATCACTTTTTGAACATACATTTCTACAACAGTTTTTCAGCTCTCTATCCGAACACTGTGTAAGAATTCCCATCATTTACCTCTAGTAGTTCAATCAACTAAAATTCTCTTCTGGATGTGAATCAGAAAGCAATTCATTGTATATCACTGATTATCAAGAAACATGTTTTTCGAGTTACTTTTATGATGTATATTCTAAAACACTCTGAAAGTCAAGGTTATCCATATTCATTTATATGTTTATGAAACTTTACAAATTCCAATCAAATCACTGTAGCCCCACAAATACCCTGCCCAACCAACCAGCCGAGTGGACTTCTTCTCTCTTTGCTCGTCTGTGTATGTGTGTCGTCAGGCGCTGACATGAGAACCTCACTAGGTACCTGAATTATCTAAAAATGTTTCTTCTGTTCCGTCAAAAAAATGCTTTTGGGGGTCTCTATGGTCATTTCAGACCAACAATGTCCAAATCTTGAGCTGGTATTTTTTTTTTCAAAGATTCTAGATAAAAAATAATTTTTTTAGACAACTAGTTCTGGTACATACACAGGCTATGGTGATTCATTTGTGCCAGGTATGGATGTTTTATTAAGCTTTAGAAATAAAACTTCAGGAAAAAATTCTTACTTACCAGCTGTAATGGTATTATCAGACTGATCAGAACTGGGACTATGAGTGCTGTTGTCATCTTCTGTCTCTTCGAATTCCGTCTGTTTTTGCAGTGGTTTGGGTGGACGACGCTCTACAGGCTCTGCCATAATTAAAACTTGGACTGCAATAAAAGAGATAAAAAAAGAAAAGTAAGTTTCAATTTATAGCATTTTCAAAAACTGAGTACATCGATTTTTAAAAGGCAATAATAAATTACAACAAGCACATATTTGATTGACAAAAAACGTAACAGGTCTCTGGTTAGTCTCCCAATAGAAACTGTCACATACTTTGTTGGAATGATCAATGATTTAAGTTACTTCACTTGCTTTTTTGTGGATCACTAAAAAAAATTGAATTCCCAAAAAACAAGCGGGTACAAACCAGTGACCAATTTTAGATAAACTTGCATTGTAAATTGAACATGCTCCCCCCCCCCCCGAACTTACTGTAGACATAAGGATTGAATGTTGAATTTCTCCACCCTCTAGCTCCAGTCATATGGCCTGCAAGCATGATATACACATGGCCAGATAGACTAATTTGAGAACTGGAGAAATATATGTTAAGAGTTTTGGCTGACAGTCTCTGATACTATAGAAGTAATAAAGATTTTAAATTAATGTAAACTTTATGGTTTATAACAAAGCAAAAAAAATGGCAGTGATAATATGTCTTAAGCAATTTTACTTTGGTTAAAACATCAAATTAATCTCTAGCCTGTTCATATATTATTTTCAATATTTCTCATCATAACTTATCAGCCTTTTAGCATCCTTCAATGAATGTAGACCTTCCCCAAAATTCACAAAACCTCTCTATCATGGGTGTTGCGGATGACCAGCTCATTACCATAAGAGTTTTTTAATGGTTTCTATGATATCTCAGATTCCTGTTTGTTTTCCAATATACTGTGCAGTCTTCTGATCTCTCAACTCTCGACATAATGTTAAGCATGATTTCATCATGGTTCTCAGTTTGAGTCTTAATCTTTTGGTTAGATTCCATATTTCAGCTCCATAGGTGACTACCAAGAGGATGTATACCATTCTTTTTAGGATTAATGAGATTTTCTTGTCAACCTTGAGTGATTCTTTGCTAATTGTCTTCATTATTCTTGATGATCCATAATTCAATATGATTCTATAAGGGATTTTAGGTTACAAACACTACAGTAGATTATAGATAACCACTCATAAGCCGGCATAGTTCAACAGATCAACAAATAAAACTGATAAAGGGTCAAATAACACATGGTGAAATAATTTCTTCAGGTTTCATATTTTTTGTCATTGAATGACACAGTAGTTCTCTATTTTTCTGGTCCATTGCTGTTCTTGCTTCACATTCATCATGTAATCTTGTCCCTCCTTTGATGTTGTTATACTAGTTCGGGCAACCTCTATTTCTCTTTCTATCATTCTAGCAGTGTTTTGTAGATGTTATTCTGTCTTATTAGATGTCGATCAATTTCATTTTTTCATTCATTCTTTGAAGCACTCCCTTACATAACAATTTAAAATTCTTTTTCTTGCAGCAATTTTCATGCTCCTATTTGTTTCAAGATTGATGTTCCCATTCGTTTCAAGACTATATCCTGGCATTACTTAATTAGCAACAAGAGAGAGACTTTTTCCCTGAAACACAGTATCCTGGTATTTTCACATTTGCCACAAGCTAGTTAGTAACTAAATTAAAGACAAATGAGGATAAAAACAGCATGATGGAGCAGAAACTAAAAATGATTACAAGTAAAATTGTATTTTCAATATTGAAATATTCTAAATCACAATCTATAGAAAAGCATTACCAAGGATTTAATTAGTCTATGATAATCATCATCAGACTTTTAAGACATAGACCTTCCCCAGAATTCGCCACAATTCTCTATCATGGGCGTCGTGAAGCCAGTACTTCCTGAATTTGTCTAGTTCATCTCTCCATCTTGTGTTCTGTCGGCCTTGGTTTCTCAGGTGATCTCTGGGGATCCATGTTGTGAATCGCGATGTCCATCAGTTGTTTTTCATTCTTGCAACATAGTCTGCCCATTGCCATTTGAGTTTTTTTGATAGTTTCTATGATGTCTCAGACTCCTGTTTTCTTCCTGATATACTGTGCTGTCGTGATCACTCCATGTAAGGTTGAGCATGATTCTCTCATGTGCATATGCATGTTGCATGCTTCTCAGTTTGTAGGTCTGTCTCTTGTCAGTCATAGTCCAGCAGAGAACAAATCATCAAGTATCTCATGAAACCTTATATCATATTTAGGATATATCACGCATCATTTTTAGGTAAACTTGGTACAAAATTACAAAATCAGGTAAAGAGTGCTAAAACAATCCACCAGCATTTGACAAAATTGGATAGAAGAAAAGCAGACAAGTTACAATTTGTAAAACATCAACTACTATACAAATATAAGATCAGAATTTTAAGAAACTGAAAAAAACTGATTTGTCATCGGTCTGATCAATACATGAAATATCAAGTGTTTGTTTTTCACACTGTCGTTGAGTATCATTTGTTATCAATAGCTATTTCTGTCTTGAAAAAATGGCTAAAATTGGGTAAACATTCCAATTTTCAGCTAACTTTATAGTTGAAAATGTTACATATACTTATTTAACGCCAACTAGTAATGCTCTAACTACTTCGCTCAGGATCACTTTGAAATCGGAAATCACAGATATGGACATTAGGATAGTGGATGCATCGTTGAATTTATGATTCTTACTTTTCAAATTGAGAGTAGAAATGTTAAATGACTCACAGGAATGTGTTCAGCTATATTGTCAAAATAGTAAAAAATGAAATGTATTTTAAAAAAAATTCTCCAAAATGCTGGGGATAGCCGTTGTACACGTAATAAAATCTACAGTGTTACAGAATAATGAAGAGTCATAGTGACAGATGTTGATACCCAGTAGATAAATACCTATTCAAGCAGATCTTTTTAGTCACTCAATAGTGGTAGAGGTTGATAACCTGTAAATAAATACCTATTGAAACAAGTCTTGTTAGTCACTCAATAAAAAGTCATGTGACCAATGTCTTTTGGGGGTAATCAATTAAAAAATTGGAATAAGGAGTAATCAATGAATTGGTTACTTCTCTCATCTTTTGTTGGGCAATGATCACTTAAGAAAAGTCTGAAGAATACTGAGTCAAATTGGGACCAATTTAACATAAACTTGAATAGTGAATTGTACCTTCCCCACCCCCTAAAAACAAACAAACTGTTCTTTTCTAGACATAGTAAGGAGTAAATGGTTCAGTTTTCAGCTTTCTAACCCCACTGGTATGATCAGTAAGTGTGATACATCGCCAACCATACTGACTTAAAAACTGAAGAAACTTATACTCAGAGTTTTGGAGAGAGTTTTTGTTAATGGTGTCTAAAAATCTTGAGCCAACATTTATACCTTTATGGCCTTATTTTGATTACATACAACATGTGATACTTGAAATAGCTAATAAACAAAAGAAAAAAAATAATATTCTCGGCAATGTGGCACAAGGCCACAACAATCTTGTGACCAACCATCAATTCCGAACTTGCCATTCACCATAATACCAAAATTATTTCATGAACACCTAAGCTATCTCCCAGATATACTTACGACTTTTATAATGTATGTGCATATGAATGATTGAATAAGAATGTGGGAGATTTAATAATAGGTATCTGCTTTCACCTATATAAGTCAATGGTAGCTAACTTGGGCGATACCGCCCACTAGTAGGTGATTTCAGCTTTCAAGTGGGTGATAGACCTATTACAAGGTGAGTCTGTATTCATTCTAATAAAGTATTTTGATTTTGTAATGCCCAATTCTTTTTTTGTTATGGCTAACAGCGTATTATTACAAGGATTTTATTTTCATTACTAGAATATGCACGTCAGAAATGACAGCATTATTAATGTATGGATAGGCACTAAGGAGCCTTAAGCTATTTTATTGGGTAATTCATTTCTAATAATTCAAGTCTCCACTCATCTCAAGCTGTTTTAATGTGTGAACAGACATGAAGTCTTCAGAGTTTCTATGGCGTAATTTTCATTGTTGTCATAATAGAAAGGTAACTCACCCAATGAGATCATCTCATTCGAGCGCAAACAAACAAATAAATAGAAAAAATTGCATATAAGCTCATTATATGGTTAGATTGTCTTAGTATTATGATAAATATGTTGTATACTTTTTGGAGCATATACAGTGGCCTATTTACCTGATAATGAAACCTACGCAATTTTAACCATTATTGACAAATCCAGCTTCTTAACAGCATGGCTATAACTGACTAAATGGATTTTGAATATAAGTGGGCAGTATGGAAATTTTCCACCCACAAATGTCTTAGAAGTGGGTATTAGACATAAAAAGGTGGGCAACCACTGTTCAAAGGGATAAGCCATCCAC
The DNA here is from genome assembly GCA_963457665.1 of Thysanoteuthis rhombus. Lineage (NCBI taxonomy): Eukaryota > Metazoa > Mollusca > Cephalopoda > Oegopsida > Thysanoteuthidae > Thysanoteuthis > Thysanoteuthis major. Next base: position 21,633,419 of record OY735231.1, on the reverse strand, counting down.
TGTTTACAAGTAAGTTGAAAACAGTTTTCCTTTTCTTTTATTTGCTGTTGTCTGTGCGCAACATTTCTTTTTACTAGAAACATGCACTGTGGAAAAGGAAAAGAAAAGATGTGGAGAGAGACACAATGATGGGCTAGATGTTGCATCATAGCTTTTACAAAAACACTCTAGTTGGGTGCATTTCACACATACCATGTTTACCAGTCACCCACGTTTTGCTAATGGATTCGTCAATCAATATTTTTCATTCAGCTAATCTTTGCTTTGAACTTATCATTAAAAGGTAAAAAATTAATTGTCAAAGAATCCCGTTAAGTGTGCTTCACACCAGCAATCTAGCCACAGCTGGTAGTAAGAAACATCACCCATGGAAGTGACAGGTTGTCAAGCATCTACATGATATCCAGGGCGAGGTAATGACTGAGCTTCATGCGAACTGCAAACACATCTACATGGTCCCCCAGCAGGCAGACTATGAGGCAATAAATGAAAGTATGCTCCATCATTTCTACCAAACCATCAAACTGAGTTGAACTTGGCAAATCTACCAAATTCACTATGAAACTCGCAGTGAGTACAAAAATGCATCATGTAGCCATTTTTATATGAGCCATTTTTGCATCAACAATTCAAAAAAGCTAAAAATGGCTATATTTTTAAAAAATGGTAAAAATTAATTTTGAACTTCAAAATTTACAGATAAAATTATCTAAAAATCACATTTATAATGCACATGTCAATTTTAACTCTTAATTCAAATTAAACATTTCAAGACATGGATTCTTACACTGTCTCTTCAATTTTCTATGATACAAGGATTCTTAGCCATCAGTCACCACACAGTATCCATCTGATTTTACATCTTACAATAAAATAAAACTAAAAAAGATATTAAAAAAAAAACGAACAAATTAATGGCCTTTATTTTTCATTATTGTTAGAACCAAAAGGTTTGAAAAAAACAAAAAAAAACAAACAGTATTTTCAATTTGAACAGCAAAAATGTGACCAGTTTTAGGCATTTAAAATTGCCAAAATAAAAATGGCTACATGATGTATTTTTGCAGAGGTAGCCAACATATAAAACTTATCAACAAGTGAGTGAATACTATAAGTTATTAAGGAAATTGTTAGCAGACACCCAAGGCCATACAAAGCATAGTTCCTCCACTAACAAGGTGAAACAACCAGAGATAGAGCTAGTCAGTACTCACAAAGAGTCTATTCTCTCTGAGTTTATAACAGGTCTCGGCCTGCAGATAGCAAAAGTCTATATTAAAGATATGATGCCCAAGCTAGAAATTGATCCCCAAATTAATCCTTTCTTCACCATCTGGCTGTAATATGCCAGCTTCAAGGTGTGGCATTTTCAGCACATATTCTGAAAACAGACCTCCTGTTTCCCCCCTCTCAAAAACAAGAAGATGTTACTGTTATATTTTTACAGTATCCTGTAAATACACACACTGACCAGACTTCTTCAAAGTACTTAAACAAAAACCAAAAGCAAAAACATCAAAACTTGCCAACCAACTGAACCAGCAAAAACCAGACTCACTCTCTTCTTCACAATCAAATAGATTGTTTATATACAAGTTAGCCAATATGGAGACAGATTGGTAATTATCAACCAATCGGATAACAATGCACAAAATCTTGGCAGGTTAGGTTTCTTTTTCAACTTCAAAGGATTTGTCACATTCTGAGATACCAGTTATATTGAGGCACAGCTCACAGGTAGAAAAAGTACAGATAATGGATAGAGGATCTTAATGTATACATTGGCTCTGCCTCTTACAGACAGACACAATTAGAGTCAAGTGTCAACCAAGGCTCCAATCGTTGTTTGTACCTCAGACCAATTCTTCTCCAGCTGGACATCAAGTCTAAACCACAATCCAAGATAGACTAACGTTTAATCTTGGACTTTGTGATTTGTTTATGTTGGTCAATCAGTTTGCATATAACTCTAATAATTCTTTGGCAGGACAAAGATGATCATGTCATCTCTAGGATACTGGTGCAATTCCTGCCAACCAAAACCTTTGATGATGATTTGTCATAAGCATTTGAGAATCAACTGAGTAGCTCCATGCACCTTGATCCAGGATTACCTCAAGCAGATCAGAAAATGTTCAGGGAGAGGATTTTGACACCCGAGAATAAAGATTTGCATAGGTTCACTATTGATAGGTAGAAAAAAACACCTGGAAATTAAAAAATGTATTGCCGATATCACCAATAAATGTACAGACAAAGCTTATCTACTGATCAGTAGCAGCACCTTAACAAGAGATGCACCAGAACTCTTGCTGTGCAGTGCATTTGGTAGAATACTTCTGGAATTGATTTTGATTTCCTACCATAACAACAAGAACAATCCTCACCAAATTTAGGGGAGTAAATTCTTCACTGTCTTTTGTCACTAGAAGCAAAACTGACTTGTAAAATTAATATTTCTCTACCATGATTTGAAATCATGACCAACTGATTAGTAGGTGGCTCTCTCATCAACTGAGCCAAACATGTCTTACATATCTACAAAAAATTATCTTACAGATATGCAAGGGCTTATTTCATTCTAATAAATAAATAGATGTTTGCTAAAAAATAATATAATTTTTAAAATTTATCATATATACAATATAAATGTTACAGTAATTTTCAGAGTGGAGTTTCACCCTGCAGCAGTCAGGCTTGTTCAATATGATAACGCAGTACCACATTTAGTAAAATCTGGGAAAATTTTAGCCCCATTTGCCCAACTCCCTAGAACAGGGTTTGTCAACCTTTTTTCCCCTACTGCCTCCTTTTGTTTTTCAATGTATCATCCCCCACCACCACTGCTCATTTCTCTTGAGCTTTTAGCCAAATAAATACTCACATCAAGTAGCTAGACTGAACCTCTTCCAAAAAAAAATATTGCTTCCTATTATGTAATGTCTTTTCTTGGCAAGCTAACTGAATTTTTTATCAAGTGGTTTACAGCGGATATTCTGAATTACAGAACTTTGTGTGCGCCTGCTTAATGAAATAATACAATAACAGAAACTAGAATTATCAAAACAATTTTTTCCAAAAATACGTATTTTGTAATTCAAGGAGCGGAAGCAGATTATCACATGGAATTTCCCTCTTTACCAACATGAAACAAAAGGTTGCCTATTTTCCTTGAGAGAAAATTCCATTTGTATATAATGATCTATTGTCCCCACCGCCATCATAATATCATATTTGCAATCAAATCACTTGAGCACTTCATCAATTACAATTCAATAAGACTGTAGTATCAACATTACCCTTTTGCCTACATGGCTTCATCGAGTAAATACATAAAAGTTCAAGATAATATTACAACAAGTACAACTAGTGTATGTGAAAATATTAACATCAAATATGGTGTTGAGTGGGGGAGGGCGGATGAAGAGTAAGTTAAGCATGTTGACAGCCAACAACGAGTACACTTGTGATGCATGGCATACCAATTTTTGCCAGTCTTGAGTACATTTGTTGTGGATATTTAGTGGTCAAAGAAAGTATGTTTTCATAATCTTAAATATTTGATCATGAATTTTCAAAAATATTTGCAGAGCCTTCAAGAATTTATAAGCACCATGCACGTGCCAACAATATTTTTTTTTTTTTATAAGCGTTGATTAAAAAGAAAACCAACGAGGTAAAATATGGCTCATTTTACTCAGCGCAGAGTGGTCTTGGCAGTGGGAAGAAAATGTGTCAAAATAGGCTGGCAGTCAACATGTTAAATGGTTAGATTTGATCTTCTGCCAACCGTAAAACTCTGGCTGCTCAAGCGGTACAGCAGCTATCATGAAAAGACAGGCATCTCAAGGCAAAAAGGATGCGAGTTTGAGTCTTGTCAAGAGTTTAATCTTTATTTCCCCAATAGCACCTTGCACTAATAGCCATAGACTGACAATCTGAGAAGTTGTGATAAAATGACTAAAATCAAAATGAAAGAAATAGGCAAAAATTGATAATGGTGACAAGTCAAGTCAAGTGCTTTTAATTCTCAACTTTGGCAGTCTTTAAAGAATATTACAATTGGTCTGGTTAGTCAACTAATGGAAACCTGTCACAGGACCTTGGCTGCATGTTTGGGGTTATCAATTGGAAAAATTGGTGATCAATGAATCAGTTACTCCTCTCACCTTCTGTTGAGCAGAGATAACTCAAAAAAGAACTGATTTTAAAAAAACTAACAAGTGTGACACACACTATGGGATCAATTAAGCTTAAACATATATTGTAAATTGAAGCCCCCTCTAAAAACCCATTTAGGCAAAAAATCTGGAGCTTCAACTCCTTTTATCAGTGAAAGAACATTTTTTTTTGTCATGATCGAGTTCCTAGCAGAGCGACATCATTGTCATTCCAAAAAACGAGGCTGTGACGTTGATATAAGACGGACATTCCCAAATTTTGCTGATCAGTCTTTTAGAATGGCACCCCCCCTTCCCGGTCAAACACCAAGACCGGATACTTGAAACCCAGCTGGATGAACCGAGTGATTCTTCCTGCAGGGGCAGCAATCTAGATGTGAATGATTTTCACTTTGATGACAAAGAATCAGCATCTGAATTGGATGATAGTGGTCATGGGGGCGTTGACATTATTGCTGATAGCACTGACCACAGATACAGTGAATCCTCCACATGACCCACAGCCTGAATATCATGCTATTTAATTTCAAGAGTAATTGTTGTTACATTATTGTAGTTCTTTTGTTGTGAAAAAATTTACCGAGTAGTACTGTAGCAGGGAAAAAAAACAACAAAGAAAAACGGCCAGTAAAAGGATTAATGATGGTGGTTATGGTCAGAGAATTAAATTAAGTTTTCTAGCAGGAACTTAAAGATGTATAGGTTAAACAATTCTTAGTCCAATTCATGAACTCTTTTCATTGTGTCCAAGGAGAACAACATAGCTTGAATTTTCATACTAGCAAGAACATTTCTAGATGTGCCAGCATCTCTAGTAGCAATCGCTGTAGTGTCACTGACTAGTAAACTGACAAATCAACATAGCAAACATCTCACACCATCTCCATGAAACATTCCCTACTAGTCTTTCTATGAATCTGATATCGCTTGAGAGACATTATTACGTCATTAGAACATGGAATTCTATTTTACTACAACAGAATGTAAATGTATATCAATTGCATGAATTGAATTCTACTTTACTACAATATTATAAGAACTCTTAATGGTGGGAACTTTGAAATGAATGTACTTGTAAAGGAATGGGCTTTTGGAGGCACTAAGGATTGAACTAGCGCAAATACAGTCCAATTTTCAGGCTTGTTTACATTATATTCTCAAAATAAACTAGGTTTTCACACCACAAGTAGGCAATATTTTGCAATATTCTTGCATGTGAGATTAAACAAATCCTTCAGTTTATCCCCACCGATATCAATCCCAAATAATGAGGTTATTCTGACCTTTGAATGCTCAATAACTGAAACATTGGACTTCGAAGGATTATTTTCCGATATGTAGTAATATCATCAGCATTAAACATTTAAAATGGATCAATTCTGTGCTCTTACAATTGCACACATCAAAGATGGCGAAGGGTTCTATCCTTTTTCTTTATACGTGCGTATGTTTATTTATGAGTTCCAGCAATCCTGGCCATACCATTTTGTTGACAGATTAGAAAATTGGCACTAGTACTCTACTAGACCCTTACTAAAAATGTTTTTACTTTTTGGGGGGAGTGGGGGGAGCTTCAACAATAACATCTACATCCTCCAAAATCTATATATTTCTAGATGTTTTCCATGGAAAACAGCAATGATGTCATTAAAAAGGATTTATTCAGGCCATATTTATTCTTCATTGGAATTCATTTACACGACTTCAAATTTGAACCATATGGTTAATCAATTATTGACTGTGATGGTGAGTCATCATATTTTGCGATTCAAAAACAGAAACCATAATTTCAACAACACCGCCACCATCTATAGTGGTAATAGTAGGAAGAAGAGGAAGAAGAGCAAGAAGTCTTCCTTTGAATCGACTGATTCTCATACTTGGGAAGTATGAAATATTCAGCAAGTATCATTTTCAATAAGAATTATAAATGGCCATTTTTGTTTTGTATTTTTCTTGAAATACAAAATTGCATACCTTGGAAATTCTATGATGATATCATTAGCAGCAGGTAAAAAAAAGATTTTCTTTTTATTACGTCACATCTCTTCCTAACTATTTCTGTTGTTCAACATGACGAACTGACTGACACACGGATTAGTGTCTTACTGAGATGTGAGGACACATCTACAAAAAACAAAACAAAAACAAACTGTAATAATGGTCAGTTTATGACTTAAATCTTATCTCTATACATTAGATAATCTTTTTTCTGAGTGGTCCTCCAATCATCTTATCATTTTGTGATTTGAAAAAAAAAAAAAAAAAAAAAAAAAAAAAATCAATAAATAAAAAAAAGAAATCTCTGAATGAAATATCTGCAATACTTTGATAATGGCTACATTCTTATCAATTGCCGCTACCTGCAACAGACTGGTTTAATCACTGTTGCTGAGTTTAAGTTGCCCAAACCTAACTGTTCAAAAAAGCTTGAAATTTTTACACACACCCTCCCCACTGAATGAGGAAAAATGTTTTTTTTTGTTTTTTGGAAATCCCTCCCCTAAATAGGTTTTTATTGAAGGGTTCAATTTACAATGAAAGTTTATGATAAATTGGTACCTTAATCTTTGTCCAATCTCTTTTTTTTCTTAAAATCACAAATTTATAGTTTAAACCATATGGGTAATATTTCATTTCAAAATGCCTACATTTTGCCACCATCATTGCTTGAGTTACAAGATTTAAAAAGCAGTTTATGTGGGTGGGGATGATTCATAATTTCCCTTGGAATGCTGGTAGCTTTTTGATGTTTATGCATTTATGATATTTTTACCAAACCCCAGAATTTTTCCCTCATTTGATAACTAACATTTACATACCCATATTTGATCAAAATAAATAAAAGCAACATCACGATAGTTGATGCACAAGATAACTATTGGCTTGATTAGAATGGTGTATTTATTCACAATTGGCTGATATTCTAATAATTGGACATGCAAATCAGTTTACAAAATCTGTGATAAATGGTGGGGGGGGGATACAAAAATTCTACATTATATTGTGTAGACCCATAACCCATTGGACTATTAGCATCCTTAGTGGTATAATTTGAAATTATTTGATTATAATATTTTAAAAATATCTAGCAGGATTATAAGAAATGGCTTGGGCATCAAATCACCACAGCCACACAAATGGCCCACCCAACCAATCAGCCAGCCAAATGGGCAACAGATTTTTCTCTCTTTGCTGGTATCTGTATGTGTCACCAGGTGCTCCAGTTCACATTTCGGAGGCTACAACCTTGAAAATTTGCATGGCTACACCATAATCTAAGTATCATCAGAAAACGATTCAAAATGCTTTTTAGGGTTTCTATGGTCATTTTGGGACCAACAATGCCCAAATCTTATACTGGTATTTTTTTCCAAAGATCATTTTAGATAGATGAACCTTTTTTTGGTGGGGGGATAATTTTTTAGATAAATATTTCAGGTATTTCTGGCTATAGGGGTTCATTTATGTGGGGTAGGGTTATCTTTATAATTTTTATATTTTCTTCTTTAAACTAGTCAAATGTATATTAATCCAATTTTCAAAAGTAGGACACAGGATCTAATCATGTGTGCCACTTGTTGATTAGCCACTTACATACTGAGTGCCCAGAAGAAGGACCAATCAGCAGGAAAAGCTCAAGTAATTGGTGACAAGCTGTCTGAGTGTTTGAGATAGCAGTGGATACAAGACAGTAGCAATCAGGATTTTGATGTGAACAATTGTTGAAATCACCTTTCACCAGCAGTGAAGGAGGAGTAGCAGTTGGAATGTAAAAAGAGAAGATGTCTCTTTATTTCCTCCCAGAAGGGCATCAAGTCGGTAGAGTTCAGTTGTGGACAAAAACAAATGCACCAACCAAGAGGAAAGCCATGAACAGGCAGGTTTGGAGCAAATTGTGGAAGTTTTCATTGCCTACACCCATACAGTCGAGTGGAATCATCGACGGTAGAAACAAAGAAATGAAAATAAGTGCTTCATTGCTCTCACAGAAGACAAGTTAAGATTTGAGATCTAAAGCCTCTGTTCCCTCTCTTGTGTACAGCTACAATTCTCTTACCTAAAACTTCTAACAATTCAGCAGAAATGTGTAGTTCAAGCGGGCCCCCTTTGGGCAATTGTACATTGTATGGACAATGAAAAAAGTATCATGGATCTTTGATATTAGCAAGCACCATTAAAACCCAAAAAGTCGCTGAAATTGACCCATCTCAGTACTTGATGAACTCAAATTTCGGAATTAATGTAATTTCCTACAGCCAGTGCATGTGCTACATACACTAGACAAAAAAACTTATGAAATGACCAATGCAAATATTGGAAAAATTATGACAGTCTAGTGCTACTAAAACACTATGCAAATCAACACACAAGTTTACTCACACTAACTAGAGTTCCTCAAAGCATTCAAGGTCACGTTCTTGGGGGAGGCAACGCCAGGGATCTAGATATGCGCAAAAACTACTGAAAGGTCAAGCTTAGATCCTTTCAAATATCCCTAAAACAATATTATCAGAGGTTATGGAAATTCAGAGCTGAAGATTAAGTCATTGTTCTTTATCATTGCAGCTTCGGTTGTTGTGCCAAGATTGGCACATATTGTCATTGTGTTTTTTAAATAGTATACTTTCTATAAATAGGTTATAAATTAAGTAGAAAACAAAATGAATGTTGCAATCTTAAAGAAGTTTGTTTTATGAATATAAATTCATGTTCTTTGTACTGCTTTATCCTTCTGATTTATCATTTATCATCTTTTCCTTTGAGTCACTCACAAAAACATTTGTCCTGTCTTCTCAATCTCAGAAAGAAGGGTGGTTATGACAAGCCACTCACTATAACATTCTCAAGGATAAGAATGCTGTTTTGATGTGTCAGCTTCTCATCAGTATGCTGAAATAATGAAGAAGTTCTGCAAGTCCATTCTCATCACTAGAGATGATACAGGGGGGGGGTGTAAGGGGGGAAAATTTCAGACCATCAAATATGATCTTTGGTTATAATTTCTATTTTGTTCAAACGGAACACGCGTATCCATTTTTTTCTGATTGCTTTGATATAATCTGAAGCATCAATTGATATATTAAAGTATACTGCAAGTTTTGAAATATCGAGCCCCTTTTCCACCATATCTTCATTGATGGTTTTGGTCAAATAATTCACATATTTGTGACCTCTAAGTAGCTGAAACAATGTATTTTAGCCAGATGAGTTGAATAAAAGCATCTTAAAATTGTGCTAACTTCAAGTTTGAAAAAAAAAAAAAAAAAAAAAGTCAAAATTTATAGAAATGATTTCAGATTAGTCAAGCATGACAGATCACACGAAGTGTGAAGAAGGGGCACACCATTAACTCTGGAATAGACAGAGAACCACATTGAAAGAGGCAGCATATGACAGTCTGCTTACTATTTTCTGACAAAGTGTAGAGATTGCAATGTTGAATTGAAGAGAACAATGAGAGTAACAAATGAGTAATCTATGTATACATGTAAGCATTGGAAAATGGAAAGAAAAAGAAAATCAAATAAAAAGTCTTTATATCAGCTGCTTTGTTTTTTTTTTAATGTTCCACATAATATAGATGTTGACAACTTGCTATATTTAGAAAATAACACTTCCCTTTTTTTTTCTAAAGTTCTAAAAAGACACTATAACAGGGGTCCCCAGCCTTTTTTTGCACACTGGATTGGTTTATTATTGACAATATTCTCGATGAAGTGGGAAGTGTTGATTGTGATCAGATCAAATGATAAGTCAACGAGAAGTCACTGACAAGTGTCTAATACATTATCACCATAGCCCAGTGGAAAAGTGCTTGCCTCTGGTTCAGTATGCTTTGGTTCAATCCACCACCAAGTCATATATAAGACTTCAAAAATGGTATTAAATGCCTCTTAGCTAAACACAAGGAATAGGATCAGGGAACTTTTACCCAATGGACATACTTGATCTTGTAAGATCATTGAAGTTAATCAATGCCGAGCCTGGTCAGTACCCAGACAGATACTCATTGGGGAATACCAATAGTTGTATACAGAACGAAGCCTTGATGGCTTGGTAAGATGGAAATGGGTCTTCCAAAGATATATGTGGCTAATAAACCCTTCAAGATGAAAGTGAGTGTATCTAACGAATCTATTATTAATTTGTTTTCATTTTACAAAGAATTTATTGACAAATCATATTCCTCGACAGTAGTGCGAACACCTGGCTGCAAAGCATTTGTTAAGGAACTGGTATTGTAATAAAAAAGAAAGAAATAAATAAAAACAGACAAAAAAAAAAAGACTAAAAAAACACACAAGAGGATTTAAAACTATTCACTGTATACTATATACATGTGAAGAGAGCTAGAGAATTGACCTTCTGGAACCATTAGTTCAAAATTAAAAGATACCAATCTGCATATTCCATGGAACAATGCCAATAACCCAAATCTGAGGCAACACTCTACACAACTGAATGTTACAGACAGAATTATCTACATATCTTATTCAGGACCGAATTATGTTCTGAAGTTTTTTTCCCCCTTAGAAGAAAAAAGATGGTTCGTGTAAATTGTTTGCCATCTTTTTGTTCTCTGACTGACTTAATTGAAAGTAAGATCTGTTCAGTTTAGTTCTAATGAGCTTTTTGCTAATTCATATTGAACCAATTAGGTTGACGAAAATATTTTTGGTACAATTCTGCAGTATTTTTGAAATTCCAAATTATCCAATTCATTTTCAATGTACAATCACTAAACTAATGCCCTTTATAAGTTACACTTGAGATTTTGGGTTTTTTTTCGTTATTAATCAAACAAGATATCACTATTTTAGTTCATTATAATAAAAATTCATCTCGAGTGCTTGAAACCAAATATTTCCCAGAAAATTGCATTTTACAAAGAAAATAGTTCTATGCTAATAATATTTCACTTGGGAATATTTTCAACTATTTTTCTGAAGTGTCCAGTAAATCTGGAAGCAAAGAAGGGAAATTACAAAAACCTAAAAAAAAAAAAAAAAAAAAAAAAATTGAAAAAAGTTGCATTTTTGCTTTCTTGAAGACTAAAAAATAGCCAGTCACCGGTTCTACACAGCAAACAAAATCAGAATATTTTCCAATCATTCGTCTTGCAAATGCCATGAAGATTTCTCACTATAAAATCAATTATTAGTTTTCGGGAATCTTTTTTGTCACACATCACTTGGTCAATGATACAGTGGTATTGAAAAGTAGTGGAATAACTCAAACACACCCAAACTATCCTTCTCTCAGAGTACCAACATCTTGGACAGAATTTCTTTTTCTTTTAATGAAGTCAAATGAAATTGCACTACATGATGAAAAATTCCAAACAATCAGAACAGGAAATGAATGTAAATGAATGAGTTTCAGACTTTATTTCCCCACTTTTTGGTAGCAAAATTTTCACTATTTTCAGGATAAATTCAAGTGCATAACTCAAAAATACATTATGAATTTTATCAAATGAAGACCTTTATTTTGTGCCAAAATGCATGTGCAGGAAATAAATTTATTGAATTTGAATTAGTGTTTGAAATTTTATAAGAATTCGTCATTCAAAAGTTTCAGCTTTATTTTTCAAATGCGGAGGAGAAAAAAAAAAAAAAAAAAGAATTCGAAGCTATTTCAAAAGACATTTCATAAAAAAGAAAAGGCACACGGTACGTTAAATTTGAAAAACCAACTAGATGAAATTTTGGTACCTAAATTTTGATATCAAACAAAATGAATAATTCAATGTTATGCGATGGAAGAAGTAAAAAAAAAATGAAACAATATCAGTTTTTGACTGACTTCCGATCAAAAAAGATACTGATGAAAAAAAAAAAGAAAAAAAAGATCTTTGCAATGTTGAATTTCCTAGAAAAATGAACAATTTAAAACCACGAAAAATACATCGACAACTATTAGGATTTTATGCGTAGTTGGGGTTGTTAATATCATAATAAAAGAAAACATGACACTAGTTTTCGACATTCAGATCTTAGGGAATTTTTATAATGCGTAAAATAGAGAAAATCGTATACATGAAATTCGTGGGTTATAAGCAAATGTATTTACAGCGGTGATAATGATACTCGACCCGAGTTTTCAACGTAAGTACTCTGGGTATTACCAAAGGTTCCTAAGAAAATCAATGTATTATTAATTAAACTCTAGCGTCAGCGCCATGTTGGGAAAAAAGTTAGTTCTCCCACTCCTACCAAGAACGGTGACGTCCAAAAAACTCACCTTGGTAATACAATACCAGACCAACTTCAACACTGAACATTGCGCAACTGATTCTGAGTATTTGGTCATAACACACCAAAATCAAAATGCTGGTTTCTATAGGAGATACCTATTTTTTATAATTATATGTGGGAAGGAACACCTGCATATGCGATGTTCCTTATTTAAAAATATGTAATTATCAATCAAAATTGTGTGAGGGAACTCACTCAGGAAGGTGTTAAAAGCTGAAAAATCAAAATTTACTACACAATTATTTCATAAAAATGCAATAATTTTGCAAGCGTAATCAAAGAAAAAAACTCATTTGGGCAATTGTTATCATTCTCGTTCTAAAATGGCCGCCGTTTGAGCTGCACAGATAGACGCTTATGACGAACTGACCCTTAAAAATGTTACCCCATACCAAGTGAACAGTGGACATTTTAAAACGGGAAAAGTGACACTTCCCCTGATTTTTTAAAAATCATCACAAGCAAGAAGCCGCCGTGTACCGTGGCTGAAGGTATATAGTTTTTTTTAGTGATGCTTGTTAGTTTCGTAGAGTTCTGAGCATTTTGTTCTGAAACCATACCAAGAATTTGAAAAATAAAATCTCGAATTACTCAAAATTATTCATTATGTCAATTTTCAGACCAGCCAAAAAGTTGGTAAAACAATTGTAAATTATTGTTACAGCTTTTTCGCGATTTCTTTGAAATGGCGGACATGTTATTTGCGGAGAGGGTGTTACTGTTACATCAGCAAAAATAAATATTTCTTTTCAACAACAAAAACATTAACAATAAACAGAACAATCAAATACAATACGGTTAATATTACTTGTCTAATATAATCTGTGTAAGTCAGGTGAGCATAAAAGTGAACAAGAAAAAATTGAATTGGTAAGCCCATAAGTAACAAACTACTAAATTATGGAGAAAAAAAGTGTAGTTAACTTAAAAGGCGAGGCGCGGGTTTCATATTTCAGGAACTCCAGAACCGTTTATGATTCTGAAGGTCACAATTCACAAGAAATCGACATGCGCTGATATTTGATTCGAAAGGGCATTTCAATTGAATAGCCGTATTTTAAAGCGATTGTTCCCATAATGTATCTGGAAGAATTTATACTTTTGTTTTGTAGGATTAAGAATTATTCCGGTAATAATACCAATCAACAAATGTAAATGAGTTTAAAAAAGAATTATGATGCTTATTACACCATACCATTTGATGTGAGTGTACTTTGAAATACTAATTGTACACTATTCTTTCACACTAAAAATAAATGGTGAATGTTTTTAAAAATGCTACTCGGGCATTCACGATTGGAAATTCCATCATCTTTTGCTTTAATACTTTTACACAAGTAAACAACACCAAGTTCATAAGTCAACAAGGTTTATGGCGTTACGAGCATCTATTCCATTCATTAATTGAAAAAGCCGCTCGATCTATAATTCAATTCACCAGTAAAGCTCAATAACAAATAATGAACATCAAGAACAGAACATTAAAAAAGGAGTAGTGAATTAATGAACCCTACCTGAATTTATTAAAGACAAAGAGGCCCGTAAGAGGATGTAGAAGTAAACATAAATGTTTTACAAAAAAACTTGAGAAGAAACGACTTGCACAAAATCGTTGTTCGTAGAATCCATAAAATGTGAAATATCGAAATAAAAGTAACATGATGATAACAGCAAACACTTTATCATCGCCAAGGCAAAAAATCATGAATACACAACGCGAAAATGGTTAAGTGACGATTTCGCTTTCAAGTTGTAAATATTAAAATAGACGATGAAGATGAAGAATGTTTAGTAGTTATTTAAAAAAAAAAAGAAGAAAAAACTGCGACTATGTTTTTTTTTGCCGATAATAATTAGATCATAGTAGTAGTGGTAGTAGAGGTTGTAATGATAATGTTTGTCAATGGTAGAAGTGAGAGGAGTAGAAAATCACGAGGGGGGAGTTGTTGGGGTTGTATACTCCGCCCCCGAAGAGAGAAAGTGAAGACGGTAAGCTGCTGCTGCTGCTGCTGTTGTTTGGGATGAAGGAAAGAAGAAATGCTGCGATGGCAACAGAAATTCTTCCTTTCTTTGAAAAATCGATTAAACCATTCATTGACTCATAAAATTAGTCTTGGCCAGCTAGCATCAATGGTTTAGCTGTGATGGGTGAGCAACAGAAACAGTTTTCTGCTACTGCAACCTTCCGAAGAACAATAACCAGACAAGTTCACCTTTTTGATTGGACAAAGCTATAAAATATGTTATATGATTGCCATGGTTACCTACCCTTATGGAAAGTAGAAAGAAAACTGACAATTCTCTTATATATATATATATATATATATATATATATATATATATATATATATATATATATATATATATATATATTACACTCTAATAATAAAAATGGTTTATAATAATTATGCTCTATATTTTTTTTGAATATCCAGCTAGTATAAATGAAGGGTAAAACAAATTTGTCATGAGGAATTTATATATATATATATATATATTATATATATATATATATATATATATATATATATATTTACTTATTTGTTATTTTTTTAGTGTTGATTTATCAATGAATGAAGAGCATTCAATAATGGGGATTGAGCATATGTAAATAGGTATACTTGGAAATCATCACCTGAAAGTCACTGCAAAGCACTGAATTTTCTACGTACACCTACATATATATATGTATACAGTGAGTAAAGTGTTGTTTATATACAAAGAGAGCTCAATATATTTTGTAAAATAGAACTAGAATAACCTTTCTACAGATGGATTCTCATGATAAACCTCTTCAACAATCCTATGATCTTCAGGGGAGTTTTGGATTCATAAAAAATTGTAGGATCGTGAAAAGCCTGTCATGAGTAATCATCAATATAAAGGATATATATATATTTATTAGTTTATTGTTTACACTGTCAAGGCCAAATGATACATTCACCATGTAATAATGTGGGATCATTTCGAAGTAGTAAAAAAACACATTATTATTACTGTTGGATCATTTATCCATTTCTGAATAACACACATACACACATTATGAGAAGCAAATAAATCCCAAGCATGAAGGTGTAACTGATCAGATTTAGACCAAATAATTCTTTTTGTTTACGTGAGTAAAGAGTGGAAAATATTAATTATCTTAAAAAAAAAAAAAAAAAAAAAAAAGAAAAAAAAAAAGAAAGAGGTTCGAAGATAGAATATTATTTATACAATTTAATTCCATTCTAAAAAATAGTAATGTACAATTAAAGTGATGAAAAATTCTTTCTGGTAAAACGGGATTATTGAAAACATCTAAGATCCTTGGAAATTTTTTTTTTTCTTATAAATGAATCGATAGTAAGTAAGAATAAAGAGAAAATAGTGTAAAAATAAAACAATGTTTTATGTGAATTGTAGATTATCAAACTCAGGAATGACTATGGCATACCCATTCAAAAGAGGCATGTTCAGAAGGGGCTGGACTTTACGGTGTGTGGAGCTGCCTGCCATAATTGTCATGTATATGAGACGTTCTTTATTAAAGATGTTAATAGCAACAATCAAAACACAAATATTTTCATAAATATTAATAAAAAGCAAAACAAATTTTTTTTAAATGCTCTCATGTCATAAACTTTAATTTTATTCATACTTGTTCTACAGGAAATTTTGGCAGGAAAAAATCAGTTTTTTTTCCCAATTTCAGAGATGGCTATGATTTTATTATTAAAAGATACCAATGTTTGATGAATTAAAAAAAAAAAAATGATATGATAAATACTGATAAGGAAGTATTTTAAAAAATATATTTTGGTTATTTTTCTTTGGGAGCTTACTGTAGGCCGGTAGAGACAAAACCAACAGCCATTATTTTTCTTAGTCAAATGGTTAATTAATTGAAAGAGTCAATATGGAACATATACTAAACCCTTGCTATAACCAACTTCAATGTAATGAATTTTAGTGTAAACGAATTCATGGATCCGTCCAAACCGACTTTGGTTATACTGAATAAATTTTTAAAAATGCAGCAAACGCATGGACCATAAACTTTTGTCACAATAACATTTTCTGGAACCAAAATTTGATTCATCTGAAAGATTCATTTTTGGGTTATCACTGGTTGTGGGTGTAAAGTATTAAGTGCTATATTTTTTGTCTTCTGATAGAGTTGTGTTTGTTTTTTTTGCTTTTACACAAAAAATAAATAAATACAGTTTTAATTCATTCAAAATTTAATTTATTCAAAAGATGACACAATCAAAATTTGGTAATCCTAGATAAGCAGCATAAATTAGGTGGCTATATATATCTCGTGTTATAGCAGCATAAATTATTTTGACCATGAGAAACTGTATATTTGGACATTTCAACACAAATACATTATAACTTGTCAATAGTTTTTAAGCAACTCATTTGTTCTAGTATTTAGTTATTTTCAAGATCGCTTGCAGTATGTAAATAAATGGCACTTTTTTTTTTTTTTTTTTTTTTTTTTTTCAAAACAGACACAGTGGAAAATAATGCCATTAAATGAAGATTAAAGAATTAAAATAAATTTGAAAATAAAGATAAAGAGCCTAGAATTAAGTATAATTTCCTAAAAGGGACTAATGGTTTGATTACAAATCCTTGTTTCAGTTAAAGATTTTTTCAATTTTGTGATACTTTCCATGTAGTCAAAAAAGGTCTGAATTCTACATTTTATCCCTGTTTTGATTACATTGAGTATCTGTTTGAATTATGTCCATTTTTGTTACTAGCATATACCCATAAAAAAATGAGAGCTATTTATTTATGGATCGGCATCTGCAAGTCTAATGCTATTTTATAATGTAATTTATTTTTAATAATTCAAATATTCTAATTTTAAGTGTTTTTTTTTTTCAAGTCTCAGCTCAAACCGTTTTAATGTGTGTAATAATTATTGCTTTTCAGTCCATTATCCACAGTTGCCGAAAGCAAGGCTGTTGACAACACCTAATCAACACGTATTGATTGAGGTTTTCACTTTAAAACGTCTAATTCACATTATAATTAATGAAAATTGTTTTTTTGTTTTGCTATTATTTTTTTATTTTTTTTTTTAGACAAAAATTTGTATTTTCCTTTCTAGCAAGAAGGAAAAAACTTCAGGACAACATTTTAAAATTTAAAATACGTTTTCAAAATAGGGAGTTGAATATTTTCCAAAGTTGAAAGTTTCATGCACATGGCTAACTTTCTTCAGATACAATGGGAACAAATGAGAAAGCACATGCAGAAATCTGGGACATTAAATAACAGAAAAGGGGGTAAAATGCCTTAATTTAACATTATATGAGAAAAATTTTCTCATGAAAAAAATGACAGGTCTGGTTAATGAAAACCATCACATGACCCAAGTCTTTTGGCAGCATGCTGTGTTGGGGGTGATCATTTAGAAAATGTTTGATCAATGGATAAATTATTTCTATTGACTTCTGTTGGGCAATGATCATTAAAAAAAAGTATGAATTTTCAAAAAGCAAACATGAATGCTGCTGAGGACAAAATAAGCGATCAATCTGGCATTTGGCATTGCAAATTGAACCCCCCACTAAAACTTATTTGGGGGGGAATTTAAAACAAAAACAAAAGTTTTTTCTAGGCATGATAAAGAGTACTTAATAGAAATTTCAGCCCCCTAGCTCCATTGGTATGGCTGGACCGATTTGAAAACTGAAGAAACTTATTTTGACAGTTTTACTTATCAGTTTCTAATAAGGTTCCTTAAGAAGGAAAAATGTAGAAGGTGTTGGACATTTATTTGTAGGTAGATATTTAGTTTGGGAAAAATATACAAATTTGGTTTGATTTAGAATATATAAAACTTAATCCTGCATGTCCATCCCAAAACTGATTTTAGTTTAAAACAGTATTTTCAAATGTTAACCAGGAGTATAATAGATTTTTTTAATCAGAGGATCTTTCCATTTCTAAAATAAAAACGTTTTGAAATTTTTTTCAAAATCTATAAATTTGTTAAACCATGGTCTATTTTACAGTTGAAATTTTTATAAAAACAAAAAAAAACAAAACAAACAAGACAAAAACAAAAAAAAACAAAACAACATTGGTTAAGCCAAAACATTCTGTTTTTGTCATTAGGTGTAATTAAGCTATTTCGGACATAAAATGGTGATATTA
The DNA here is from genome assembly GCA_963457665.1 of Thysanoteuthis rhombus. NCBI lineage: Eukaryota > Metazoa > Mollusca > Cephalopoda > Oegopsida > Thysanoteuthidae > Thysanoteuthis > Thysanoteuthis major. The sequence goes on along the minus strand of OY735231.1, from coordinate 21,614,821 downwards.
AAAATGTAAATATAAAGTAAGGTTAGAATGGCTGATAAAGTTAAGTAATGAGAAATAAGAGGTGGGTTACCCTTGAGGAATAGATTAGGTCATTTTCAGTCAAATATGCCAAGTTTTTTCCACAAGAAAGGCTGCTCTGTGAGAACAAAAGTTCCACAGCTATTTGGCCAACTTCACCGCACCTGGAGGTCTGATCATAGAAGCATTGAAGCAGGTCAGCAATGACAAGTTGTTGGGGATGGATCGTTTACTCTACAACTTGTACTCGATATTGTTGCACATGTTCGCTACTCTCTTGACTAGTGTGTTTAACAACTACTTAGAACAAGGAAACATCCAGAGGAAAGATAACCAGGGGTGTGGTCAAATTATTAAGAGAAACCCTAGGGGTTTGTGCTAGTTACAAACCCATAACTCTGCTCAACACCGAGTTGAAGATCTAGGCCAAGTCTTGACAAACTAGCTTCAGATCATCATTGATGGATTTCTCAGGTCTCAGCAGATTTGCACTGTGAGAGGGAGGGCAACTGGTACTTAATCATAGAGGACACAGAGAAAAGAAAATCATACAGAAACCATAATGAATTATTAAGGTCAAGTAAAGGATTTAGAAAGGGTGGATAATTAATTCCTCATCTGGAAGCTGTTGGATTCCACACCTGTACGAGTTGTGTGTACCAACAATCAATAGCAGTGATGCTAGTGAATAGAAAGTGATCAGAACATTTCAAATCCAGCAGAATCATTCTATCTCACCCTTGTTCAAAAATATAATGTTGGAACCCATTTGGTACAAACTTAGAGGGAAAATAAGCAAACCAGTCGCATATGGAATATGTCTGTCTGTATCTGCTGATGATGTAGTTGTCATATCTCAACATTCAGACTCCGAAAAAGGTGCAGAAAACGGTTGGTGGTATAAGAAAAGAATTAACCAAGACAAGCCCACAGGATGGTAATTGGGTACTTGGAAGAGTGGAGTTCCCCCTTCTGATCTCTTCATTTATCTGTGCTTGCCCTGCCTGCAAAGCAACTGTTCACCCAAGTCTTTTGTCCCTGCTCAAAGCAAGGAGGAATGGGGAAGCTGGACAAGACAAATCTCATGGATGGCTTGCAGTTTGCTTTTCTCTGCCATTTAGTGATCTGAAAACTAGTTTGGAAGCCATGCACTATGGTGAGCATCTCTACAATCAATATTATCTGTAGCTCCTGTGAAGTTGAGCACCACCGCATGCTTAGACGGGAAGAATTCATTCTTTATCAGGTGTCAATAGGCTCTAGCCAAACTTTCTCTATCTAGCAACCTTTCCCAGTCTTGGAAGATGTTATATTGAGATATAGTGGTGGGATAACTTTGGATCTATCCAGACAAAAGCTTGGCATGTTTTTGGAGGAGTTCATCAAATGTGACTGGGTACTAATTATATCTACGACACTGAGTATGCACTCACTTGGCAATTGGCGATTGAGAAAGAATGTGATTGATGGATGAAGTCTCTCATTGTAAGGATTAATGCTTTCTATTTGGGTCACAAGAAGAACTGACAAAGAGTAAGATATTTGATGTAAGACCAGCCTCCAATTCCAATCCTCTTCATTGGCCAATGTGCCACAATCCAATGTATACGTCATTGGAGTAGATGTTGGTATTTTTTCTTCTCTGGTTTGTTCTACCCGAGAAAAATATTTCCTGCACTATCAATTTTTGACTGGTGTTTCTTTCATCTCTTAGAAACAGTTAACCAAAACTGTCAACATAGGTTTCTTTCATTTTTCAATTTGATTTGGTTGACTATGTATGTAACATGTACTGGCCACACCAAAGGAGCTAGTAGGCTGAAAATTTAAACATTTACTCCTATTATGCCTATCGAAAAAAAAAAACTCAAACATTTTGTCCCCTAATCCCCAATAGGTTTTTAGGGGAGGATTTGATTTCCAATGCAGGTTTTTGCCTAATTGATCCATTAGTTTATATTGGCTTATTTTTTTTAAAAATCTATCCTTTTTTAGTGATCACTGTCTAACAGAAGATAAGAGAAGTAACTTATCCATTGATCACCCCCTTTCCCAATTTTTCTAATTGATTAACCTCAACATGGCATACCAAAAGACATTAGGTTGTATGATAGTTTCTATTGAGTGACTAACCAGACCAGTTTTAGTTGTTTTTTGTCGCAACCACTGACTTCCAGTTTACAGCTGTTAGTAAACATTGCAGCTTGGAAATAAAGGATAAGCTCCCAGTGAGCTTATCTATACTAGCTGCTGCTAGGCCTCAGCTAAGAGAACCTTATGGCTGGCAGCAGATCAAATCTAACCATATAGAATTTATCTTTCACAACCATCCCCATCACTCTGTGTTGTAATTGTTTATAGGAACACAAGCAGTTTTAGTGGTAATAGTCGTAATATTCTCTCAATTAAGCATTGTCAACTACTAGTGCGGTACCCATTCCAAAAGTGCATGTTTGGAGGTGACTGGTCTTTATGGTGTTTGGAGCAGACTGCCAAAATTATTGTGTAAAATAATTTTGAATGCAATACTTGTATGTAACCATTATTATTGATGAGTAATAATCAATGCAAAATGTATTCTGACGTCTAAGGAGATAATTCATAGAAACTATGGAGAAAATGATGATAATATTGTTACCAGTGGAGAGTTACAAAATTCGTCATTTTTCTGACCCCTACCAAGAAGGTGAAGGTGTTCCCCCAGAACATTGGTCTTGTTGAGTACTGAGAAAGGTAGCACATCCTTGTGTTTTCACTTAATGATAGGTATAAAGCTAGCATTATAGAGATATATTCATTTTATTTGATTACTCAAGGATCGCTGATCAAAACAACTCCAAACTTGACACTGCACTGCATTGTATGCAGATATATCTGACGAATGTCTTCTTTATACAATAGCCAGTTGTTATGGACAGATTTTTTCAACTGTAGTGAGATTATCTGTTGAACTGACTGCAGATTGTACTGGATAGTCTAATGGCATGCAAGCAGATTCACACTGTGAGGAGTCAAACTATTAAAGACGATTTGCACTTTGTTCACACCATTAAAGAGGTAGTAAAAGATGATGCAAGAGCCATGCAGATCAATTAAAATTTGTTCAAGGCATTTAATATAGTGATTTCAACTCAGCAGGGCTTAGTCTCTATGAAGATAAAATTGGTTGGGTCATGGTTGGATTGCTCCCCCTCAGGTCTGTCCACTTGAACTGAAAAACCGTGCAAGATATTTGGCCTCTGGTTGGTTTATGAACTAAAATAAAAACTTGAAGTTTGCAACATTTAGCTTGTTTTCCCTAATCATATCTTATAAACAATGTACATATTTCAGCTTGTCAGGCTATTATCAATGTTCAATCAACAAATGCACGCAGATTTTACCAGAAATTATTTTTAAAAACATGATACCTGATCGAGAACAATAAAAATCTTCAGCGTTCAAAATCCTATTACCTTTGGTAATATTATTTGAGCTATATTAATAGAGGAACCTAGCTTAACCTTCCAGTAATTTTTGCACAAATGTAAGTCCTTGGCATAGCATTCCTCCAAGAATTTGACCTTGAATGCTTTCTGGAACGTTGGAGTTTGTGTGAGTAATCTTAAGTGTTTACTTGCATAGTGCTACTTAAACTATTGTTTGTTTGCATATGACTTATTTGGAGAAAAATTGATCAGAGGTACAAGAGATTGCCAAGTCCACTGCCGTCACATATTTACCCATCAATCCTTAAAAAGACTCAATACTTCCTCTCTCATCTACCAAGACTGAAAAGTCCAAGCTTAAACTCTTCTAGGGTTACAGGGCTCCTGCGCGGAGTCAGGAGATCTGTTGTTTCTGTTGACTTCAAATTGCATTTTGCCGTACATATCTCCAAGTCTCCAATATACTTCCTGTCCCCCATTAGAAGACAGAAACCAACATTCGCTGGCAAAGTGGATAGCCTTTTTTTATAGATATCGGAGTGGAATTGCGAAACCCTCTCACAATTTTTTCTTGTGCTTCAAGCCTCCACATTATACTGGATGTTCAGAAAAAAAATACGAACAATGAAGATTTTAAATAACTTTTTATAGCATCGGGATTTTGAACAGAAATTTTAACAGTAGAAACTACGAGTGTGCTAAAACTTCTCAGATTAGATTTTTCCATGTAGTGATTTGATGTGATGAACATAAATCAAATCAGTCAGTGCTGGTTGGTGCCGCAGTTCTTCCATAGCAGGAACAAAGTTTGCTTTTTTTTTAATCGTTTGTGTGATCATACAACTGAAGCATAAGAACTCAGATTTTGTGGAAAAGTTTTAGCACATATTTAGTTTCTGCAGTTCAAAATCTTAATGCAATAAAAAGTTATTCAAGATTTCCACTGTGTGTATTTTTGTCAGAACACAGTATTATTTAACTTGTTTTTCTGCAATCTAAATTAGTACTGTTCGTAAAAATTTGTAAATGTTTTTCCTTTCATAGAGTTTCTTTACTATGTTCTCCATTTTACCAGTCTTCATTTAATTTACTGTATACATACCTCAGAGGGGATTTTTCAAATAGTTGGATCTTAAATTGAGAAACTAAGGTTTTATGATGATAGTATTCTGAAAGCTGTATTCAGTATGATTGGGATATTGTGGTGAATAGAATAATATTGCCTAACTGGGTCAGTAAATGAGACTAATTTAATTACTGATATACTTTGCTATCTTGTGATCTCTCCATGTGAGATTGAGCATGATCCTCTCATGTGCACGTTGCATGCTTCTATGTTTGTGGGTCAGTCTCTTGGTAAGGTTCTGTGTTTCAGCTCTATAAGAGTCTACTAATGTAATAAAATTAGTGACATATTAAAATCTCGTTGACAATATCAATACCTTGCTTAAAAAAAAAACAAAAAAACACTGTAACCTGCATGTGTACTAGATCCAATTGTCTAAAATTATTGGAAAAAAAAAAAAAAAAAAGAAAATCTTTTATCTAAAATTATCTTGAAAATACCAGCAGAAGATTTGAGCATTGTTGGTTCAAAATAACCACAGACCCCCCACCCCAATGTATTAAGAAGGTGCCTAATAGTGTACTTATGCAAACTTTCAGAGTTGTAGCCTTAAAAATCTGGCCAGGAGTGTCCAGACACACACACACCTAAACTGTTCTTGAACCTTTTCATTTTAAAGTGTTCATTTTTTAAGGTAGGCTTTATGTGGCAAAAATAATATTTGCACTTATACAAAGAGCCCTCTCCCAGGAACTTCACTCAAGTTCCCAATGGACAAAAGCGCTTGAAAACCTTTATAATCAGAGCAGTAAAAACATAAGGCCTATCAAAGAAGACTATCAATATGTCAATATTTAAAGAAAATGAGACTTGTCAATAATAAAGTTAGTTACAAAATGTATACTTACATTTAAGCATGGAAGTCTCAAATCAAATTTTTTATTTATTCATTTTATTAAATGAAGTATTGTAAATAATTATTATTGATTTTCTGCAGCTATTTACCATCATCTAAATTTTTGTTGCTTTTCATCACAACTTAACTCAGGCCAGTTTCCCTTCTTCAGTGGGTAAATAAATTACCAGTGCAGATGGGAATAAAAAATGAGCAGCCAGTAACGATCAAACCCATGACCATCTATGCCATAGGGTGGCTTGACAGAAAAAAGTGGCAAGCATGGGTCCAAATCAAATACTTAAACTCATCCCCTTTCCCATCCTCTTCTGCATCATGTTTGTTCAGTATTGGTACTCCAATTCATCTATTTTATTAGATAAAGTATTATAAATTATTATCAATTTTCTATTTACCTTCATCTCAGTTTTTGAACTTGTAAATGTTTGAAAGTTCTGGATATAATAGGGTAATTGATTCCAAAGTCAGAGTGCTATATGGCTAAAACTCCTGCACCCATGAGTTGTTTTCCATAAAAACAAGTTCTAAAGATAATTTGTCTAAATCTCGGATGTTTACAAGAGCCTGGAGTTCATAAGAGGACTTATTATATCAGGGAAAAAACGGGAATCAGAGATATCATAAAATCCAGTAGAAAACTCAAGTGGCAACAGGCTGGTCATGTTGTATGAATGGAAGACAACAGATGGACATCATGACTCACAACATGGATCCCCAAAGATCATATGCATAATTGAGGCTAGCAAAATACAAGATAGAGAGATGAACTGAACAAGTTCAGAAAGTATAAGCTCCATGATGCCCATGATGGAGAGATCTGGCAAATCCTGGGGAAGGTCTATGTCCAATGATGGACGATAAAAGACTGATGATGATGATGATAATGAACCTACCAGTAATAATAGAGTGAAGCAGCAGCTCAAGTTCTGATATTACAGACATCTTTGATTAATTTATAATAGTAGAGACAACATTATTAAAATACATTTTTAAGTTTAAAGATTTATCTAGATAGATCCCAAAACTTTTTACCCAGTCAGAAAAACGCTTGCAGTTGCCATTAAGAAATACCTGTTGATTTTAACATTTTTAGTACCTCTCCATTTATGCATATTGATCTTGTTATGCTTTCAAGTGTTAGTGATGAAATGAAAGAACTAAAAAAAAAAAATATATTAAGCAACCATTAGTCACCTTTTGAAATGTAATTTTCAACATACTATTAATAAAGTAGATAATTCCATGTTCTTTACTTATTCTTTTGCATATTTTTGATTTTAGCAATTTTCTCATGATATATACTGGCATATTACTGGACTTTTTGAGCTAGGATAAAAAAAGAAAAAAAAGAAAAACAAATAGTCTAATTAGTCCATTCAGACCCTCTGAACTTGATAATCTGATGCCAGTGGGGTTGACTTAACATTGCATAATTTTAGAAGTCAACTTATATACTAGCATATCTTATAAATAAACAACTGTAGCCAAAAATGGTGAAAGGTTCTATCCTTCTTATATATTTGTGTGTGTTAGTTCATGTGCTTGTAAGTTCCAGGCCATACCATTCTGTCTACAGACTTGAAAATTGGCATCAGTACTTTTTACCTGTTTTGGAGTCATATTTTGACTGGTACAGTTCATTAATAGCCTCTATATTCTCTAAGATCAAGATGTTTCTAAATGTTCTTGCACTCTATTTTAGATGTTTACCAATGGAAAATCTCTGTGATGTCATAAACAGAATTTATTCAGACCATATTCTTTAATGGAATCTTTTTTACAAGACTTCAAATTTTGAAACTACAGTTGTTCAATAACTGACTGTGATGATGAGTTAAATGTAGAGTTAGTTCTATTCATCCCATTTTTTTCAGATTTTTGCTTTAATCTCCTTTCAAAAAGTGTTGGTTGAAAATACTTGAAATGATTTGAGAGTTTTGATTATTTCCTCAAAATCATCTGATGAAAAGCATCTGAGGATTTATTTACATTTAGATTATTGATTTTTCAAAGAAAGATCATGATTTGCATGATAAAATGCCATACCTCAAAGATAAGAGTCCCAAGTTTCAGTGGATCAATCCTCAGTGTAAAATAAGAAACCTTTTTAAGTAAAAATTCCTGAGGGTGTGCAAGTTATTAAAAAATCTTACGGCAGATTAATGCTATTGCTCTGCTATGATGAGAAAGAAGTAATCTGAGCCAATCTCTGTATATTTATTATAAAAAATTTGGGAAGAAAGTGTAAATTTATCACAAACTATAATTCATTTGTTAGCAGAAAGTGAAAATTCATTCTATATTTATTCAATAATTCAATGTATTTTTTTTCCTACGATTATGCTATAACTTTTTCAGGCCACTGTCATTGATAGTTATAAGGCATACCATTATATATAATCTTCATTTGAAGTAAAACCTGCATTGAAAATATCCATATAGATACCTGAGCCTTACAACTGGACTGCCTGACCAGGTAAGTGGGTCACAGATTCTTCTCTATTTGCTTGTATATATCTGTATCTCCGAGTGCTCCTGGTCACATTTTAAGAGCTACAACCTTAAAAATTTGCATGAGTTCACTAGGCATCATCTGAAAAGGTTTCTTCAAAAAAGTGCTTTTATTTACATCTCTAAGGTCATACTGGACCAACAATGACTAAATCTTGTGCTGATATTTTTTTCTTTTCTTTCTTTTTTTTTTTTTTAGATAATCAGTTTTGGTGTATGCACATGGGCTATGGTAATTAATTTATGTGGAGGTAGAAATATTTGTTACTTTTCAGAACTTTATTTATGGGTCTGCCAGTAGTTCTAAAAATCATTAAGGCCCTTTGATACCCACCTCCATAGAGACCATATCAAACATTAAAAGGAAAAGTAGCACTCTAGGTCTATTCCTTGAGAGGACACTACCTGTAACAAAGTGGGATCAGAGCCTGAATTCAGAAAATAAATAGTTACATTTATAAGTCCCATGATGATTGATATGTTGGCACACCTTGTTGCACCTATGTAAAAATGCTACTTCAAACAAAACATGATACCTGGTATTAAGTGTAGGTATTATTTAATTCAGGTCTGGTTTATCACTTAATAGGAACTGTCATATGATCAACAGCATACTATGTTAAGGGTGATCAATTGAAGAACTGGAAAAAGGGGTGATCAATGAATAAGTTACTTCTCTCAGCTTTTGTTGAGTAAATCATTAAAATAGTTTGAATTAAAAAAAAAATACAGAACAAGTGAGAATGTTGCCAGACTCAAACTAAGGAACCAATTTTGCATAAACTTACATTGCAACAAATTGAGCCCCTTATTATAAAGGTTTTCTAGACATAAGGTGTGCATTGTTTAAGTTTTCAGCTCTCTAGCTCCATTGGGTTAGTTTGTAAATGTGATGCATACATAGCCAGCCAGACAGACTAACTTAAAAACTGAAGAAACATCTATTGACACTTTCTAATAAATTTAATAAAAAGAGTGGGATATAGATTCATTTCATTCAATACTGAAATTGTTGGTAGATAGTTTAGGAAATCATTAATGCATCTTGATAATCTTGGTGTTAATTAATGAGAAAGAAGATTGTAGGAAATTATGAATTAAAAATCATTTATCTAATCATAATCTATTTTCCATCTATAATCAAAACAATCATGAGCCGTGGAGACAATAGATCTGATAAAGAATGCTTCACATTTTCACTCACAAGATTCTAAATACTCTTGATGAATGGGTATTGAACAGGATAAAGATGATAAAGAATTTGGTGATTTGAGTATAGACAAGGCTAAATGATGAGCAGATTTGGTAACACAAAGTGGATAAGTTAGAAAAAAACCCAAAAAACAATGAGGAAAGTTGTAAAACTTTGAAATGAAAAGAGACTTACCTAGAATAAAGCAAACTAGAGTTCCAAGACAGAAGTTCCAAATTATATCATATTGAAAACCAAGGCATGAAAAGATTCATCATGACAATTTTCTTTCAAGAATGTGATCCAAAGTCAACTAGAAATAAAAAAAAGTCAGAGATAAATTTAAAAGAACAAAAAAAAAAACAAAAAAACATTATCAATAAGAATATAGAAACAGAATTTTACAGTTTACTAATGATGAGTACAAGATGTGGAGATGATGCAATTGTTATAGAAAAGGCATGAATCAAGTGAAAAATAGAGAAAGAACAGATTGTGAAAAGGAGCATTTGTTCAAATCACTCCCATTACCGACTTTGCTGGCAATATATATATATATATATATATATATATATATATATATATATATATATATGATGGTGGAGTCACCTAATTTAAGGGCATAAGAACAGTTATCCTTTGCCATTCAAGGCATAGTCTTGAATAATTTATTGGGAATACTTTTGGGAGTTTTGAAAATCATAAATGCATCGTAATATTCTTGGTGTTATTAAAAGGGAAGAAGACTGTAGGAAATTATCAACTGAAAATTATTTATGAAGACAATATGAATCTGGTTGAAAACTTGAACTTGTTTAATGTTTACGCTTGCAATTTGCAGACCAGTTAGTTGAACAGTATTTCAAACATTAAATTTTTTTATCCAATTCACTGTACTGTAAACAAAATTTATTTATTTTGTAGTAGATAAATTATTGAAAACCATTAATGATTTTTTTTTTATGCAACTATCTACATCCATCATGATATTTTTGTTACTTTTTATCGTAACTTTTCTGACCAGATAAATTTTTTTTAAAAAGCGACAAAAATACTAAGATGAAAGTAATTAGTAGCATTAAAAAAAAAACAATTGTTAATGATTGCTACATTGTATCTTTTGATCAATAAGGACCATAAATTTCATCAATTAACTGCATATTTTTACCTCACTAGCATCTATTACATGCTTTCAAATGCTCTTTTAGAAAATGTATTGCAATCTTCTTTGAGACTTCAACTCTGGTCATAAATACAAGAAAATAGCATAAAGTTAGTTGTAAAAATACTTTTGCATACTCACAGAAGATTTCTGAGCAGATTAAGGCCAGGTTTGTGTTTATGACTAAGAAAAATATTGATTCCGCCATAATCGACATATCTGTCACCAGAAAAAATGAAGTCGAGTTTCAAAATTAAAAGTTTTAAGTATATGCTCTTGTTTTACTGTATTCATTTATTTATTTGTACATTTACAATTTGGGAATGGTAAAGTGTACGTCAATAAGAAGGTTTATGGTACAAGCTGTAGCGGGGCAGCAAAATTATTTGTGGTTATAACGTAATCACAGCCCCCTGGTGCCCCTAACCCAGTGAATGGCAAGGGATAAATGTATATTAGTTTAAAAATGAAATTATTTTATTTATATGTTTTATCTCCAAAACCAGAGGATCTTAACCTGTTATGCTCCATGACAGCTAAAAAAGCCTGGAGGCCCTCTTACAATGAAAAAAGTAATTCAATTATACATCATGTGGCAAAAAGAGCAACATCTCATATGCATAATTATATTGGCCTTCAGCCAAATCTCGCGTCTTTGCACTTTGATTAATTACTAGGAGACAAATTTGGTGTTGAGAAGGTATAATAATAAAACGTTAAATTCAGAAATTTATCAAAATTTAGATTTTTATATCAAGGAGAAAAAAAAATTTGATGAATGAGAAATAATTTTAATGACGAGGAATAATTCCCAAAGTCCTAAAATTTGCAAACTTGACTGCACCAGGGTCACACTCTCTTGCATCAGAATCAAGAAGGTAAACAAATCAGTATGCCTTTGTCCATAGAATATTATTTCAAAACTATGTATCCCATTGCAACTCTTATTTGTAAAAAAACTCAATGTTTAAAAAAAAAACAAAACACATTTTAATTTTGAAACAAACAAAATACTACAAAGAACGCAGAATTCATCATTTTTTTGTAAAATCCATCAATTTTCAAACATAGAAATAGATACGCAAAAATCAATTTGTTATTGTTTGTTTGGTGAAATAAAATATATTCTATTCTATTCATCCGATCAAAGAAATCGGACACTGCTATTTCTGTTGATTAAATTCATCAGTTTTTGTGTATGTCATGGTTTTACGTGCACAACTCATCTCTTTTTGGTGAGATGAACTTGAAAACAAAGTCAACTCCCGAGTTATTCAATAACAAATTCAAATTTTCAAGTTTGATAATTTAATGAAACCTGTGAGCCGCATGTTTACTGCAGATGGTACTGATTTCCGGCTCTAATCAAGTTAACATCAGTAGTAATTCTCCATTTTGTGAGTTCTAGTTGGATTCTTCATTTTTGTAGTAGATCGTATTCTACCAAACATGAAGATGAAAACATTGATTGTAGCTCTCGCTCTCTTGCAAAACTAGTTAAATTGGGATATTTTATTTCTGCCTCATCACAAAGCCAAATCCTGGTTCTTTTTACTTTATAGCATTTTGAGATATTAATCATTCTGTATTTCAGTAAGTCTGTCATGATACTTTACATCTACTTTAGATAGGTCCACTAGGAACGGCCAAAGTGGAAAATTGATCTCTATTAAATCAGAAAATCTATGATTCAACTCATGGACCAGTATTTTCAAATGATCCTCAATGATAGGTGTAGAAGCATTTGTTACCTCACACTTATTTAGCAGATAAAATTGAGTAAATATTATTGAAAAGATATTTTTGACATATTTCAAGAAATGTAACAAGAAAGTACTCAGAAGGGTGAATATCTCTGCCAACGCCATTGTCAGGGTATGCATGAATCTACCCAAAATTCATTCACTTCTGTAGTCCATTGTACACTTTCCCACAAACTTTCATTGAAATACATAAGAAACTTTTGAAAATATCATGTGAACAAAAACAAACTTTTGGTGTGGACATTACTATAACATAAGGGAAATAATGGTGCGTGGATCCTCTACAAAATTGAATCACTTCTGAAGCCTAAAGTTCACTCTTCCACAAAATTTCATTGAAATTCAATGAGAATTTTTGGAGATATCATGTGGACAGACATGAGTATCTACATAATTATATGAAAAAACAAAAACAAAAAAAAAAACCTCCAAACATCACTCAATAAAGAAAAAAAAATCCTGGATCCACCCCAAAATCTAACCACTCCTTTACCCCATTGGCCACCCTTCCACAAAACGTAATTGATATATCTTGTGGATAAACAGACAGAAAGAAGGACGCAACCAAATACATATACTTCAATTTTGTTGGCATAGGTAATGATTCAATAATGAAAATAATCAGCTTTGAACGATTGTCATTTTTGCTCCTTTAAGTTGATTATTTAATGAAAATCAGTTTTACAAAAGTTTTAGCAAAGTAACTCACAAGAGCTTTGCCTCCATTGTGGACAGTCTCTATTTGAGTTTGTTTAGAAAGTTACTCAGAATATCAAGTAGTCCAATGAATGGGCATCTTACATCAGGGTGAAGCAATAATCAAACATGGTCTGCGTTTTTAACCTCTCAAATTCATTTTAAAAGACGCTCATTAGCTTTGATAATGTTCATACATTTTATTACTTTTTAGCAACTAAATTTTCTGTTACTAACACATTGTGCAAACAACATTTCTGGATCATCATTCTTCATTATTTTAAAACAGCCATTTTTTCAGCATATCATTGCAGGAGCACTATCTATAGCACATGATAAAATGTTCCCATTGGTATTTCATTTTCATCCAAATAGATTTTAAGGTTCTCATATAACATCACTGGTATTAGTAGAAAGAATCAACTATATCTCACATACCAACAAAAAGGTTTTCACTGTCCATCTGCACTGTGAGTTTCTTTGATTTTAGCTTTACAATCAGATGTCCTTCAACATTTCTACTCATCTATTCTGTAGCGATCTGCATTGTTATTAATGGCTTGCCATTGACATTTTTATCATTTTCTCTAGAACTGTTGGTAGAAAAATTGAAATTGCTGGATTAATTAAATCCTATAGAATGATTTTACCAATTTTTGCTTTGGAAAATTTTATAAGTAGCCTCAATGTGATTATTGGTTGCAGTTCACCCTGAAAACAATGGATTATTTGTTGATCTATTTTACTTTCAGAAATTCAAAATATTCCTATTTTGAATTGACATAATTTTCATGTGTGGCCTTTGAATGTGTCTCGAGGCTGCCATATTTCATTGGTCAAACCACAACATGAAAAGTGTCTGTTTATCATACAGAGCAGGTATAAAGCCAAATTTTAAGTACTCCTCTAAATACTAACAAACTTTTCTTTTGTTAACACTACTCATCTTAAGTGGATAAATATCACCCAGGAAACAAATTTTCTGTTAAAAAAACTAAAAAAAAACTGATGCATGACCTAGGGAAATGACTAAAACTTTAGTCGTTTCTTTATAGTGTTAAATTTAGTAACGACAACACAATCATCTTATCTTCTTTATATCTAAAAGTTAATGAGTTATGCATTAGTTACTATAAAATATATAGTAAAGTTAATTAATAGTATTGTATAATTAGGAATTATTACTATTGTATAATTACAAATTAATCAGTTGAGGCTTAACTGCTTGGAGCCAAGGAATGCTTTTCACACTTAAAATTCCAGATTGTTCTTCCAATGTATTCAAATTGCCCCCTTGTAGGGAGTGTGTCCCACATTCAGAATCACAGCTCTCAATTAAAAAGGTTAAAGCACACTTATGACTCTTGAATGAGAGGCATTCTAACATGAATGATTTAGGAACAGTAATATAATGTTAATTCATCAAAATACTGCATTCAAATAGTTTCAGAGCACTCCAATTAACTAATATTTAAAAAAAAAAAAATAATTACACACAAACAAAAAGAGTAAATGAAAGAAAAAATACTATTATTTAGAAAGGCAAGAAAAAATGTTTAATACAAAATAGCAACTGTGGGGCATTGATGCAATTGAATTCCAAGCAATTGTGACCTTTTCTGTTTTAAAATGGTCACCACACCATCTGTAGAGAGGCAGGTGCTGATGGTGAATTTACAATCAAAGAAGCAGACGACAATAACCGTGGGTGTAAACAGACAAAAATTGCCAAGACTGAAACTCAGTGTTGCCAATCAGGAAATATCTTTGTGTTAGTTTGATTGCAGAAGAGTAGTCAATAAAAAAAAAACCCAAAAAAACCCAAAACACCAAAAAGATGCTAAAAATGGTTAAAATGTTTAAGCACTTACATGCTATTTTAGCAATTTTAACACTAACAAATTTTTATTTGTGAAAGATTGAATTCTATCTCAAGACAGACATCTAACACCTCTCAATAACCCCAACACTGAGGCAGAAGTAGTGGCGATTTGGAAATGGGAACGGTAACAATAGCCAAACTCCTTATTCATTTCAACTGGATCTTTCCCCAACATTCTACCATATGATTATAGTGGTCATTCATATCTGTGGGTTCACTGTAGTAAATATTAGGTTTTGACCTTATACTCTATACACATAAGTGCTCAATGTGAATAAGATTTAGGGACTTGGACAGCCACTGCAGCACAATGTTATTGTCAGAATTCAAGTTCTGATTAGTCTAGGAGTGTTCTGAGACAATATCATGCAGGAAAAAAATCACAAACCAAGATTAACTACCCATAATTTCCTACATTTGATACAACAAACCAACACAGTTTCAAAACATAAAACCCTACACCAATCGGAAACTTTGAAAACTCAAGGACCCCCTTCTATAAAAGGAAAACTTCTGGTGGACCCCTAGTTTTAGCATTTAGTTTTTAACTTTTAAAGTTATTTATTCTGAATGAATAACATTTATTTGAATTCTATCATAATGGTACAGGTCTGTGTACAATAATTATGCTTTTTGATAACTGTGCAATGGATAATGTTTTTCTGCCACAAGTTTCGCTGAATCAGGTTTAGAAGGAACACTGTTACAGACCCCTGAGCATTATCTATCAAACTCCAGTTTCGAAATCTCTGCCCTACACCATGACACTAGCCTCTATGTTTAATTATTGACCAGTGCATGGTAAATCCTCTTCCAATGTAATTCTGACCATTCAACCAAAAGTTCTAACTAGACACAAGCTTTTTCAAGACACAATAGAGAGTAAGAGTTGAAATTTTCATCCCTTTAGCTTCATTATTGCGGGTGATACAATACTGAAGCAATCTTTATGCTCTTTGGCAAGTTGAATGAGAACATGGCCATTTTAGGGACTACACATCCCTTGGGAACAGATTGCTTTTAGTGAATTTTAATGCTGATTATACCTATTTTAAAATCATATTACTGGCAAAAATCATTTATTCCAATGACAATCATTTTCTATTGATCCTGGGCATAGGTGACTAGCAAAAAGCCACCAGTTTTATAGCAGATTTCAATATCACTGGAAACAGCACTATTCAAAAATCAAACTTCAGGAACTATTTCCGTGTAAGTACATTTAAGCTTATATAATTTCATCGTCTTTGCTGGAGTTCCAGATAACACTATATTTTTAAAATCAAAAAGAAAAATTTTATCAATAACTTTTTCATAAAAAACAAAGTGTAAAAGATATTGTTGAGCAGAGTCCTTGTAGTGAAGATACTGTCTGTGAGAAAGTAAAATTTAAAAGTAAATGAATTATTATAAATGTGTGAGTCTCTCATGGAATGGATAGCCATCCTAAAATTACCCTGACATTGTTGTTTATGGAAACTGATTTAGCAAAGGTAAGAAAATGACAAGAGAGCAAAGCAAATCCAAGTAAATACTTCTGAGTGTGTTTGCGTAGACCAAAGAAGAAAACAACAAATGGTATGTCTAAAAAGACAAACTAAGCTTGTAGATTATGAGAAAACAAGATCGTATACATTATTGTACAATTTAGAACAATAGAAAATATTGCGCTGCACAAGAAAAGTGATGAGAGTCCATTTTAGATATAAGTCTACTTGTCTTTTGTGGAGGAGGAATGAAGAACCACTTACTTTTGTTTTTTTTGCTTTTGCCATTAATTCTGCTTCACTGCATATAGGCACAGGCAACCCAAACTTAAGTCTTTTTCACTAAAAACTTGCCACTTTTCAAAACAGAACTATCATCTCAGTACTCTGCTAGAAAGAAATGAAGATACCTCTTGAAGGCTCTTGAAGAAAAACTAAAACCCATGGCAACAGAATTACTTTACTGCCAATGAATTCTGGCCAAGTGGGTGCATATAACCCGTTCGCCATAGGATTCTCGCTACCAATAGAGTAGCGCATCTGTCATTCCAAATTGGAGACTGGCTGTTGCCATTCTTTTGTATTTTCTGTTCATTGGCCATTCTTCTGTTGACTCAGTGCAAGGGTAGCCAATCACTATAAGCTACACACCTTTGGATTCCTTTCAGATCCCCACACCCCAGTCAAACTTTTTGAACTCCAGAGGATTGGTAGACCATGACAATAAATAAATAGGCATATTAAAAAAAATGAATTCAAGAAAATATGAAAAAAAAAAAAAAAAATGACATACTTCAGTCCTTAAATTTTAAAATCTCTGCTCTTAATAAGGGTCAAGACTGAGGTAGAAAGCGATAGATCAAGAACTACCCACATTGAAATTTAAGCAAATATATATATATACACACACACTCAAAGTGGAAAGTAATATCTCTTTTGTGTTCTGGCCAGAAGTACAAAATTTGTTTTTTGTAATAATTATATATACATCTGTATAGAAAGCTAGAATTCACAGATTTCAGGAAAATGAAGCTATTCTGTGATAGAGCATGAAAACCACCAGAGTTGAAAATCTAATCAAGTTTCATGTAATCTGGTTAAACCTTGAAAATGCATATAAGTCAATGAGGCAAGAACTGATAGAAAAAGCGACAGAGTTCATCTTGATTCCAGAAGATATCAGAAATCTACTTCAAATATATGTATATATGAGATTTTCAAATACAGAATATTTCATTGAATAGCCTTGATTGAATATCCATTATGATAGGTTGTGTCATTTCTCAGTAACCTTTCATATTGGAAAATGCAGAGGATACTGCACGGGGAATTTTGTCTCTCCAATGAATGCACATATAGACAATGCAATGTTTATTTTAGTGTTAAAAATTACACATGAAGCATATTGCAATAGATCTACTAGACCTCCTCAGTTGGGCAAGGTTAAGAATTAAGTGTGCCAATTGCCATAGTCTATCCTTGATAAAGGGAGCAGTTGGGGAAAATCAAATCCTCAATGGTGGAGAACAAAATCCCATCAATCCATAAAAAAAGCATAAAGAGCTGCATCTTACTTCCTGCCTCTTTCTGATCATCATTGCTGAAAAGACAGGATGGAACATCTATGATATGACGTCCGCTCTGTTGATAAGTGTAATCTCATTGCCAAAGATAAATTTTGGTGTGTGTATTTTGGTTTACTCTTCGAAATATCATGGCCATTGCAGGTAAATGAGATATCACAAAAGAAACAATGGAGTTTTCAATCAGTAAATATCTGGTGGGGAAGAAAAAATTTTGAAAAATGGTCTCCTTCACGGATGTGGCATTATACAGCTCGACATCAAAGCTGAAACCCACACTGGCATCACTTGTTGAGGAGTATAAGGCCAGGTAGGCACAACTTTACCGAACATTGCATGATTACCAAGACCCATTTGTGGAAAGCCTCCCACTATCCATAACTGGAAGGAACTAGAGAATGCTGAACTTAGTCTTCAAATGAAGGAAATGGTTGGTGCTGTAGCAACTGGTAGAGCAGGAATTGGTTACCATCTACAGCATCAGTGGTAAAAGGATACCTTAGATAACAGAAGATATATCATGACAGAAGAAATTTGCCAAATTGAGAAGAGCAAGCATAGAGCTACAGCTGTCAAACATTCGAAACAGGAAGAATGAAACAGGTGAGAAAACAACAAAGACACCTTGCATGGGGCGATATTAAATGGGGAATAACTTTCCAGATAAAGGCAGTATACAATACTCTACCAGTGAAATGTCTATAGGAAGACAGCTAGCTTCAAAACACATCCTTACTAGTTGCAAATATTCTCCCAGAAGCTACACATGTTGACAACCAGGTGCAGGAGGTCCTTGCTGAGGTTATAAGATGTGAAACCACCAATAAGATTCTATCTTTGACATCAGTAGAAGTAAATTTCATAAGAGAAGGAAACATTTTGGAAGTTACTTTTACAAAAAATAGTGAAGCACTGCAGTGGACTTGGACCTTTTCAACAAACTGAGATCACATTAACTGTTTAGAGTCCTGATTTTGTCATCTGGTTAGCCTATTACAGACAGGCAAAAGATCAGCTATTTTTGACGGTAAATATTCCACTCAGGGTCATGTGATCTAGCAATATTGATGTTTAAACTTTATAGTGGATGCCTCATTGAAGTTTCAGTTCTTGTTTTTTAAAAATGCAGGTTATTGAATAAACGCTTAATTTTGTGGAAAATGTCAATAGGGGTCCTCAATGCAAAGTGGAAATGTACAAAGATCTGCAAGAAATATGTGAGACACAAATGTCCTGCCCAACCATCTAGTCAAGTGAACTACAGATTCTTCTTTCTTTGCTTGTCTATGTGCGTGTTGAGGAAGGGGTACCCCTTGTCATATTTTGGGGGCTACAATCTTAAAAAGCTAGAACAGCTACACCTTTAGGTACAATTTAAAAACTTTAGCCTTTTTTTTATAATTTTCCCCAAAAGTGCTTTTGTTTTGGACTAAATGCTTAAATCTTATGCTGGTATTTTTTTCAAATTG
Organism: Thysanoteuthis rhombus; assembly: GCA_963457665.1. Taxonomy (NCBI): domain Eukaryota; kingdom Metazoa; phylum Mollusca; class Cephalopoda; order Oegopsida; family Thysanoteuthidae; genus Thysanoteuthis; species Thysanoteuthis major. Next base: position 21,595,648 of record OY735231.1, on the reverse strand, counting down.
AAGATCTACTTTAGATAATTAGTTCTGGTACATGTGCGAGCTACAATGATTCATTCATCTGAGGCATAGATATTAAGTGTCCTTTTTATTCGAAGTGGGACCACCTTTGGAGTGTCAAGTTAATTGAATCTTTCAGCACAGAGGCTTATATAAATCAGAGCAGGGACCTTCAGTTCAGTTGTCTGGGAGCAGAAATCTCTGCCAAGATACACACCATGGTCTGCTGGCTCAATTAATGAACTTGGCAGTATGGATTCATATTTCTATTCTGCATAGTGGTAGAACTAGTGATTAAATTAACACGTTATTTCAAATTAAATATTTCAATTCCTTCCAGATGGGGAATTCTATGTAGGACTTGAACATGTCTCTCTCAACAGCTTCCATTCTGCAGCTCTAACCCAAAATGCATCCTAAGACACCATCCTTCATGTTATGTCATAGGTTATGCCACAAATAACAATTACGTAAAAGATTGCACTTCTATTTTAATGCAAAGCTCAGCAACGATATAACATTTCATCTCATTCCCCATTCCATTTACATGATGATGTTTTGGCATCAATGACTTCACTCATTTCATTCCTCAACCAGACAACTCCACCCAAAGGTTGAAAAGAAGCCACTTTCCCTCCCATGGAGACCACTTCACCAGAACTTAGCCCCAGCTGTATGACAGACTGGTGGAAACAGCCATGGTCAGAGGTGCCATCCTATTTGCATAATTGCATTGCTGAACCAGCCCTCTCTCCTCTTGGACACAACCTCCAGCACAAGGTATGGGTCAACTTGAACTGCACCATAACAAAGACAACCTAAAAAAGTTGGCGCTGATACCACTGATATCTTTGTGTGCGGTTTGAGGTAGACCCTAGCACACATCTTGACCCTAAGATGCATGACAATGTGACTAAATTATGCATGGTGATTCTTATCTAGAAATATTGGATAAGGTTTTGCTACAATGCACCCAAAATCATGCATGTTAGTTACAGGTTTTTCAACATGATAATCAAATTAAAATGAAAAAAAATCTAATTTTTTCAAAAAGAGTAGAAAGGATTAGAGAAAATTCTTGTGGAAGTTCTTGCCCCACACATTTGTAAGTGATATCCCTCACAATATACCAACCTCGTGTCATATACTATTGATGTATAAATAGGGACTAAGATGGAATCATGGATTAATAGCAAGACACTGCGGGAATCAACCCACAGGTGAGGAATATACTGTACCAGATTTAGTATAACATCAAGTAATAAGAAAGCTTAAAATATGATAATGTTATCAATTAAGAAATTAAAGCAGGAGATTGAATGGTTTAGAAGTTTTGTTTTTTTTACAACAGTTCTTTCTAATCATTACTACCTTATGAAGGATTGTGGATAAAAACTAAATCAGTTTCTAATGGAAGTCTTGGTCTAAAACATATCTCATATACAATGAAAATGTATCAATTATTTAACATCCTCGCTTTTTGTTAACTATTGTTCTAGCTATAACTATGCACCTATTCTAAATCACTTACCCAAAGGTAATTCACTTTAATGGTCTTTATGAAGCATCTTCATCAGCAGTAAGAACCATTTTTAAAAAATACCAAATTACTGTATTTGTACCTCTGTTGAAGTAGTCTTAGATTGTTGCCCAGAAATTCCTCCTCCACAGCTATCAACCACACTCTTGACATTGATAGATTTTTATTTTGTCTCTTGATATATCAGCTGCACCAAAGTCGTATAGTGAAATGAATATGCAGATTTGCTTAAAAAATGAAATTTAAAAAAAAATGAAAATTAATCTAATAAACTTATCTGCACTTGAAATATGATCAAAGTTATATCTCTATGTGAGTAGCAAATGATAATGTTCTTTCCAAAATTTATCAGATTAAATAATATGGAACTTTTATTTTGCTAAGAACTTTGAAATAAAAACTAAATCTAAAATTCTTCCTAACTAAAACAAATGGATTGGTGATTAATCACAATTTCCTGGAAAGTCTCATGAATATTTCATCTTTAGTCACGTTGTATAGAAATCCATATCCGGAAAAGGATTATAATTTATGTTGTAGTCCGGCAGAATGTCATCGATAGATTGTTTCTTCTGTTTTTGGTGTTAACATTTATAGTAGCAACATTTAGATATAAACAAGAAGTCATGTAACATTTTTAAATACAACAAAGGCTCACAACAGTTCTCAGGTCAGAAAACTAATGAGAATATTGGGTTGGCAAAAAATTTCATTCTGTTTTTGTTGTTATATTGCATTAAGGGTAATTAGTTTCATCTACAGGTATATGTAACTCAAGATACGCAAAATTTAGTTTTTGTTTTATTGAATGCTCCTACTTTGTAAAGTTTCTTCCCAAGGAGTTTAAATGATATTTGAAATCATACTTTTAGTAATACTTGAAGTTTTGGGTTTTTTCTTTTCAATTTTTCTTTGTACCAAGAAGATGAGGTGAACAGAAGAAATAAAACTTCCTAAAAAGTGTTATCAGAATATGAGCTCTGGTAAAAAATGTATGGATGACCAAAAGAAACAGGTTAGTCTATAAAATATATAATTGGCAACATTACGCCCCTTTCCCTTATCACCACTTCTGTACTGGTAAAAGATTCTACTGACTACCGTAGAGTTTTTACCGAATGGCTGTCCCTTTATTTGATTTAGAGTTGTCTTCGTATTCTCAATCTAATGTCACATTGTTTTATGCGATTTAATACTGGTGCTATAGTGTTTACAGTAAAAAATCTTACTGTACGTTTTGTTTCATTTTGAAAGAAAAAAATTTCATCTTACAGTTTACTATTGTTTTTTCAATCACGTATATATGGGGGAGACATAATCTTTTCAAAGCTTAAGGAATCTCAAGTTCAGGCAGCAATGAATGAAAAGACTTCAAAGTAGATGAGAAGTATTCAAAATTAGTTGAGAGTAAGAGTGTAATATTCCACCAAGATAACACTAGAGCAGAGATTTCTTTGGAAACCAGGCAAAACTTGCTACAGTTTGGCTGGGAAGTTTTCACTCGTCCACCATCAGCAGCAGATACTGCCTCTTTGGATGACCATTTATTTCAATCTTTAAATTGAAAAAAAAACCCAAAAAACCTTCAAGTTCTCAGAAGATTGCAGAAAGCATCTAGAACAGTTCATTGCTGAGAAAGATAGAAACATTTTGGGAGGATGGAATCAAGAAATTGCCAGAAAAACAGCAGAAGACAGTGGAAGAAAAGGGTAAAAATGTTCCAAGAGTTTTTTGGGCAATTGAACTCTTCTTGTTCGTGTTTTTTAACACTATATTTTTGCTGATCCATTCTATGGCTTTCTTCATGTTCACTATCCGAATGTGATGGTGATTAACAGAATTTTTCAAATGGTTGTGATGCTATAATGCTGGATTTGGGGGATATCTTTTTCTTTCCTTGTTAGGCCTGGATTTCTATACCTTATCCCTATTCAAATAGTGTACTTCAATAAGATAACAGAATGGGACAGCTGAAACATTGTGTTAATACTACATACAAAGTTCACTCATCCCAAAACTCTTTGAATGTTAATGACCCGTCTCAAAAAACTTAACATGATATGCATGTTCTCAAATAAAATTCACTCTAAAGATTAAAAAAATGTGTATTTTTACTTAAACCAATTGACTTTTTGGCCAACCTAATACTTATTTTTTCTTTAAATACCAGAATCAAGAAATAAAAATATTACCAGAAGATTACAACACTAAAACAAAGAGGCAATGATACGACAATAAAACAGTTCTAACTTACTTAATAAGGAAAGTGATCAAAAGCTTCGTGTAAAGAGAAATCACCTTAATCTCGGAAAGCAGGAATACATCTGTAAAAATAAATGAATAAAATAGTCAATTGAGTACCAGAATATCAAGGATCAACTTCCTTTAAAAAAAAAAAAAAAAAAAAAAAAAAATACACAAAAAGTTCATAATTAAATGGCTACAGAAAGTATACCAGATGAAATAAACAGGTCTGGTTAGTAACTCAATAGAAAGTCACTTGACCAACATCATTAGGCTGCATGCCATGTTGGGTAGATCAATTAGAAAATTGGAGAAAAGGGGCAGTCAATGGATAAGTTATTTCTCTTGCCTTTTGTTGGGCAGTGATCACTAAAAAAGTCAGCCTTTCTAAAAACAAGCATAAATGCTGCTGGACACAAACTGAGTAATGAATCTAAAATGAAATGACATTGCAGATTGAACCCTCCCACTGAAAAACCTATTCAAGAGAGTTCGACAGAAAAAAAGAAAAAAAAAAAAAAGAAAGTTTTCCGTAGACAAAACAAGGAGTAAATGTTCAAATTTTCAGCCTTGTAGCTCTAGTGATGCAGTCTGTACGTATGATACATAAATACCTATGAACATATATAGCCAGTCAGGCCAGCTTAGAAAATGAGGAAACCTACGCTTACAGTTTTTGTTGACGCTTTTTAATTTGATTAAGTTATTTAAGTACTGTCCTACTTCTCCTTCAAAAGGGACATAGCCAGAGTTTGATCATGGGGCCCTGCCCCTATTCAAGCCATCTCAGTGAGGCATAGGATGCAAACCCTTGTTTTAAAGGGTAGGGATTAGCCCTGTGCAAATCACACTTCAACTTGAAAATCAACTGCTCAGACTGGAGGGTTATTTTGCACACCATCTAGGGTTCTACGGCTGTGGAGAATTCTTCCAAGGAATCTTCGTTCGTGTCAAGTTCATTGAAGGTGGTGTATGCTACAAACCAAATATCAGAGAAAATTAATAAGGTTTTATCTTACAGGCAGCACTTACTGAAATCCTTAACCAATCTGAAGGGCTATTGTTACCTTTCTAGATTAAAAATTGCCACCTTTCCAGCTACTGCTTTAGTTTTTTTTAGGATTTTGCCATTAATGCCTACCGCTCTACAAGCAGCCATTTTGAAGCGGGAAAAGTCAGAATTGTTTTTTTTTTTTGATTTTTGGTTGCGAATATTATCAAACTAATACCTGATAATTTTTACAAACCCGAACCAGCGAACATTTTCTCAAAACAAACTTCTGTTCTGTAGAAAACAGGTTGATGAGAATAATTCAAAAGACTTTAAATTCTTAATCATCGAACCATAATTGAAGAAATCTATGTGTGTATGTAGGCACCAAGATAACTTGATAACTAGCCATCATTCGAAGTTGATATTTGCCATGTATATTAATCAGCACACCAGGCATTTGTTTGTATCAGCGGTTCTCAAGAAATCTAACGTACTGCGATAACTCGATCACTGGCCATTCAACATAGTTGACAGTCACCAGATATTTTAGTCAGCACACCAGGCATTGCAGTGTCAAGTCTGAAGTTTTTTGGATCAGCAGTTCGAGATATCTAACAGGAATAAATTTAAAAAATTTTAAAAAATTAAATATAGATTATAGATGTTTTATCTAAAATTATAAATCTAAATTTAGATATAAAAGGAATAACAGATATATAAGAAGTAACCGAAATAATTAGGAAAATAGTTTTGTATGACAGACAAAAAATTGTTCAACATTTAAAGTAGTCTTCTCCACACACCATGAAGTCCAGCACTTTACAATCATTCATCTTTGGAATGGACCCTGTCCGAGTTCAATTTATACAATTCAATCTAATTTAAATTGCTAGCATTTTTATGGCAAAAGAAGAATTTATGAATGAGATTTTCAATGGATAACATTACCAATGATTTTTCATAAGAAAATATGTACAAACATGTTAGTTAATCCCTGTGAAAAAAATTAAATTCACGGATATGCAGTAGTCTCTCAAATTGTGTGTGTATTGGAGGGGTCAGAGTGCAGATCCCTCATGAAATTTCAATTTCATTAATAACATTTGATTCCACTCCTGCCTGAAAACTCAGATCCTATTACCGTACTCTCTTGCATGCAATAAGTACATTTTGAATATTTAGCATCCTTGAAATGGATTACGGAAAATTTATTGACAGTTTATCAAGATCCTTGAAATTGAACAGAAGTAATCAATTTCGTTAAAAAATAAGATACAATATTAAAAGATTTAAATATATAGAAGTTTTTAGAAATTAAAAAATATGAAAAGATTGATTGGCATCATCATGATAATGCTTCAGCAGTTTAAAATTTAATGTTTAGACACCAGTCATTAGGAGAACTTTCAAATTTCAACTTATGCTCAAAACTTGTAACCTATCAATTTTATCATAATCCTTGTATCGTCTATAACTTTGAGGAGAGTCATTAACATACCAACTTTGTATCAAACAATTCAAACTCTTTTTTTGATCATTGATGGAGACATATTTCAGATGATTCATTTCTTTTCTCAAACCCTCTGCTTTTGAAAATTCTTATAAAAATTCACCTGAAGAAGGCTGTAGAAATGAATTTTCTGAAACATAGTGACTACATTGAAGATGAAAAAAGAAGAGTTTGAATGGTCCAAAATAAAACTGGTATAAAATAATCTTTGTGTTATTTATAGAATCAAAAAATGAGAAAGAAAAAGCTGATTATCAAGGACTATTTCTTTCATGAGGACAGACAAAGGGATAAAATATATTGAAAATGTCACAAATATTAAAGAAAGAACCAAGAGCAGATAACTATATGCGACTATGAAATTGTTGAAACTTTGAATGCACATGTCTGAAATACTACTAATAATTTATTTATTGATGCCAACATTAGACTTCTACAAGTGACCAGCGATTAGGGCTGCAACAATTCACTGATGTATCAATTATTTCTCACTTGGGTGACAAGCAGATCTCTTAAATGATACTAATGATTTTTAGTTCATCTAAAATTTTAATTTTTTTGTCCAGAAAGCAACCCCCCCCAACAACAAATTTCCATAAATTACATCTTAGTACTGACTGACTGTTGGAAAATCTTATTTACAATTTTGTAGTAAGTAGCAATACGTGTTGAACATAATCTCACACACTTTTGATAACTAAGTGCCAAGTGTCAATAAAAACGCCCAAAACTTGTAGCTTATCAATTTTATGATATTTTTTTAAATCTTTGTTTTAATATTGAAAAATTTCTCTAATAAAAATTATTCATGATATAAACTCTGAGATAATTGCTTTTGAAAACTTGTTTACATGTATTAAAGTGATGTTCAGTAATGATTTGTGGTAATCCTTCGTCCTACATATAGAAACTCATTGCGGAGTTAACCAACATACAAAGACATTAAAATTATAATTAAACAACATATTCATTAGAAATTAAAGCAATAATGAAATTAAAAGCCTGTCTTTTGTTTGTTTTTATCTGATTGTGCACCATGAATTCATCAAAGTACAATGGAAACGGTGCATCCAACACGTCAAACTGATGTTTTAATTTTTTTTGATAAAGAATAAAAGACAGTGACTTAATTCCATTATTGCATTTAATTCTGATGAATGTTGTTCAATTATACTTTTAATAAACATTTATGATTTTCAGATCCTTGGCCTGCTGGTTAAACTCCAGAGGTTTATGTATGTAGGGCCAAGGATTACCTAATTTGCTACAATCTCTTATTCTTATCAATAACATAAAGGTTATTATGATAAAAAATTCAATTCAGAAGTTCCCAATCTTTTCATTGCCAAGGACCCCGTTTATTTAAATAAATTTCCCCACAATCCCCTGACTACTCAATAAACTCAGACATCCAGTAGTACCTTTGTAGACCCCAAAGTGACCATGAACGGCCGTTTGGAAATTACTGAATTGATGGAAGAATAAAAAAAAAATTGCGAATATTCAAATCCATGAAATTGGAGTGACTACAGTACAGGTTTACGCTGCTATCCAAAGATTAAAGTGTTCCTATAAAAGCCTTTCTTCATGGGAAAATTTTTTTATAATCTCCAGACCCCAAAAAATGGATAGGTACGGTATGTCAGGCTGAGTCATCAGAGGTTGTGGTACTGGGAGGCACAAGAGACTGCGGCGTGAAGAGAGATAAAAATAGCATGTGCTACTTCTCTAATGGTTCAAGGCAAGAAAAGAAAAAAAAAAAAAAGAAAAAAAAAGCTAAACAATATCTCCTCTTTTCACCTTTTTTTCGGGAAGGTGGCACAAAGCCAACTTCCAAAATGTGGGGTCTACTTGTATTTGAATTCTATAATAGGATTTGCTTTTGGAAAAGAAATGGAGAAAAAAAAAACAACCTATTTCAGTGGAAGAGTCCATTGTTTAAAATGGTGGGTATGAGATATTTTCATCAGTAAACCTTTTACTTTAAAGTGGAGGTGTAGTCAGATACTTCAGCTAGTATGATATATATACACATGAAATTATCAACCAGATAAAATTGAGTCTTTCTAAAATCTTGCGATCACAGAGAAAGAAAAAATAGAGCACACTATCTTCTTCCACAAATTATAATATTTTAATGAATTATTGTCTTCCCGCAAATGGTTTGCCTGACAGACCAGCCAATATTAGCAACTCAAGGGTCATCAACCCTCTTCCAGTAAATTTCTATAGCAGATCAAACAGTGAATTAAGGAAAAGTTGTTCCATTTCAACATTGACAAGTAAAATATCATTACTCTAGCATATAAGCCCCATCTTCCATTCTTACCCCTGTTCATTACAATGTAAGGGTGAATGAAGAGGGAGAAGTATTTAAATTTCATTATTATTTGGTTAGAAGTCATGAAGGTTCTCTGTAAAAAAAATGAGTTATGTGCAAATCTGAGGTTGCTTCAGTTTCAGTATCTATTCGGATTCCTTTATTTTCCCATGACAGGTTTCATAAGATCATCCTGAGGCAGGCCGTAAAGAGTTTGAGTGAGCAGGTATCACCTTGTCTTGAAACCCTTTCAACTCCAAAAAAGGGGTGAGTCTTTATGTAGCCTGATAAAGGAGCTGCTGTGACGGTATACATGTTGCAATATGAATCAACAATTTTTATTTATGTGAGAAGATGCCAGAAAAGAAATGAATTATAATCTGGAAGTGTCATGGTTGCATTTACTAATAAGCAGAATGATATATAGGATTTTTTCTGTTATTCAAAATTACTTGATCTAAAATTGTATCCTACTCATAACCAAATATGACTTGTGGCTCATTCCTGAGTTCAACTTGGTTATCCTTGGATTTGTGGCCATATTTTCCATAATCTTTTTTTCGAGCCGGTTTTTGTCTACTAGGGACCACTGGCTTTTTAGCACTGTCCTCAGACTGGCACCACCTCAAATGGGATATTAATTGGTCTTCTTTTTTGAGGTCTGTCTAAAAAATAAATAAATAAATTATCTGAAGATACTTGAAACAGCAGGAACTGAAAGCTATAATAAAATACGTTAACAGCTGTTATATGCAGTTGTCATCAACATTGCTTATGATCTACAGTGTCAAGTCATGTTGTCAGCAAGTCCAAGAGGATCAGTCAAGAACAGTAGTTTGGTTATGAATCCCAGGCTTTAGAAATGTCTGCTGACTCAACAAGCTCAGGGAACTACAATACCTTTGTGAACCCCCAGTGGTCCATGGACCTCAGGTTGGGTACTGCTTATCAAGAGTGTCTTCCTTTAGGAAAATAGCCACTCTTGGAGGGCGGGGTGAAAACAGCTTTTCATCGCCTTTTAAGAGACCTTGGATTAAGAGCATTGACATGGAAGATAATGTTGAAAAATAAATATTTGTTGAGTGAAAATGCTTTTTCTATCATTAGGCAAGAATTATCGATACACCTATGTATACTAATTTCTGATGTGGAAGACAAAAAAGGTTTGTTATACTTAGTGACCAATATAGCATTGACTTACAGTTTCTTAAATTAATATGTATGGCTGTCTTTACCTTTCAAGAGGTGTCATTTTGCTCTATACATAGTCTGCTATGCCTGATTTCACTGTCTTGCCTCACGGCTTTTCAATGCACTTTGTAGAAGGTAGCTGATTTGTCTTCGGAAGCTATACTATCATTAAAATAATATTGAGTGATATCGAAATATTACTGGATACAGTAGACAACCGAAGCAAAATACAAAATTTCAGAACTTCAAAAGATTCATTTAAACTTATTCTTGAACAGAATTGTAGCGACCATTCAGGAGGGCTACAATTATTTCAAATTCCTCTTCAATACCTACCTCTGGAAGTTACAAATTAAAAAATACACATCTAGGGTATCAGCCAGCATTCTCATTAGTCATTTAACAGCTAATTCCAAATAGAAACCCAATTCCAATTTCCCAATTGAGCGTGGTATGTTTTTGGCCATTTTGTGGTTATTAAAAAAATACAAAAATGCAGACCTCAGAAAACTCCAATCCTATAAAAATGGTGTGTGTAGGGAAGTATAATTCTTGACTAACACCCTGATATCAATTCTTATCAAATAGTTATTGAAATCTTTGATTCATATATGAACAATTATAAATGAAAATGAAAAATGAGAAAAAAAATCTAATAAATTTAAAATGTAATCAGAAGAGAACATTGGATTAAATTTCAATTGTAAGTATAACAAAAAACCCATATCAAAACACTTACTATTCAACACTTTCAGGATAACAGAATGAAGTGATTTGAAAAAAAAAAAAAAATAAAACCAACATGCTGATTGTTATCAAATTAGATTAGTTTTTAAAAGTCTATTTTTGTTGTTTTTAATAAAACTTTAGATTTGGACCAATTTTATAAGGCAATTCATTTTTACTAATTCAAGTATCCTAATTTCAAGTTTTTTTTCCAAGTATCAACTCATCTCAAGCTGTTTTCATTCTTAATATCTTGGGGTTAAAAATGGCATTCCAATCATCAATTGATAAAAGTTGCTTGGAATCCATCAAAAAGGGCCCCAACTGCTTGGGAAAGAAAAAAAGAAAAAAGATAAACATTACGCACTGGGGATTTTGGTGCATAAACTACAACAACCAAAAATGCACAACTTTTCATAGCAACATCAGTCGTGATCAACGTGCTCATATGAAGAAGGCTGACCTTTGCATCAAGGGAAGCTTAACCGCAAGGATACACCTCAAGACTTTTGGTTGTCATATGATGGATGATTGTCAGATGTCTGCCAGCATACAGCCATTGGCCTCACAACTGAAGTGAGTCTCCTTGATCACAGCAACATTCACAATCCAGGACTCAAGATCACAAAGAAGGCAAGCCACCTTATCTTGATCACCCAAGGAGCATGCATTCATGCAAGTCAAAATATGTGACAGTACTCCTTGTGTCACAAACAAGTTTGAAGTGGTCCAAGGTAAGCATTCTGTTAGAGCTCAGTTTGCAACCCAAACCAAGAATTTGGTGATGTAATTTAGGAACAAAAATTTTATTGCCTTATACTGATGAGTGAACATAAAAATGGGGTCTGATTGAATGTCACTTTGTTATTTCATTTGAACTTGGATGCGCCACTTAACGAGTTTTAGCTAGAGAAATTCTCAGATGGTAATATTGAGCATGTTCCACATTCTTTGGTAGCCATAAACATTCTGCGCCAACGGACTTGGTTGTAAAAGAAATTAAATGTAGTAATCTTTACCACCACAAGGGATATTGTCCTGGGAGCAGCAGTGCTCAATAAATCAGGGATGGAGAGTATCTGAATCCCCTTAATATAATCTTGGTATTGGCCAACCACTTACGCATAATATTTAACTATCTTGATTGGTTTCTTATGAATCCAAAATGGCTGGAGTGCCATTTTGTTCCCGTTCATAGACAATGTTTCTGGGTTCATCTTGTTTTCCTTGTTGGGCAAGGCCACTTGCGTTTTTTTTTGGTTTCCTCGCCAAACTATAGGAAGCATAAGGCAAGATCAGTCAAGTCACTACACTGCAGACCCATTACAAGAGATTTTCCATTTTTACAAAACCCACCTTACACCCACCCCAAAGGTTTCTTGTAGCAAAAAGAGAGAGAAGATTTATGCAAAAAGAAACTGAGAACATAACGTTGTGAGAAAAAAAAAAAAAAAAAAGAGAATGGAATTAACACAGCAAAAATAGATTTTTTATTTCTTTGAAAAAAAAAAAAAAAAAGTACTGGAGATTACTGCGCCCCTCATAACAATCAAAATGATCCCACCAATTTATCACTTAGAGGGTCTAGGCTTGAACAAAATTATTTAAGAAATACTAACATCATTTATTGATATCATAAAGAATGCATTTTTCTCTTTCTCTCTCCTATGGCTTCATTCATCCTCTTCCATGTGCTAGGGGTGATCGACTTATTGCTATAACAATGGAGTAGGAGTTTTAGCAACAGATGAAAGGGAAGAGGGGTGATTAGTTTAGTTTATTGACTGCTAAAATGTTTATTTAATTCATCTCCTTTTTACAGTTGGTGTAACCTATGCATAACATTTCTGAGGATCTTTCTATTTAGCTATTACTTTGAGAGCCTGATTTAATGTTTTGAAAATTGGGATCCATACTCAAGCTGCAATATATCGGGTCCACTGTGTAGACCTCTCGGTCTCTTTTTCAGGGCTTTAAAATAGAAAAGGATAAGAAAAGAAAAAAGAAGCTAGATTCCGATAATAAAAGTTAACATTTGTTTTCACTTTCACTAAATTTTTAGCATTTTCTTTAACTTTACCATTCACTGTGAACAAGTCAGTAATTTGAAGACAGCAGGTTTCATGTTAGTCTTTGTTTCTATCAATTTAACAACGGTTCTATTAAATCAACATTTTAAAAAACAGGACATTAATAGGCCATCAAAAACTATCATATTTACTCGAATACAATGTGATCCCAACATTTTGTAGCTAAAAATCAGTAATCTATCTTTATATACTATCATTATTTTTGCACTAGAGTATAATAATCATCATCATCAGTCTTTTAATGTCCGTCGATGAACATAGACATGAAATAGTATGAAAGGACAAAACTTCAACTGAAAATTTCATTCAATAAATTTTCTAGAAATCAAAGTAACTAGAAATGCTTCATATTTTTTTGTTTGTTTGTTTATTCTCTTTGATTCTTCCACATATCTCAAGACACTTTTCAGCTGGTCGGTTCCATTTACGTTAAACAACAGAAACAGGAAGGATGGAAGGAAGAAGTGTGATGTCATTAAATACATCTACTCGAATCAATTTTTTTTTTTTTTACTAGCTGCTATGAAGTCATAATAAAATTCCAAGGTCTACATTTTTGTATTCAAGAAAAACCAAAAATAACCATTTAAAATTTTAATTGAAAATAATACTTCCATATTTTACAAGTATGAGAATCAGTTGACTCAAAGAAAGACTACTTGCTCTTCTTCCTCCTACTGCTACTACCACAAGGATGGTGAACACATCTCGTCTTAAATCTGCTGGCATTTTCTCATGATCTTGAGAAATTTAAAATTGAAAGCAATTTATAAGCTTCAAGTTGAGAGCTATATACCATGAAACACAATTTGTTTGGAATTTTTTTTTTTTTCACCAGTGACCAATTCAAACCCCATCAGTAAGAACTAAAAAAGAATTTTTTAAGAGAGTAATAAATAAGCTTACCTGGTTTTACCTCTACTTAAGGCAGAGGTACAGAAACTCAATAAGAGAAAGAAGGTCATTAATGAACCCAATCAATTAGCAAAGAATGTTCTCTTGACTCGAAATCAAATAATTATTTTGCATATTCCAGTCAAGATTATACTTTCTTTACCATGGATCAAAAAAAAAAAAAAAAAAAAAAAAAAAAAGTATCTGGATCCTTTTGGTGACAAATTAACCCTAAACCCCTACCCCTTTTTTCTACTTCAAAAGCTTACTTATCTGATGCAGAAGTTGTTAATTTTTCTACCTTTTATTTATTTATATATATATATATATATATATATATATATATATATATAGAGATTTGTTTCAGTGGAAGGGTCCATAGTTTCAAATAATGAGCAAGAGGTATTTTTATCAAATTTTTTTTAACCAAGTGGAGGAGTATTACAGATGGAAAAACTGAAAGGTTACATTGTTCATTATATAAGTAGATATTAACTTAGCATTGCTATACGACATGTGCCCAGATCATTTTTTTTTTTTTTTTAAATTTATTAGTTAAGTATACTTATTACTTTAGTATCAAATCAAACACAATAACCAGCAAAATTAGCTTGCTGATCATTGCTATACAAAACTTACATTCTGATCGTTTTCTTTTTTCAACATGATTCATTAACTAAACAGTTTATTATCAGAAAATTAATAGTGCAAGATCCAACTAAGATTTAACTCACTATCAACAGCCAGCAAGATTAACTCTTTAATACTGAATTTGTTTACCTTGAAGGGTTCATAGTTTCAAATGGCATTTAGAAGGTATTTTTATCAGCAAAATTCTTACCCTTGAGTGGAAGAGTTCAGTGGACAGCAAACAATGAAAATCACTGTTCATTATTAGAATATATATACGCATACACATCACCTTGAAACTTTATTGCATAGACCGGATGGTTATTTTATGAACATGGGTCCCCCCATCTAAGGATCCTATAATTGTGGGAAACTCTCCCAAAATCTGCCAAGTCATTGATTATATATATGTGTCATCTGACAAAAAGCTGATCATTGGCATTTTTCATCTGTAAATGATCTTTTCTAGTCATAAATAATTATAAAAGCAAAAATTGAATATTTGAAGAAAGATTTCTAGGACCAGCTAATACTAATGCTCAAAAAGGTAACTAGTAAGGGCTGGGAAAAGATGGTGAGGGTATTTAAAAAGTGTAAGTTGAGTCTTTGCTACTAACTATAGCAGAAGACTCACCCTAGCTGCTTAGATGAAAATACAATAGTTTCAAAACTTTGAAAACTGAAGGACCCCTTCGAGGGCCCTTATTTTCAGCATTTAGTCTAATTTATCAACTACTATAAAAAGCAATTTTTAACTTTTTAGAATAATTCATTTAGATAGGATTATATTTATTTGAATTCTAATATATGGTACAAGTCTGTGAATAATTATATTTTTGATGATGGTGCAATAGATGATGATGATGCTTCACTGCCACAATAATCACGATGTCATGTTCAAAGGGAATCTTGCTGCAGACCTTGAGCATTATCTGTCGGACCTCCAGTGTCCGGACCCCATTTTCAAAACCATTGAACTAGAAGATAGTTAACAGCTTGATTTAGACTAAGGGAAAAGAAGTAGTGAGAGCTAACAAGAAGCTGGAATACTAGTTTGTTAGCAAATATGAGAAGTGAGATAAACAGACTGAACATATAAAAAACATAAGAATTTAAAACATTCTCCATCACAATAAATAACTGAACAACGGTAGCATCAAAATTTGAAGTCATATAGAAAAATTCCATTAGAGAATAAATATGGTCAGAATAAATTCTATTTATGACATTACTGCCATTTTCCACTGGAAAACATCTAAAATAGAGTAAAAACAAGACATGTTTTTTAAATTTTATTTATTCATTTATCTCATTAATAAAAAGTCAAAATAAAGCTCAAGAAAGGGGGAAAAAAAGAAAAAGAAAAGGATAGAACCCTTGACCATCCCTGATGGTTATGGATTACCAATCAGCAAGGAAGAGAATTATCAAAAAAAAAAAAAAAAATGAAGTTAATAGTAACATTAACACAATTTGAAAGCAGTAAATAGGCAAAAGGTCTTTGTATTTTAAAAATTTAATAAAAATGAAGAAAAAAAAAATGATCAAGTTATCTTAATGAGATATAATGGAATGCAATGTTCAATGTTAGGAATTACAAAGCAAAAGAAGTTTTTTAGAAAAATATATATTTGAATGAACATTTCGATGGTTACAGGTGAATGATCAGCACAAGTAAACATGCAGCACTTTCTATCTATGCCACTTTTTAATATCACTAGTTCTCAGATATGAACTTCCTGCCATTCCCTGCCACTCATTTCATCAACCTATTGAGCTGAAATATGGAACCTGACCAAAAGATTGACCCTCGAATTAACAACCATGCAATGTGCACATGAGAAGATCATGCTCAATATCACATGGAGAGATCATAAAACAGGGCAGAAAGAAAAAACAGGAGTCAGGGATCTCATAGAATCCATTAGAAAACTCAAATGGGCAGGTCATGTTGCAAGAATGGCAGACAAACGATGGATATCAAAACTCACAACATGGATCCCCAGAGATCATATGTAAAATTGTGGTCAGCAAAATATAAGATAGCATGATGAAATATTTCAGAGAGTATTGGCTCTGCGACGCCCACGATAGAGGTCTGATGAAGGTATATGTCCAATGACAGATGCTGAAAGGCTGATGATGAATATCAAGTGGCATAGATAGTTTTTCAATCAAAATATTCCATCTACATGTGGTAAGGAGTAGCAGGGATAAAAAGTACTGTCGCATGTAAATCCATTTGCATTTTCAGTGAGAAGAAAGAATTCAACTCAAACTTGACAGAAAAAATGAGATGATAAGAGAAAGAAAAAAAAATTCATTTTTTGGCCTTGAATTTTGCTTTATTAATAATTAATAACTACAAAAAGCCGTATCATTTTGGTGACAAAAATTACCAATCATAAGGTTTTTGTCAGATGACATTTTTTATGATGGAAAAATTTTGCATGTCAGTAAGTATCTTCAGGCACAAAAATTGGTAAATTTGTGGGGGTTTTTTTCTGTTTTTTCTTTCAGATGCATTTTTGATTCATTGGTCAGATTCACTTTTAAAAATTTGATTGAAAAAAAAAATTTAAAAAGTCTATTAGCTGTAAAGAGTAACAGGCAACATTGCAACTTTCCCATACTTTTTCTCTTGAATCAGAGTGTAACATGATTCAAGAGAAAAATGTACGAACCTTTCAAGTGACACATTCTATAGAATAAGTGGTTTGCTAACAAAATTGAAAAATATCAAGTTCAATTCTTCTAAACAATTCCAAGCATGGCGGTTCAGGTTAAAATCAATAGACAATAATGAAGAAATAGGCTATGTTTAAAAAAAGGAAAAAAGAAGAAAAAGAAATATTGATAAAGCCATGCTTGAGGAAATTAAAATGAAGACATGAGAATATGTAGAAATGCTTTTAATAATGGAAATAAAATAGATTTTAAAAGTAAAATATTCCAGTCAATATATCTCTTAATTGAACTTAATGATTATCCCTTCTAAGTGTAATACTGCATTATTAACATTTTTTGGCCTCTTTGACAACAGTTCACTTTCTCTCTCTACATAAAAAAAAGAAAAAGAAAAAAGAAAAGAATTGTGGTTTATTTTGATCTAGTGATGTCACAGAGACACAATAAAGAGTAGATAACCCTTGTTTTGGAGAAGCTCCCAAGATTTTTCGTATGAAACAAGATTACAATTAGTTTACTATGATTATTAAAAACAAGATTATCAAGTCAAATTTCGTTTAAAGTTGGCAACTTACAGACAACATAAGAAAAACAAACAGAAAAGGAAAAAAAAGGAAAAAAACCCAATCAATTATTCAACAAGTGTCTGCAAATAGCCGGTTTTTAATAATACATGCACGGCACACAAAGAATAGCCTACACAATATACAGAATTAGTTAAAGTTTACTGAACTTGATCTAATCTATTGATACATCGATGAATTCAAGTACAAACATCCAAAAGCAAATTCTGATATAGATACCATTAATGAAATAAAGGATTTTTATCATGTTTTTATGGCAAAAAAAGGCGTTAGTACTAAAAAGTAGGTTTCAAAGGCAGAATTTTTAATGTATCCAAAAACCTGAAAACCCACATCAGATCGCCCTTGTAATCTTAATCGTACAATTTTTTTTTTTCGATGATTATTCAAAGTATAATTTAAAGATATGAACAGTTCATGTTAAGAAATAAACCTAATAAACGTAATTCGTGTACAGCGTACAACACAGATTTCATCCAAATATGAACAACACAAAAACCATGAAAATGAAAATGACTGCTTTTTAGCTTCAGGCACTTCAAACCTATTTGGTTATGGTTCAGGTTATTAAAAAGTCAAGTGTATTTTCTGATTTCATTATTTTTAAACGGAAACCCTATGACATGCTGAATATAGACATCATAGTAGAAACCATGGTTAAACTATAAAAATGAATAATCGCATAGTAAAAAGTTATGCCTGCTTTTTTTCGGGGGTTTTCACAATACACATGACAAGTTCTGCACATAAACGTTAACAGAAATATTTAATTTGATATTATTAGCATTCTTTAAATATTTAGAAATGATTAAAAAATTAAAAAAACACTGGTGGGTTCCGGTTTGAAATAAAAGAAAAACAACAGGTGGAAACATTTTGGTTGTTGAAGGATATTTTTGAATCTTGGAAAATGTCACAGAAGTCGTATCATGGTGATCAGACATTTCATTCAATATAGATTCGTAGCGAAACTGCTTATATGGAAAGTACGAAGCTTACAGTGTATTTCTTTTCTTAACAATGAAAATGACGAGCACGTAGGTGACATATGACACTTGATTGAGAAACAAACATGTTAAATTGCTTTCAGTGTGATCTTCAATTAGAAAAAGGTTAGTTCGAACGACTAAAACTGTTCATAATTTCAACAAAATGAAATCATAAACAGAGCTAACACCGATGTAATTATTTATTATTTTTAGCTCATGATGTTGAAGTAGTAAGAAAAATAGTCATCAAGCAAAAGCAAAAAAAACGACAAACTAGGTAGGTAACAACAACCTTACTGTCTCTCTTCTCTAGCAATGAAGAAGAGAAGAGTCATATGTAATTCAAATTAAACATCTACACACAATACATGCATTACATTATTTGATAAATACAAAACAATAATACTAACACAGATGGAGATTTACTTTAAAATAGTCAGCAGCAGAATATGCTGCTTTTTACTCACCTCTTGAATATCACGAACCACGAATGGTAAAGTAAATAATTTGACTTTATGCACTTTTAAAACCCATCATACTACAAAAAGATGGTTGTCGTAGCCGTCGTCGTCGTAGAGGTAACAGTTCAACTACAAGTAATAATCGTTGTGTACTTATGTGCATGTGTGTATTGTGTTGTGGTTTTAACTAAAGTGACAGTGTGTCCGTTTATGCCTGCATCTAAGGATAAATAAATAAAAGTAAATCACGAGTTTCCGAGGATTACGAACAAAATACGAAGTAGCAGATGTCTTGATAGAGAAATTTGATAATTTACACCGTGGATATCACAAGTGACTACTACTAAGCTATGAGGTTAATGTTAGTGATAGTTATTACTTGTTCGAGAAGTACACACTGAGAAAACTACAATAATACACAACAGCAGAATACGTAGCAGTAGTCATTCTTCTCTCTTCTTCTTACACAAGGTTGTGTAGCAGAAGTGATAATATCTTCTTACCAACAACATAGTTTCCTCAGTGTTTCTATCTCTCGCTCTCTCTCTCCCTCCCTCTCTCTCACTACTGACTCTCTAGTTTCTTGTCGAAAATGAGTCGGAACATAATCTATTAACTTTTTTTGCACTATAGCAATATTTAGAAAACAAACTTTCAACTAGGTTTTCTCTGTTTTTTTACAATTTCCTTTCGCAATCCTCAATCGACCCATTTCTGATATGTTCAGTATTTTTAGTGTTACTTTCTGATCTCAATACGAGAAAAGAAAAAGAACCACGGTAGGTAGTAATTTCAGTTACAAATTACACGGGATAAATGTAATGTAGTAGTTAGTAGTACAACATTCATTGCGGTGCAGTACTCCAGCCATAAAGAAATTAACGGGCTGAATATATTGATTAATAATCACAAGTTGCTCAGCGAATATCGTAAAGTTCGTTTTTGAATAGGTTGGCGAAGAGGCGAGAGAAAGAATGAAAGTAAAAATTCCGGTAGTAACCAAAAAATAGCCCCCCAAAAACACACACAAGTTAGAATTGTAGTAAAGCTATGATACTTAAAGACTGAGTTGCCTGAGGGATGTCATTGGAACATGGCAGCGGCAATGTATGACGTCACAGGAAGAAGCAGCGTTGGCATCATTGTGACGTCACAGGAACTTATCACAAGTGAGATTTGCAAAACTATAAGACTTCACTTCGTCGAACCTCGTTTTTTCTTTTCTTTTTTTCTTCTCTTAACACACGATCAATCGCAAGTTGATTCCGACTTACACCGCGGGGGCGTTAGGTAGGGTGCCAGGAATTTCAGATGTCGATCTATTTTGGGATTTAATCGACAGGATGGACCTTGTATATAAGTTTCAAAAAGGGTAGGTATGGACTTGTACTTTGGACCTCTAGGAGCAACTATTCCATTGATGCAACTTTCTACATCAATCGAATCTTAGTTAGCAGAGCTAGTGTATAATTTCTAATTTTTAAGGTGTCCAAATTTCGATAAGATAGTGTAATTTAGACCTTAGGTTTGTCCGGGTCAGCGGTAAGGCTAAAAAAAAACTCAGCTCTGAATACAGTGAATACTTCCTCATCATACTTGAAAAAATATTTCCAGAGTTGGGCGGGAGGAGGGGCTGTGGTTGGGAATAGATGGTGGGGGCGTTTAAAATGTGGTTAAGTCCTTGCTGCCAATTATGAAAATATTCATCATAGCAGCTAACACAATGCAAAAAGTGAAGTTCAGATCAGGCAGTTAAAAGGAGATCATATTGGAGAAGTAGCTGCAGCCAGGGGAAAGCTGGTCTCCTTGCTTATCAAGCTATGGGAGAAGTGATTAAAATTTTGTTGGATCCCTGCATAATTACCTACCTTACGTCATAGCTTTCAGTCCACACTGGTGCTTCGTTTTTTATACAAGGGTTTATGACATTTGTAAATACATTGCTCAAAATGGTTTGCTTTGAGACATATGAGTGTAATCTTTATCCAGGATGAAGTTTCCCTTCCTACGATATACTATATGCCCATATTTGATGAAAACATTTTTCTGACTGGGTACCACCCGAAAAAGTGACTGCGGACGCCCATGCCCAGTGCTGTGAAGGAAATGAACGGGATGAGATCAAAACTCTTCAACTTGTCCGGAACGATTGGTCAAGATTGCCCGTCCACTCAGGCTTTACATTAACACACTGGAACCTTTCCTCTGAAAGATGATGCCGAACCCGTTGCTAAGCGATATCACGTTGCCTGGTGCTACGGTCGTATGCTGGAATCTTTCCTGTTCAAAATAATGTCGAGCCCGTCCCTAAGCGATCACGTAGCCTGGCCAGTGATAGTGAAAAAACCGAGACCGAAGTTAATATGGGGTTACGAAAGAATCTTAACTTGAATGGGCTAGCTATGGCTCGTGTTTCGCACATCCACCCTTCATCTTATACCGACTCTCGATATTTCAACTTTCGTGTGCTGAACTAGCTAGTCTAGAGAGAGCCCGGTTTCAACTTCTCTATCGTGCGTTGCAAGATCTGTTGCCTCTATCCTTCTGGAGGTGGTCTCGGAATGTCGAAAATAGAGAGGCGTCAGCAAACTACGGCTATATTTCCTGGGTCGGATGCATGTTCAATATGATGACAATTCTGGAAAGAAGCTAAAAAGCTTCTCCGATTTTATGAAGTCTGCACTTGGACGAAGGGGGCAGGGGCTCGTCTTATGCTCCGAAACGAATGCCCCTTCTATCGTAAATGTCAAAACACATTGAATCTCCTTTTTGGAGTATAGGTAAGCCTCTCTGATATCCAGTTGTTCGGGGTTTAAAGGGGGTGGTATCTGTTCGAGATGGTTTGGTTGAAAAGCTCAGAAAGATGAATGGGGAGTGACATTTATGATGACCGTGAACATCTGGGGTGAAATGTTTCAATAACAACAAGACATTATTCACCTGGCTAGTGATTCAGGACGTTTGCTGGGTCGGCAAAAGATTTTTCTCGGTGGAGCATGGAATAGAGGAAACTATAGAACATCCACTATTTCAGCGCAAGATCGTAGGCCCGTTACGCGAACTTATCTAAAAGTATCGGCTTTAGGTGACTGTCAATGTTGAGAGAAAAAATTGTCTTCGCTGGAAACGAGTGAAAGTTGGGTGTAAAATTTCGCAATTGTGCAGGGGTGAAAGAGTGGTACATGGAAGTTACTGGTCAGTAAAGGATTTTTATAGTGGAAAAGACATGCCAACCCTACGTAAGGTAGAGTAAAATTGCTCCAGTACTCCACTAGATCCATTTCTGAAAATGTTTTTTTAATTTGGGGGAAAAATCTTCTTTTTTTTCATCTTTCGGGGGCCTTATTTTGACGGGTTTATTAATAAAATCTAGATTCTCCAGAGAATGTATGATCATCAGTACCCCATCTTTCATTTAATTTTCCTCATTTTGTGTTTTCACACTCTCTTCACCTTTCTGTAGATAACAGAAGATGAAGATTTCTGGTGATATGATAATATTTATTCTTAGTTTATTGTCAAACTTGAAACCTTTATTTTTCATCCATCAAAGAACAATAACAACTAGAATAATCCTCACCAAATCTTGAGGTGCAAACTGATAAGAAAAAATTCACATTCCCAGTCATGATTTGAATCCATGACCAACTAATTGCCGGGAGGCTGTCATACTGACAGAGCTAAATTGACAAGTCGTAGATATCAACAAAAAGTTATACAGATATGCACGGTCTTGTTCCATTCAAATAAATAAATAAATTTATAGAAAAACAATATATTTTCATCATTTTTTCCATTTCTTATACCGAGTGACCCCAAAAGGCTAAGGATATGGTGAACTATAGTTATTAAGATATAGCCAATTTATTCAAATATCTATCGGTAACTATCAGAGAATTACTATTAACATATTTGGAAACCATTCAAGTGATTGTTTATAGTCTATAGTCCAACGAATTCTCAGCGGCTTTTTCTGGGTCACTCAGTGTATACAATACAAAAGTTTTAGTAATCATCTTCAGCCAGAATAAAAATAGGAGTGGGGTTTCACCCTGCAGCAGTCAGTCTTGTTTTATATTATTTTACTTTTTCCTCGTTAGTTTTCCGGTTAACTGCCGTATTAGATTGAGGGTGGGGCACTTATTCTCACAATTTATATATGTGTGTGTGTGTGTGTGTGTGTGTGTGTGTGTATAAAAATACATATATATAAATCAGGAATGTGATATAACATAATATAGTACAATATCTTTCGCCTGAAGAAGCCCAAACAGGGCAGAAACATAAATGTGTTTGCGTGGCGAATCCTTACTCCATTATATATATATATATATATATATATATATATATATATAATGCAAATCAAGTTTGCAATGTAGCATAATATGATATGATATAAAGCAATGTGTGATTTGTGGTGGATCTATTTCGTAGAGTGCTCGATACATTCAACTTTATACTCTGAGAGTCAAGTTGGTTCAGAGTAGAGCTGGAAATATAGTTGAAAGTAGATTCGCTACACAAACACGTTATGTTTCTACTCTCATCGGGCCTTTTTATAGAAGGCAGAAACATGAACGTGTTTGAGTAGCAGATCTACTTTCTACTATATATATGAGGCCCAAAGAGAGCAGAAACATGAGCTAGTTTGTGTAGCCAATCCATAATCTACTATATATATATATATATATATATATATATATATATATATATATATATATATATATATATGATGGTGAAGAAAGACCTTTATTGCAAACCAAGAAATGGAGCTCTTTTAAGATGGTTCGACTTCCAATTTACGGCCGACAATTTGATGTTTTATAACTATTCTAAACAAAGAACACAATTATTGTCTCATGCAGACAGAAAAAGGTAAAGACCTCTTTATATATACAATATAAATGTCCTGTTTTGAGCAAAATTCCACGGGCAGTGATATGTTAGTGCTTTACTACAATGATACATCAGACATCGGACGTCACCCGTCCTTTCTGCAGTTCCTGCTAGACAGATCGCTTTCTGTTTTTCCCTTGGACTGCACCAGCAAGACCGAGATTCTGACAACTTGTCAGGGTCTCCATACGTTTCGCCCAGGCATGCACCCTGGGGAGGACATTCCATTGTCTCTAAAGACAACACAGGGGTCATTCATGTGGCGCAGAAGTGGTATTTTGGTTGGATGCAATGTGATAAAGGAGATGATAGTGAAGTACTTTTGGGTCAGTCACCGTGTTTAGCTAAGTTAGAGTTTATCCAGTGATGACCAGTATCCTTCCCGCCACAAATCAATTGGCCTGGTGTCTAATTTTTGTGTAATTTATGAAAATTTAAATCAATAGAAAAAAACCCAATTGATGGAGTTGAATACAACAAAAAAAAGACATTACATAGACGTAATGAAGAGTAAATATTGAATTTTTCTGACATCTAGCTCCATTAGTGCAGCCTGAACGTGTATACATAGCCAGCCAGCCGGACCAATTTGAAAACTGGAGAAACCCATGGTGACATTTTCATTGAGAGCTTTTTTTTTGCCGTTTTTAATAGGACTCATTTAAGAATACAGATGCCAATTCATTAAGTTCATTCAGTCATTAAAGACATATGTCGTCTGGTATTATACTGATAGAATATTGCAACTTTCCTCTCAAATAATTCCCATCGCTTTTCGTCAATTATAGCCTTCAGTGAGGGCCAACTTTAAGCCAGTTTGACCAATTGTTCCCAAGTGTGCCCCGCGCTTGAGGGTGTACCGCGTTAGGATATATTCTAGTTTCTAGTCAAATACACACAACACATTGAAACACACACCTAACATCACATTGCAGGTTTTACAGAGAAAAACAACAATTTTAATTTTCTTCCGTATTTTTAAAGATTCAACAGTGTTTACACTGTTTATAATTTGATTTTTTTTATTGTACTTGAATTAAATAATGTTTTTCAATTACAGAACGGTGTAAAACTTTATTTCTCTGAAATTTTCAAGCGCACATTTCGATTGCTTTCCATTCTGCTGTCTATAATAAAGTTTATTTATATCTCCAAGATTCTACAGACAATGACTGTTAACCAGAGGACCCCCCAAAATGTTACCAATTGGACGCTGCAGCTACTAAGGCTGGTCCTGCAGTCAGTCTAACTGAGAGCAGAACTCGTCAGAATCAATAGTCTGGTTCACCGAAAAGAGGTCAAACTAGGAGTTTCTTCCTATCTCACTATATTCCAAAGTTCTCCTGCCTCACGATATCTTACGTTCCACGATATAGTATAGTACCCACTTTTCATCACTCATGAAAATTAGTTTTAAAACGGAACATTTTCGTTATATTTAAGTAAGAAATCACACACGGGAATATGGTCCAGTATATTTTTTTTCGCTGATGTGGAAGGCACATATCAAAGCGACTAATACAGCCAAGCTGATGCCAATTATTCTCAATGCTTGATTTGGGTTTTTTCAGTATGTTGTCTCTGGCTACCTCCTGTATCGTATAACGTTGATGATTTCCAGGTAAGGCCTTGATTTGATAGTTATCAGCATTGTTTAACGACCAGATTGTGAAGCATCGTAAAGTGAGAAATCTCCTGATGGAAACTCAGCATACCACTTTAGACACATTCGATCATTAACAATAACTTCTCCATAATCTCAACGAATGTTGTTTTTTCTTTTTTTGCATTTGAGTCGCATTTTATTTTTCTCAAAATAAAGATGTATATAAGGCCGAAAATGTCGCTTATAGTCCTCTATCTTCAAACAAATTTTTCCCCCCAAAATACACACTGGTATGATAGTTGTCACACAACAGTCAGACGCAATCTTTTTGAACGTAGTTAGTTGAAACTATGCACTCCTAATGCCATCAAACGACAGAAAAGAAAACAAATTCTTTGGCCAACCATAATGCAGCCATCCATTTCTTTTTCCTTAATTTTTTTAATGATGTTGCCATAGGTTTGATGAACATTCAACAATTTTTCAATCAACTTAATGGAAAAACGGCTCATATAAAATGCTCCATTTTTGTTAATCACCGCTACTCATAACAGACTGGCTGAAACACTGTTGCTGGGTTTATGTCATTCAAGTGTTCCAACATTTATACATATACATCAATAATCATTTGTGAGTTCTACAAGATTTTTATCATTATGCCTGCTTGAAGGTTGGAGGCATCATGTAATATAAGATCTGAATAGACACTCAGCTGAAAAATATGTTCATTTTTTGGTGAGACGCAGAAGACATTTTTATTTTATTATCATAAAGACTATGCTCGCCTCTAAAGAAAGAAAAAGAAGAGAGGGGAAGATCTGCTAATAACGTAATCCCATTTTAATATTGAGTTATCCTCCTTAGGCAAGAGAATGTTTATGGACTTCTAGTAGGGCAGCTATTGTTTACGTTCTGAGTGAATGACGGCCACATTGTTTCATAGGGTAAAAAACCGCACACATTCTGGCTGATGTAATGAAAAGAATAAAATCTTTGAGAGTTCTCTTCTGTTACTTCAAATTCTATAGAGTCTGTTATTTTTTAACAAACAGTTTTGATTGTAAATTACCAAATGAAATATTAGTACACAGAATATATAAAAGGCTGAAACATATCTGTACTGACATCCTTTAGGATATCTGATCAGACTGACTTGATGAAATGCTTTCAATGAAATAGAGAAGTCAATTCATACAGAAGATAAGTCACATTTAAGAATGCAAATGCCAAATCATCGAATTAATTCCATAGTACAGTCGAATCACCATAGCCCCACAAATCATTTAACCAATCAGCCAAGTGGGCTACAGATTCTTCTTTTGTTGTTTGTGTGTGTGTGTGTGTGTGTGTATTTTGATGCTCCTTGCCACATTTTTGCGTCTATAACCTTGAAAATTTACATGTGCACACCATTGGGCACCATCTAAAAAAATTTTTTTTTCTTCCCAAAAAGTACTTTTTGGGGTTTCTATGTTCATATTGGACCAGCAATGCCAATATCTTGGGTTGGTATTTTCTTTAGATAGTTTTAGATAAAAGGTCTATTTTTTTTAGATAATTTTTGATAACTTTTCAGGTAATCACTTCTGGTATTGGCACTGACTATGACAATTCATTCATGTGAGGTACGGATATTTCCTTCAATTTTGATGACATACTATTATAAAAGCTTCACTGTGCTAGAGAGTAATTCTTTTACATCAGTAATTTTAATGTGCATCATTTTTATTAACTTGTTTTCATTTAAACATCCATGTAGCATTGACCAAGATAAAATGATGATATTATGATTCAAGCCATATCTTTTTACTGCAACTTCATGAAAAATGAAGCTTTTTCATATGTTTTCTATCTACATCGGTACTTTTGGCAGATGACTATCAGTATAGCAGCAAGTTTAGCAGTTGCTTCAAACATTCAAGTGTTCTATGCTAGTATTACACATTTCAAACAATATCATTTTGTTCTACTATCTCTTCTTCGTGCTTCTGCTTTCGTTCCTGACAATTATGACCTACCTATGGTCTTTATGGTGACAATTGGAGTGTTACAGACATAAGCATGTAGGAACTCTTTGTTCAGGAGAGCAGACAAAGGGTTAGGTTTGCCTGAAATTTCACACTGTTTTGCCTGAATTTAAGTGGGAATGCAGCTTCTTTTCTTATCTCTTGTTGAAAGTGTTATAAAAGCTTTTTCAACATCTGAATGGAATTGTGCTATAGTTTTCCCTAGGTAGGGTTCTTGCCAGTATTTATTAGAGACCGTCTACCAAATCTGTCACCAAAACTGTCAACATAGGTTCTTCAGTTTTTAAGTTTATCTAGCTGGCTGGCTGGCTGGCTGGCTGATGCTTCCTCATTTGTACTGTTATTATTCTAAGAAGATATTGCAAATACTTTTGTTATTAATTGAATAAACTTGCAGCAATTTCATATAATCCTAATCTGACAGACTGACAAAAACTGCTATACTGACAAATGAGTGCTGTATAATTTTCAGTGATTGATGATGCATAATTAGAAATCATCACTCAAAACTGTCACCAATACTGTCAACATTGGTTTCTTCAGTTTTCAAGTTGGTCAAGTTGGCTGGATGGCTGGCTATGTATCACATGTCACACCACAAGTTGCACAAATGGAGCAGAAGGTTGAATATTTAAACATTCACTTCTTATGTCTACAAAAAAACATTTTTTGTTTCTTTGAAAATTCCCCATTTGAATGGGTTTTTAGTTGCAGGGGGTTCAATTTCCAATGTAAGTTTCTGCTAAATTGATCCCTTAGTTTGTGCCCGCTTGTTTTATGAAAATTCAAACTTTTTTAGTGATCACTGCCCAAACAAAAGGTGAGAGAAGTAACTTATCCATTGATCACCCTTTCTTCCAATTTTTCAAATGACCCACCCAACAAGGCATGTTGCCAAAAGACATTGGTTACATGATGGTTTCTATTGAGTGACTAACCAGAATCATTTTTTGAGCTTTTCAGCAATTTCAAAATAATTTTGCTTCATCTACTTCTGATGCCAATTGACAAGTGTAAATTTTCTACCGACCAAATGATATAGAGACTATGGTAGTCTGCTATGCTAGAGAAAACAGAACTGTCAAAATTATTGTGAACTTTTTCAAAATCTACTTACTCCAATTTTAAACCATATTTAAACCACGAAGATGTAAACAGTAACATATTGAATCATAAATATTCTCATCTCTGCTTCCTCACAGTGAAGTCAAGTACCTATTTTTAAAGGTTCCTTGTAGCAAATCAAATGAATAATTATCATTCACTTCGCTACAGGGAGCCTTTACAAGGGTCTTTTTTATGTTTGTAGAGTCCTTAGATGATGCTGATTGTTGTTTTATGCAAAGTACAACCAACATTCTGTCTTGTCTTTGAGTCGAAACACTCTTTTGTCCACCCTTTCCGAAACATGCTGAAGAGACAAATTTTCATTATTTTTTCAGGGGTTTTTACAATGTTAAATACATTTCTTGATGAAATCACCTTTTTGCAATGTTATTGTAACTCAAAGAGGTATCTTTCAGATAAACTTTCACTTCAACTCTTTTCTTTGGGCTCTAATCTTTACTAAATCCCATGATGACAATATTGGACAAGCAAGTATGGTTATCATAACTACAAGAGTAACACGTGTGACCTGTTACTATAACCTGTTACAATAACCTGTTACTCTAGATGAAGTTGAATGGATACACAGTAGGGAACAGGGAGTCTTACAGGGGCATGCTAGTTCACCTGAGATCAGCCAAGATCCAAGGGTAAGATGAGGTCAAGTTTGATTGAGGTCAGCTTGAGGTCACATGAGGTCATAAGAATACTAGAATTAATGTAGAATCTACAATGCATAAGAAGATATATTACTGTTTACATCTTTGTAGTTTATATAGGGTTTTAACATGAAATGAGTACATTTTGAAAAAAGTGCACAATAATTCTGACAGTACTGTAATAAATGTCACCAATGAAGAAAATTACAGGTTCTTATTTCTAAATAAGATTCTCCTTCACTTCAATGTACAAACCCACACTGCTTTTCAACAATGTATTTAGCTTGATGTAATCTCACCTATGCAGCATACTACTTAACTTAATGGGCTGTCGATTCAGCTTTTTCCTTTGCACTTTTATGTCAGAAAGACTTTAAATTAATTCTACTATTAGTGTTTTTACTGCTTTAACTATATCTTTGTACTTTGGGATGTTCTATTTGTGTTCCTCTGTAGTATTACAGTGAAGGCAAATAAGTATGTGGACACTTACAAAATATTCATTCAATATCCTTCCAATGCTAATGTTTACTTTAAATTTACACACGTAATGTATTTTGATATAGAATTAGAGATTATTGAGAAAAAAAACCCACAAATTTCCAAACATACAATGCAGAATAAAATATAAACAAAAGTTATGTGGGAAAAAAGACACATTTCATATCCTAATTCTTAGATGCATAGCCTTGGTCAGCTTTTACTGCTTGGAGCTATTTTTTCATGACCCTTCATAAGCCATCCACAACATTCTTTTGAAATCTTGGCCCACTCTTTCTTTTGGAAGACCCTCAAATCATTTATGTTTCTGCCATCTTATACAGTTATTGTTCCAGGAAGATATTGCAAATACTTTTGTTATTATTTGAATAAACTTGCAGTTATTTTATATAATCCTATCTGACAGACAGAGAAAATCTACTTTTTTAACAAAGTTTTCTATTGGATTCCTCACTATTAATGCCAGTAAGATAACAAGTGTCCCTTTTCTCCCCTTCAATGCAGGAACTAAATCAAGTCTGTGTTAATATTATGGTCTGTGCTTATTATCTGGTTGTACTCTTAAATTTCTTAGTCAAGAACTTTCCTGGTCATTTCTCACAGTATCTATGGAAATTAATAGTACTGTTCTTTCTATGAGTAAATTAGTGAAGATTCAAATTCATTCAAAATCGTCAACCAAAACTATCAACATAGGTTTCTTTCGCTTTTCAAATTAGTCTGACTGACTACATATGTATGAATGTATGTATGTATGAATGTATGTATGTATGTATGTATTTACACATGAGCAATGAACGACCCACTAAACAGCATTTTTTATGGTGATATGCAATCTGGAAAGCATCCACAACACAAGCCTAAAAAGAGCTACAAGGACGTAAAGGATAATCTTAAGAATCTGGGGAGCATGGGAAATTGCGGAGGGCTGGTAATGGATGGAAATGGTTGGAGATGCTCCGTTTGTGGAAAGGCAAACCAAGTACGCTGAACTGAAATGGGCCTTGCGCAAAATAGCTTCTGTGGATCTGCCGGAGGATGTAAAGAACTGAGAGTATGATGTCCATGGTCGTACTCTCCTTACAAAGGCAGGCAATGTAAATCACACAGAAATCTGCAGAAGCAGACGGCATATAATAATCCTCTACCTTCTTTTCCCAACAATAAAACTCGTGCAGTACGCAGCAAGATGTGTAAGATGTGTCCCTGGACTGAAGAGACATATCATAGTTCACAAGACTGCCATTTCACAGACAGATTCAATCACTCCTGTGAGGAGTCTTAATTTTGTCCTTGAACTTATACCTTGGACCTTGCAGATCAGTAGTTAGTCTCAAGAGCCCCCCTAGAGCACATGACCATAGTGGAATGAAGCAGTGATAGGATCACTATCATATGTACATAGGTATATATTACATGTACAAGCTGCACCAATGGAGCTAGAGGGATGAAAATTTAAACATTTCTTCTTTATGATGTCTAGGAAAAAAACAGCCTTTAATTTTTTTCTAAATTCCCCCTTGAAGTAGGTTTATAGTAGGGGCTCAATTTGCCATCTAATTCTGTCCTAAATTAGTCCCTTAGTTTGTGTCCGGCAGCATTCACACTTGTTTTGGTGAAATGTAGTACATTCTTTTTGAGTAACCATTTCATTCTCCTTCTGACTGAACACAAGAACCCCTCTCCCTCTCTTTCTCATTCTCTCTCCTCTATTCTCTCTCCCATTCTCCCGCTCTCTCTCAGCTCTTCCTTTACTCATTCTTCTGTCTTCGGCTAAAATTACCTTTGTCTACTTTTTCGTTCACCTTGATTTCTTTCTTCTATCTCTGAAGGCTTTTTTGTCCCACTCCAGTACAAAGTCTAGATTGATTTTATTTACCTTAAGAAGAACACTCACCAAAAAATGTAAAATTCACCATCCACTACCGTGATTTGATCTCCCAACACAACTAATTTTCAGGATGCTGTCTTACTGACTGAGCTAAATTGACAAGTCTTTGAAAGTAATGAAAATTTATCAGACAGATATGCGCAAGCTCATTTCATTCTAATGAATAAATCCATTATACAAATTTTATTTTTTTAAAATTTGTTTTATGTACAATATAAAAATTGCAGTAATTATCTTCAGTTGGAATGGAGTTTGAACCTGCAGCAGCTGGGCTTATTTTTTTCCATCTCAGAACGCTTTGTTTTCATTTACTACGTTTGTCTCTTTGCCACCGACCTTCTTACCTTAACTGCTCGACTTTTAATTGCTAGCTTGCTTTTTTATGTTGATACATCAAAGTAGCTGCAGAGCAAAGCTCTTAGTGTTGCCAATTTAGAGCGTTTTGCGCTAAATTTAGCACGTTTCTTGTTTTAGCAATGCGAAAATCGCTTGATTAGCACAGACAAATTGGCCATTTTCGACCGTTTTTTGACCATCTTTGACTATTTGTAGTGCTTTTTGGTGATCAAACTAGCACGAAAATATTTTTGAGTTGGCAACTGAAAGCACCATTAAGACTCAGCCATTTTGTATCGGAATGTCTACATTATATTTGTCTTTGTTTGTGATATGTGAACCAAGTAGTATTTTTGAAACCATCAACCAAAATGTCAAGATAAGTTTCTTCAGTTTTCAAGTTGGTCTTGCTGCTCGGCGAGCTGTGTATCACACGTACAGACTGCATCAATGAGGACTGAAATTTTCAACATTTACTCCTTAATCAAAGAAAAAGAGAAAGAACGTTTTTTTCTTGTTTTGTGAAAATTCCCCCGCTACTGAATAGGTTGTTCGTGGGGTGTTCGGTTCGGTACGGCCGGATCTGTATGTATGATGTGTCCAATTGGTCCCTTAGTTTGTGTCCTGCTTGTTTAGTAAACACTCAGACATTGTTTAAATGATCACTGCCCAACAAAAGACGAGCGCAGTAACTTAATCATTGAGCGCAACTTTTTCGAATTTTTTCTATTGATCACCCCAATCCAGCATGCTGCCAAAAGACGTTGGTCACGTGACAGTTTCTATCGAGTGATTAAACTGTCATGTTTCAATTAGTTTCTGAGATGAAATTCCTGAAAAACTGCTCCACACTTTATTGATTTTTTTTTCCAATTTTATGAATTGTTGAAGAAATAATTGAAGCTCACCATTACAGTCAATAAGTGTAGTCTTGTAAAATAAATTCCATCAAAGAATAAATATGGTCAGAATGAACTCTATTTATGACATCATTAGCGTTTTCCACTGGAAAAACACCTAAAACAGAGTAAAAATACCCTGAAAATCTAGATGTTAATGATGAACCTGTCAGAATGAAGCCAGAAGAAGTCAGAAAATCTTTTTTCCTAAAAATCAATAAACCCATTTTTAGAAAATGTCTGATGGAATACTGAAGCCAATTTTCAAGCCTGTAAACCAAACGGTATGGCCAAGAGCGCCGGAACACACAAACACATAAACAAACTCTCAAACACATCAACACACGCTAATATAAAATAGATTGAATCCCTCACCATCTCTGATGGCTACTATCGTTCGATATTAAGCAGCTGGGTGAATCTGGGTGAAGGAAATATTTTCAGTGTTCAGCTTTTAGCCGAAATTTTACACGGTTTCGCCTGAATTGGGAGGATGCAACCTCGGCTCGTGCGCCCATGTTGGGCGATGACAGCAATTATCACCAAGAACCTACAGCAACAACAAAAAGTAATGTATGAAAAAAGCACACTTCTGCCCACTTCAACTTACTATACTAGATCACTGATGAAATCTTAATGAATTACACAGATTTTATCATTACCATTTTAAAATCTGTTCTTTCTGACTACGTCTTTCCTTCATCTTAATTTCATTAGTTTCTTTCAATAATAACTTGGCTACAGTCAACTACCCTTCGGCAGTGAGTAAATAGCGTTGATCGGAGAATGAAAAATTAATACTCTTTAAAAATAATGATTCATAATACTTCGTTTAATAAAAATGAAAAGGCGAAAAAAAATGACATGGATTTTTATGTAAATTTTGTCAGACAGGCTGTATTAATCATCAAGTATAAGGTTATTTTTCTCATATATTTGTTCGTGTATCATAACGTTTCAGTTGTGTACCCCCGACATTCGTCAGGTGTTGCTGGTTCTAGAATGTGTTAATACTTCATATGCTCGATTGGACTGGATACATCACAACCGTTTTTTTTTTGTTTTTTATTTTTTGTATACTCGGGTTGTGTTTTAGGCGTCAATTTCCGAGTTGCTTCCCTTACATGGGACCATCTGTTAACTTTCTCTTTTGGGTAGTTCCTTACGATAAGAGGTCCCCAGATGCTATTGATATCGATGCTCGGTCGGCTGATTGGTTTTTTCCAAATATTTGTTTATCAAAAGTTGTTTTCTAATACAAAACTGAAATATCCCACTTGGATGTATTAAATATAACACCAGCCTTAACTGCACAGTACGAGTTACTTTCCAGTGAGTAAAAACTTGTGCATGTGCACTTGGGTGCCCGCTGCCCCTTTTCCAGGGATAGGGGCAAAATACATATATCGAGGGGGTGACAAAAGAATATATTCAAAATATATCTGAGTAGCAACCCTGTTTTCAGTGAATAATTATACAGACTTTCTATTTGAGAACATGAGACAAATGTATAGCACCATTATCCTTTATTGATTACAGGGTTTCGACTTCCAAAGCCGCTCACTGTAGGTGAAAAGGCCCGATCCAGGGGGGGGGGCAAATTCCCACCTTCAGCCGACGCCCATATACGTGCAACGTTCTGTACACATTCACTTGATGACGTAGGCATCAAGTAGTGACTGCTACTCGAGTATACTGAATGTGGGCAGCTTTCAAAAATAACAAGCAAAATGAATTCAATTGTCCGAAAGAAACTCCTTGAATGTTTGTAGTACACTTTAGCAGTGATTGTTCGGATCAGAACTTTTTCAGTGAATGATACCTTGTAAGTCTCACCGTCTACTAAGCTTCACATTGTTCTGATGCAACTCTGGCTTTGATTTGATTACGGAAAGTTCAGTTGTCTTTCGGCAAAAGATATTCGCTTTATTTCGGTCCAAGCTTCAAAATTGGCGACACAGGAATATCCCCACAGATAAGCGGACATACGAATTCTAGTTTCATGAAACGTAGTAATTTCTTCGAAGTCAGAAGTCTATCGCTAGTCACTTGTAGTTATAATCTATAATCATTCTCCTTCACCCTCTTAACCAAGCCATTTCTTTCTTTCTTTCTTTTGTTCTCCTACACCATATGACTGTCGATTGAACCCCGGCTGCTCCGTGCCGTCTTCTCTTCTGCCAGAACTGTTGACGTACAGTTATCATTTTCCATCAAACGTGACTAGGGGCACCGGCATCACGGGTAAAGCTGCTCCTGCCTTCTTGGTACCTGAGTGCCCTGTATGAAAATAAAAAAGAAAGAAGGAAAGTGTGAGATAATTAATCAAATATTTGTTTCTAATCATCATTTGAATAAAAGATTTTTCATTATTGCAAACACATTTTTAAAATAAAATAAAATCTTCTCAGAATTATTCAAATGACAAATCTTTTGCTTATTATTGATTATGCGTCTTCAAGATCTTCAGCGTAAGCATTTTTGGCATTCATTGCTTCAAACAGAAATATAAGTTATGCTTAGTTAGATTTTAGTGTCTCAGTGTTATCTCAGTGAAACCAAGTATGGTTTATTATTTATAGCAAGAAGGGTTTATAAGGAGAACATACCCCCCCCCGCCAAAAAACAAAAACAAAAAAAACGCCATTACTTAAATCTGTGGAGTAGCAAACATCTGGGTTCCATTAAAGTTATTTGCTTTGATCGAAGAGTCATGCGTTCGTTGTAGACAACACGATGATATCAAATCAACCATTTTTCGGTTATATCTGGCTGATTTTTTCCAATTCATCCAATAAAAATCATCTTCAGACAAGTTTAGCCATCATATTAAAAATGTATGTCGCAAAATACTCTGAAAAGCTGCCTCCTGCCCTAAATTACTTCTGGCATCCTGCGTGGGTGTTCAGTCATACATGTTTGGGATTCGTAAAAATCAAAGACGTGCATGGGTCCAAATGGCGATTTTGGTTGTCGTCTGACAGTGAATGCAACATTAAAAAAAACCAAAACAGTTTAGAGACTTGGCTGATTGCAAACAAATGACTCAGAATAGTGAGTTGCGTGTAGTTAAACTGTTGTGCCATTTCTCGCTTGGTCAAATACGAATTGACTTCTATGACATTGCATAGCTTGTCCTGATTGTGCTCCGATTGTCGTCCATATTGAGGTTTGTGCAATGCTTAGATGCAAGTCCCATTGATGATTGCGAAGGCTGCGAGCTAATCTATATATACCCGAATGGAGAAGGTTTGCAAACATCTTATAACAACTGGAAGTTTGGGGACTTTCTCACTAATCTTATACCGTAGTGTAGGATTTGAGGGATGTGGGGATGGAAGACCCGAACCAAAGCAGTGAACAAACAAGCAAATAACACGTTTTTTTATTTATTTTATAGAAAATTGAAGAAAAAAGTTCTTGCAGAAGAAATACGACTTGTTGCCACTTAGAGAGTAAGAAAGCACAATTCAACAAG
Source organism: Thysanoteuthis rhombus (assembly GCA_963457665.1). Lineage (NCBI taxonomy): Eukaryota > Metazoa > Mollusca > Cephalopoda > Oegopsida > Thysanoteuthidae > Thysanoteuthis > Thysanoteuthis major. Next base: position 21,559,390 of record OY735231.1, on the reverse strand, counting down.
TAATGCTCATGATATTAGAAGGAAATGAGCTGAAATGTTTGAAGTTCCTGGGGTCATAGAGAGCAGTGGTGTATGGTGTTTTGTATCACGAGTGTGCTCTGAGCTACGGATGCACAAAAACGCAAAAATATTTTAATGTCTGTAGAAAGCAATGAACACTGAAATTGTTTTTGGTACAATGTAGGGAAGATTGTCCTGATGGTAAAATATAAAGTTTCACACCGTCGCTCATCCAATGTTACAAATGTCGAACAATTGAAATAATAAATAGAATATAAAATTTTTGGAAAATGGAAATAATCTGAACAATTTCTAAGATGTTTAAAACGGCAAGCAAACACATTGAAGACACTTGCAAAAGTTTTAGCATAAAAAACAAATTCTTGTTTTTATGCTAAAACATTTTAAATTCAATTGCGCTTCAAGCGCGTTTTAATTTTCAATCATTACACCTGTAATCCTTTGCACGTGTTTTCAACGTGTGTTTTAGCCGTTTTAAAACGTATTTTTCGACGTTGTTCACATTATTTCCACCAGGTTTTACCCGAAGAATGGTTAAAAATACCTCAAAATACCATCCAAAAGCTGTATGAATCAATTCCCCGACGCATTGAAATTGTTATTAAACGAGAATCAATCTATCTTTATAATAAAAATTGGTAATTAAAATGGTATTTCCGTTATTTTGTCCCATCCCCTTACGTACATACATACATAGCTAGCCAACCGGGCCTACTTGGAAACTGAAGAGACCTTTGGTGACAGATTCTAATGAAAGACTCTGAACCCTTCCAGCACTAAAAAAGAGTAAAGACCACTACATCTACTGAGGACAACGCACAAAAGAAGAAGAAATCAAGCGAAGAATCACACTAGGATGGCAAGCCCTCGGCTGAACAAGCTCAACTTTCAAAAATAAGACGATCCCATTAATCCTAGAAAGAAGAGTATACAACCAATGCATCCCCCGATAGTCATTTATGGAGCTGAAACATGGAACCTAACCAAGAGACAGACTCGCAAATTGAGAAGCATGCAATGCGTGCATGAGAGAATCCTGCTCAACCTCACATGAAGAGATCACAAGACAGCAAAGTATACCAGGAAGAGAACAGGAGTCCGAAACATCATAAAATCTACTAAAAAACTTAAATGACAATGGGCCGGTTTGTGTTGCAAGAATAGCAGACAACCGATGGACATCATGACTTACAACATGGATCCCTAGAGATCACATGCGCAACCGAGGCCGGCAGAATACAAGATGGAGAAACAGACTAGACAAGTTCAGAAAATACTGGCCCCGCAACGCCCATGATAGAGAAGTGTGACAAATCCTGGGGAAGGTCTACATCCAACGACGGACGATAAAAGACTGATGATGATGATGATGATGATGATGATGATGAATTACTGAAAATTATGTAGCGTTCGTGTGTAAGTATAACAATTTTGTCATTCATAAGATCATTTAAAATAAGAGCAAGCTTATTCAAAAGTATTTGCAATGTTTTCTCACGACAATAATTGTATAAACTAAAAAGCGCACAAGGAGCGCATATCTCTGCCAATGAGATTGTATGGGGATGTAATAGAGCATCCCAAGATTTGATCAGTTTTTTTACCATTAACTATTGTCCTTCCTTCCACAAAATATCATCGAAATCCATCAAGAACTTTTGGAGATATCGTGTGGACGAACATGACATTTTAGCGATATCTTATGGTTTGGACTTATAACCATGACATAGGGGAGATAAATGTCCATGGATCAACTAAAAGATATAACCAGTTCTTGCGTAGCCCATTGTCCAGCCGTCCACAATATGTCATTGAAATTCCTTGATAACTTATAGAGATATCGTATGGACAGTCATAAGCATATACATGAATGTAACTGAAAAAAAGGAAAAATATCTCTCGATCAAAAAAAAGATTCCTGGATCCGCCCTAAAATTTTACCACTTCTTTCTGACACCACTGCCCACATTTCCACAAAACTTTATCGAAATTCATCAAGTACTTTCGGAGATATCTTGCGGTCAGACGAACAGTTGTGACCAAATACATACACCTCTTTTTAACATCCTTGACAGAAGCAAATGAAAATAATTCTTTTACAAATCTTTGTCACACAAATTCCCAGAACGTGCAATTTCATAAATTTATTCCCGATCAAGAATAATCTTTTCTACAGTCAGAAATATATTGTTTACGCGTGATAACCTTTCGCAAAAATATGAAATATCAAATTATACGCCATTCAATTCATCTTCCACGATTCATCTTGAATTCTAACCAAGTCCGGATGATGTCACAAGCCTGAGAGTCAGACCATAGATCCTCTAGTTTGTTTCCTGCGTGAAGATGTAGCAGAGACAGTGATGCCAATTCCATTTTCAAGTTCATGTCTGAAATCTAGAAATCTAAAAAAAAATATCTTGAAAAGCCTAAATTCTTCAGGTGTATATCTAAAATCTCGGAAAGAAATTACATACTAATGATACATTAGATGTCACTTGAATCTTCAACATTAATCTTATTGAAATGTTTCTTAATCTATTATAAATTTTACTCGTTTTATTACTTTGAATTAAATGAAAATATCACTTGATTTGTTAAAAAAATTCATCTAAATAGTGACATCTAGACGCAACCATAAAATTCTGAATTTAGATGAAAAACATCTGAATTGGCCAGACTTATCGAGGGACGTAATTCGGCAACATCTTGATTGGCAACACTGAGCAAGGGCTTAGGAAAGTAACTCGGTATGTCAGCCAATGACGGCAATCGATGCTAGAGATGCTAGCACATCTAAAAATAGTAATAGTGATATTATTAGTGGATTCGCCACTTGCCACTTGGCTCTAGAACGGCAGCAGTACCACCAATGCTATAGCACTCATTTCTGACACATGAAACTAATGCTTTGGTAACATTGAGCGTTCAAATGTAGGTTTTCGTTCAACAAATAAGTACAATACATTCTACCATTTTGTGAAATTCTTGGTGTTACTGTTTGGAAATCAAAGACTTGTTCATATGAATAAAAAAGAAAATTGCATTAAATCTACAATAGAATGTGATACCAAGTATAACATTTCTGACATTGGTAAAAGAATTTTTTTTTTTTTTGAATGATACTTATTCTTTTCAAAGAAATAGAAATCCAGCTTACGAGGAAAATCAATGATTTTTTTCTTTTTTTACATCATGGCTTCTTTGCTGTTTTTTTTTCTGCCAAACTCCCACTGAGTTGACTTTTATTCCTAACCTTACCACGATTTCAGACTTCCGGTTAAGACTAAAAAAATGTAGAGTTTAAATTGATGGACAGAGAGAAAAAGCGAGAGAGAGAGAGAGAGTGAGAGAGAGGGAGATATTTTTATTCCTACCTTATCAACCAACGAAAGGAAGAAAGAAAGAGAGAAAGAAGGATACAGAGACAGAAGGAAAGAAAGAGGAAAGAGAGAGAAAGAAAGAAAGAAGGAAAGAAAAATAGAAAGCTATGGACGCTAGATTGAATTATCTGGTGTCGCTAAACAGATCCTCTTAATTAGAATGTACAACTTTTTCTTTCTTTTTTTTAAAGTTCACAATAGTTCTTTTTCATTTTCATTCTTCTCTATTCTACTCGGCCCTAACTGTCCACAGTAGGAATTTGACATTTTGCGCACACACTCCCCTCACTGAGTAGGTAATACAGTTTTGTTGTTTTTTTTAAAAATCTTTTTGCAAATTCGGCTTAAAGGTACAAATAGTTGCATTCAGAGTAGAGTTTGACCCTGAAGTTGCTTGCCTTGTCTTTCGTAGTTATGACATTCGTTTTACCTATAATTACCTCCGCCAACGAAGTTGGAGAGATGTATTCACCCGGCTGCGTCTTTCTGTCTTTTTTAACGTCTGTCATTCCGTCTGTCTATCTGTAGCCCCGAACGCTCCGAATGGATTTCAATAAAATTTGGTGGAAGGCAGGACAATATGCCACTGAAGGAGAACTTTGCGACGGTCCATGCTCAATTATCTCCCCTACGTCATTGTTGCATGTCTGCACCATATAATATCGCTAAAAGTTAATATCTGTCCATACGATATCTCCAAAAGTTTCCAATGATTTTCAATTAAATTTTGTGGAAGAGTGGCCGATGGGCTATTAAAAAGTGATCGAATTTAGGAGCAGGTCCATCTTTAATTACTTCCCCTGACAATGGGCATTGGCAAAGGTATGCGCTATCTGCTTTCTAGCTGAGTATCAAGAGAAAAGGTTCAAATAACGACCAATGTTAAATAAATAGTATAACATGTTTATCAATCATATATGATATTTATTTTATGAACATATAACAATGGAAGTTAAGTTTGGAAAAAGTGTTGTTTGAATTGTGTTCAGTGGCTGTTGATTCATGAGTGTCCAAGGTTCAACGAAATTGAATCGAGTATAGTTTTAAGAAGTTCAAGGGTGTTTGTATGAGGTTTGATTGTTCTTTCGAGAAATATCGGAAGAGATTCGGGTTTGTGAGTTTGAGTGTATTCGTAAAATAGCGTGTGTACATGCATGTAAGTCACTTATTTGCCTCATGGTGAAATGTCTGTGAATGTGAAAGTGCCTTGCGTGCACCGGTGAATGCGTGTGTAACGATTTCGTGCCCTGATGCGACAAGAGGTCATGACTGACGGAATTTCGTCTGTATCGGAAATTGCTTCGCAATATGGGCTCCAGTGAGATGGAATTTCAGATGAATTTTCATTGGTCAAAAAATGGTCATTATCACGTGGTATATTTCCATTTACGTCTTATCCAGAATATTTATCAAGAGCAGCTACTGCTGCTGATTGCTATTTGAATTATTGGCCGTTTGCAATTGGCCCTTTTTTCTATTTCGTGGACTCAATTCTTTTGGGCTTATTTTGTTAAGATTTTTCGAGTGACTTATATTTAAGGGACTATAAACTCTTGTCATTAAGACCAAACCAACCACGTCCCGACCCAATCGTAGATCACAAAATTATTCGTCGATCGGAACCAATATCTTGCTACAAACTCCCATAACTACGTGTTTATGTGTCGCTTGCTGCAGACTGACTTTCTTTTTTTTAGGCAGTCCCTATCTTGGAAGAGGACATTCTAGCCTTGCTATTCCTACCACCAAAACCACGTGTTGACTTAATGGCTCTACTGCTGCAGACTTACTTCTTTTTTGCTGCCAAGACAGTCCCTATTTTGGTTAACCTACCTACTCTCGCTACTACCAAAACCCAAGTGTTCTTGTAATGTTCTTGTTGTAGACCGTCTCTTTCAATTTTCTTTGGCTCTGGAACCACGTATCATTTACCCACAATATCAACCACACCCTAAGTATTATTGTGGGAATATGCCGCTGACAGCATCAACACCATCCTATCCAATCAACATAATCTGAAATTAATATTCTTATACTGTTGTAAATATTATTAGGTAATTTGACAAATGTTGAGCGTAATCTGTCAACAAGTAGTTATCGCATCTTTAAACAAACATTTCCCGAAGATTTACTTTGAAAATAATACAACTCCCTTCGATAGAACCTAGAAAGGTAATTTTCATTGGTATTCGCTTCGCGCCCCCTCCCCCGTCTCCAGAAATATTGTTTATGAATTAAGAATAATAATCGATCTCATTTGTTGAATATCATCATCGTCAGCAAGAACAGCTTTTTAGCGTCCGTCGTTGGACATAAACTTTTCCCTAAGATCCTCCAGATCTCTCTATCATGGGCGTTGCAGTGTCAGTACTTTCTGAAGTTGTCATATAATCATGGGGAATCCATGATGTCAGTCGTGATGTCTGATAGTCTTGCGTTCTTTGATTTATCTAATGGATACTATGATATGTCTGGCTCCTGTTTTTCTCTGACGTGATCTCTTCATGTGATGTTGAGCATGATTTGTTCCATGTTTCAGCTCCATAGTTGACTATCAGAGGATGCATTGGTTGTATGCTCTTATTTTCTTTAACTGCTGCTCTCCAATAAAAGCGATAAAATGCAAATCCTCAACTGTTCTGCATGAAAGTACCTAGACTGGTGAGTCCGAAGGAAAATGACTCTCCTCAGCAATTACCTATTTATTTTTTTAAAACTAGGTCAGTAGTCGGTCAAATTTTGTTAATAAAAAACTAGGTCAAAACTACATCAAACTATTTAGCTTCATGTCAAGGCGAGCAAATTTACTGTAAGTTAAAATTGGTGTCTTACATATAATCTGTAAGAGAAACCAGACGACATTTTGCTGAAAAGAAAACAAGGAACAAAACGACGAATTTCCGTCAACAATAACAAGATTATCGATTTTTCTATCTCTCGAGTCCCGACCTTAACCCAGTTTCGAACTAGTTAATACCTATTATTTTGTTTTGTTTTTTAAAATTAGGTCAGTAGTCAGCCAGGCGTATAAAAAATAGGTACCAAGTCAAAACTAGGTCAACTAAGTCAGTCAATAACTGGGTACTAGCTATGATTTATATTTTCTGATTCGAGATCTCCAGCATATGAGGCTTCAGCGCACCGAAAAATTCGAAATGTTATTGTCTAAAACTGGACTGCTCAAACAGATGGGATATTTCGCTTCCGATCTTAGGCAAAATCCACACGAAGGTGTTTTTAGATAGACTCGTTGCCGAATATCACCTCCTTGAGAGCCAATACTGCTTAGTATTGTCTTTTGGGGTGGGTGGGTCTTGAGACAGATCCAAACATGATCGTATTGGAACTCTTTGGTTAACGGAGCCTTGGGGTTTGATTTGCCCGGAATCTAACACGTTTTGTCCGAATCTTAGGGGCTATTTCCCCTACCCCCCACTGACTCCGAGGTCCTATGCCAGTGGATCCAAGAAGAATGTAGTGGACAAAACATGAGTTGTGTGTCACCTTTGTTGACCTGGCAAAGGCATTCGATACAGTGAGCAGTAAGATCGGCCTTTTGGATAATCTTAGAAAAATTGGATTATCCTCCAAAGTTTTTTTCATCATGGTTATCCGATCTCACGAGGAAGACCTTGGTCAAGTCAGATACGACAGCGACTCCTCCAAACTTTTCCCTGTCAATTTTCTTCAGCACAGTGTTAGAACAGACTATAGAAGAGATGGCTGATATACGCAACGTGTACATTCGTGCTCATAAAAAAACGGCAATCTATTCAACGGAGAGCGACCCAGAGTTCGCACCGCGGTGCAGCTAGTGAGAGAGCTCCTGTTCACATATGACACAACCTTAGTCGATCACTCAGGGGCGGTCCTCCAGCAGACAACGTCCTGTTCTTTAAAGGCCACAATTCCTTTGGTAATGGGGACAGCGTTCAAAATATGACCGTCCTTCACCAACTGACACCTAAATAAAAGTATCAACCACCTTCTGTCTTCACCGGTCAGACAAATCTGGAAGAGGTCTAGGACTCTACCTACTTAGGTTATGTCATATCCCCCAAGGTCAGACTGTATAGGGATATAGACAACAAACTGGCTGATTATATTTTGGAGCAGACCCATACAGAATTACCACCGTAACAATGTAGTTATATGTCCAAACTAAATAATATCGCCAAAATTCCATGTTTGTCTACACGATATCTCCCAAAGTTCTCAATGATATTTTGATGATTAGTAGGCTATAGAAGAGTTATTTAAATTTCCGTACACAATTATCTCCCTGACAATGGGTTCGGTAGAGGTATGCGCTCTCTGGCTGCTTTCTACTTTATATATTATTTCTAAAGGTGGAAACAACATCTAGGTTATTATGTTATCGAAAGATACCGAATTAGAATATGATCCAAGTTATCATATTGTTTTGATATTCGTTAAAATCCTAGGAAATTCTGCCCGACAAACGTGATGGCCCACAGTAACGTGATGCACAGCTTTATCGTATTTCAATACAAGTTATAAATCAATCTAAAAGAGTCGGTAACAGCTAAGAAAATTTAAATATTAACATTTATCACCCAGTCAACCAAGAAGATGTGTATCTGATCAACAGATGGCATTTCAAAGCCTTCCTTTTGGGCCATCTCGAAATCGACACATATACAGAATGTTCCGCTTAATAGGTCCACCCATTATTAAGAACAGCCGCTTAAAAGAGGCAAATTTGTAAGAACCGATTCAAACGTCTGCAATCACAAAAACCGAAATCCTATAGTCATTCAGGGCAACAAGTATTGAGAATAAGTTGCAAACCTTGCTAATTTGCTTCGTTTATTATGACCAATGCACCGTTTATTTGGACCAAGCAGTAGCGTTGCTGAATTCACATTTTTAAGACATGATAGAATCACTAAAGATTTATTGTTTTGTTCTCAAAAATATCTTTCGAATATTTTTAGCTCAGATTAATGTGAAATGACCGAAGTCTCCAAATGTACCGTGTGATGATATGGTTGACTAAGTTACATTCTTTGCGATAGTTAATGCCTCAAACAAGAGTTTTCTTCAAATATCCTTTCATAAAAAACTATTAGCTTTGAATCAATCGGACCGGCCGGTTATTGAATCAAAAATCGTTGGTCCCGAGACGGTCCTATCAACTGGAATCCATTGTATATTGGTCTTCCCGCACCAAAATCTTCAGTGATTTGTCAGCCGTTTCTGGAGCGAGAGTCCTATGGTGGAATAGCTCAATAAATCTTGAATACTGCAGTGAGTTATAGCAATAATTAAATGCATAACTCACTCAGCATCGTTTCAGTATCAAGACTAACGAACAACAGAAATGAAGAACTCCTCAATACTTTGCAAGACTGACTCCAGTGAGTTACATCAACAACTTCAAACATAACTCACTCAACATTCCATTTCACAGTTTATTATTATTCTCCCACTATGAAGTTACAAATACATACGGACATATAAACTTCAAACATTCATAGACACACACAGCTAAAATGAAGTGAAAATAAACTCGTTTCCGTCTGCAAAATACCGAGTAAAAACATTCATATTTACAAATCATGCTATATGCAGAAAAACTGCACCCACAGAAATACAACTAACTTTCGTTCCTTTCATTTCCATGTTACCTAAACGGACCTAGAAGGGAGTAACCCCCCCCCCCCCATGCACCCAACCCCAAGTCAACAGACCTGTCGCAGTTAATTTTAGCCCCTGTCATCGTATCATACAATCCGATTTCTTTACCGACCTTCTCAATCTCGGCATGATTCCTTGAAAACAAGAGACGTCGTCGGCAGAGGCGGTTTGTCTGGCCAAGCTGGTAGCGCCAGGCAACTTGATACCGCGTAGGAACGGGTTCGCCTTTAACGTGCAAAGGAAAAGTTTCAGCACAAGGTGTAACGGAATAATATTTAATACGCAAAGGCCTCTGCGTGTCTGCACTTAAAGAATGGCCGGTGCACACAGTAAGTGGACGAAAAGCCATTAGAGAAAGATAACCCCGAGTGGCGAGGAACTGTCAACTTTATATGAAAAATTAATTGAAACAATCTCAAGTGCCTTTATGCAAAATCTGTGACTTTAATGTACGTGCACCACCAGACGAATAAATGAAAAACTGATTGATAAACTGGCGAATCCAGCAAAAATGAAATGATACATTCCTGAGCGTTCTTGAGACCACTATTGCCGGGTGTCAAGTCTTGCTGAAATTGACCCCCACCTCCACTGTGTGTGGGGGGCAACGTAAGTGTGTGTTAGTATAAGCAGAGTGAGAGTATGTAATTTGATCTGTCAACAGATACTGAGACAGAGCGACAGCACTTCGCAGGGGTGGTCTTTTTGACTTCCAATCTGGGAACTGACCACACGAAGCCGGCCTTCTTTTGGATACATTTTTGTGCCATTCTATGAGAACCCACACGACCTCCAACTAATGCTAGATGAACTAAACAAAGAAAGCAAAACAGTCGGCCTAGAAACGAAAATCATGAGCAACAATCACATTGAGAATAAGAACATAACTGTCAAGATCGAAGATGCAAAACCGGGGAAGGTAGACCACTACATCTACCTAGGACAACGAATTTCCATGAGATCCTCAAAAGAAGAGGAAATCAAGCGAATAATAACTCTAGGATGGCAAACCTTCGCCAGAGCAAGCTCAACTTTAAAAAATAATACGATCCCAATAATCCCTAAAAAGAAGAGTATACAACCAGTGCATTCTCCCAATAGTCACTTATAGAGCTGAAACATGGAATCTAACCAAGAGACAGACCTGCAAACTGAGAAGTATGCGTGCATGAGAGAATCATGCTCAACCTCGCATAGAGTGATCACAAGACAGCACAGTAAATTAGGAAGAAAACGGGAGTCCGAGATATCATAGAATCTATTTTTAAAAAAACTTAAATGGTAATGGGTAGGCAATGTTGCAAGAATGGCAGACAACTGATGGACATCACGACTCACAACATGGATCCCCAGAGATCACATGCAAAATCGAGGCCGGCAGAATACAAGATGGTGAGACGGACTAGACAAATTCAGAAGATACAGGCTCAAATACGCCCCCAAATTCGTCTCATTATCATAAGCCGGGTACCCTGTTTATAGTCAGCTTATAGAGACAGGGGATAAATGAAGACTATTTTTCGAAATACAGCATGTTCTCTCTTGCCTCCTACTCTGGCAACCATTGATTACACAACGCATATCCTTTTCACATATGATACTCCTTTCTCTTTGCAACTGTATCTAATTCCAACGAATTACCAGTGAGCAGTCTCCAAAGAGAGTTGGCATGCAACGCAAGGACGCACATCGTAGGGGAAAGCAGACAACCCTGATGAATAGATCTGGACAAGATTAAGGGTTCCGATCTTATCCAATTCACTTCCCCCAGAAAACATATTGAGGAATTTTCCTTGGGATATTGTTCGAAAAAAGAATAAGTCTGGTTAGTCGCTCAATGAAAACCGTCATGTGACCAACGTATTTCGGTAGCATGCTGTGTTGGGGTGAACAATAAAAAAAAATTGGAAAAGGGATGATCAAAGGATAAGATACCTCTCTCAACTTTTGGGGGGCGGTGATCACTTAAAGAGTTTGAATCTTAAAAAAGGCAAACGTGAAGCTGCTGAACACAAACTAAGGGATCAATTTAGCATGAACTTACATTGTAAATTGAATCCCTACTGTAAATCAATTTGGAGGGATTTAAGGAAAACAAAAAAGTTTTTTCTAGACATATCAAAGTGTAAATTTTAAAAATTTCAGCCCTCTAGCACCATTAGTGCGGACTACATGCATAATATATGGCCAGCCAGCCGGACCAACTTGAAAACTGAAGGAACTTATTTTGATTGGTTTGTTCATACTTTTTGTTCCACTATGCCCTCCTATTAGTATGAAAAATGGTACTTTTAAAAACTTCAATCAAAAGAAGAATTCTGTAATCAAATACATCACTACCAGTGAAAACGGAAAAATGAATATTTCAGATGGGTCAAATTTGGGTCCTCAAAACCGTTATTGTGCCTGCAGGTAGAACCATATCATCATCTATATACCCAGGCGATTCCAATCTATACATGGCAGAGTTTTCCAACACATTTTTTGGCAAGCAAAGAAAAGTACACACTTCTGAAATCTATACAAATCTGACTCATGCTTGACTCATGCCTGACGTGCCAATATACGCTGCCTCTTTTAACTTTCTTACTCTCTGGCAGTCCTCTCAGTCAGTTATCTGGACCTCATCTCAGAGAGATGAAGTGTTACTTTCTTTCTTCAGATATGGTCTGCTATACATGATTTTTTTAAACTTCTTTTTTTGTTATGAAAATTCTTAAAAGCATTCCCTTCCTGAAAGACGAGCAGCCCGTCCTCCAGTGCTTCCTTGTTGTAACACGATCTTCTTCCTCATATTTTCTGCATTAAGCTTTGTGCCAAGGGCCAGATTAAAGCCGCTTGATGCCCTAAACACAACCTAAAAATAACGCTCCCACCTTGGCCCTCTTATTGACTAGATTTGAAAAAACGAAACATTCCGGAATAAATGAAGGTTGTATTCATTTAAAACACATTGGAATACATTAGGAAAAAAATCCATTTTTCCATAAGAATATTCTACTGCACTAAACCAAATCTTCACCAACGAAATTTGTGGTTGAAGAATGATCAGTTTTCTACAATAGTATTTGCGTGGACGATTGAATCATTTGAATGTTTGAATCATCTCTATATATAAGTGAAAACATTAAATTTTGAATATAACTTTCATGTTAAATAATTTAAACCACTTAGAATAAATTAATGCAGGAAACAGCAAGGAACCTGTGGTGCCCCCTTCTCTTTTGATACCCTAAATACGTTCTTATCTTGCTTAATGGTTAATCTGGGGCTGTTCGTGTTATAGTAAGCTATGATTAGTAAATACTGAGAACACTTCAAGTTTATAATGTGTGACTGAAAGCAACAAGATTGCAGTAGAAAAATATAAGGAAAACAAATTAATCATAGCTTTTGCTACAATAGAACAGGTCTGGTTAGTCACTCAATAGAAACCTTATTATGACCAATTTGTCTTGACTGCGTACTGTTTGGGGGTGATCAATTAAAAAGTTACTTTTCTCGCCTTTCCAAAAAGCAAATGTGAATGATGCTGGACGCAAACTGAAGGATTTAATTCAGCATGAACTCACATTGCAAATTGGAGGGGTTTTTTTTTCTAGACATAATAAAGAGAAAACGTCGAAAATTTCAGCCTTCTAGCTTCTTCATTGGTGCAGCCTGCATACTTGACATATACATGTATATATAGCCAGCCAGCAAGCCAATCCAACTTAAAAACAAAATAAACCTATGTTGACAGTTTTGGTTGACAGTTTCTAATACTGTATATATTTGTGCATACCATATATATAATTGCTTTGGTTGGAGTCTACTCATGATGAGAAGGGCTTTGAACAACTCTTAACTTAATAATGTTCACCGGTTACTGGTAGTCAGTAAATGTTAAGATATATAAAATATGTACCAATTAGTAATAAAAAGCAGCATGTCGCCTCTAGCAGGTAAGGCTCACTAACTTACTGTAGGCTAACTTACCATACAGTATTCTTTCAGTAGTCTCTGTTGGGGTTCTTAGTACAGGCTAGCTTATAATATCATATACATAGCAGTAACATATGGTGCTTTGAATCGCAGGTAAGCTCTGAGCTATGGATGCGCAAAAACGCTAAAATATTTTAGTGTCTTTAAAAAGCGATGGATAGTAAAAGACTTTTTTGCAGGGAAGGTGATCCCCATTGTGAATTGTAAAGTTTCACACCCTCGCTCATTCTATGTTACAAATGGTGAACCAATAAAAAAAAGAAACAAGAGAACTAATGAAAAGTCTTTTAGCGGTACAAAATTTTAAAATTCCTGTGATTAGTAGAAGCAGAGTAAAACAAAAAACAGTTTCTTTTGACTGACACTCCCATCAGAGGATGACCCGTCAGGATATGTTTACTGTGCGGAAATAATATGAACGACTTTGAAAAATGCTGTTTAAAATGACGAACACATTTACTTTATTTTACTTTGGTTTCTCTACATTGTATCAAAAAGACTTTTACTGTCCATTGCTTTTTATAGATACTAAAATATGACTGCATTTCAGTACATCAGTAGCTTAGAGTACACCCATGATACAAAGCACTATATGCCAATGTTTCTTACATATGTTGGGAAAGGAACTCAGTTTGACTCTTAATTCACTAACCTTGAGAATGTGTCCTCAAATGTTGTGTTGTTCCTCATTAAACCATTGCAGCAAAAAAGATATTGTTTTACCACTGATAATTATCACATGTACTGGTTCAGCTGACCACCATATTGTTCAATAAACAAATATAAAAAATCTGGTAGTCATACAAACGTGGGGTCCAACAATTAAGACAAAAAAGTTGATCCTCTCAAAATTTTATTTTTTATTTCTAATACACCAAAATAATCCCTTATGAAAGGGTCATACCTTATTTATTCTTTCTTCCCTCCACCCATTTACAGCTTTAAGGATCTACTTGAGGTAATGTCTTCAAAGTAATTTAGTGTTTTTGTGAATCTGTTGTTCAGAGCGCAACTGTGATAAAAAGTACCATACACCACTGATAAACAGTGTCTAAATACTCATAGATCTATGGAAAATTATTAAAAACTGTTCTATATTTTCACACTTGATGTCATAATCTACATCAATTTCATGTTATTGTCAATACTGATATACAATATACCATCAGCTGTTAGGTGCACACGTTGTCACCAGGAAAGATGTTCTTCACCATACAGTGTTGCCAAAAATAAATTTTGCACTAAATTAACCTAAAAAAAGCATAAAAAATGCCAAAAATGGCTAAAAAAACAGTTAGCCTATTGATGATCATTTTCAAAAGCTTAAAATGGCTAAACTTGACATAAAATGGCTTGAAAAAAGCAAAAGAAAGGCTAAAATTTCTGAAGAATAGTACTATGAATTGGCTAAAAATAGTCTTGACTGTTGAATTTTTGTGCTGTCAAATCGAGAAATACGCTAAATTTAGTGCGATAGGTGGTAAACTAACAACACTGCCACCATAGCAAGCCCTAAGTAGCCAAATGCATAGTGATTTGTTATTTTGATTTGTCATTCCCTCACTCTATAAAAACTAGGCTTGACTTCTGTGGAAAGCATGTCATAAATCAATGGTTTCTTGGCCCGAAACCAACAATTGATCTAAACATAATAAGATTGATTGATATAAAGTATTGACATGAGTTCTAAATACTCTTTACTACAAGTCAATACATTTTCCCCAGACAATTACTTTCTTAAAAGCTAATCAAAGAAATGAATGATGAATTTTTCAATTTTTGCATAAGTATAGAATTAAAATGATACTTAAACCCTTGACAAAATTATTAGTGGCCGATACTCACAACAGACCTGTTGAATCACAGTTGCTGGGTTTATTGATCACCTGTACCCACAACAGACCAGTTTGATCACCGTTGCTGGGTTTAGATTATTCATGCATTCTGTCATTAATATGTATCTATGAAATTTATCAATTTGACAATTCAGAAAGAATGACAACTAAATTATGAATTTTTCATATATATATTTGATATATATATATGTAAAAAAATATATACGAAAAATTTATGATTTAGTTGTTTTCCCAAATGGTCAATTTGATAAATTACAAATTGTTGGTGAAAATCTTTCCACTTATACTTTCCAAGTATCTATCTATGAATCTATTTATCTATGTGTTTTTTTTTGTTTTCCGATAATTCACATCCTAAATAGGTTTTTATATGAGGGTTCAATCTATAATGAAAGTTTAAGACAAATTGGTCCCCAAGTTCATGTCCATGTTTGAAAAAAAAATCATAAATTCATGTTTCAAACTGCTTAATTTACAAGGTAAAAAGCAGCATATATGGATGGCGGTTATTCATAATTTCCCTTGGAATGCCACTACTGACTATATTCACTAGAATTCTCTTAGTTTATGGGAAACATGCCAAGAATTCTCATCAAAAAACTTTTTTCACAAAAATAAGGTGCACGATCTAAATTCTTGCGTCCTTACCTTTTTAACGATGAACAAAAACACGTCTTGTTAGTGTCTCAATAGAAACTGACATGTGACCAATGCTATGTAGGGAGTGATCAATTAAAAAATAGGAAAAAGGGGTGATCATTGAATAAGTCACTTCTCGTGCCTTTTTTTTTGATCATTAAAAAGTCTGAACGTCTAAAAAGCTAGCACGAACACAGCCAGGCACAATCTGGAAACCAATTTAGTAGAAATCTACATTGCAAATTGAACCTCCTAAAAAAAACAAAAAAAACATTTTTTTTTATTGATATGAAATAGAGGTAAGGTTCGAATTTTCAACCCTCTAACTTCGTTGATACAGCTTGTACATTTGATATGTATATTCATAGCCATCCAGCTAGACTTACTTGAAAACTGAAGAAATTTGTGTTGACTGTTGTGGTGACAGTTTTTGTTGATGGTTTTTTATATATGTCCTTGTTGTGTGTTTGGCAGAGGGATTCTCTTGTTCTTGGTCTTTTACAGTCAACAACTACACGGTAATTCCTTGCGCTTGTAGGAACTTTTACGGTAGGTCATTAATTTTCATTCATTGGAGCTTGCTACCATTTTGAGACTAGTCTTTTCTTTCATTCATTAATTTTTTCATTCATTAGAGCTTGTTACCATCGGAAGACTGTTTTTTTTTCTTTCATTCATTAATTCTTTTTTCATTCATTGGAGCTTGCTACCATTGGAAGACTAGTTTTTTCTTTCATTCAGTAATCTTTTTTCATTCATTGGTGCTTCTTACCATTGGTAGACTAGTTTTTTTCGTTCATTGAAATTTATTGTTAATGAAATAACACTGATTTTTTTATGGCTGGAGAAAGTGAAAATGGATTTAGTCATTTTTTTTTTGTTTTTTTTTGTTTCATGGTGAAGAGATCTCTGGTGACTCTCTGTCAAATAGTGATTCTTTAGGCCAAAGTGATGAGTCTTCCCCAGAGGATGAAGACAACTCTGATTTCAAAGCCTGGTAATGCAAAAAGAACTGTGGACCCTATTATGATCCTGACTTTTCCTGCTTTCTTTTTTTTTAGTAGTGCTCCAGGAGTGAAAACTGATACCAATAATGAAATGACCCCTATGGTTTTCTTCAATTTCAATTTCAATGAAGAGCTGTGAGATCATACTAGTGGAGAAACCAACAAATTTTTCACTCAAACTGGCATAACAAATTGTACAAACTCACCATCACAGACAATAATCTAACAACTACAGCATCAGAATTTGAAGTCATGTAAGAAAAATTAAATTGAAGAATAAAAATGGTCAGATTAAATTCCATAGATGATGTTTTCCATTGGAAAACATTCAAAATAGAATTTAAAAAAAACATCTAGAAATACCTAGATGGTGGATAATCTACGTTTTCCTGATAAAGCTGTCAAAAGAAGGCCCAAAAAAAATCCAAAAAGCTTTTTTTTCAAAACTTTTTGAAGGGGTCAAGTGGTATACTGATGTCAATTTTCGAGTCTATAGACAAAATTGTATGGCCAGGAATGATGCCGAAAAACAAACATGCACGTATAAAAAAAAGGATAGAAACCTCAGCAACTTTGGTGGCTATAGTCGTTCAATGTTTCATGCGCAGAATAACGAATGCTTTTTGCATCGAAAATCCAAGGAATCATGAAAATAGCCAAGGGAGATAATCATGGGTCGAAAGATTATTTTAGTTTGAGATGACAATTTATGCCTCTTGCACACTATACAAATATAAGGCAATGTCTTCATTTCTCAAATAATGAAACTTATGATGAAACCTCACACCCGAATCCTAAACTCAACAAAATATATAAAGTTCATGATAAAATACATGATGAATTTTGCATTTTATCTTTTGCATAGTTATAACATTTGTTGAAAACCTTATACGAAAGACTTGGATGAATTCGATACATTCCTTTGGAGTGCTCAGGCTTTGGAATAGATTATTTAATGCTCTATGAATCTAGTACTTGTTATGTATGTATGATTCTTTCTTACCAATGGGGTATGGTGCTTTGTATCACAGGTGTGCTCTGAGCTGCGGATGTACAAAAATGCAAAAATATTTTAGTGTCATTAAAAAAATGGACAGTAGAAGTCTTTTTGGTGCCATGTTTTTATGCACAGAAGATCTTTTAAATTTTTATTTGAAACAAACCTAAAATTCCTTTCTATATGTTACGTGCGTAAAAATATTACCTCAAGAAGATTTTGAGA
This sequence comes from Thysanoteuthis rhombus, assembly GCA_963457665.1. Lineage (NCBI taxonomy): Eukaryota > Metazoa > Mollusca > Cephalopoda > Oegopsida > Thysanoteuthidae > Thysanoteuthis > Thysanoteuthis major. Next base: position 21,541,617 of record OY735231.1, on the reverse strand, counting down.
GCTTTAAACGAGTGAAGGGAAAAAAAAAAAAGTAAGTGAGGTCATTAGGGAAGAAAAAGTCTAATGCCTTTGTAAGGGATTATAATTTTGTGTGTTCGGCCCCCAAAATCAAAAACAAGAATCATTCAAATTTTTAGAATAAGAAAAATCATTCAAATTTGAAAAATAAATCATTTTGTCATAATCGTTGGATGCCACTCTTGTATAAGTACCAAAAATCCAGTGAGAAGTTAATGAAATAAAGGGACTGACAGAAATCAAACTGGTACTTTGAGTGATATTTTGTTCCGATAGAATTTTGTATGTCAGATTTTTTCATGACTACAGGTGGGCCGTGCCCCACAAGAGGGCTATTAAGGTGTTTTTTTGTAGGCCTCGGACCTTTTCTAAAATGTTTCAAAATATGATGTATTAGTGGGCCATTGAATTGTTGATGGCTTTTAGATAGTCTTTTGTGACACAATTTGTTTAATTTTTGCTTATATAAGCATTGCATTGTATACTTTGTTTACTATAGGCGTGTTCTCTTCATATATGAAAAACAGATCTTTTCAAAGAAGTCATCTTTTGTGCATTAATTTGAAGAGGCAGATAATTGCTGCAACAAAAACTTTCATTCAAAAATTTGCTGAGGTCAACGAGAGACCACAATCTTCACACTGATGCTTCTTTTCTGAGAACGATTATTTAACTGCTTTTAAATTGACTGGGTATAGATAAATAAATGTAAACACTTTATGCAGATTCTTATTCTACTTTTTACTTGCAGAGTAAACATTTGAAATTCATAGGACCCAAGGGTAAATTTTTACATGTGAGGTATAATATGATATACATGTGGCCCATAGGCAAAACAAAAAAAATCAGGAGTGGGCCATTACAAGAAGAAAGTCTTGATCCCTGGTATAGCACCCCCCCCCCCATTCTTTTAGTTAGGAATTAAATACTCTTCTTTTAGCTAGGTATCAAAAATGTCACTCCCTCTAATGACCCCTATAAAACCCCTGGACTCACTTGGTCCAAGGCTCATTAGCTCCAGCACCCCTAGCTGGGTAGCTTCTAGCCCCCTTCTCTCTGGTCCAAGGCTCATTGGCACCAGGACCCCTAGCTGGTCATTTCTTTCTCTTCCCATCTCCCTAAGATCGTTTTCATTTCGCTGACCCTCTGGCCATCAATCTGATCTGATCTTAACCATTCTTCCTCCATGACTATCAGACTGCAAAGGCCAGGGCTAGAAGCTACCCAGCTAGGGGTGCTAGAGCTACTGAGCCTTGGACCATATGAGTCCAGGGGTTCTTTAGGGGTCATCAGAAGAAGTGACATTTTTGATATCTAGCTAAAAGAAGAGTTTCGTATTTAATTCCTAACTAAAAGAATAGGGGGCACTACACTGGCATAGATTAGGTTGATTTTTCAACATTTTGTCTATTCTGTCATACCTCATCGATAGATTGCTTCATAAAGAAAAAATTTATATACCTTTCTTGAACAATTGGAAAAGCTAAGAGCTCTACACAGAAATGATCAAGAAGTTACAGTGGAATAAGTTAGTGCATATATTAATCACTCCTACCCACAACAGACCGGTTTAATCAATGTTGCCACATTTAGGTTATGTGTTTTAACATTTTTATATATATATGTATATATATGTATGGATCCAGACATTGCCCAACCCTAACTGTTCATTGTAGAAACTTGAAATTTTCAACACAAACTCCCCTCAATGAGGTGGGAAAATATTTTTTTGTTTTGGGAAAATTCCATCCCCTTACAATAGGCTTTTCGCCAAAATTGGTCTTTTAAGTTGTGTCTCCATTCAAGCTTGTTTTTTTTTAAATTTCTACTTTTTAGTGATCAAAGTCCAAAAAAGTAAGAAAAGTACCTTATTCATTGATCACCCTCTTTTCCAATTTTTTAATTGATCACTCTATAAAGTGACTAACTAGACCTTTTTTTTTTTTTAATCAAACGGTTCAAACCATATTGGTAGTATGATGGTATTTTTACCAATTAAAAATAGCATATATCGGCTGCAGTGATTCATAATTTCCCTGGGAATGATAGTTTGGTTTAGTACTAGACTAACAAATGAGAATCATTTCAAGGTTACACCATTTAATATGAACTGCTTGTTAATGTTTTTCAGTCACTGTAAAGCATTGAATATTCTGTTATATATTCTACACTGCTATTGCCACAACTGCTACTATATTAGCTGCTGATCTTATAAGCTTTTCTGCCTCCAGTTTAGAAAGATGCAATTACTGTCTTTGTTAGTGTGAAGAGTCATCACTGTAAAGCCTCACTCACCTGCAACTGATTTCAATCAGCCATTTTGTTTCTACCAAAACACAAAATTTTATCAATTTTACATCCAAATGAGTCTGATAACAAGTCATACAGATTAAATTTCTTTGGGACCCTCAATTTCCAATAATATTGAATATTTTTCACATAACTGTAGCATATTACATAGTTAATAATTATGTGATTTAAGTGATGTAATCTTATTATTATATTTATAGCTATTCTATGTTAATGTTGACTAAATATTTATATCCTTGTGTAAATAACCAAAATGTACTTATTGTATAATGTATAAGTGATTGCCTTTATTTTTATGCAACAAAACATTTCATTTTAATTACCCCATATCAAAATGTTGTACGAAAAACTATTTTAGTTAAATTTCTCACTTTTATAGTTATTTTCCTTGAATAAGAAAATCTATGAAATGGATAATACTTTATGAGATTTTAGTTTAGTTGCAGCAAAAAATAACAAAATTCAAGATAATGGTAAATAGTAGCAAAAATTGACCATGATTTACAATACTTCATTTGATAAAATAGATTAATTAGATAACCGATACTGAACTATCAGTTAATAACAGAAAAGATCAGGATGGGGAAATGAGTTTAATGCTTCAATTTGGGCTTGCCAGTAGTCCCTGTAGCTTAGAGGTAAGAGCTTTCAGGCATTAACTGAGTCATCCTCCAACATTGAAGGTTGTGAGTTTGATTCTCACCAGGAACTTGTTCTTTATTCTGAGCCATGCTCTTAATTTATCTACTCACTGACAAAGAAAAAAATGGCTTATGTTTAGTTGCAATGGAAAGCAACAATTGGGACGAAGGTAAACAGTAGCAAAAATTATCAATAATGATTTTTAATAGTTTAACTAATAAAATGAAATATAAAAACTTTGTTTTGAGTTTGCTCATACTTATATGAACTTGGTAGATAGGTACATTTTGTAACTGTAGTTCCTTTCCTGTGTTATGTAAATAATTTTATTGACAAATTGCGTTTTCTTTAAATATTGACTTTGTGTTGATACTCCACTTCGATAGACCTGATATTTTTTACTGCACTGATTATACAGGTTTGAAAGCGCTTTTGTCCAGTGAGGACTTGGATGTTAAGGTTCCTGAGATAGGGGATCATTGTTGTTGTTGTTGTTGTTGTTGTTATTGTTGTTCTTATTATGAACAACTGTAGCCATCAAATATGGCAAAGGGTTCTATCCTTTTTTTTCATAAGTGCATGTGTTTGTTTGTGTGTCCCAGTCCTCCTGGCCATACTGTTTTGTCTACACACATGAAAATTGGCATCAATACAACACTAGACCCTTTCTAAAAAAAAAAAATTGATATTTGGAAAAAAAAGCTTTTTTGACCCTTTTGGATATTATCGTGACAAGTTTATCAAGAATATCTGGATTCTCCAGAATATAGATGTATCTAGATGTTATTTTTAGTCTATTTTAGATGTTTTCTAGGGGAAAATGCCAGTGATGTCATAAATAGAATAGATTCTGACTATATTTTTTGTTCAGTTGCATTTTTTTCACACAACTTCAAATTGGTTGTTCAATTATTATCATTATCATTATTAGTGTTGCTGCCTGAGTTTAGTTGCAATAAAAAGCAGCAAAAATTAATGAAGGTAAATGGTATCTAAAAATTAATAACAATGATTAACAATACTTCATTTTATAAAATACATAAATTAAATGATAAATAATACATAATAATAAAGCTAGTTATCTATACAAGATAAGATTTCTTTCTATTGGCAGTTGTGATATCAAAGGAGGAAGATTGGAGAAACATATTGAAATATTATGAACTATTTCCAGATTATATCTTTTTATACGTCAATCATTTTGATGTATTGAGACAATGTTGATTTGCATAAAAATAGTTTAATTTGTCAAATTACTTTCTTTCGGTAATTGCATAGGAACTGAAAGTACATCAAGAGAAAGATGGCTCCATTCTTACTAAATGACTACAGTCATGGGCATCCAGTGGGAGGTGCAAATGAGGTATTTGCCCTCCCTTGGATCAGGTCTTCTCACTGAGGATGAGTTGGTTCGAAAGTATGAACCTTATCGAAGCCGGATATCAAAGAGTCACTATGAAATTTTTAAATATTACTTTTTGAGTCACTATGAACAGTGGCAGCTTAGAACGAGTCACAGTTTAAGCACTCTCTTGCACTTTACCGGACCAACATTCGGATATATCCTTTTTCCCTCCTCCTCCCCACTTGAATATATACTTTTGCCCTTGCCTGGAGAAGTGATAACGGATGCCCGTGACTGCAGTTGCCATATTCCTGTTATAAAACAAGAATGGAATTATAATGATGTGTCTACATTCCACTGAAATGGAAACCGTGGATAGGTGGGATTACTGACAGGGAAACTGCAGATAAGGGGGTTGGGACCTACAAAAGGTAAATTGCGGATAGAGAAGGACCACTGAAAGAGGAGCTGAGGGTAAGGGGTATCGCTAGAGGGGAAACTGGAAATTATATCTAAAAAAAACAATTTTAATCTATAATCCCATGCTTGTGAAAACCGATGATGTAATTTTATAAGTATCACGAGGATTGATTGAAAAAAAAAAAAAAATGATGTTATTTGATGATGTTAGTTAACTGGGGACCCACAAATCTTCATATAGAGATGTGTGTGAACAAAATAGCAAAATGTGATTGTAAAGTAACTTTCAGAGAGAGTAGAGAGATGAAAGTTTACTAAATGAAAGTCTAATTATTTCTTCTATTTTTTTGTGTTTTTGATTAATGAAGCTTGACACGTAGATTATCTTCTGCTGACTTTGAACATTAGCAGAAGATAATCTAAATGTCAAGCTTGTTATTTTATTTTTTATTTACTCAAGCAATGGATTATCTGGTTGTCTTTCTGAAGTTCTGAGATAAAGTTTTTTTGTCATTCTGTATATTAATTGGACTACAATCTTCGCCTTTGTTGTTTTTACACAATATGGTAGAGGATATAAAAGAGAAATTAGCCGGCATCTGGGGAAGTCATTGAGGTGAAACAACTCACTCTGGCTTATCAGAGCATGTGGAGAAAAAGACGTGTACTAAAAATGAGATCCAAATGATAATGATAGACACAGAACAATCATGAAAAGTTCATAAAATGAAAGAAGTTTGTCTAAAATGAGAGTATAAGCAAATTAAGTGTAGATTATAACACTTAATGAAAAACTAATATTGAAAATTAAGGCCTCTTATATCAGGGGTAAAAATAAAGCCATTTGAAGATTAGTTTTTTGCACTTCGTGCTCATGACACGGAAAATTTGTTAACGCTTCTTACAGCCAGACGACACATTAGAAAGGATTGTCCCACATGATCTGGGCACGTGAAACTGAAATAATCAATTTCACACACACACTCACTCACACGCACCCACATACACACACCATCAGCAGCAGCAGCATCAGCAGCAGCATTTTAGGATCTGTCATTGGTCATAGACCTTCCCCAAGATTCTCCAGACCTCTCTATCACAGGTATCGAAGGGCCAATACTTTTTGATGGTTCTGCATTTAATACAATATATGCCCGATTCTTAACTATCATACATTATGGACCAGCAATGCACAAATCTTGTGCTAGTATGCTTAAGATGATTTTAGATAAATGATCTACTTCACTTTTTTAGATAATTTTAGATAGAAGATCTATCGTTTGAAGATAATTTTGGAAATAAGATCTATTTTTTAAAGATGATTTCAGGTATAAGATCTATTTTTTAAATAATTTTACATAAAAGATCAATTCTGTTAGTTATATGAAACTATGGCTTTGAAGTATTTTTGCTACTTTTTGTCTCTAGTTTTGCCATTTTAAACATGCCTTTTGTGCAGACTAATATATTTGGCTAATGTCAACTTTATACAATGGTCAGTTATCGAGTAAACATGGTGTATAAATTTCTTGAGAATTTCAGATACAAAAAACTGCAAATTTGACATTGCACTGTCATGTGTTGACTAATATATCTGATGAATCTCAACTTTGTAAAATGGCCAGTTGTCAAGTAATCACTGTACGTACACACATACAGACATGTTTTTTCAATCAATCGAAATTAGATGAGATTAATTCATCTAAGTGTGTGTGGTATTTCTAAGCGATAGCTCAGGTTTAAGATTGACTTTATGACAGATGAGCCCGAAAAAATGTTCTACATCTTCAATGTTTCAATCACGATTGTTAACTAAACACTTTTTTAGCTTGAGATCAGTAGCAGATGATGTTGTTGACGATTTAATTTTTCACGCGAAAGAACTCTGCTCGGGCCTCCAAGTTATTGATATGCGATACATATCAGCTCCTATCCAAAGGACAGCTCACAATATCTATTTCAACATTAGTAAGTCAGTCTTGCAGGCTATTGATAATGATTTCAGTTCTTATCGAGAGCCCTACTATTAGTGGCCTTGTGTCCGCCTAAGTTTAGCTTAGTTACACTTAAGATTTGCCTTGCGGACATCGTTTAGTACTTCATGAGGAAAATTTCAAAAAATTCAAATGGAAAACGCCGCTTGACTGGAAAATCCCAGACATAGAAATTCAGGCATTTTAAAATACCAGATATCCTCGAATCGGCTATTGTTACCTGTACCGTTTCAAAATGGCCCCCGTTCCAGAGGTAGTGTTTTTAGGTTAATAGGTTTATTGCCGTCTGCTTCTTTGACTTTTGATTTGCCATCAGCGCCTGCCATTCCACAGCTATAGCGGCGGTCATTTTGAAACAGGAAAGGTCACAATTACCCCTAAATCAAACTAGTTGATTATCGCTTCAGAAACAGAATTTTGGGTTTTATGAAGTACTCGTTTGTTCAGTCTTATATTTTGAAAATTATCCATTCATAAACACTAAGCATTATTAAAACTAGAATAATTACAGCAACTAATCTCCAGAGGCACTTAAACGAATTTCAAGACAATTCTTCATTTAATTAATGATAAATAATATAGTGTGACCGTAACCGAGTAGAGCTGTTCATTGAGAAGTGCAAACGAACCGAATTCTCTTAAGGCTTAAATGTAATGATTTTCTGTTACATAATAAATTGTTTCTGTGACCTCGAAAATTCATTGTTTTTCAGGAGGTTTCAAAAATGAATATAACCAAATAAAAACCAATATCTTTATCAGCCAGTTTCAAAACACTCGCTATTCAAGCAACAACAGTATTTTTATACACACAATTCTGTGCACAACACCATCTCTGTAACAGTTGAATTATAACTGAATCTACGTCTGGCCTCATTCCAAAGTTTACATTATGATACTTCTTTATTTCCTCAAAATTGAACATGAATGAGAAAATAGTATATTATTTGTTTGATTTTAAAACAACAAGTAATGAACCATATTTGTTAATGTTAAGCTGTTCATTACAATTCAAGTTTGGATTTTACTTCTAAGCACGAGACAAACAAACAAAAAAATTACCCAAATTATCAACAAAAAAAAATAAGAAAAGCCGAATAAATGACAACAAAAGTCGGTGAATAACGAATAGAGAAATAAATACGAAAGAGAAAATTGCAGTAACTTTTAAAATGATACACGTCATCGATTTATACCAACAGGGGGAAACACTACGATTGTACAAAGTAATAATCATAAAATTGCAGTATTACAGTTTAGTTAATAGTATTCTACTAGATTTTGGGAAACTCCCACTGAAACGCCTCGGTAAGTGAAGCATTCCTTAAGAGGAGAAAACCCTCATCGCATATGACGTCAAAAGAGGAGAAGGATGAGATGAGGAGGGCACGTGGGGGGAGGAAGTCAAAAAAAGCAATAACATTAGATAGTAGCTGCTGCTGCTTGATTAATATGCGTTCTCAATTCACGTTGTGTAACTGACACTGTCTTACCTTCCAGCTTCATGAAACAGAGATGAAGCAATCGGGAATCCCCCCCCCCCGACTCAGTGTAATTTCTTCATGTGATCGCAGAGAAAAGGAGAGGCAAGCTAAAAGTATAAAATAAAATTACTGTCCTATTTTATGTTAATTTTCAGACGACATCAGTGCTAACCAGTAGTTTTTCATACATCGGAGTTTGAATCAGTTTATGAATGAAAACGAATGGCTACTAGCAGCCGGGTAATGTGTACCTTACGCCTACATCAATAAAAATAATAATAAAAGAAAATCTAACTTTTTCTTCAACAAAAAATGATAACCGTACAAACATTTAAATTCTTTAATGCAGATAGAACAAAACGTTCAGTCGAGAAAACTGAGAAGGAAGTACGTAGTTATATAAATTGTTACATATGGAGTAATGGAATTCCTTGTTGGCACTATAAGTGAATATATTAAGTGTTGATGACATCAAATGATATAAATAGCTTTTGACGGTATTCCGAATCTATAGTTCTATATGCGCATGTGCAAGAAAAAAGAACCAATCAGCAAATGAAAATTCCATGACGTCATCCGTTGGCACGGAAGTTTCCCAATAAACAGTGACTTAATAATGGATTAAAGTATGTTATGTTGTGATTATGACCAGATGTAAATTTCGAATGAAGGTTATTTTTTATTTCACTTAATAGTCATCCGGTTTTGGAAGTTAATAATAAAAAAGATATCTGAGAAGTAAAACTACAACCGACTTGAAAAGGTTACCGGGTACTGCAGGGCGGTAGGAAGACTTCCATTTTTTTTTTTCAAGTCAAGTCGAATTAAATTTGGAGTTCCTTACAAAAAAAAAAAAAAAAAAAAAGGAATTTTAACAATGAGCGATTATTATTGCTAATTTTGTTTAATGAAAATCAGTATATTCATGTGTATTGTACAATATGTTTAATCTTTTATTTCTGGTGTTATCTTATACATAATAAGTTGCTATTATGTAACAATCTGCTTGTAAAGTACTTACAAGAAAATCTGATTCAAACAACAAAAAGGCACAAAAGGCTTCAATTTAGATTGTCAGAGGGGGTATCCTGCAAAATTACATTAAAAAAATACACCATCTTTAATGATAAAACAAACAGTGAAACACTGGAAATGTTAACCCCAAATATCTAACATAAATCACATTTTTTTTGTGTGGTTTGTCAGATCAGGCAATTAAAAAGAATCTCATTCTCAAAATTGTCCTCGACTGTCACGTGTAATTTTAGGTGTCCATAATGTGATTATTTCTTCTTTGCTCGCGACTACTAAGTACTTTTTGTGTCTCCGAGGAGACGAGGGTCGATCTATCAGCTAGAAGAAAGGATAACATTATATATATATATATATATATATATATATATATATATATATATATATATATATATATATATACATACAAAGGCAACAAGCCCGGCTGCTGCAGGGTCAAACTCCACCCTAACTTCTATTCCGACTGGAGATGATTACTGTAACTTATGTATTGTTTATATAATAGATGATAAAAATCAATAAAGATATTTTTTTTGATAAATGTATTTATTAGAATGAAATGAGCCCTTGTGTATCAGTACCATCAATGTGATTTTTTTTAATATCTAAGACTTGTCAATTTAGCTCAGTTAGTGGGGCAACCTCCTGACAATCAGTTAGTCGTGAATTCAAATCACGTTCGGGGAACGTGAATTTTATATATCGGTTTACATCCCTAATTTTGTCGAGGAGAGTCCATGTCGTTCTTCTTCTTGTTCTTGTTGCGATAGAAAAAAAATCAACTGACTCCAGCTTTGAAGGAAACACAACCCGTTTTGTTGTTGTTATTGTGGTTGTTGTAGTTGTCACCTGATTAAGTGCGTGATGAAATGCCCTTTAGAACCAATTGGCGATCATGTATTTTCCCAGCTAATCCAGTTTTAATATTGTTGTTAATGATGGCAATCCTACGTTTTGTGACCCAAGAATCTTAACCATTGACGAAATTGACTACGGATGCTCAAAAGAGAACAGAGTTGATTGCAACTGATCAAACATTAAAATCCAGTATTTATTTGATTCAATGTGTAGTTTTTAATTTTATATATTTATATTACTATTTTTGAAATTGATTTATATTATTTTTAGATTATTGATCATTGGTTAAAATTTTTTATTTACATATTTATTAATACGTTTATTGATACTTCAATATCTATTATCATGGTCATAGCGAGTATCAGTGTCTAATCCAAATTCTATTTTTCTTTCAATTTTCTTATTTTTGTTCATTTTTGCGCCGTTTTTAACATGGAGTGAGCTAGTGTTTGAAACCTTACAGTTAACAATCGTGACCACCTTGAAAGCTTTTGCTGTCCGTTGCATTTTCACAGATACTAAAATATTTCCCTTCTGTGCATCCGTAGTCAATTTCGTCAACGGTTAGAATGTTAGCGTTCACAAAATGCAGGATTGCCGTTGATGAACTCTTTGTTAAGACGATAAAAAATAATCAAATTTAACTTTATAAATACCTACTGTAAAATGCTAGGCAATTGTGACCTTTCTTGTTTCAAAATGGCCGCTGCTCTAGTTGCAGAGTGGCAGGCACTGATGGCAAATTCAAAGAAGCAAACAACAATAACCCTAATATTAGCCCTAAAATTACGAACCCTAACACTAATCTTAAAAATACTAACTCTAACCCTAAACTAACCCTAACCCTAGACTAACCTTAAAAACACAAATCCTGCAGCTGGAGTGGCAACAGGAAACGAGAAAGATAACAATAGCCAACTAGCTAAATTGTCAAAATAATCAGGGAATCACCTTTTGTATGAACTTGCACATTTTTGTTAAGTAAAATTATTATCTCTTCAAACTTGATACTTTATTACAATAAAATCATTATATTTTATACACACTTTAATAAATACATGTTATTTAAAATTTTTGTTCTTTATTTTCTTTAATTGCATGCACATTTTAAATACACCCTTCTCAATGCATTACAATTTGAATTTACTATTTCAATTCGACATCACTAACCAGTCCACTGCCTTGCTATTTTTGTACCTACAACTATTTGAAAAAGAAAAGTTCCAATCTTTCTTCTCTTTCTACTCTATATTGTCAACCCCTTTCTTCATTTTCCTGAACAGACTGCTAGAATCATCAATTGCCTGCTTTGAAGAATAGCCTTTTATATGATAGAAACTACTACTGATTTTACTCTTCATACCAAATAGTAAGATTACAATTCAATAGTTGTTGGTTAGATAGTTAGGTATTTAATTCAAGTCAGATATTGATAATTTAATTAACTTAAGTAACCACAACAAATAGCACACATTATAAAAACAATTCTATTTATTCAAAGCAATGACAATGAACCATAATTTATCTTATGTGGCCAAAATTTGGTTGGCTATAAAATGATGACTCTGATAAAATGGCTCTAAAATGGCTACCCCGATTGTAGAATTTAGAGTTCTACGCCCCTGCTCACTTGATGTAAAAATAGTGTACTGTGTGACAGTTTTAACATTGAGTGAGGGAATGTGCAGAAAATTCCTGAATGAAAACATATTCACTCAAGGTTGAAAAGTTGTGCGCCGTTTTTAGCGTTGAATGAGTAAGTGTGTGGTAGTTTACAATTTGAAATTGGGGTAGCCATTTTATAGCCATTTACAATCAGGTAGCCATGCTATCATCATCATCAGTCTTTTATCGTCCGTCATTGGACAGAGACCTTCCTCAGGATTTGTGAAACCTCACTATCATGGGGGTAGTGAAGCCAATTCTGCTGGCCTCAGTTTCTCATGTGATCTCTGGGGATCTATGTTGTGAGTTGTGATGTCCATTGATTGTCTGCCATTCTTGCAACATGACCAGCCCATTGCCATTTGAGTTTTCTAATCAACTCTATTATGTCTTGGACTCCTTTTTTTCCCTAATATACTCTGCTGTCTTGTGATCTCTCCATGATCAAGTAACCATGTTATTATCATTTACAATCAAGTAACGGCTGACAATCGATGGACATCACGACTCACAACATGGATTCCCCGAGACCATATGCGCAACCGAGGCCGGCAAAATGTTAGATGGAGAGACGAGCTAGACAAGTTCAGGAAGTACTGGCTCCGTGACGCCCATGATAGAGAAGTGTGGCAAATCCTGGGGAAGGTCTATGTCCAACGACGGACGCTAAAAGACTGATGATGATGATGATGATGATGATGACAATTGGGGTAGCCATTTTATAGCCAACTAGAATTTGGCCATGTATTTGTATCGATTATCTTGAGTAGCTGAAGGCATCAAACCTTACAGTTGTACAATCTGGACCATCTTCTCTACATTAAAAATGAAAAAAAAAGAAATTATACAATGTTAAAAAATACAGGAAAAAGAAGAATTCTTGAAATAAATAAATTTCCAATGAGGGGAAAATAATTCACCGAAGCCATACTTCCACATGAATGGCGGAGAATAAGGGTCCAGTTCAGCATTATAGTTACATTGTAAAGAGAATCTCAATCCTAAAACCTTAAAAACTGAACTTTTTTCAGGACTGATAAATTTTTTGAGGAAACAAAGGTCTCATGGACCGAAAGCACATTGAAAAAAAAATGTTTTTCTCTATATTTAAGAGGTCAGACCCTTACCAATCAGCAGAGCCAAACTCTGTTTTACTTTTATTCCAGAAATTCATCAGTTTTGAGAAAAATCATGTTTTGAAGATTTTAATGAGGGCTGTTCTATTATTTTCCGTTCATTGTACGAAACTGTGAATGTGAAGTATTCAGTTACTTTCTTTATCATCATAGAGTCTACTTAAGGTGGCCAGATGTCTGGTTTTATGCTGGGCAGTCTGCCTTTTGAGCACTCTGTCCTCTGACCAACACAACCTTGTGCCTGACTTTAATTTGCCTTCCTTTTTGAGTCAGACTGGAAATCTTATTCAAATTACCTCAGACATACTTAGAATAGTAAGAAGTGAAAGCCAACAGCAACTACATATACGTAATAAAAATACGTTAACAGTTGTAAACTGTTAATGTACTTCTATTACATGTTGTTGCCATTGTCATCACCACAGTGTAGAGTCATGTTGTCAACAACTGAGAAAAGGTCAGTCAGTCAACCAAGAACCGATTTTGTTTAGAATACTTAATTTTTGTAAAATTTTACAAAAATCACAACAAAATTGTATTCATATATTAAAGTGATATTTGACAAGTCAATAATTCTTTCAAGTAATCTCCATATCTTATACAAAACTTACATGTATTTACAACTCATCATTAAGAACATGTCCGAGAGAGTCAATAGGTCCTTCTTTCAAGTCTGCAACACCCCCTCCCCCTTAATACCTTTTGTGGACTCCCAGGGATCCTTGGACCCCAATTTGTGAACCTTGGGCAAGAGTGTCTTCCTTTTTGGAAGTTGGGAGATAGCTAACCTAAGTCTACCATTGTCAAGATTGTTAAATAAGCTTTATTAATTAAGAAAGAAATGTCTTACGAAGACGATGCAAAAGCACGGTAAAGATTCGGATGAGCGGATAATGCCAAGAACCGTATAGAAATATTGTTTCTTTTTCAAAAATATTCCAAAGAAAAATTAGCTACTTTCTGTCAATAAGACCTCTGTTACCCCTGGAGAATTGTCAGTTTTGAGGAAGAAAAAAGTGTTTTTAGGGTTTTAGGAGGGTGTGTTACAATGTAACTGTGATACTAAACTGGATGCTTACTTTCCACTATCTTTGATGTGGTTTACATGAATTAAGTACACTTTGGTTTGATTTTATTTTGATCATGAATTCTTCTGAACTGACCCTCAATTGACCTGTATTCTTTTAACATCGGGCATGTATGAACCTATAATTCTCACATTTCCAGGCAGATTCACGCAAACCCCACATTAAAGCAATATTCCTTTTGGTAATGTACCTTTACTGATAAATTCTGACATGGTGTTTAATTCTACCAAGTTAAATATAATTACATTTTGTCAACAATTTCCCCCTCTGAAATCTAATCATAACAAAAATGTTTAATCATGTCATGTATTAAGAAAAATGAACTTCCCTATTTTGGGGGTTGGAACTCATTTAGCACAATTCTTATTCAAAGCCATTTTCTTTATTCCTTGCTAAAATATCACACTGGTGTGACTGACTCTTTGTCCAAATCTTGTAACTCCCCAGCCTAATTCTCAGATGCTGAAAATGCAGAGCTGAAGAAAGTACACAACTACATCTACCTAGGACAACAAATCTCTATGAAATCCTCCAAAGAAGAAGAAATCCAGAAAGTTGGCAAGTTTTCAGTGGAGCAAACTCAACCTTCAAAAACAAGAAAATCCCATTAGTTCTAAAAAGAAGGGTATACAACCATTGCATCCTCTCGATAGTCACCTATGGAGCTGAAACATGGAACCTAATGAAAAGATTAACCCTCAAGCTGAGAATCATGCAATGAGTACAAGAGAGAATTGTGCTGAACATCACATGGAGAGATCATATGACAGCACAGTATATTAGAGAAAAAAAAGTCGAAGAAATCATAGAATCCATTAGAAAACTCAAATGGCAATGGGCAGGTCATGACTCAAGAATGTCTAACAACCACTGGACATCACAATTCACAACGTGGATTCCTAGAGATCATGAGAAACTGTGGCTGGCAAAATATATGATGGTGTGAAAAATTTGATAAATTCAGATAGTATTGGCTCCACAATGCCCATGATAGAGAGGTCTGGCAAATCTTGAGGAAAGTCGATGTCCAATGAGGGACGCTAAAAGACAGATGATGATGATGTGTGGGTTGTTTTCCCCATTGATTTTCTAAGCCTTTGTCAGTGTACTGATGTAACCCCTATTGTTCTCCTTGTTAAACTGTGACTACTATTAATGGTTCCTTCTTTTGTACAGGTGCATCAATCCTGTGGTATACACAGGCCTATCACCAGAATACAGCAAGTATGGGAGCCATCCATTTAGTCCAGGAGGCCACAAGTAGAAATACTCAGTGTTGCAAAAAAAGTGTTAGATTTATAGAAAAATAGCCCTCTAAAATGGTAAAAATGGCCAAAACACACCAAAATAGTACAAAAAGTTGTCAAAAACAGACAAAAAATGGTCAAAATGTGTAAGTGTGTCTGCGCTAATTTAGAGCTTTTTCGTACTGCCAAAACAAGTGCAAAAAGTGCCAATTCGGCAACGCTGGAATGGAGATGTTTCGTAAAAATAGTTTATGTTGTAAAAATTAGCCCACTGAAATTCACCGAGTGTTGCCAAGTGATTTCTATGAGGGGCCAGGCGCACCATACCCCCTCCCTTGGCAATGGGCCTGGATGTACATGGATTCTCCAGCATTTTCCAATTTTTCATCCTTCTCCTTGGGATCTTCCTCTCTTCTGCTGAATTCTTTCATCCAACGGATTTTGTCGTTTCTTGTCTCTAATTTGGCCCTTTAGAAGTTCAGATTAAGAATGTTTAGACCATTTCTCTAAACAGTCATCCCATTATTAGATTATTTAGATGCTCCCATTGGCATCCACAGTCACTTTTCCGGGGGGAGGGGTACTAAAGGATATATTGGGACTGGGGCACAAAAAAATATATTCAGCAAATCATCATCATCATCATTATTCTCTTAACGTCCATTGTTGGATATAGACCTTCCCCAGGATTTGCCACACTTCTCTATTGTGGGCATTGCGGAGCCAGTGTTTTCTAAATTTGTCTAGCTTGTCTCTCCATCTAGTACTCTGCCAGCCTCAGTTGTGCATGTGATCTCTAGGGATCCATGTCGTGAGTCGCGATGTCCATCGGTTGTCTGCCATTCTTGCAACATGGCCAGCCCATTGCCATCTGAGTTTTTTAATGGATTCTATGATGTCCCTGACTCCTGTCTTCTCCCGGATATATTTTGTTGCCTTGTGGTCTCTCCATGTGAGATTGAGCATGATTCTCTCATGTACATGTTGCATGGTCCTCAATTGGCAGGTCTGTCTCTTGGTTAGGTTCTATGTTTCTGCTCTATTGGTGACTATCGGGGGGGGGATACATTGGTTGTATACCCTTCTTTTTAGGATTTACTGGGATCTTCTTGTTTGTGAAAGTTGATTCAGCAAATGCTTACTCTTTATTTCTATAATATCTGATGATCGCTTGTCTGGGTTATGCATGATGATTGTTCATAGAGATAAAATCAACAGAAATAAAATGCAGTTCATAACCAAAGTCAGTGATAAGTTTGGTGAAGAGCCAAGGAGAATCCAGTTTCTTTTCAATTATTAACCCCTCTCAACTTGTGGTCTATGAATTGACTTCATGTGACAATGATTTTGTTCTTTATTTAGTACAGTAATAAAAATAATTTACAAATTCAGGAATTGTTATTCTTCAGCAATTTCTTTTCGAGTAAATTACTTATATTACTTTATTATCGTTGATAAGTATATTAAATGAGTTGTAGTACTTTTCCAAGGGGTGCAATACCAACAGCCATGGATGTACCATAATTTTCTTGAATTCAGTGAATTCACTTTCCAACCCTGAAAGCTTTTCTTTGATAAAACTCTTTTCTTTATTTAAGTTGCTTTCGGAGTTTGATGGGATTGTTCTCCATTTTTATTCGAATAAATAACTTCCTCAGTTTTTCTATGGACACTTAAGAATTTTGATGAATTTTTCCTTTTTATATCTGTCTGTCTTCTAATACGCCTACCTCTTGGGGGTTGGTATTTTTCAACTTTGTTGATCTTTGTAGTGTAAGTTGCCTCAAACTCATTTATTTGTGGTTTTCTGCTGACTGTTCGCTCATATCTTCACACACTTCTTTTTTTCACAGACCTGCATCGTCAGCCGCTCATCCTTAACTCTCCACATTCCATTGGCATACACAAGCTCTCAACATCCAATTTCTGCTGGGCTTTCTCACTTTCATCGACTGCTCTTCTTAGCTCTTCTTGATCTAACTAGATTTTTGTTTACTTCTCTTGTCAACCTACTACTCCCCTTGGCATCTATCCTGTATCACTTGCTGTTCCAGCTTCTAAAAAATCGACCAAATTCATCCCAACAGTTTTGCGGCGTTCTCTTTCATTTCCACTCGTACTAACACCCACTCCTGTTTCAACTAATTTTGCAGTTTCTGCCATCAACACTTCTGTTGCGTTCTTTTCAGACATCATTCCATTCAAGATTCTATAACTTTGTGTTCTCTCTGTAAAGATAAACTCAAGTTCCATCTCCAGTCATTATTAGGTCCAAACTTTCCTTTCATCATTGATTTAAAAAAAAACAAAAAAACAATCTCTTATTAATCACCGCTACCTACAACAGACTGGTTTAATCACTGTTGCTGGGTTTAGGTTATTTATATGTTCTAACATGTGTATATATCTATCCAGAATTCGCCTTGTGATAACTATTCATAGTAGAAACTGAAAAGTTTGTACACACACACCTTTCAGTTAGGTGGGAAAATGATTTTTTTGTTTTTATCTAATTCCCCTCAAAATGGATTTTTATAGGAGAAGGTTCAATTAACTATGAAAGTTTATGCCAAATTGAACCCTCAGTTTGTGTCCAGCTGAATTCATGCTTTTTATTTTCGATTTGTACTTATTATTGATCACAGCCACAAGTGGCAAAAAAAGTAACTTATTCATCGATCACCCCTTTTTTCATCTTTTTTAATTGATCACCCTGTCAAGAGAATAACCAGACCTGTTTCGTTTTTTTCAATCAAAAATTTATGATTCAAACCGTTCTAGTAATATTTTCATCTTAACTTGATTTAACCACCACCTCTGCTTAATTCATAATTTTTTCCAGGTAAGTGAATAGTCTGAATCAATTTAGATGAGAAAAAAGATATATACTTCAAAGAGACCCAGACAAATTAATACATTGGAGTAAAACGTGGCTTTTGAAATTCCATTTGGATAAATATATACATAACACAAACACTGAATACAAGTACTCGCTTTTAGGAAAGGAGTTAAAAATGGTTGAAAAAGAAAAGGATATACGAGTGATTATAGACAATTAACTTTGATTTGACCAACATGTCTGTTAAAAAGTAAAAAATACCAGTTCAATGATGGTAGCTATAAGATGAATATTCCAGTAACTGGATAAGATAACATTTGTACCTCTGTACAAATCCTTAGTTTAAACCCGCCAGGGAACCATACAAAACAGAACACTCTGAGTTAATTGAAAGGATCCAAAAGAGAGCAACAAAATAGATAGGTGGAATGGAAAATCATTTTTAAAGAGTGTCTCAGTTCAGCTATAGAAGAATAAGAGGAGACATGATAGAATACGATCATGAACGGAAAGTATGACAAGAGGGTCGGTAGCTTCATCAAGAAGTTGGAAGAAAATATACAGAGAACAGGAAACAGGGGGATTAACCAGAAAAACGTACCAGCAAAGATAGATGGATGAAAATATAGTTTCAATATCTGCTTTGTATGGATATGGAATAGACTACCAAATGAAATACTGTGTTCAGAAAATATGAATTCTTTCAAAACCAGACTTGGTAAATATTGGGATAAACAGGAAATTCTGTACAAGTCCACAATAGACATTTGGAAGTCACGTGAAAATCTAAAATGAATACAGGTGTATTTAGAAGAGGATTTAACATAAAACCTGTACAAGAAAATATCACTAAGCTTGTATATAACATCACTGATACTGTATATTTTATTTTTCTGATGTCTTCATTTAAAAATAGTCATTAATTCAGTTGATGCATTGTCTTATTTTGAAGATAAGTTTCATATTTTTAAAATTCTAATGCATACACAGTTGGCCCTACAGTTCTTTGTGCTGCAGGCACACTAAACTTTTTCATCCTTTGAAGTATAATATTATTTTATTCATTTGTTTTACAGTGAGAAAATAGATAAGTAGCAATATATCCATACCTTGCATAAATGAATCACCATACCCCCCCTTGCGTTATCTGAAGTAATTATCTAAAAGATTATCTAAAATCATCTAAAAAAATAGATCCTTTATCTAAAATTCTCTAAATAAATACCAGCACAAGATTTGGGTATCATTGGCATAAAATGCCAATAAGACAGAAGTAAAATTTTCAAGATTGTAGCCCCAAATATGTCAGCAGATGGCACACATAGACAAGCATACTCTGAAGAATTTGTTACCCTCTTGGCTGGTTAGTGGGATGGGCTTTGTGGGACTACGTTGATTCGATATATAACATAAAGTTTTTATTTTTCTGGTGTCTTCTTCTTAAAATAGACATTATTTTTGGTGAAGCATTGTTGTATTTCTAATAGAGATAAATTTCATATTTTTAAAATGCAAATCAATACACAGGGTTGGACCTATGGTTCCTTGTGGCCCAGGTCAGCTGAACTTCGGCATCCTTTGAAGTATATGTTTTACCGTGAGAAAAATATTTACACAGGAATCTATTTATAAGGTCTGTCTAGAAAGTAATGAGACTAATTGCATAAAAACATTCATTATCAGCCTAATTAAAAATCAACTTTATCTCCTTGATAATGGTTCTCTTGGGAAGCCAAACACAGACAGATATGTTGTTCTCACTCCTGAAAACAACGCTGAAAGTCACAACTTGTTGGATATTCTGAACTGTTCCCAAATGGTAACAATGGAGTTGAGTTTTGAGTCTTGATTTTTGGTAACAGGAAACGGTCACAAGGACTCACACCAGGAGAGTGTTGCAGCTGCAATACCACAGGAATATTCTTTTTGACCAAAAAACTTGTTCACAGAAAGTGTGGTGTGAATGGGGCATTATCATGATGAAGCATCCAAGAGTCAGTAATCTCAGGCTGAACATAAATAACTCTTTCTCAAGACAACAGTGTTTGTCCCTACAATATCTCTGGAAGTTCTCGATAAATTGCAATGACATTTTATGGAAGTTGGGCTATGAGATAAGGAAGAATTGGTTGAATTTTGGGCGGATTCAGAAATTTGTTTTGAAATGAGAAATACTTTTCCATGAATTAAGACAATAAGCAAAAATATCGAATATCAAAACTTACACAGTTACCCCCCTAGATGTCAGCTCTGTATAAACAGATTTTCATTCATACTTTTGTTACTGTATTGTATTGGCAGAGGTACGCACTGTCTGAGTGCTTTCCAGTTTTGTTCTGCAAGAACCGCTTATCAATTAGCCAATGAAGCAGGAATCAAATTTCATAACTTCTGCCAGTCAAACAAGCATGACAAGACACCAGTTTATGCACTCGGTTATTAGCAGGGTTGCCAATTTAGCACTTTTTACTCTAAATTCTTCTTTTGCAGTATGAAAAAGTGCTAAATCAGCACAGGTGAGCTGAAACATCTTGGCCATTTTTTGGTGTATTTTTGACCATTTTTAGCATCTTTTGGGTGTTTTTTGGCCATTTTGAGTGTTTTCAGGCTATTTTAAAAGATTTAAAGCATTTTGACGGTCTAACTAGCATAAAAATATTTTTTTGCGTTGGCAGTACTGGTTATTCGCCTGTAGGGCACTCAAAGGTTAGATTTCAGATTATTTCAAATTACTGTGCTTAGTGTTTTCTTTTTATATTATCTATAGTCTTTTGAAGATCTGGACATTATATGGTGCCTAGTTATTCTTTAGGCTTGCTAATAAGATTACTAATGGTAACAGATGATTGTGTATTTCCCTGTGTGGTTCTTCATGGTAACTTAGATCTAGAGAAATTTCCATTTATTCATAATCTACCATACCAGATCTCATGGTCTCGCCAACTGTGACTTGATGGTGTTCCTCAAATTCTTTCTTTAGAGACAGCTTTGCATGTATAATGTCCCATGCAGTTATGGTAAGGATTACAAGGGTGAATCATGCCAGCATTAATGATTCTATAAAACTCGAGGCTTCTCCACTGGATGGCACAGTCACCTGAAGAAAGCCAGAGAACCGACCAGTCAAAATAATGAGATAAAAGTCACAAACAAGAGAATGATAACAAAGAAAAAGGCATTGAATGATATTTACATAAATCAGTCACATTTGATTTCTTTTTTATTACCAGCATTCGATTAAAATTCTGAACAGGTCTGGTTAGTTACATAATAGAAACCATCATGTGACCAACATCTTTTGGCAGCATACCATGTTGAGAATGATCAATTAAAAAATTGGAGATTAGGGATGATCAATGATTAAGTTTCTTCTCTCACCTTTTGTTGGGCAGTGATTCCTAAAAAAGTCCAAATTTTTAAAAAGCAAGCTTGAATGCTGTCAGACACAAATGAGGGACCAATTTAACATAAATATACATTGCAAATTGAACCCCCCATTAAAAACCTATTTAGATGGGGGATTTTCAAAAAACAAAAGAAGTGTTTTCTTCTTGACATAATAAGAAGTAAATCTTGAAATTTTCAGCTATCTAGGTCCACTGGAACAGCCTGTATGCACAATACATACATAAATAGCCAGCCAACCAGCCAGCCAGACCAATTTAAAAACTGAAGAAAGCTATAGTGATAGTTTGATGGTTTCTTATAAACAGCCTGTATCAGCATTTTCTCCTTGTCTAATATTATATCATATGTGAAATTTAGTGTCCCAGGTGTAATGACAAATTAATACAAACATTATTGACAGCGTCCCAGGAAAACAAATAGCTTGTTACTATTCAAGATCTTTCATAACATTTACAACTAGAAAGCACACAGAGAACACATGCCTCTGCCAAAGCTGTTACCTAGGGAATTAATTGTGCATGGATCCACTCAAAAATTCAATCAGTTCATCTATAGCCTATTGTCCACCCTCCCTTGAAATATAATTCAACCTCAATGAGGACCTTTGGAGAGAGATTGTGTCAACACGTAAGCATATACATCAATGTATGAGGAAAAAAAAAAAACCGGAGAAATATCTATATACCTTCATCTTAATTAGTGTATCTTTTTATTGCAACTAAACTCAGGCTGGGTTCCCTTCAGTGGTGAGTAAATAAATAGACAGTGCTGATCGAAATAAAGAACAAGTTCCTGGTGAGGAAAGAACTCATGACCCTCTGTACCGGAACGTGCCTTGCTTAATGCGTAACCTTTCTTACCACCAAAATACAGGAACTTAGTGGCAAGGCTCAGTCCAAATCAGACTCTTAAACTCACTCCTTATCCACAATCTCCCACCATCTTTGTTAATAACTGGTTGTTCAGTTCAATCCAATTTTATTTTTATTCATATTTATTTTAGATTAAATATCATAGATCATTATTGTTAATTTTTGTTATTATCTAAACTTGTTGATTTTTATCACAACAAAAACTTGGGCTAGGTACCCTTTAGCTGTGAGTAAATAAATTAATAGTAAGGATTGGAATAAAGAATAAGTTCCAGGTGAGAATCGAAATTCACAACCCTCTATACCGGAGAGTGGCTCGTTTTATCAATAGACTGTTCTTACCTCTAGACTTAAGTCACGATAAAAAGCAACAGCAATTAAGAAGAAGGTAAATAATAGTGAAAATTAGTAATAACTAAAATAAATAAAAAATTCAATTTGAAAAAATATTTCTCAATCAGAAAAGAATTCCTGGATCCGTCCCAAAATATTACCATCTCTATCCAACCCCTTGAACTACTCTTTCATAGAATTTCATTGAAGTTCATCCAGTACTTCCATAGATATCACATGGACAGACTGACAAATTGAAAGATGTGACCTAGACATACACCTCTCCGATTTTGTTGACAGAGGCAAACTATGGATTTATGAGTTTCTCATTCTCCGTCCAGATTTAATTATTAATACCTTTAAATAGGGTTTAATGTCAGCGGAATAACGTCATGAAACCATACATGATCCATTAATCAATCTTGCCCAGCCAGACTGACCGGTCGGGACTGTAATGATATGAAAATTGTTAGTTGGACTTTGAGTCTCTGATATCCTTCAGTAAATAGTTTTTGAAGCCATTGATTGATTTGGAGGAAATATTCTCTTCACTGAAAGTGTTTCATGGTTTGATCACTTGAAAGAAAATTCTTTCTCAGCCCAGTGGATGGATGTCTGTACCTGGAGTTTTTGTCAATGTCCTTGGGTTTTTGTGGATAGTGATGCTGTAAGCAGCCACTAGTCTAGATACGAAGAGCAGTGACAGTTTTGATCTAAAGTGCGGATGCTATTTTGAATACGGCAGACTTCCGTCAGATCTGCATGGTTACGGCGGAATTCCAATGACTCTAGATTATATTTTTTAAAGCCTACTTATACAAAAATGTAAGCCAATATTCAGACTAATTATATACTGGTTGTTACTCACACTTATTTTATAGCTCATATTTGTAGTAGTATGCTAACATTAACCTTTCAGTTCAAGTTATTTTAGAGTCAGCTCCACTACAACTGATCTTAAAATAATTTGAATCAAATGGTTAACAAGTAAATAGTAGAAAGATATTTTGCTCTCATTATTTATTTTCATATTGTTGATATATCACCAGTATGGGGATGTAGCGGCTACCAAGCCTACCAAGCCCATATTGAGCCGATCCAGGTAGCAGGAAGGAAAATCTGGAGAGAGAAAGAAAGAAGGAGGAAGAGAAAGGAGTGAAAGAACGAGAGAAATAAGACATATACTAATTACTCAAATCAAATTTGCTCATTTGTTTTTATCCCATTTGTAGACATAGCAACATATCACCATCATTCTTTGCTCTTTTTGTCATGGGATAAAGTCAAAATAAGTATGAATCTGATCAATAATCACTTTAATGAATTGTTTGGGTCAAAATTATGTGGAAAATATTTCCATTTTTACACATATTGATCCACGGAGAAATAAATTCTGTTCTATGCTCTTTGATTAAATATAGCAATATGAAAAAAATACTGCTCAGGATGTGTTTTTTAGATAGACTTTGTTTTTTGGGGCTTATTTAAAAAAAAGAAAAAAAAAGGGCATCTTCCCATAATTCCATGAGACTAAAAAGGTAAATGATGCTCCCTGGCTTGTTCACTCTCTCTACAATATACCAAATTAGCAAATTTGGGGCCCAAATACGTCTTTTTAAAAAAATAAATACTCATTTAGTCTGTGTTGTTGAAAACAGACATTAAAAACAATCTGGTCATTGAAAAGAAGAAATGTCAATTTTAGCTTTTTCTGCATGAAATTCAAAACATTTCCATGACACAATAATATATATATATATATATATATATATATATATATATATTATTGTGTCATCCACAGACAGCTGTTTCGATGTATTACATCTCTTCAGTGTGGCTATAGACTTTCAATTATCTCATCCATTACCGTGAGGCAGAATTCAGAGCCAAAGGCCAATATCCTACCTCTGCACTGCGGAACTGGACAGTCAGTAAGGCTGAATTTAAGCGATACATCTATTTACACCAAAATTCCTCATCCACCAGAGTGCTCTATTCCTATGGAAGAGCATTGCATATTTATATGTATATAAATATATATATACATATATATATATATATATATATATATATATATATATATATATATATGTACATATATGAATATGTATATATATAAATATATATGTATATATATATATATATATACAAATATATATATGTATATCTATATACATATATATATATATGTACATATATAAATATATATATATATATATGTGTGTGTGTGTATATCTATCTATCTGTCTCTCTCTCTATACATATATATATATATATATATATATATATATATATATATATGTATAAATATATATATATAAGTCAGTTATAGGATAAATGAAAGCAGCAAACTTGTCATGATTGTAGTTTTGCCACTGAGAAAATAATTTATACTGTCCAATTCTTCATTGAGAGTATTCCATTGATTGGTCACTTGAATGAAGAATAAAATTTTTTCTCAGCCTAGTGGATGTGTTTACCTAAAGGTTTTGATTATGTCCTTGGATTTTTGAGGATAAAGACGCAATAGACATCCGCATGTCTGGACACAAAGAGCACCTCTTTGTGTATGACTATTCTTCAAATAGATTATTTCCTCCAAATCACTCAATTCACTGTATTCAAAGATAATTTATTGGAGGATATAGAAGACTAAGTTCAAATATCAATTTTCATATTAACCTGTCTGGCGGCACTACACTGATTGGTGAACCACACACACATGGTTTCATGATACTATTCAGTTGTCACTAAAACCTTTTTTAAGGTCTTACAGGTATTGAAAATGTTTAGAACAAACCTAGAAATATTCCGGGATCCTAAAAATTCCTCATCTTAGAAACATGTACAAATTCAAGAAAATTACCCAAATATTGTATCCAATGTTTGATACACAAGTGAAATTCTTCATAAGTAAAAATTGGTAAAAACTAGAGAAGGGAGGAAATTTGGTGGTAAATAGCAATAACCAACTCTTTGCAAATTTTTATATCCAAAATTGAGGCAAAAAAAATATAAAAATATCTGGTTGTTGCAGAAAATTATCTAAAGAAATTATTTAATATTCAGAAAGTATACTAATACATCTAGATGTTCCAGAAAATTATCTAAGGAATTATCCAAAATTCAGAAAGCATCCAAAAATATCTAGATCTTCCTGAAATTGATCTAAAGAATTATCCAAAATTTAGAAAGTATCTCAAAATATCTAGATCTTCCAGAAAATTATCTGAAGAATCATCCAAAATTCAGAAAGTATCCTAAAATATCTAATTGTTCAAGAAAATTATCTAAAAATACACTACATTCTATCTAGCCTTCATTCACTGCATGTAATATTAGAATAAGAATAAATAAATACAAAAAATAACACCTGAAAATTTAAAGACTGTGAAGTGAAAATATAAAAATCTTGATGTTTTGAATGTTATGACCTTTATTTCATAATGAAATGTTTAATTTTTGCGAATTATTTAGTTAGAAAAAAAAACTGAAGATAATTAATGTAAACAAATCCCCTGTAAAAATGGCGGAAAGTAAGTGCCCCGCTCAGTATTACAGAGATATTGTAAATAAAACCCCATTTGTGAAACCGTAGAAATTTCTTTTTCTAAAGATTAACTAATTTCTGGAAGGTTTTAAGGTCTAATTGGCAAAATTTTGATATTCTGGATGACTGGTAGAAAAGTTCAGGGCCTGTACCAAGGGCCAAATAACTAGAAATATCAGGATTTTTCCCCCAAATCTAAAAACATCTAAACCTCTCAGAAATGATATCTAAAAAGATTTCCCAATACTGAAAAACAATTTCCCACATCTAAACACAACAAAAAGATATCTAAATTTAGATATAAAGTATCTGGCTTAGCAACGCTGGCCAAGAGAGAGAGAGAAAGAGAGAGAGAGAGAGTTAATGGAAGGGAGACAAATTGTCCGTGACTTGAAATGTTCGTGCCCCTGTCTGCAAAAAAAATCACGTTTATAATATTTCTTGAGAGATATTTTGCTTCACAACTAAGGTCGAAAACTTTTGGAAATTGAAATATAGGATAGGGAGGGAAGGTTCTAAAGCGCCCCAATGTTTTTGGGGATCTAGTTAGAAGCTTAAAATGCTTTAAATCTTACCCTTCCTGGATTTTTTTTGTGTTTTTTAAAGAGAATTAAGAGCATGTTTAAATAATTAGGAATAATGTGAAGATATCTGAAAAATTACAATTTTCCAACAGAAAGCTCTGATGACATGAAAAAAATTGAAAAAATAATACATTAATAAGCTATAGTGCAGTTAATTTTACTCAGCAAGCAATGTGTATGTAATTTTCATAAGTAAGCGAATCTTTGGACAACGATTCAATAAGATGCAATGAAAAATTTAACTTCTGTTTTTATTCAAATGAGTATTTCTCCTCTGATTTCACATTTTCTGAAAATTTTTTCTGCAAATTTACAGCAGGAGATTCTCATAGTCAAGGTGACCTGTGGCTCAGTTTCTATGCGCTCTACAAAACATTTGTTTCTAACTTCAGTACACTAATTTCATTATGGAGAAAGCTTGCTCACAAAATGCAGAAGTTGGTGATGTACTCAGGTTATAACTCACAATTTTCAGTACATTTAGTGGTCATTGCTCTGCTGAATTGAAAATATTTGACACCATTTTTGACAATGATACTTGCGTGCCAATTTGGACTACATTCAAATTCTTTTCCCATTGTGACAATTACTTTTGCTTAGTGTATAATACCACACCCAAATTTTGTTTTGATGGTTGCTCTGAGCAAATTTTCTGGAGAAAAATCGGGGCACAGTTCCAGGTATTCAATGGTCCTTTTCATGAAATGTACAAAGTTCATTCTGATGGAATCTTGAACATATTATTGAAACGTGAACCCGTGGAGAGAACTGAGCTCACACCCTTTTGCCAGAGGGAGTTCAGTAGACACCTAGCTGCTTTTAACCATTCATCCATAAGGACTTCATAGTTGATCAAAAGCTGAATTTACACACTAAAATGAAGTCCCTTCAACTTATATTCAACATTTGTTTAGGTTTTACATTTGAGACCAAATAGTCTTTAATACAATTTTTAAAAATTTGTTGTATTCATTCTTATTATTGGATAAAGTATTGCAACATTATTATTAATCTTGTCTTGTTTTTACCTTCATCTTGACTTTCAACCATTTTTTATCACAACTTTGATTCAGATTGTTTTCTATGGCAATGATTAAACAGCATAATTGGAAGTAAAGTTCAATTCTTACTGTGGGCTTACTCTTTATTTCCAATAATGCTACTTAATCATTGACGTAGAATGACAGTCTGAGTCAAAATTGAGAAACAAGGCAACTAAAAGTTAGGATGAAGGTAAAAAGTTAGTCAAAATAATAATAATGTTACAATTCTTAATCCAATAATAAGATTAGATTTGAAAAAAAATGTTGTTATATTGTGGAAGTGTTTGCAATTTGCTACGTCTCCCAATTGTCTCCCAACCTATCTGTCTCAGGTCGGCCATGATGCTACAAACTCCAATAACACTGGAGCTAAAACTTTCCAATTTTTCCACTTAATAATCAAAGAGTGGAAGAATATGACTGGCAAACATCAAGTATGTATTCACTAAGTCTTTCTGTAAACTATCACAGAAAAAATATATCCCTTATTGGTAACTTTCAAAACAAGATGAATTTTAAAGCTGACAAAAGAAATCAATTGGACATGCTTGATGAAACTTCAGTGAGTAAGAATATCTTGGGTCATGAATGTTCCAGCATTTTAAATCTTTGATCTGTCACTTTCAATGCACAGTGACATCATTTCAATCAACAATGATTTACTACAGCATGATTCTGTGGCCCATTGCGTGTTTTCCATCCAAGTTTTAAGTCAATGAATTCAAGAATGGCTTAATTTTAATTCACCTAGTTGTAGTTGCTTTCTCATGTACCGAAATAAAATGGAAAATCGCCCTGGATCGGAATAGCTAGAAAAAAATGTAGTCGTAGTAGTAATCGTTTAGTCTCATTATGTAATAATCAGCAATTGGAATGTAAGATGGGAAAAAAAAAAAAAAAGAAAGAAAGAAAGAATAAAACAAAAAGAATCGTAGATGTGAGAATGAAAGTGAATTTCAAATGTTAGATATTCATTTATTTTGAAATAATTCAATTATTTCAAAATTCATAATTACCATTTGGAATTCATTTTCACTCTGACACCTTGAGTTGTTTTAAAAAGAATGAATAATTACATCTTGGAATTCATTTTCACTCTGACACCTTGAGTTGTTTTAAAAGAATGAATAATTACATCTTGGAATTCATTTTAATTCTGACACCTTCAATTATTTTAAAAGTAATTAATAATTACGGCTCCAATTATAGGGGAGGTAATCCACGGTGTATTTTGACAGAGTTACCTCCCATCTCCCATATCATGTGTAGAAGATAGGTCATATTTTCGTTTGTGGAATCCTGACTTGGGCATTTAAAACCAAGAACGAAATCTGATATGAATTTCAGTAGTTAAAACTGAATGTGAGCGTTGGATTGCAAGTGTGTGTGTGTGTGTGTGTGTGTGTGTGTGTGTGTGAAAAACTGAAAGGTGTAAGAAACAGATAATCAACGCTTAGAAGAAGAATATAGTCGTGCACACAATTGAATAAACATGTTCGTTTATAGATTGAAGTTTCAGTGGAAATAAAAACAAACTAAAAAATTGAAAATTAATTCATGGTGCAAAAAGCCTGTTTTCACTAAAGTCCTTGTTTGCACAGAGAGAGAGAGAGAGAGAGAGAGAGAGAGAGAGAGAGAGAGAGAGACAGACAGACAGACAGACAGACAGACAGACAGACAGAGACAGAGAGAGAGAGAGAGAGAGAGAGACAGACAGACAGACAGATAGACAGAGACAGACAGAGACAGACAGACAGACAGAGACAGAGACACAGACAGACAGACAGACACGGTACTCTTGTAACAATGGGCCCACAGCCTAATATGCAGAGAAGACTAAAAGTTATCCTCTTTGCGTTATTGTATTGAAATGAATGTTAAAAAAAATCATTGAATGACTTTGAATAAAATTGTGTATATTGCTATAAATTTTGTATTAAAATAAACGATTAAATACATTTGTATGAAATCGTTTATCAAATTATTATCAAATTGTTTTGTATGAAAACGATTTATTTATTTCCTTTGTATAAAATTGTGTATCGAATTATTTTTATTTAGCTATTTCATATCAGAATAAATCATCAGATAACTTTGCATAAAATTGTGTATCAAATAATCGTTTTTGAATTGTTTTGTATCAAAATACATTATTTTTTTCCCTCAGTTTCTTAATAAAATCATTGTTGACCTTTGTAAAGAATTTTTTTTCGAGTATGTCAAGCTATGTTGCAAGGGGGGTAACCCGGGTCTTTTAACAAGAAATATCAATTTCCCAGAATCATTTTCTTTGGTCTTTTCCTTTTGCGCGTTTCCAGATGGTATCGGCAATCATGTTTTTCTGCTGTTATTTCCATAGGAGACAAAACACAAACGTATTTCCAGTTCAACATCCAGAATACAATAATTTTTTAATTGCACCTGCGCTCGAATCTCGTGTAGGAATCTTCCAACTTTCTCCTCCATTTAGTTCTGGGGTTCCAAACATTTTTTTATCCCGTTTACCCGTGGCAACTTTTCAAAAATGAATTTACTCCACCCTCTTCAATTCATCAATTTGAGTTAACACTTCTAACGTGATGAAGCTACTCACAAAATGGAAATTTTCAAATACTTTTCATAGCATTTATATTTCAAGTTTAGAAAAATAATAATAGCACATAACAATGTTATTTCACTTATTTATGAACAACTAACAATGAAGTCTAAAATACAGATTGTTAAGTCCCCAAAGAAATAAATGTATTTTCACAAAATTTTCTTTCAAATTTTCTTTTCAACCTCAGATTTAGAAAAAATTATGATTTGAAAAAAAAAATGTACGAATCTAGAATCAGCAAATTTAAAGAAAACAACTCTGTTCAGTATCCAATCAAATATTCTTAGTGCCTGATTTGTTAAGATTATCATATTTTAAAACCTAACTTGAAAAAAAAAAAGGTGAAATTTTTCGGATTAAAGGGAAATAACTCATATGAAAGAAGCTTGGAACGGATCGGAGATTTCTTCATTTGTTCTCGCACAGTGATCTGAACGTGTGGCGCACGCACCACGAGAGGGCAATTCAGCTATATTGCTTAGGGTGTACGTGTGAGTGGGATTAGGTTTTGAAAAATGAAGCACCTCTTGCAAGTCAAATCTAAGTCGTGTTAAGGGTCGGCTGATTAATTCCTAATTATCCAATACTATGATTCTATGCTCCTCAAAGTGGGCCATATCGTACAAAGCGTATTGGAGGGTCGTAGAGATTGTTATGCAACTCTGGATGGACAAAACATTAGATTCTATGATTGTTTCACCACCAGCCCGAGTTACTCTAACTAAGTACGGATTGTGTTATCTCGAAAAAGAAATCGATATAGCAATAACAATGATTACCCTTCCACTGCGTATGAAAACAAACAATCGGGTATTGAAGCATTTTGCTACAACCTTGATCTTTAAATGCAGGATAATGTGTGAACTGGTTTTATTTTCTAATTACCTGTCTTTGTGAGTATTTTATTTGGTAGTTTATGTTTGTGAATCAATACTGTATCTCTTAACACTTATAAAATCATATTTTATACTGTAACAAAACAGATTGTTGTTTTAAATTAAAGTTAAATCTTATAAAATTGAAACTTAAAGAGTGTGGTCTCCTCTACACATTTCGTGACAGACATTCACTCAGCCCAGCTGAGTGAATATCGCCCGGATTGGTGATACTGATGCTGATGCTATAAAGACAACTTCGCTGGTTTCCAGTTTTCTTGAGTCTGATTCCTGTATTCGCAACGTAAATTTTAATTGATATGTAAGACTTATCAATTTGGCTCAGTCGTTAAGAGAGTCGCCTATGGTCAGCTAGTTTGTTATTTCAAATCACTGTAGGGGAATGATAATTTTATACATAGGTTTTGCTTAACGAAATGGGACAGACAATCAGAAGAGAAGAATTTAACCCCTAGATTAGATGAAGATTGTTCTTGTTGTTCTTCGGGGGGGGGGGAAGACAAATCCAGCATCTGGTTTGGACTGGAGTTTGAGAAAATTAGAAGCGTCTAAGTATCAACCACAGGTATAAGGCGATTGTGTAACTCTCAATCACCAGGCAAGTCCCTACAGGCAAGCTTCTATCGCATGACAAAATATCAGCATTGTAAATTCAAATTTCTGTCATACTTATCTACTGTATGGCGATTGTTCTAAAAATATGTTATGAAGCAGAGTTTTGGAAAGTAGAGGTCAGGACCACTGGCGGACGGGGAGTGGGTATAAACATTACTGAGGGTCGTGAAAACTTAGAATCAAAATAAGCGTACAATTTTTTTAAAATCAATAATTTGTACTGGAATCTTAGTGCACGGTTTTTCTATTTGATAAGTGGACTTCAAATGAGTATAAATAGCATTTTTAGCTATAAAGTTGGCTGGAAATCGAAAAGTTTAACCGATGTTAGTCATTTTTGAAGTCAGTTTTAGAAATTGATAATAAACGATATTTGGCAACTATGTAAAGACAAAAACGCTTGATATATCATCTATTGATCAGATTAGATGTTCTTTTAATGACGCCACATGTTCTCTTCCTTCATCTTTTTGCTGTTTAACTGGAGTTGACCAAAGCCGAAAGGGTCCTTTTGTTTTAGACGGGTGTACAAATGTAAAAAGTCAATTTCGTTTTTATTACGTCCTAGTGGTAAATGTTTAGAAAAAAAATGTGTTTTCGTAATAAACACCGTAAAACTTGATATCGATTATAAATACGTTGCAATTTTTAACAATTATTTTGTGGTTATTCGTTTCTCAGTCTACTTAGTGTTAGATTACAATTGAAGTCTATTCATATAAGATCTAAATGCTAATTGCTTTTCTAGCAGTGAGAGAATGGTCGTCCAGAAGGGGTCTTGGATGAAATAGTTCAAAAGGCTGTGTTATGAAGTACCCGGCTTAAGTCCACAGTCAAAGGGGAACAACTCTAATCAAGTTATCTCCCTTCCTCCATTCTAAACCGCTTCTCTATTACCAGATGGACCGAAGTTTATATATATTTTTTTTGTCTGTTTGTCCACACAATATCCACAATTTTTTTCAACGAATTTCAATGGCATTTGGCCGAAATCTGGGCAATGGATTAAAGAAGAATTTGATAAATTTTGTGGTGGTAAGTGGATGTATAGATGTATGGAAAAATGTGTTAGTCTTGAAAAAACATGGACAAATCAATGGGGAATTCATAATTTGTCTGTGCTTTCATGATTCGGACCCATGCACAATCAACCCCCCCTTGACAGTGGCGTTGGCAGAGGTGTGTATTCTATGCATAAAATACCCACTCAGTCACGTGGTCTATTGTTTTTGCTCGCTTATGAAGAATTAAGACGGTGTCAAATATATGCAGAGAAGTGAAGTTAAACACAGGAACTTGCGTGTTCAAATAGGCAAAGACTAAAAAATATAGAAGATGGATATAAACTTCAATTAATCCCAAAACTAAGTTTTATAGTCATGAGATTACCCTAACCATGATTTCTGACAACGGAAAAGTGCCAAACAATGTATTTACTGAAATCAACCAAAAGTCCCCAAAAATCCTTAAACTGGAAGATAATACAACTTTTAAAAAAAGTTTGTGCATGATTGTGTAAATAAAAGACTTCAATATAAAATGAAATTGGTTACTCTCTAAACGGAAAAAAATTTCTTTGAATACTAGAAAATCATCCAATGGCTCGTCATATATATATATATATATATATATATATATATATATATATATATATATATATATATATATATATATATATATATATATATATATATATATGAAAAAAGGTAAGTTATGGTCGATCAGATTATTTTTCTTTAACCTTTTACCTTATTATTTTAAATAACCGTACATCAACGGGCAAAAATATTGAACTTTGGAACTGCTAAACCGATTAGAATGAACATTGTTTTTACAGGTTCTGGTAGTTCAACATAACATATTATATCGGCTGTGAGGGACAAACACAAATGAAGAAGTGACTGATTGCCCCAGGGTCAATTCTATTCCAACTTCTATTCCGACTGAAGATGATTCCTGCAACTTTTGTATTGTATATAAAATAAATAGAAAATTATAAACATATATATATATATATATGTATTTTATATAAATGTACGTATTTACTAGAATGTATTAAATCGGTGTGTAAAAGTTCCGTGTCAAACCCCGAAACTGGGGTGTTGACTTTATTTTTCTACTGTAAGAAGAACAAAAACAATCCTCACTAAAGTTAGGGGGTAAACCGATGTGTAAAATCCACATTCCCTAGCAGTAATTTGAACACACGATCAAGAAGCTGTCTTACTGATTGAGCCAAAGTTGCAGATATCAATAGGATATCCATCATATAGGTAGGCATCGGCTTATTTCATTATAACAAATAAATACATTTATACGAAACAAGTATATTTCTCTATTTTTATTTTATATTTGTTACATATTCAATTGAAAAGTTGGAGTAATCATCTTTAGTTGGAATAGAAGTTAGGGTGGAGTTTGACCTTGCAGCAGCTAATCTCGTGTTAAACCTTTTAAACTTTTTGCAGGAACGGGGCTTTTCTTATTTTCTGATTTAGGGATTAAATTTTTAAGTAGAAATCAGATCACGTACCTCGGAAAATGACGTACAATAACTAAATACTGAATGATAACAAACTGCTGGATCAACCGACAAATTCAATCATTCCTTCCTAAAAAAATTTGATTGAAATACATTCTGAATTTTTGGAAATATCGTTCGCGAAGACATGCGCAAATACATGTTGAATGTCCGGACAAAAAATATATCTCAATCAAAAAAAAAAAAAAAAAAAGAAAAAAAAATCCCGTATTCCTCATAAAATGTAATCACTCCTTCCTTAACCCATTGTCCATCTCCTCGAAAAAATTTAATTGAAATTCGTTGAGAAATCTTTTGAGATTATAATGTGGATAAATATACGGACAGACAAACAAACAGACATATAGGAGGGCATACGGACAGACATGGTGTAATACTTATATCTTTCCAACTTCGTTGGCACAGGTGAACAAAAGGTTTATTTTATTTTATTTCATTTGAAGAGTGACACAATGTCAGATTAAAACTGCTTGATGCCTTAAACAGCTAAAAATGGCATCTCTACCTTAGCCACCCGATTGTTCAACTGACACGATTTCAGAAAATCAATCATTCTTGAACATATTAATGTTATATTCATTTGAAACACATCGAAATACATCAGAAGAATAGATATTTTTCCTTAAAAATATACTTCTTCACTAAAAGAAATTTTTACCAACGATACCTGTGCTTGCATAATTACCAGTTTTCTACTCTAGTGTTTGTGTGGACGATTGAATCATTTGAATGTTTGAATTAAGTCTATATATGACAGAAAAAATTAAATTTTAAATTGAAACTTTCATGTTAAACGATTTTAACAACTTCTGAAAATTTCACGCTGGAAACTGCAAGGAATCTGAGGCACAGCCTTATCTTTTGAATCGCTAAGAACGTGCTTATTTTGCTTTATGGTTTATCCTGGGCTGGAATGACGGTGTTCGTTTCTGGTACTACGAAATATTTTTCACTGTGTAATGGACAGCCAATATATACATATATACGAGACAGCAACACACACACACACACACAAACACACACACACACATACATACATATATATATATATATATATATATATATATAGAGAGAGAGAGAGAGAGAGAGAGAGAGATAGAGAGAGAGAGAGAGAGAGAGAGAGAGAGAGAGAGAGAGAGAGAGAGAGAGAGAGAGAGAGAGAAGATCACTTTAATGGTAAAAGTCCAATATACGAACACGTTTTGTTTTACCAAGTATGATAGAAAACAGATCAGGTTAGTCATTCAATAAAACCCGTCAGATGACCAACATCTTTTAGTTGCATACCACATTGGGCGTGAAGGAATAAAAAAAATTGAAAAAGAGGTAATCAACGAATAAGTTACTTCTCTCGCCTTTTGTTTGGACTGTGATCACTAAAAAAAAGTCTCAGTTTTCAAAAGTTTGGCATGAACTTACTCTGTAAACTGAACCCTTTCTCAAAGAAAGTATTTGGTAGTTGAGGAAAAAACAAAAAACAAAAACAAAAACATTTTTTGTAGACATAAGAAGAAATGCTTAGTATCAAAACATTTTAGTCATAAAACATGGATTCATTTGCGGCCATTGCTCTATTATGGGACGTTTCTTCAATTTTCCGGTATTAAATTTTATTGATCGCTAACCAAAGAATCTTTGTGTGCAACATTACATATTCAATGAAGTCGGTGGGTCGGATGTAATGAGGCCACGGACCGTAGTTTGTTACCCTCTGTCTAAATAGAAAAGAAGTGTCAGATTCGACGAATCCACCCATAGCAATGTGTGGTTCTTTATTCGTCTTTCCAGAAGGTTGAAATATGACACAAAGTCGGTTAAACGTGGGGGCTCGTACGTGTACTTGTTTGAAAGGAGAAAATTACCCAGTCCCAACGATCTGAGTCATGAAGGCGTCAGAAATGTCTATCTGACCCTCCTGTAAAATATTCCCCAGGACTGAACATTATGTACTTTTTTATAGTCATGGTACGAATCCTGTGCTGGCTAAATATATATTGCAATGTATGTAACACATGCAATTCTATTTTTTATACCTGGGTTCGCTCTCTGCTGTATAGATAGTTCCTCCACCAACAAAATTGGAAGAGGTGTATGTATTCTCTCGTTTGTCCACACAATATCTCCAAAAGTTCCCAATGAATTTAAATTTTCCAGAGGGGTAAGCCATTGTGTACTGGAGAATAAGTTAATTTTTTTTGGTAGATTCAGGATTATTTAACAGTTACCTCCGCTGTATTGGAGCTATACATAAACTGATTTTCATCCAGTTTTTTTAATGACAATCGCATTAGGAGAGTATGCGCTTGTTAATAATTGTCCTGTAGTTATCTAACAGACAGAAATCAAACTTTGATTGGTAGTCGAACCGGAGAGCTTCCTTAATAAAAGTCGTCCAAATCTCTTTATATACTGACACTTGAAACAATGTTCACCAACAAAACATGCCCAGGAAGATGACCCCCTCTCTTTAGCCATTAGTAAACACGAAGCAGAAATTCAAAGAACGGGTTATAGATAGGTTAAAGCTTTTTACTATTTCTTTCGTTAACGTTAATTTTCCCTTTCCCAGCGTCTTATGTGGTATAAACCAAAGAGCCCCCCCCCGAATATTCACAATTTTAAAACCTCCAGGAGTAGAGCCTCTTTTTTTTTCTGAATTCAAAATAATTGTCGAACTCCAATACTGGAGCTCACTTGGTTTTTCCACCGAAACAAAAACAACAAGAACAATCCTCACCAAAATTAGGGATGTAAACCGACTTGTAAAATTCACATCCCCCCTACCATGATTTGCTTCTAAATTGAAAAGTCTTAGATATCAACGGACATTTATCACACAGATACGCATTGGCTTATTTCATTCTAATAAATAAATACATTTGTACAAATGATAGATGTTCTGATATTTTCTTATTTATTGTATATGCAATAGAAACGTTGCGGTTGTCATCTTCAGTCGGCATAGAAGTTAAAGTGGAGTTTGGCCCTGCAGCAGTCAGTCTTGTTTTTCTCCAACTTTACTTGGCACGAAAGAAGTCGGTACGATTGAACTTTGGATCTTTTGCTTTACTATTTCATGAGCCAACATTGGTTTTTTACCTGGACAGAGTTATTTTTAAGGATTAGTAAGTAGTTACTTACTAGTCTTCTGCTCCCCCGACCCACCGACGAAAGCAGAATGAACCTGACATCTACCCCTCGAATTAAAATGGAAAGATGTAGCCTGGATGTACAGACCCCTGGAACCGAACATTTATACTTGTGGGTGGAGGGGGCAGAGAAATCCTGGGCCAGGTATTAAAATCCTGAAAGCATGTATACGTGGTCAACTTTTATGTAGCGTGTAAG
The DNA here is from genome assembly GCA_963457665.1 of Thysanoteuthis rhombus. NCBI lineage: Eukaryota > Metazoa > Mollusca > Cephalopoda > Oegopsida > Thysanoteuthidae > Thysanoteuthis > Thysanoteuthis major. Next base: position 21,503,749 of record OY735231.1, on the reverse strand, counting down.
CCAGTGAATATTCTGAAAAATGAACTTGTTCAAAATAGAATCTATTTGACATGGTCCCAAATGGCAAGAATGCCTCATCTGAATATCTAAAAGCTCTAAAACGATCACAAAAAAACCCAAATCTGAAAATAACACTCAGGTAAATTTACGCGAACCCGATGACCTCAACGGATCCTCTGTTTTTCAGTAATGAGCAACCGATGCAAGCAACAAGGACTAAAACACCGCACCCGAAATAGGTTGCCCGTGTAACTAGATTAAAGAATGACTCGTTTCAAAAACAAATACTATTTTTGACTGACTGTAAAAAAGTTTGCATGTTATCGTTGGCTAAAAATTGAAGCAGAACTGAGTATCATTAAGTGTGATATAGTCGGACTATTATCCTCGTCTATGTGTTTATTTGTTCATAACATTCCGACCGTTTGCTCTCCGGCTTTCATCGGGGTGTTGTTGGTTCTGGAATGTGGAAACGTTTCCCAGAGCGCATGCTTGATTACACTGGAAACGTCACATCCGTTTTTGCATAGCCAAGTTGTGTTTTCAGTGTCATATTCTGAGTTGCTTCTCTTGTTTGTTTTTTCCCCGAGTGGTCCCTGATGATGAGAGGTTCCCAGACGCTATTGATATCGATGCTCAGTTAACTGATTGGTTCAACTGAAGAAAGTATATGTGTTGCTTCCTTTAGGCGTCAAATTTGCCAATTGCTTTTTCTGTCAATAATTTGCACTTAATCCCATAAGGGACTGAGCATCTCCACCAAGCGAATATGGTTCTAGAAACCCCAAAGGAAAAACAAACAACATACATCAATAAAATATGAAGCAAAATAAAAAAAGGAGTTAACGTCCTAACTGAACAAGATCTACAATATGGACACTTTAAATGCACAGGATACACAATGAAAAAATTTGATGATGATGATGATAAGATAATTAGCAGTTAATCATTAATTAACTACATGAGTTTTGATGTCATGCACTTAGGGAGGAAACTGACATCGCCCTTTAGATAATTATCTCGAACGAAAAACTGGCGACTCGGTAATTGGAGGAAACACCTACTAGTGCTAAAGCGTACCCAGGATTTCAAGCAAGTTTAAACGTGTCGTCTTCGTATCTAAGCCAGACGGTTTCTAATGGTTTCAACGATGATGAGGTTAAGGCCAGATTAAAAAAAATCCATTCATGTATTGGATATAACCGGGGAAATTGGCGAACCCATTGCTAAGCCTTTCTTCCTGTTTATTTATATCGGTCCATAATGTATAGTCCGCAGAAAAGTTTGGGATTCCTGACCACATTTGAAGAGAGAAGGGCGAACACTATCCTGTCGGGGAAGAAGTCCGGATTATAGACAGGGAACGCCGTTCGGAACTGAGAAAAATCAAAGTAGTGTACATCAATATATCGGACGAGTGTATAAGTCAGAGAAGTGCAGAATTCAACAGGGACAAAGTATGGAAAATCAGGCTTAACAGGGAAAGGAAAAAAAAATATCCGAATTTTACCTTATAAGATTGGAGACAAAATTTCTGTTTACCACATCACATTCGAATAGTACACCTGGAGAAGGCCGTAAAACGGATCGGCCAAAACAACTAAAGGGCCAAACTCCAATCCATTTTCTATTCCGACTCAAGATGATTACTGCCACTTTTGTATTGTATATATGATAAAAAAAAAAAAAGAATTATAAAAATATATTTTTTAAAATTATAATTATATTCATTATCAGGAAGAAATAAGCCCTTGCGTATCTGTAAGATGAATTTTGTAGATATATAAGACTTGTCATTTTAGTTCAGTCTGTCAGACATCAGCCTACTAATCAATTAGTAATGATCCCAATTCACGGTAGGGGAACGTTAATTTTATAAATGTATTCATTCATTCATTTGCGTATTTCTAACATAAATTTCGGTCGACTTGTCAATTTAGTCAGCGGGAAACACGACCGCCAATCAGTTGGTCATGATTTCAAATTACGGTCGAGGAATGTTAATCTTTACTCCCCTAAATTTGGTAAGGGTTTTTATTCATGTTATTTTGTTCATGTTACAGTAAGAAAAAAAAAAAAAAAAAAATAAAGTCAACTCCAGGTTTGACAAAGCTAGAAGAAACTCAATCGTCCGAGAAAGTCGTAGAGAGTTAATGACAAACTATAGACACTATCTCTGCAACAAGGAGTGCCCTCCTCTGTTTTCTGCCTACCCCATTCCTTGACGTTACATAACAGAATCTTAAGTTCTCCAGCGATGTGGAAATTTTTAACATTTCCTTTTTTTCTTTAAGCAACCAGCAAACCAAAACTGTCATCAAAACTGTCGACATAGGTTTCTTCAGTTTTCAAGTTGGTCTGGCTGATTGGCTGGCTATGTGTGTATGTACCACCCACGCCAAGGCAGCTAGATGATCGAAAAAATGAAAGCCTTTACTCCTTATTATGTCTACAAAAAAAGTTTTCCTTTTTTTGAAAAATTCCTCTCTAAATAGTTTAGTGTGAGTATGTTATGAATTGATCACTCAGTTTGTGCCCGGCAGCATTCCCGCTTGTTTTTCTGTTGTTAAAAATGACCACTGCCTGGCAAAAGGAACTCATTCATCGATCACCCCTTTTGAAAAATTTTCAATTGATATCATGAAAGATCTTGAATAGTAGCAAGCTATTTGTTTTCCTGGGACGCTGTCAATAATGTAAGTATTAATTTGTCATTACACCTGGGACACTAAATTTCACATATGATATAATATTAGACAAGGAGAAAATGCTGATACAGGCTGTTTATAAGAAACCATCAAACTATCACTATAGCTTTCTTCAGTTTTTAAGTTGGTCTGGCTGGTTGGTTGGCTGGCTATTTATGTATGTATTGTGCATACAGGCTGTTCCAGTGGATCTAGATAGCTGAAAATTTCAAGATTAAATCCTTATTATGTCGAGAAGAAAACACTTCTTTTGTTTTTCGAAATTCCCCACCTAAATAGGCGTTTATTAAGGAGGTTCAATTTGCAATGTATATTCATGTTAAATTGATCCCTTATTTGTGTCCGACAGCTTGCTTTTTGAAAATTTGGGATTTTTTAGGGATCACTGCCCAACAAAAGACGAGAGAAGAAGCTTAATCATTGATCATCCCTTTTTTCCAATTTTTTAATTGATCATCCCCAACGTGGTATGCTGCTAAAAGTCGATGGTCGCGTAACGGTTTCCATCAAGTGACTAGCTGGACCTGTTTCTTTTTCTTTTTCTTTTTCGTCTTATTTTTTCTCCTCCATTTTTTCTCATATCATTTTCCGCTCTATGAATTTACGATTACGCCGTATTTGATTGTCATCGTCTGACATACTTGCAGTCTTTGTGACTCTGTTTCAATTCATAAAAAAAACAAAACAAACAAACAAAAAAGCATCTGGGATGTACGTATTTTATTTTGTAAATGAAAAATCATTATTTATCCATCCTCGTTCACGCACAAATGGTTCACATGGAAATAGTTGGACTTTTCCTTAAAGAAATTGTTTTTTTTTTGCTGATTATGATGTGAAGATAATTTTTCAGAATAAATGCGATGTTGTGAAAAAAAAAAAAATGAAGGAATTCGGGTCCACAGGTGTCCGCTTGGTATGTATGTGTGTGCACGTGTGTGTGCACGTGTCTGTGTGTGTGTGCAAGACAGAACTTTTGCCCTCCTCTCCAGGATCAGGCTTTCTCACCGGGAGCAACGGGGGAAGGGGAGGTTGAAAGTTGACACTTAAAGAATCCGGGGATCGGGGTCAATACAAACAGTGGCAGCTTAGGATGAGTCACTGCTTAGTCACTCCCTAGTCCCTCTCTTGACAACAAACATCCGGATATATCTCCCCCATCCCTGAATATATACTTTCGAAACCCCACACTCTGGAATATACCCTTTTGCCCCGCCCTTGCATTATGGCAGCGGACGCCCATGTTTGGGCCCGTAAATGCGACTGGCTAAGTCAGTGGTTCTCAAACTTTATTGTATGAAGAAACCCACAGAAATATATTTGATTCAAGCGACACACCAACTATAAAAATGAACAGGTCTGGTTATTCAATAAATAGACACCGTCACGTCTTTTGGGAGAATGTTGTGCTTGGGGTGATCAATTGAATAATTGAAAAAAAAAGGTGTGATCAATAGGCAGTGATCGCTAAAAAAATGTCTGAATTTTCAAAACACGAGCATGAAGGCTACCGGACACAAACTGAGTGATCAATTCAGCATAAACTTACATTCCATTGACCCACCCATCTAGGATGGGTGGATTTAAAAAAAAAACAAACAAAAAAACAAAAATAAAAACGTTTTTTGTAGACAGAATAAAGAATAAAAGTTTAAAATTTCAACCCTCTAGCTCCAACGGTGCCGACTGTACGTGTGGTACATAGATATTTCTGAGTTGGACAAGAACATCAAAGTAGTCACTGACAGAAATGAACACTGGACACTTCAAGGCCAATAAAGTAAATGTTTGTGTATTCGGAAATATTTATACGACGCACTTGGGAGATAATCGTGACCCACTATTGTACCGCAGTACACAAATGGAGAAGCCCTGAGCCAAGTTAATATGATGATAGTGAAGCTGAACATCACTAATTTGGGGGAGAGGTTTGAAGTCGTTAAAGCCGAAAGTCCGATGGTTGTTTCTAGTTCGGTAAATATGAAGTAAGTTCTGTAGTTTGCCGCATTTAACGAATACCATTCGGTAAATCCAAAAGCATTTCAGTTGCTCCTCGTTCCATTTTCGACCTTACTTTTTACATTGTTCGGTAAATAAGAATAACCAAAAAAAGTTCATGACACTATCGTAGTTTCGTGATCCAGCAGGTCAAAGTGTAGTATCTATTCTTCTCACGTCAACGAAGCAAAAATTTAACTTCTCTTTTTCAATTTTAAACATTATCATCGTTATATTTTAATTGTTTTATGAATTCTAATCCAATTTAATTTGATCTTTTTCCATTTGACAAAAAAAAGTTATATCATGGTTGTATTTTAATTGTTTTCTAAAAAGATTTTTTCTGGAATTTCATAGAACAATAATTTCCATACGAAACACAAGTACTTAACTGCAAAAAACCCACAGAACAAACAATAATCTGTCCCAATACAAAATTTAGTTATGATTAATTTGTTAAAAAGAGTTACAATAAGTCGTGATTTAGTGAAATCAAATTACTTGACTTTTTCACAATGGTAATGCGAATGGAATAGACTTTAAAATGGGATTGTTAAGTCACGTGATTCTCAGTGACGTCAACAAACAAGATACATAACTTTTATTTAAGTCAATTGGAAAAATATTCAAATCAAATTAAGATTTATGAAGAAAACAATTGAAATACAACCATAATAATGTTTAAAACTGAAATATCGTTGACGTGAGAGGAACAGATACTACGATTTGATCTTGATCTTAAGGCTGCAAAAGACTGGACCACTAAACTAATGCCGAATTTGTTATGGTCCGCGAGTTCTCAGCATTTATCAAACTTTGTTTAGTGAATAATAAGAAAGTTTGTTACGGACCACATTTTCGCCACATTTATCGGACTCCGTCCGGTAAATCCAATATCAGTTAGGATGGATCCAGGACTTCGTTAAAGTTGAAATTCGTTATATCGAGGTTCTTGGTAGTGCCGGTTTACTGTACTGAAGTCGAAACGATACGGAAAATATTTGCATAGCAACTGCGTAACGATGTTTTTTTTACTTCGGGGTTCGTTTTTTCTGTATCTTCTATACATCAATAATTCTAACGTAAGGGTATGTAATAAAATCTAAGTGGAAAAATCTGTTGTTTCAAACGGTGATTCAGAGATATTTTCAAATGGACACTTTTAAATAGAAGAGTTCATGATTACAGAAAGATAAACAAACAGAAACAATCTTGGCAACGCTTGCTTCATTAAAATCTAAAAGGTTAACAAAACAGAATTCATTTCTCCGTACAAATTTAGTCTAACGTTGTGTGTCTCATTCAAACTCCCTTGTTAGAAGTTTGTGAAATAAAAACAAGTTGACGTGAGCTGAGAGGGTATATCCATCATCAGTTTTTGCGTACGTCAACGACGTTGCTACTCCTAGTGAACTCTCATTCTTGCATGGTGCCACTGGATTTTGGTGTGGTCATCATCATTGTTGTGACAAACGAAAATAGGTTAAAAACTCAACAACTTGGAGTTTGGCAAAACACAATGTTCATTATCCGTAGGAATGGTATTTGGATTGTTTTAAAAATTGAATCAAATATTTGGGCAATTGTGACCTTTCCCGTTTCTAAACGGCCGCTGCTCCAGCTATTGAGTGACAGGAGCCGAGGGCGAATTTAAAGTCAAAGAAGCAGACGAACGACAATAATCCTAACCCTAAGAGTACTAACCCTAAAAATACTAACCCTAAAAAATACTAACCCGGCTGCTGGGGCGGCGACCTAAAAAAATACAGGATCTGTTTTTGCTGATATTTTTGTTGATCTTGTAAAATAGACGAGGAAGAAATTGAAAACTCTCTTTTAAGTTTCCTTGACAAACGTGTGCTGTAAATATGAAAGGCGGGGCGCTTATTTATTCGCCCCCCGCCCCTTGCCATGTGGGCGTTATGTGACACCAGGTCGGTTCAATGTGCGGTTGGACCCTCAAGTATACTTGTATAAAAACCTCATAATATATCTACTTATAGCTCCCTTTTCTCTTGTTCTTTCAAAACTGTTTTCTGACCAATCTCGTTAAAAAGACATTTGGTTGTCAATATGTTTAGTGAAAAGGGGCGTTGACACAAAGCGACAAAAATACAAAAAAACAAGGAAAAAAACGAACGATAAAACCAAGAGTCACTAGCAAATAAATAAATAAATGTTCCTTGGAAAATATAAGCTATCTTGCTTGGCTCTAACTGAATGTTAAAACGGCTCGATTTTCTGCTTTTTTATTCCAAGTCATCACCTCTCCGAACGAAGTTAGTGAAGTTTATTTTATTGTGTCTTTAGAGTCACGAGTCAGTAAAAAATAAACTTCCTATTGAAACTGACAACAAACCATTGAGCGGCAGGACAGCAGAAGATTAGAAAATGAACTTCGACGAAATGTAAGTATTTTAAAATTCTACTGCATTGAGAGCGTTCATCGGCCACATTTGCATAAAATCAATTCACGATAAAATATGGATTTTAAAAGTCTCCCATGCAAAATATTTTGTAGATTAGAATATGCACATCGAATGTAAACACGTTTAGATTTGTAGTACTGATTCCTGTTCTGTAGATAACTCATTTTAAGAGAAGGCTGAGGTCAGAACTCTTTCATTAGGGGTCGTAATTCCGTAATGTCTGTTCCGTAATATTGACAAATGCACTTAACTACCTGGCGGCTGGAAATTTCATGCCTATGACCAACAATAAAAATATCTGACAGAAATTTTAAATGTTTATTATAGATAACTGAAAAGTATAAAATACTACAACAGATTACTACGGTAAATAATATACCGTTCTGGGAACTAAATCTGACCTACTAATGTAAATGAACCACATGGGAGTTCAAAATTTACATTTTTGAGATGTAAATATTTTTTCCCTATATTTCACTCTTGGCATTTTTTTCCTTTTTTTTCCTTGTTATCTTTTATTGCCCGTATTTTTTTTTTTTTACATTTTCTTTTTTTGCTCTTTCAAACTATACTACGACCCCCAGGACCCTCGTTTGGGCCGTAACCATGTGTTTGGGGACCAGATCAAGCTCTTGAAATTTATCCATTACTTTTGTGTATGTACCTTAAAATCTGCAATAGTGTCGTACAGAGAAATAAATATTTAGGACCATGGCTCACCTAGTAAACACCAGTATCTTATTTTGGTCCATATAGGTATTTCCTTCTCGTCTATGAGCGGGAATCTGGACCAGTGTTCCCTCTACGCGCATAAGAAAAAGACGTCGCGTAGTGAAATTCTGATGCCACGCCTGAACTTTGAAAGCTTGGAATAAAGAAAAAATGGGTCCGATAATCGAACTAATTAGTCGAAAAAGGGGTAACTGTTTGGAATAGGTTCACCAAAAATTTTGCCGAAGGGAAATAATTAGTATAGACGCAGTAGAGAATGACGAAAGAGAAGTAAACACACACACAAAGTTGAAAACATGTGTATGCGCATGAAGTGTAAATTACGCAGACAAATTTGAACAAATAGGCGATTATTTTACTTATTATTTACATGATTTCGTTTAGAGAAATACTGTTAGAAATGACAAAGTTTAATTAGCCATTTCATGATAGTAATTTCAACTGTACATTCACTTTTAAGCTGCAAATATGAAAAAGAATAGTCGATTTAAAAAAAAATACTAATTGCGATTCCAACAGTAACTTAAAATTATATCCTTTGTCGTTATATTTATTAAAATACAGTTTTAAATGGTCAGGTTTTCTGCTTTCACTTGTTCCGTAATAAGCAACAACAGCAGATTTTACATTCGTGTCCACTGGAGTTATCTCCCCCTTTGCCCCTGAAACTATTCCAAACAATTACTGAAATCGCTCGTATTCACGCCCGGAAAGAGTGAGGCGATTGGCATGAGTCAGCGATTTTGAGGGGGCCTACTCCAGTGTTTATAAATGGTTCTAGGTCTTTTATTATGTTCTGTTACTTGCAAATACATAATATACACTCCATGCATATGTATACACCCGTACATAAATCGAATGTATCTAGCACTTATCACAAAAAATACTTAATGAGCATTTTATGTGGCATTATTTGATTGCAAATTAATGCACAGATCATAATCACCATCATCATCCTTTCAGCGTCCGACGTTGGACATAGACCTTTCCTAGCATTCTCTCTGTCATGAGCGTCGAAGAGCCAATACTTCCTGAACTAGATCGTCTCGCCGTTTTATTTTTTGTCGACCACCGTTTCGCATAAGATCTCTGGGGATCCATGTTGTGTCGTGATGTCCGGCAATCGTCTGACATTCTTGCATTATGAACAGCACATTGCCATTTGAGTTTTCTAATGGATTCGATGGTATCTCTGACTCCTGTTTTGTCTTATATACTGTGCTTTCTTGTAATCTCTACAAGTGATATTGAGCATGATTTTCTCTTGTGCACGTTGCATGGTTCTCAGTTTGAGGGTCAATCTTTTGGTTAGGTTCCATTTTTTTCAGTTGATTATCGGGAGGCTGCATTAAAGGGATTTTCTTGTTCTCGAAGGCTGAGCTGGCTCTACCGAACGCTTACCAACCAAGAGGGATTTTTTGTTGGATTTCTTCTTTTGAGGATTTCATGCATATCATGATATGTACACATTGGTGTATCAGTTATGTTAAATAAGAATTTCTTTTTGCTGTCTCATCTCATCATGCGATATTTCTTCATTTTGATATTCACAATAAAAGTAGTTACGTTCACATTACCCCTGGAGGAGCCCCGACCCTCACGTTGAGAAGCTCTGGCCTAAAGGATCTTGTTTATACATCTAAAAGAGAATTTCGTAGATGTGGGACTTGGAATAACATTTTGATAAATTTATTTCATTACATCCCGAGAAAATCATCGTTTATTCTCAACAAGTTTAACTAACAAGTTTAATTTCGGTGACAATGAAATAATTAAGATCTGAAGTATGAATATATCTAATAATTATCTCATTATTACCTTTGTCTTAAATAATTTCCGGTTTCAGATTGAAGTAAAATTACATTTTTTCTTTCTTCGTCGATTTTTTTCATAATTTCGACTGTAATTTTACGTAGTTTGTAAGAAAAGGGCAGTCAGTTTCTACTGAATTAGAAATGTAGGTACGTTTTGGTCATCTTAGCGCTTTCCCACCTCCAGAATTTCGAACAGACAAACAAAAAAGCCAACAGACCTTTGACAACAAAGGAACATTTTTTGATAAAAATTCCTAAAACGTTGTAGCCATTTTAGTTGTACCAAAATTCAGTGTAAATCGACTGTCCTATACTTACAAACTATGCAAACGTGCAATCAAAATTATGAAAAATTGGCGAAGAAAGGAAAGAAAGTGATTCTTCTCCTATATAATCTCGCTGCATCCTGAAATCGGAAGTTCGCTGATGGCGTCAGCACTTTGCTACTCTATCAGAGGAAATCAAACCCAAAGACTGAATCAATATTAATAAAATTTCATTTATGTACAAATATATTCTTGTTATTGTATAATGTCCCCGGGAGAGATTTCAAATAGCACTCCTGCCCTTCAGCTACGCCTCCGAGGAAGTTATAATTTTCTATTCATAATGGCTTGACCATGAGTTTTAGATGTGTCCACACATCTCTACAACACGCTTTTCAGTCGGTCTGTCGGCTCCGATTATTATTTTAATCAACAGAAAGTGGAAAGAAGGAAGATGTGTGATGTCATCAAAAGACGTGATGTTATTAAGAGATCATCTACTCTGATCAATTTTTTTGCCACCTGCTATGATGTTCTAACAGAAAATACGAGATCCACATTTTGTACCAAGGAAAGATTCGAGAAATATCCCCCCCCCCAATGGAAATTTACGATTTTTATTGAAAATAGTACTAACAGAATATTTCCATAACACAATTTTTTTTTACAAACATGAGAATCAATTGACTCAAAGAAAGATTACTTGCTTTTCTTCCTCCTACCCCTGCTTCTACTACTACGGATGGTGAACGCACCATTGAACTTATGGTTCTTGTTTTCATATTTCTGCATAATTTGAGGATTTTCTGCATATCCCATATCATTCCTTATGTAAGGGGTGGCCAAACTTGCTTAATCTAAGAGTCACACACAATAAACTTTAGATGTTCAAGAGGCGCAAGACATAAATAAAATTCCCACACACATTTTTATTGTTAGATAAACATTTGGTTACAAAGGTTTTATATAAATATCAACAAATGTGTGTATACAAGAATATTTATTCATGTTGTCTATTGTTTTGAGGGGGGTCATTAATATTGAAAGAGTTTTTCCGGACGATTGAACACCTTTTTGCTGTTTGTGTTGTTAACACGAAAGGAAAACGAACAAACAAACAAAAAAACAACAAAACAACAAAAAACAAAAACAAAAAAACAAACCAAACTATAAAACCTCGAATCCTACGTCATAAGTGTTGCTACAACTGGAGAAAGAATCATGTTTATCATCATCGCATTCGGATATTGGACATGGAGAAGACCGTAGAATGTATCAGTCGAAACGTCGTTTGATCAAACATCAAGAAGGAGTCCAATCGTCCGATAAACTCAATAAATATTCATAAATCTAATTTTTTAAACTATTAATCAAACCACTGTAGCCCCCAAAGGTGACAAAGGGTTCTATCCTTTTCTTTTTATCTGAACGTGTATTTGTGTTTATTAATGTGTTCCAGTGCTCCTGGCCATACCGTTTTATCTACAAACCTCTTTTAAAGGCGATTTTTTTGGTTTTGGAAAAAAGGGCATTTTTTGGGCCTTATTTCGATGGGTTTCTTGATAACATATATTTTATCCAGAATCTAGATATTTTTTAGATGTTTTCCAGTGGAAAATGCCACTGATGTCATTTATAGAATTTATTCTTCGATAGAATTTTTTATACACGACTTCAAATTTTTGTACTACGATTTTTCAATCATCGGCTGTGACGGCAAGTGTGTAATCGTTTTACTAATCCCAAAGTACACTTATCTACTAAATGTTTTCAAAATCTTGACTAACGTTTACTCCAACTATATGAAATCCTATATCAAAATTTAGTACCGTTAAATATTTTTACTTACTGTGAACATCAAACTCTCGACTTAATCCAGTGGGGTAGCATATTCTGTAGATAATTATGAAGCTAGATTTTTTTTATTTAACTTTTAAATGTAATCTGTGACGGATTATTAACGACCCGGGTTTCCGACAGAGCTTTAGTAAGGCTACCACCTCTGACCTTGCTCCTTGACCCTTCGTTGCGTAGAATAAATTGTCGTTAAGTTATGCTAAATGACTTACATCGTAATGCTATACTGTGTGTTTCAAAAGAATAAGCAGAATGAAAATTTAGAATAACTTTTTATTGCATTGAGATTTTGAACTGAAAATTTTACTGTAGAAACTACAGATGCGCTAAAATTCTTCCACAGAATTTGAGTCCCTATGATAAAGATGTAAGACCATTCGAACGATTTGGAAAAAAAAATCTTGGTTCCTGCTGGGAAGGATTCTAAGCTGACACCAACCTGCGCTCGCTGATTCGGCTTACGTCAGTCAGCATATGGAAAAATCATACATTAATTTTTTGACGTTTTGCAATGTTGAGTCCTGAGGCAGCCGGGTAACTCTCTTCCGATTGTGCGACAAAGAAGAACCATTTGAATTTCGGTTTCAAACCAAGCTTTTTGAAATCGTTCGTGTGGTTACACAACTGGAGCGTGGGAACTGTTTTTTTTGTTTTTTTTTCGGAGAAGTTTCAGCACACCAGTAGTTTCCACGGTTGAAATTTCAGTTCGAAATTTCAATGCAATAAAAAGTTAATCAAGCTTTTCACCTCCAAAAATCACATTTACATTCAACCGATTTTTTCCCCGTATACTCAATTTAACCTTTGTTTAGCTTCTACCCACTTCCCCATTCGGACCCTAGACTCAAGCATACTCAACCCAATGGTTGATCCGCCACCAAGTGTAATGAGAAAACGAGGTCACCATATTCCCACGAGCAGTTCATTCAATGAGACGCATGTGGCTCATGAGCCGCCATTTGGCCACACCCGCATTTCTATAGGTTACTTTTACTCTCAACTTCACAATCTAAATACTTAATGTAACCACGGATGTCTATAGGACTATACTTAGTTTACCTTAAAAATATACCACTGAAAGAAAGCGGATCAAATTACATATGGATACTCTCAAGATGATAAGAAATATACTTTCGACTCTTTTACAAATAAATTTGCATCATCACGCTAATACATCTTCACTCACCCCATATTTCTAACTTATGGCTCCTTGCGTAAATGGGTTTAGCTTAATATGGTACGGTTCACTGACATTTCCGTGCAAGACGAATCCAAGTCGACAAATTCGCGCATGACGAATGCCCGCTAGGACAAGTTGCATTTTTTTATACCTGGATTATATCATAATCAGATTTTGGACATTATTTTCACTCTCAATCTCACCGTATAAAAATATCTAATGAGCATAGTTTGCCACGGTTCACCGACATTTTCGTGTAATACGAATCTGCACCCTCTAATCCATGGTAATAAATCAACACGAAAACCAACAAGAACAAATTATCGATTTAAAACAATCTATTAATTTTTGTTTTCTTCGAATTAATTTGGGAAATTGATTTCCTTCTGCATTTCAATTTGATAAATCAGAATTCGCTAGAACAAACAATAGAATTAAAACTACTTATTACAAAAATTAGAATTATGTTTTGCTTCTCAGGTACAATAGTTTATCAATAAATGAGTTTGTAAACACACTATTGAGTTTTACAACAAAAACAAATTACGTTTTAGTTCGCTGGTATTATAGTTAATCGCTGAATGACTTTGTAAACAAACCTCACAATAGCATAAACATTTACAACGAATTTACTTTATTCTTGTAAATACAGGGAAAATACAGTAAAAAATATTTACTTCGATTATATTTGAAATTGGTTTATTAGCAAGGTTAACATTCAATGTTTTTAAGTTATAGTATCGATGGTATAACACAAGGCAACAAGCGTGGATCGAATTTACTTACACGAAACAAACTTATTTAACGATAGACTGCAGTACCAGTGAATTAAAAAAAATATTTGATTTTTTTAATAAGATAGTTTTAACTCTACAGTTTGTTTCCAAATTAAGTCAGTGAAAAACTGTAGTATTTGCAAACTTTAAAAATAATTTAATTTTTGCAATAAATAGATTTAACTGCAGTACTTTTCATGCAAACAATAAGTTATCAAATTGAAAAACAGAAGTAATTTAGTCTCCCCAAATATTTCTAATCAAAAACTAATTTTTATCTTCGTATTTCAAAAATTGTTTTTTAACTCCATAGTTTGTTTTTGTTGGTCTTGGTGCAGATTTGTCCTTGCTGGGGTTCGTCAGCGTGGATTAGTAGGCACGGAATAATCTTGCGCGGATGTGTCAGGTCACGACTTGGCATATAGAGATGGGGGTTAATGAAGATAGATTGTGCAGTGCCATTTTTCAAGTGGGGAGAACCTCTCTACTTTTTAAAAAAATCACCATTCGAAATTCTGGCTTGTTAGTAAAGACTCGAAACCGACCTTTGGTGCTGGTGGGGTATACGAAAATATATCAGTAACGAGGCAATCATTTCTCTCATACTTGTGTGTATACGCATGTGTGTACACGCTAATGTGTGTGTGTGCAGACTGAATATCTAAAAATGCATAAACATATGTATGCTTGGGGCAGGGGGAGTGGCTTACTCATGGTGAGACGCAGGAGGGAGCCCGACCCGGAGACTCCCTATAGAACCCAGAACCACCATATGCATATCTCCAAGGCCCCAAGCAGGGTATTTCAGCAACGGCGGATCAAATGGCTTCCGGAGGGCCAGTAGAGTGAGTGGCGCCACTCCGATGGGGATGCTACTGGAACCATCGAACTGGCAATAAGGGGAAACATTGGTAGACGGCTCCCCACTGTGACCACAATCATTGACAGTTTCGCCACGGAGGTTCGGAGTGGGAGAGAGAAAGATCATCAGCTCTAATTACAACACGAATAGAGGGACAAACAGGATTCATCATCTGCGACCGGAGAATTCTGTCAAGACAGTTCAGAGTTACAACTGAGGTGATGAAGCCACCCCACGCTGAGCTTCGCAAATTCATCTGAAAGGAGCTCATTGTTCTACACTCAGCTGAATTGCACAGGAGACAAAGAGGGGAGAGCCAGAAAGCGAACTGCCTGTGTAGCAGATCCTTTTGGATTTACAAAGAAATTGTTTGGGTAAAAGTGCAGAGGCTATCTAGCTTGCTCTAAGGAAGTAGTAGACAACCTTGAACAACACCCTGAGCCACATTAAGAGCTTGATCTGAGGGCTCCATAAAATGCAAGTGGACATACCACCGTTGAGTTCGGCAACAGATGGCCCACTTGCAAGGAAGTCCAGGAGTTGGTTGCAGCAGTCAGGACAGCTCAACTTACGTACTCAGTGAAGAATCACATAAAGTGTACTTGCGCTGCCCGGGACTGCTGAGGCTTCTATGAGGGATTACACGGGTGATTTGGCACAGGGCAACGGTGGCTGACCAATGGCGGCAGGAGAAGGGTGTTTGGATACCCAAGGATTCATCATCAGTCTTTTAACGTTCGTCGTTGGACATAGACCTTCCCCAGGATTCGCCACAATTCTCTGTCGTGGGCGTCGCAGAGCCAGTATTTTCTAAATTTGTCTAGTTCATCTCTCCATCTTGTATTCTGTCAGCCTCAGTTTCGCATGTGATCTCTGCAGGTCCATGTTGTGAGTCGTGATGTCCATCGGTCGTCTGCCATTCTTGCAATATGACCTGCCCATTATCATTTAAGTTTTCTAAGAGATTCTATGACGTCTCGGACTCCTGTTTTCTTCCTTATTTACTGTACTGTTTTGTGATCTCTCCATGTGAAGTTGAGCATGATTCCCTCATACCTATGTTGCATGCTTCTCAGTTTGTAGGTCTGTCTCTTGGTTAGGTTCCATGTTTCAGCTCCATTGGAGACTATCGGGAAGATGCATTGGTTGTATACTCTCCTTTTTAGGGATACCCAAGGTAGAGTACACAATTATGCTGAAGCAGTTTAGATCCATCTCGCTCCTTAGTGTGGACGGGGAATATCTTCTTCAGTGTCTTATCCAGAAGAATGACAAACTCCCCGCTCAGTACAGTAAAGGCGGTATTCCGGTAGTCCCAGGATGCCTGGAACTCACCGGAGATGCCACTCAGCTTATCAAGGATGCGTGCAAGGGGAAGGGAGACCTACTTATGTTTCGGCTTGATCTCACCAATGCATACGGCTCGATACCCTACTGGCTGATCGATACGACTTTGGTTTGACACCATATATCCAGCAAGAAACTAACGCTGGATCATTACGGAAACTTAGACATAGAGTCACTTTTGGTGACATGACGATAGATTGGCACCGACTCGAAAGGAAGATAAAGCTGAGGGCAGCTCTGTTCTCTCTGCTTTTCCCAGACACAAGTTGGAAAAAGCAACTGAAATGAGGGTGCGTAGCCAGATTTTAAAGTTAGTGGGGAGCGAGCATATAAAAAAGGCGCCAGGATACGTACCAAATAATTTCAAATTCATTCTACATTTGTATTTCGCATTAAATCAAAACAAAAAGAAAATATAGACTTTTAAAGGGAAACTGTGAACATAGGTTTCATCAGTTTTCAAGTTGGTCCGGCTGGCTGTCTATGTATGTAAGAATGTATGTAAAGGGAAGGAGTTAGGGTTTGCAATTTTCAACATTTACGTTTTATTTGTTTTTTGACTCCCATAGGGTTTAAGTGGGGGGTGGGTGTCAATTTACAGTGTAAGTTTATGCCAAATTGACACCCAGTTTTGCCAGAATTCACTTTAATTTTCAATTTTCTTAGTAATTACTGTCCAACAAACGGCGAAAGAAGTAACTTATTCATTGATCAACTCTTTTGAAAATTTTTAATTGATCACCCGTAACATAGCATGCTACCGAAAGACGTTGGTTTCTATTGAGTGACTACCAGCCCTGTTCAGTATTTAAATTCGAAACACAATTCTAAAAAGTTAAACAGTAAACTCATAAATCGATATTGCAATTAAAATGAAAATATAACAGAAACGTGTATTATTTGATTATTTCAAACAATTATTTTACATTTCCAAATCACTGCTTGAAAAAGTCATCTTTGAGAGCAGTTTGCAGACCAATCGATGATAATACTTGTCAATATCAGGCAATGCATTGTTATCATCCTACAAGATGGCAGATGTCACAAAATATTTAGGTGTCATACTATGGTAGAAGATCAGATTTTATCGT
The DNA here is from genome assembly GCA_963457665.1 of Thysanoteuthis rhombus. Taxonomy (NCBI): domain Eukaryota; kingdom Metazoa; phylum Mollusca; class Cephalopoda; order Oegopsida; family Thysanoteuthidae; genus Thysanoteuthis; species Thysanoteuthis major. The sequence continues at coordinate 21,486,689 of OY735231.1, read as the reverse complement.
CTGCTATATATATGATTGTAACTTACAATCAATATCAATTGAAAAAAAATATCAGAATGCACGAGTAACGAGGAAAATAATCCGAAACTTCAAATATTCAGGTTCGTACGACGGTCAGAAAGTAAATGTCCTATTTAGCCTTATACATAAATAGAACTCCGACAAAATCTTGGAATCAATGTATTTTTTAAAAAGTAACATAAGTCTTATCAATTGAAATCATATAGTTTACTTTTCTTATCGTTTTTGGAAGAACAGTTTGATTTTAGCGAAGAAGTTGAGAGAGAGCAACCTTCACAACATGTAGAATTCATAAGAAATGAACAAACCAAAGTCGTATAAGAAAGTAGCTAAACGAATTTGTTTAAAAAGCGAATTAATCGAATATCTACTTAGCCAAAAAGTAATTGTCTCGATTGAGTTTTGTAACGTATTTTGTTTCACTACTTAGAGAAATGATTTTCCAAAACACACAAACTCATCTAAATATATATCAATTGAAAAAAATATCAGAATACATGAATAATGAGGAAAATAATCCGAAAACTTCAAATAAGCGGATTTGTACGATGGACAGGAAGTAAGGGTTCTATTTAACATAATATCTGAATAGAACTCCAACTAAAACTTGGGAACAATTTTTTTAAAGTAAAAAATGTCTTATTTATTGAAAGGATATAGATTTCTTAGGATGAATGTTTAATATAATTTTCGACCTTTCAGGGCTGTCCGAATTTAGACCATTTTTAAATCAGACTTTTTATATAATCTTATCAATGATGCATAGATTATAATGAAAGGATAAACACGCTACAAGTTTCGGGTATTTTTATCGACACATGTCAGCTTGTTACCAAAAGGGCATTTAGATACCGAAATAAGTTCATATTAAAACGAAGAAATTGAGAAATTGAGAAATGCAAAAAACACTTATTTCCTTTTAATGGTTTTCCTGTGTGCTAATGAAGCTTCGTCAAGGCTTATTTGGAGATTTTTCTGTTAGCAGGCGAGACAATAAGACCCATCTCTTTGGAAATGCTAGCAAATAAATTCCTATCATTTCAAATGTTCGGACAAATATTCGCCACCTGGAAAAAATCTTCATGAGTCACTTTTCCGGTGACCCAATCAGGTTAAATCAGATTAAATTCTAAGATTTTCAAACGCGTAAGTCCAAAAATGATGGAATCTTTTATCGGAAATATAATCTGGTCACTAAACTTGTCCCTAATACTGGAAATTTGATGGAACAAAGTAATGGGTCAAAAGAGTTACTCCAAAGCCATGCGATAAAGTAAAGAAAAAAAGAAATAGAATAGATTCGACTTTTATTGCACAAGGGAATGTGCTCAGGGGTGTAGATCTTTTTGGATGACGTTGCAATTCCATACATCATCAAAACAGCAGTCAGGAGCCTTGGAAAGGTGTTTGATTGTAGCTTCAAGGATACAGAGGCGATTCAGGCAATCACCAGGAGCTTGGAAATCGGCTCACCATCGTGGACAAGTTGCACTAACCGGGCAAGTTCAAAGCGTAGATTTACCAACACACCGTGACTCCTGGGTTATTGAATTGAGATCAGTCGGTATCTCGGGGCAGACGGATTGGAGGTTGAGAGCCAAGGAATGCCTGGAGATACCTAGTCGCAGATGAGGCACAGGGCTTTAGTGGACACAGTGGTTGCAGGATAGACAGAGTTCAGTGCTTTTCCACAACTGCTCTATGATAAAGATGGATGAACTCAACGTCCAGCTAATTGATGATAATATCTCTATAAAAACATCGTGGGGAAGGCAACAGGAAACCACTCCAAAGACCGTCATCTAGCGACTGTCTGCAACAAGGTTAGGGTCACATGCAGGACATAGAATGTCGGAATGCTGACAAACAGGGGCCATAAGAAACAAGCTGTGGAGAGCCATAGTTGTCCATGTCTTGGAGGGATGTTTAGAGAGTGAACACTCATAGAAACGTGCATATACATGTGTTTGCTTACATGAATGTAGGCTTCTGAACAGGAAACACATTTTGCTTTTACAAGCGATATATATATATATATATATAGTAAAAAATGGCTATACCATCTGACAGAATGATTATAAATTGCATTATATAATGTACGAACTTTTATTTTAAATGATCAACCGTTAATATATCACTAAGCCTAGACAGCATAAACAGAATAAACGATTAAAGATAAATGGGGCGACTGCAGGAATTGAACATACGATGGATAGGGTAGCCGCTTCAACGTAGCGTTACTCTTACCATTGAACTAAACAGCCGCCAGAAAGCAAAGGTCCAAATAACTACTTTCACTCCAAATTCTCATCTCATTTTATTCCCAGTCTATTCATTACTTTCAACGCTACAGAGACCATTTAAAATATTTTCTCTCTCCCTGTCTCTCTCTGTCTCTGTCTCTGTCTGTCTGTCTCTGTCTCTGTCTCTCTCTCTCTCTATATATATATATATCGGTTAACAGCGCAGAAAACTAAGACCGTGACTGGTACTAATGCCCTTCGGCTAAGGCATGAAAATGTCACTCCCCTAAACCGAACTCTTGCTCCGCGTTCAATATAGATTCTATTATTCTATTACATCATGCATTTTTTTTCAGATAGAGCGTATGAATACCACTGTGCTGGTCAAAAAAGCAAATTTTAAAGAGAGTAATAGCTATTTTCTGTACTTTTTGCACATAAATAAATTGAAAATAATACTCACTAGCCAAGACCATGGCGTTACCTACTGATATGAAACGAGAAAATAGAGGAAGGTAGAATTTTCACGTATCTTTCTTTTGAGCAAAATGCTTTCCCATTACAATGCTGCATTCATTTACGGCTAAAAATTACCAATTTACAGAAGATTGAAATAGAAAAATTTTCGCCATTTTCTTTCAACATTTTATTTTTCTTTAAAATTTAGGAAATTTATGCAATTTATTCTTTTTTTTTGTTTCTGTCGATATTCTGTAATCATAAGTTAACTGGATTTGTGTTTCCCTGTTACCTCACCCGTTAAATAACCAGATTTGGCCCAGTTTAAACCGAGAAGCATGCTCAACCTTACATGGAGAGACCACAAGACAGCACAGTACATAAGGAAGAAAACGGGAGTCCGAGACATCATAGAAACTATTAAAAAACTAAAATGGCAATGGGAAGGCCATGTTGCAAGAATGAAAGACAAACGATGGACATCACAACAGTCGACATGGATCCTCAGAAATCACATGAGAAACCGGGGCCGACAGAACACAAGATGGAGAGATGAACAAGACAGATTCAGGAAATACTGGCTCTGCGGCGCCCATGATAGAGAAGTGTGGCGAATACTGGGGAAGGTCTATGTCTAACGACGGACGTTAAAAGACTGATGATAATGATAATGATGGATTGCCTAATGGACGCACGGAAAAGTAAACAAATCCTAGAAAAGAAAGAGGTTCTCAGAGTGTTTCAAAACGTATCTAAAATGCTAAACTGAACCCCCTACTTTCCGTTCAATATCCATGTATAAATACTATCATTTTATTATCTATGTATATAAAACAGCTGGTTCTGTTCGTATCTCTGCCATCCGATTAAACATTGGTTAAATATCGACGCATTCCAACTAAATTTGACACAAATTCAGCATCCACACCTGAGACATCACGGGGAAGGATATGGACTATCTTCTTTTTCCACAAATTTGAAGAGTTCTGTTGGGTATTCTTTTTATACATTATCTATATTACTGAACTGAACTCTTATTTTCTATTGTAGAAGCTTTTTGAGTAGCTCAGCCAAATTTAGTATGCATACTTAGTAGACTTAGGGGAATAACCTGCACTGCTCGTTTTTTTTCTCTAAAAATAATTTTAAAGGTTTTAGGGGGCAATCTATCAATAATATAACTGTGATGGACCCTTCATCACCATCATTAGTCCTTTAACGTCCGTCGATGGACATACACCTTCCCCAAGATTCGCCACAATTTTCTATCATGGGCGTTGCGGACCTAGTATTTCCTAAATCTATCCAGTTCATCTCTCCATCTTGTGTTCTTATGTGATCTCTTGGGATCCATGTTGTGAGACGTGATGTCCCTCATTCTTGCAACATGGCCGGCCCATTGCCATTTGAGTTTTTTTAATAGTTTCTATGATGTCTCGGACACCTGTTTTCTTCGTTATATACTATGCTATCTTGTAATCTCTCCATGTAAGGTTGAGCATGATTCTCTCGTGCACACATTGCTTACTTCTCTGTTTGTAGGTCTGTCTCCTGGTTAGGCTCCATGTTTCAGCTCCATAAGTGACTATCAAGAGAATGAATTGGTTGTATACTCTTCTCTACAGGATTATTGGGATCATCTGGTTCTTGAAAGTTGAGCTTGCTCTGCCAAAGGCTTACCATCCCAAAATGATTCTTCGCTTGATTTTCTCCTCTTTTGAGGGTCTCATGGAAATTCGTTATCGTTCAATTGTTTGTTTTTTCTTATGTTTTTTCATGTGTCCCCCCATGTGTTGCTGCCTCCCTTAATTCAAATACAGAAACAAATCAGTATTGGATTAAATGATTTGATCTATGAAATAGATATGTATAAATATCTAACAAAAATTGAAGAAATTTCTGCGTATGAACCGCAATTACTCGTACAATGGCCATAGTACGAAATTCACTTTCGCCAAATATATTAGTCAGCATACAGGGCAGCGAAGTGTCCAGGGTGGAATTTTTTCTATTATTGTTTCTTGAGAAATCCAATAAAAATAGGAAATATTAGATAAAAGGTATTTCTTCATAAGTATCTGAGAATTACCGATTTTGAAATTTTGTGTTCATCATCATCAGCTGCCTTTTAGCATCCGTCGTTGGACAGAGACCCTACCCAAGATTCACCAGACCTCTCTATCATGGGCGTCGCAGAGCCGGCACTTTCTGAACTTATCTGGGGATATACGCCGTGAGTCGTGATGTCCAGCGGCTGTCTGGAATTCTCACAACATGACCAGCTCATTGCCATTCAAATTTATGGATTCTATGATATCTCGGGCTATTGTCTTTCCTCTAATATGCTGTGCTGTCTTGTGGTCGCTTGGTGCGAGGTTGAGCATGATTCTCCCTTGTGCACGTTGCATGGTTCTCAGTTTAAGGTTTAGTCTTTTAGTTAGGTCCCATGTTAGGTGACTACGGGGAAAATAGTGTGATTCCTCGTTTGATTTCTTCTTCTTTCGTTGATTTCATGGAGTTTTGTTGTCCTAGGTAGATGTAGTGGTCTACTTTCTCCAGTTCTGTTTCTTTGATTTTGATTATTGTGTCTTTATCTTCAACATATTCATTATACATGACATTTGTTTTAGTAAAGTTCATGTGGAGTCCAACTTCCTATCTTCTTTGAGTCTGTCCAGCATCATCTAGAGTACTTGTTAATTATCTATCCTATTTAAAATGTAACTATGATGCTAGACTGAACCGTAACTATCCGTCAATACGTATACATACATACATACATACATACACTAGCTGAAAGCTTCTGATATTATTGAATAAATGTATAAGAATGACCACTTTATAGGTAGCATTTTATAGTCATCTCCCTTGGCAAATCTGTGATTGCAACATAGATAAGGGTGAGTGCGAATGCGAACCCCACACTATTATCATTAAGTTGCAAATCACCTTGAATTTTTTGCAGTTTTTGTTAGCACGTTTCAAGAATACCTTAATTCAATACATCTGGCTACAATGCACCGTTTCGGCTACTAAGAGGTCCGAAACAGTTGAACAAAATCAGACTTTAAGTATTATAAAGATGATTCGAGATCAAAATCATTAATTCGGCAAAAAATAAATTTGCAAACTTCTATTTATAAGCGTAATGAGATGGACGAGCTTTTCTAGTAACGAAAGCCGTCGCTTACTGACAGACTGACCTACCAAAAGAAGAATTTGCTGATCTAGCTCTTTTGAGGCCTGATTTAGCTCCTTTTTGTGCAAGACAGAGAACTCGCATCTATGGTTTGAATTTTAGGTATGTTGAAAAATCCCCGATTTCAGCAACATTAAACTCTCGAGATGCAAGACATATACATCTTTAGTGCATCGAAGATATACATGTACAACAAACATTAAAAAAACATGAATAAAATTCGAAAAACTAGTCAGTAAATGAAAATGGTCCCTTTTATTCCTTTCATGATGAAACTAAATACTATAAAAAACCCCTGGAGTCAGCAACAATAAATTCCTGAGGCACATAAACACTTTCCATGCAAATAAAAGCAGGTAATCATGGAAGGTTTTACTGACTCGTTTGGTGGGTAAAGGAAAGGACAGTGTTCAAGTCCAAATAAAGAGTAAAATGTTGAATGCTGATTTTCCAAGTAGGTACATCTTCTACGAATAACATTACCACACAACCTCTTTATCGTTGTCAAATATATTTGTCAAGTCCGGGACACCCAAGCGATCTATGTATTTATCAAAAATTTTGATCTTACATACATTATACTATTCGGTTCTTGCATACCCTCTTAGTGGGTTGGTATCATTTGGTTTACACAGCATGCTTACCACTTAAAAATGAAAATATTTTAAATTATGAAACATACGAGAAATGAGAACTCAAGCTTGCATAACTATTTACCCCCACCAGAATATGTACTTTGTAGACCCACATTTGGTAGCAATTACAGCCTTTTACATACATATGGTTGAGTCTCTTGAGGTATGTCTTTATAAGCTAAGAACATTGCTTTTTTTTTCCTAACATTCATCAAGGCAAAACTGCCCCACCTTCTTAAAGGTGGTTGGGTTTCACTCATGTGGAATGATTTTTAAGTTGTACGGATTTGGTTGAGATCTGGGTTTTTACTAGGACCATTCCAAGGCATTAAAATCTGCCCTTGGAGCGATCGAGTGTTTCTGTAGCAGTATGATCAGCGTCATTATCCTGCTGAAAAGTGAATCTCCAACCAGACTCAAATATCTGAAAGACTGAAATGGGTTTCCTTCAAGGATTTCTGTCCATTTAGTTGCATCTCATTCCCTTTTGCCGTCCCTGCTGGAACATGGAACATGACTAGAAGATCGGCTCACAAAATAATAACCATGCAACGTTCACAAGAGAGGATCATACTTAACCTCACATGGACTGATCACAAGACAGGACAGCATATTAGAGAGAAACAGAAATCAAAGATATCATAAAGTTCTTTCTATTATTATTCGGACTATCCTCATCTTGGTTGTTTTTCATACAACGTTTCGGCAGTTGTACTCTACGGCCTTCATCAGGTATTATCTGGTAGGTGTGGGGAAGTAACGAACCGAGCCCTTCATTTAACCGACGGGGTTACATTGACCGCACTGCCCTCTTAACAGCAGTTGTAGTATTTTCGAATTATTATTGTCTCACACTGGGATTGAACATAGAACCATGAGATTAATTGCAGTAATTCTGTCTGATTCTGTAACCAATACGCTATGTGTCTAAGATGAGGATAGTCCCAGTAATGATAGAAATAATAATAAAACATCATCTCAAAAATTCAGAGAAATCATAAAGTTCATTAGAAAACTCGAATGGCAAAGGACTAGCTAAAGAGCAAGGTTGTCAAACAACCGCTGGATATCACGACTCACAAAGTGGATCTCCGGAGATCATAGGCGAAATCGCGGTCGGCAGGAAATAAGAAGGCCTAATGACCTAAACAGGGTTCGACAATATTGGCACCACGAAGCCCATGATAGAGAAGTCTGACGATAGACGTTAAAAGACCGATGAAAATAATGATCATCAGTTCAATTCTCACCAGTTTTCCACTCCCTGCTGACGAAAAAAATACAAACAAACAAACAAACAAACAAACAAACAAAAAAAACAAAAACAAAAAAAAACAAAAACACCCCACATCATGATGTTGCGACTATCATGTTTCATCGTGAGGTTAGTGTTCCAAGATAGCGTTTTCCTTGATGGCCCCAAAAGTTTAATTTTAGTCTCCTCTGACCAAAGAACCTCCTTTCATATGTTTGGGTAATCCCACATTGGCAAGCTTCAAACGTATTTTCTTATTTTTAGATGGATCTACGCATCTCTATAAGACGCGTTACGGTCATTCTTTCGGTCGGTCGGTCCCAGTAATGTTAAACAATGGAAATAGGAAGGAGGGAAAAGATGTGATGTTATTGAAAGCGTGATGTTATTAATGCTATGATGTAATAATATAATGTACGAGTTCAGCATTTTTGTATAAAAAATGGGTCGTTTACGATTTTATTGAATATTATACTCTCAGAATATTATCGTACTGCAATATTTTACAAGTATGAGAATCAATTAACTCAAAGAAAGACTACTAATTGTTCTTCTTTCTCCCCTGTCTCCTATTACCACTAATTCAGATGGTAGACTCATCGCTGAACGTGGTTCTTTCTTCTTTAAGCAATAGCCTTTTCGGATGACTTTTCCAAAAAGTTTTTTGCTTTGTCGAGTGTACTGCTTGAAGTGGTCCATCAGGTAGAAACTCCAAATTCTACCATGAGGCTTTCCAGCTTTTTAGGGTAATGTTTGGCCTCTTTATCGCCTCTCTAACCTTTTCCCCTCCTCGTTTGGTCCATAAGTTTTGTTGTGCAGCCGTCTCATGGTAGATTTGTTATGGTGCCATCTTCTTTTCATTTCATAATTTGGATTTTTCATGTAAATTACGTTTTACGATATCGAATTAACAAAGATTGGCTGAAAAACATATCTATAGTAGCAAAATATCTACTGAGATACATTTTAAACAAACCTTTATCTCTTGTCTAAATAAAGAGATATGTATGAACTAATTCGGATATATTTAATCAGCCTGAACATGGTTTAGTTTGGCACAAGGTCATATTCAGAGGCGGATCAACTATCAGGATGAGTAAGCTTAAGCCTGAGTCTCGAGAGCAAAAAGCTAGTTTAATGAAGAGTATAAAAACTAGTAAAATTGAGAGTACGAAAACTTGGTAAATTGAAAGTACAAAAACCGGTTTAATTGAGAGTAAGAAAAACGGCTTTGATTAAAAGTAACCAAAATTGAGAGAACCAAAAAATGGTTTGAGTGCACAAAAATGGTCAACTCGAATATATCCTTGTGTAATTTGCATTTTGCAACTGGATTCATATAATTTTTTGTTATTATGAATGTTGAACATTATACATTAAATATTATTAAACTTGGCTTTACACCGCTTCATTCAACGAAGGGTGCAGTAATGGGTTAATGTCAAATTGATGGGGGTTACTAAAGCTCAGCCAGGTGATCAGGTGCTAGATGATCCTACATTGGCCATATTTATGAAGGAAAATCAAACTTCCTTATACTGGTTTGTGAGATTATCATACTGGTTTCTTTAGATAAATAGGTAAATCACCTGAGCGTCTCAAAATTAACAGAAATTAGCTATGCGTCATTAATGTGCATTGAATATGTTTGCATACAAGAATTTAATGTTGCTGACGTCAGAGGTTTGAAAAAAATCTCTTTATGATCGCTTATAGGTGCAGACACTTTGATTTGCAAATATGTTTGTCAAATTTTATGTATGTTTTAATTACGTTTGGCGTGCATGTATAACAATGTGCATAGCAAATATCTACCATCTTAAGAGTCTACTTTGGTTTCCTTACGCGGTTCGTGAGTTTTGGTGTGAGGTCCTCTCTTGTCAGGTTTATTGTGGTACCATGTTCTTTCCGTTTTGTGATAATAGATTTAATGGACCTACGTGGAATAAATAGATAGATCACTCAGGTGTCTTCGATTTATCAAAAATTGGCTATGCGCAATTATTGTTCATAGATATTTATGTACCCCGGGAATTCAATGTTGGTGACGTCAGGGGGTTAAAAAAAATCTCTTTCTACCTACTAATAGGCGCGGACACTTTTATTTCCAAATTTATTTGTTAAATTTTATTTATGTTTTATGTACGTCTGTTGTGTACGTATATCTTGTATGCACTAACAATGTACATAGAAAGATATTTATGCATCCCAAGAGTTTAATTTTGTCTCTTTATTGTCTCTGATTAATATCCTCCTTGCACGACCTGTGAGATTAGGTGAGCGTCCCTCTCTTGTCAGGCTTGTTGTAGAGCCATATTCTTTACATTTTGTAACAATGGATTTAATGGAGCTACGTAAAATAAATATATAGATCACTTGGGTGTCTCGTATTTAACGAAATTGGCCATGCGCTATAATTGTACCTAGATGTTAATGCAGCTCGAGAATTTAATGTTACTGACGTGGGTGCGAACACCTTGTAATATGTTTATTTTGTGTTTTCTTTATGTTCGGCGCGCATGTATACCTCCTATACTCTAACAATGGGCATCGAAAATACTTATGCGTCTCAAGATTTTATTGTTGCTATCATTGGGGATTTTTTCTCAACACTGAAAGTTGAACGGTAGATATGGGAGTTCACTCCTTTGCACCAGAGAAGGAGCAAGATTTAGCTAAATCGACAAATTTTCTCACGGTATGTCAGTCAGTCAGTGATGGCATCTTTATCTTTAATAGATTACAGAATCAGACAGAATTACAGCAAGTAATCTAATGGTTCTAGGTTCAATCCCAGTGTGAGACAATAATAATTCGAAAATACTACTACTGCTGTTAAGAGGGCAGTGCGGTCAATATACCCACGTCGGTTGAATAAAGGGTTCGGTTCGTTACTTCCCCACACCTACCAGTTGATACCTGATGAAGGCTGTAGAGTACAACTGCCGAAACGTTGTATGAAAAACAACCAAGATGAGGATAGTCCAAATAATAATAGAAATAATAAAAGTTACATTTTGAATAGAATAGATAATCAGCTAATATAAAAATATATAATATAGGTAAAAATTATCGGGGAGGGCAGTTACGTTCCCCACAAACTTCACCTCTACATGTTCTTCGTGTGAGTTGTATACTAACGAAAAGTAAAGCGAGTGATCAGGGCTACAATACACAGAAACGTATGAAGAATTGTGTGTAATCTTTATTTTCATTAGATTTCTCTCGACCTCGAAACTGCATTGCCTTGTGTGCTGACTGATATATTTGGCGGAAGTGAATATCGTAATATGATCATTGCTCGTGTAATTGCGGTTCATACTTAGAGATTTTTTCAATTTTCGTTATATATTAGCAAATTGAGAACCACGCAACGAGCACATGAAAGAATTATGCTGGGCCTCACATGGAGAGACCACAAGACGGCACAGTACACCCGGGAAAAGACTAGAGTCAGGGACATCATAGAATACATTAAAAATCTCAAATAGCAGTGGGCTGGCCATGTTGCTAGAATGGCGAACAACCGATGGACATCGCGACTCACGACATGGATCCCTAGAGATCACATGCGCAACCGAGGCCGGCAGAATATTAGATGGAGAGACGAGCTAGACAAATTCAGAAAGTATTGGCTCTCGCGACGCCCATGATAGAGAAGTGTGGCGAATCCTGGGGAAGGTTTATGTCAAACGATGGACGTTAAAAGACTGATAATGATGATGATGATGATGATGATGATGATGATTAGAATACATCTATTTCATTGATCAAATCATTTAATCCAATACTGATATGTTTCTGCGATTGAATTAAGGGGGACAAACAAACAAAATGTAAGGGTTCATTATAGCAACATCGTTTAGAGACCCCCCCCATAAAACCCATGAAATTCGTTTTTTGAAAAGCCGAATCGTACAAGTTCCCTCAAGTCTATTAAGTATTCATACCGAACTTGGCTGAACTACGCTAAAAGCTTCCCCAATGATCGGAAATTCAAAATTCCGGTTCACAATATAGTTTTAGTGTAACCGCCCACTAAAACTCTTTAATTTTTTCCAATTGAAAAACCAATTCGTGCAGGTTCTACCCACCTCTAAGTCTACCAAATAAGCATATCAAAATTGACTGTGCAATGCAAACAGCTTCCCCAATGGTAAATGAGAGTTCAGTTCTGTAATATAGTTACAGTGTAAAAAGACCATACCCAAGAACTCTTTAAATTTGTTAAAAACCAAATAGTCCGTATTCTTTTCCCTGGGTGTTCTAAGTATGCATGCTAAATTTGTGTCAGATTTGATTGAGCTGCGTCGATGTTTTCATAGATAATAGAAAGATAGAATGTACATATATATATATTGGACAGAAATGAAAGGTTCAGTTTAGCGTTATAAGTACATTGTAAAATACTCTACAAACGTATTTTTTGTTAACTTTATGACATTTCCCTGCGAACGTCGGGTACGCATTCGAAATCTAAGCAATGTATTTATTTTACGGCGTATATGATGCACTTTTTAAAATCCTGAGTCAGGAGGCAGACCTTTTATGAGTTGTTTACTAATGTTATTGTGCTATGTAAACAGCCACCGTGGGGGTAGTGTAGAAGGTGATGAAGATCAGGTAAAAGAAACAGTTTTAAAAAAGATTTATCAAGAATATTCTTGCTGAAATTGAGGTGAATCACTCATAGCCGTGCGTTTTATATGCCGTAAAACACGGTATTTTTTTTAACTTTATATCATTAAAACTGTGCTAACCTGCCGGTTTTTCAATTGGAAATCGGCTGATTGGAAATTATCACTGCCCTAGTTGCAAAAGCAAAGTTTGAAGGCAATAATTGACATTTTTCATATTTTTGAACACAGCTAATAAGAAACAAACTGCTCAAAGTAGAATAAAATAATCTATAAATGTGTATTGAACAGAAAATAAAGGAGGGTACAGATGGGGTATCGGGGGTGGGAGAAAACAGATTTATGCGTTAGTGTTAGTCACTGCCCCAGCATTTAAAACGAGTCCATTTTTGTTCGCTACTAACCGATCAACCACTAACATTTTCTACGATATTTGGTGAATTCTACTGAGATAATTTTGATTCCTTCATTTTCCTAGTCTAGTTTCTGAAGATCATCTCAAGGTAGGCTGTGAAGAGTTTGGGTGGGCTGGTACCATCTTGTCTCACCCCCCCCCTTTGGAGCTAAGTCTTTACGTAGCCTTATAAAGGAGCTGCTGTGATTGTATATATGTTGCGGTACTCCGACGTATACAGGGTCTACACCTCGTAAAGTGATGGCCTTCATGAGCAACTTTAGATTTGCAGACGACACCATCCTTTTTGCAGAGAACCTACACAACCTCCAACTAATGTTAGATGAAGTGAATGAAGAAAACTCAACGATCGAAATCGAAGATACAGAACTGGAGAAAGTAGACCATTATATCTACCTTGGACAAAAATCTCCATGAAATCCCCAAAAGAAGATGAAATCAAGCAAAAATCATTCTAGGGTGGCAAGCCTTCGACAGAGCAAACAAGAAAGTACCATTAGTCCTAAAAAGAAGGATATACAACCAATGCATTCTCCCGACAGTCACTAATGGAGCTGAAACATGGAACCTAACCAAAAGATTGAACCTTGACTGAGAATCATGCAACGTGCACATGAAAGAATCATGCTCAATTTCACATGGAGAGATCACAAGACAGCTCTATATGTCAACGAGAAAACCGAAGTCCGAGGGCTCGTCATGTCGCAAGAATGGCAGACAATCAATTGACATCACGATTCACAGCCTGGATCCCCAGAGATCACATGCAAAACCAAGGCCGGTAGAATACAAAATGGAGAGACGAAGTGGACTATTCAGAAAGCATAGGCTCCACGATGATAGAGAGGTATGGTGAACCCTATACTTTTTAGACATGACCAATTAGAAAATACCACTAATTACCCAGAAATAGAAAAAGGAAAAATATTCGCCAATGTAATAGAATCTTTATATGTATCTTGGACGAAAAGTAAGGGTTCAGTTTCGCATTATAGTTTCATGTAAATAGAATTTGGGGGCTGGGGGCTGTCCCCCATGGCTCATACGTGTATGTATGCATTGATATATTATATATGTCTGTGAGTCAGGTTAATATTAAACTGGGTTGCGATCAAAGAATTCGGAAGAACCCCGGTCTTCTCTACTTTTCCCGAGCAAATTAAAACACAGGCATCTCATCTTCAGTTTATTTTCACTGTGACACTCACGCAAGGCACCCGAAAAGAATTCTCTTCAAGACGATGCAACACCCAAGCACAAACACCCACGCCCTTTGGCCATCCTGTTTTCATCAGCAATAACTATTTTAGCACACCGTTCTAGATTCGCTCGCTGGAAAATGTAATCGATAGCCCACATTTTACAAATGGAAATATAGTATTGACTCTATTCTGTTCCGTCGACTACTAAATGTGCGACAATTGAGCGAGGGAAATTGAGTGTGGGTAGAATTGAGCGTGAGTCATTTGAGTGTGCGACTATTGAGAGAAGGACATTTCACAAATCACAATGGTAAAGTAAAAAAAGGTATAAAACAGTATTTTTTTAATCAATTAATGATATATGTGTACTTCTGTCGCTGTTTTAAGGCGAGCTTGTAAACTGGTGCTATTATTTTGTAATAAGTACTACTCCTTTGTTATCGGCTTAAATGGATACATCTCAAACATGAGCAGTAATGGACAGAATCCTTCAAATCTGAAAGACCCAATGTATGAATGCGATCCTATCCTGTCCTTTTGTATGGATTTTTTAGTTTACTTTATACTTATTACTGATAATCAAGTGTTTCAATCTGCTCACCAAAACACACACAAAAAAGAAGAAATGGATCAAGAAAAGAGAAAGTAGTATTAAATGAATAAATTAGAATCAAACTAATCTTATGACTTTTTTTAATGTATATCTTAATATCAATGTTGCATTCGAATGACCGATGAAATTATTTAATGGCCACATTTTCATAAATATGCATGTGAGGAATTAAAAGAAAATATTATTTGATTTTCATAAAATGGATACACAGATTCTTCAAATCTTATGATATATATGCATTTTCAGATTATTCAAATCTTTTCCTGATTCAAATTATTCAATCATTTTTTTAATAGATTGATTTGAATGAATATGAAATATTACGATTCAAGTTGTAATAAAATCACACACCTAATCACCACAGCGAATAATGTTTTAAGATTCAAATTGAAAATTGAAATTTCCGAAAAAAAATAGATAAGGTTAAAAGAAAGGTGATAAAACTCAAATAATTCTTTTATAAATTCCCATTAGGACGGGTATTTCAGCTATTAAAAATGGCGACTGTTACCTTTTCTGAATCAATTTCCAAACATTTCTGCGTTAGATTTCGCAGCGCAGTTGTTTATAACTTGGTCCGCCGATTCCATTTTACATGTTCGTCACCTCATTATTACATTACATTAAATAAAAAAAACCCTAATAGACTCGCCATCACAGTCAATAATTGAACAACAGTAGTGTCAAAATGTGAAATCATGTAGAAAAAAACCCAAACTTTCATAGAAGAATAGATATGGTCAGAATGAAATCTGTATATGACATCTCTGGTGTTTTCCACTGGAAAACATTTAAAATAGAGTATAAAAAAAAACTAGATTCTGGATGATCTTGATAATAATAAACATGTCAAAATGAGGCCCCAAATAAGGCGAAAAGCTTTTCTTCCTAAAAATAAAAATAAAACGTCTTTGAAGAGGTCTAGTAGAGAACTAATACCAATTTCCCACTCTGTAGACAAAACAGTATGTCCAGGAGCACTGAATCATACAAACACGCAAACACTCGTACATATAAAAAATATAGAACCCTTCACCACCTTTAGTGGTAAAGGGTGTTCAATAAAAAAAATGTTTCAAACTCCCTCATGACCTTTCCGCCACCCTCTACAATATACAAAACGGGCAACCCTCAAGGGTTACTGGACACAATACATTTCTTAATAAGGTTGAAAGACGAATCAGCCAAAACTTTGTGATCAAAACAACAAAGAGGATGATAGTAGTCTGATTGATTAATGAAACAAAGACGATACTTCCTTCAAGAACTTCGGACAACACGAGGAATGTCAGACAACACAAAATGAAAGCCTGGTTCTCGAATGCAGGTTTTGATAGCATAAGATAGACTGCGACAACACTGTACTTCCCTCCAACATTTAGCCTTGGGTGTAACTATGCTAAGCTTAGTGAATATGTTTTCCCCCTGTTTCCTCTATACTTTGTTATCATGGTACAATGTATATATTGTCTTTAGTTGGGATCATCAGTTGTTTACCATGTAACCGTTTCGGGGATTTTAAAAACAAAACAGTTATATCAATATGGCACCCCAGCAGTGTTGCTCAAACACCACCTCTCTTTCTTATTATATAGTTTATGTCATATAGTTTGTAATTTTATATGATATATATATATATATATATATATATATATATATATATATATATATATATATATTAAATTGGAATGGAGTTTGACCCTGTAGCAGCTCATCATCAGTCCTCTAACTTCTGTCGTTAGACATAAACCTTCCCCATGATCCACCACATTTCCCTATCGTGGGCGTCGCAGTGCCAGTATTTTTAAAATTTGTCTAGTTCATCTCTCCATCTTGTACTTTGTCGGCCTCGGTTTCGCATGTGGTCTCTGGGGATCCATGTTGTGAGTCGTGAAGTCCATTGGTTATCTTTCATTCTCGCAACATGACCAGCCCATTGCCATTTGAGTTTTCTGATGGATTCTATGAGTCCAAGAAACCGTTTTCTTTCTGGTATGATATGCTATCTTGTAATCACTCGATGTACGGTTGAGTGTGATTCTCTCATGCGCACGTTGCATGCTTCTCAGTTTGCAGGTCTTTCTCTTGTTTAGGTTCCATGTTTCAGCTCCATAAGTGACTATCAGGAGGATGCATTGCTTGTTTAATT
Organism: Thysanoteuthis rhombus; assembly: GCA_963457665.1. Classification (NCBI taxonomy): domain Eukaryota; kingdom Metazoa; phylum Mollusca; class Cephalopoda; order Oegopsida; family Thysanoteuthidae; genus Thysanoteuthis; species Thysanoteuthis major. The sequence goes on along the minus strand of OY735231.1, from coordinate 21,469,861 downwards.
AGTATCCCATACAATGACTGAAACTTTACATAGTTATAATAGATATGTAGTTGTCTTGGTATGTTTATTGGCTAAGACAAGTGGGTATAAGCAATTTGTACCAGATTCATGTTCAAACACGGGTAAAAGCCAGGTTTTCGAATATGGATTTTAAAGGCAGCTGACAGACCCGACCCCACTTTGAGATAAGGGCAACGCTATATTTCAACGCTCACTTAGACTTGCATCAGACTATGCTAAGCTCAGTAAATATCTATTTAAAGATATGCATGCTTATATACCTATACATACTTGGAAAGTACCCGTTCCAAAGGTGCATGTTTAGAGGGGGGTCATATCTCATGTCGTGTGGAGTAGGCTGTCATAATAGATAGATAAAACTAAAATAAAAACATCAACCGTTAATATTTCGTGACATTGGCCACTCAGAATAATCTTTAAGTGCACTGTAGGTAAAAATGATGTGACGGATCTTTTATGTAATTCTCTTTCATTTCCATTAGGCATACACTCCTTCGTCGTTGCATTCAGTATCAGGCTTAGAATTCCATATAAAGCAGCGAGGTTTAACCTGCGAAACATTTCTCGTTGTACATGCCCCAGTTGCTTCTGACATAATAATAATAAATCTTCTCAGTTTAGGAGTTATTTTGTATTTCCGGTGTATTAAGTTAAATAGTGCTGAAACTTTTGTACGTAGCGACCACTAATACTTAAAAATTCGTTTCGCCTCTTTCCTGTCTTCAATAGTTTTGTAAACTTCTGTGATATAATGATTAGGGTCATGGATTGGGATCTTTATTCTCGACCGTATTTCAGCATCGGCTTTAAATCGTGTCCAACCCCTCTCCCATAGTTTTGCAATTATTTGATTTGATAACAACATTGCATACAATGCAGGGCCTTTCACTGTTTGTAGTTTATAGACTCATGGTTTTGAAGCCTGCATGCTTGATTTATTGGGTTAAACGAAAGAGTATTCAATCAAAGTTGTTTTAATGTTCGAAGTACGGCATATATAGCTTTATATAGCTTCTCTGAGTCAGTTGAATCTCATACTTATAAATATTGCCTGTTTGATCGCCATGTGACCAAAATATAAAAAATAATACACAAGAACTAATTTGATTTAAAGTCTTGTGTATTAAATCCCACACAATAGTGACATGGACATTTTCAGCGAGTATCATTTAAAACAAATCGTAAATGGCGATTCTTAGCGGTTTGGGGACACTTTTGGCCTTTTAAAGTATTAAAATACATTCTTCTGACATCATCTGGGAAAAACAAAATTTAAGAGATGTCCTTGAGTTGACATCACACCTTCTCTTCTGACATAAGAGCAACTGGTAAATAAAATATTATACCCTCTTCCCTCCTCTTTCTGTTGCCTAACGTACTCGAAACAGTCCGTTCAATTGAACAGCCAACCAACTGAAAAGGGTCTTGTTGAGCTGAACATGTTGCAAGGATGTCAGACAACCGCTGGATATCACGTGAATCCCCAGAGGTCAGGTGCGAGGCTTTGGATGACAGAAGTAAGATGGCGTGATGAGCTACATAAATTCAGGAAATATTGGCTCTGCAAATGCCCATGACAGAGAGGTCTGGTGAATCTTGGGGAAGGTCTACGTTCAACGAATGACGCTAATAGACTGTTGAGGATGACGATGATTATGATAGTTACCTATGGAGCTGAAACATGGAATATTGTTGATAAATTGACTCTCAAAGTGAGAAAAATGCAACGTGCACTGTATATTAGAGAAAAGACAGGAAGGGATATCATAAGAAAACTCAAATGGCAATGAGCTGGTCATGTTGCAAGAATGTCAGACAATTGCTGGATATTACGACTTACATCGTGGATCCCAAAGACCATACGCAAAAAAGCAGCTGGCAAAATATGAGATGGTGTGACCAACTAGAGTTCAGAAAGTATTGGCCCTGCGACACCTATGATAGAGAGGTTTGACCGATCTTGGGAAAGGTCTATGTCCGATGACAGACGCTAAAAGGTTGATGATGATGATGATGATTCACCTCGTTCTTAATTTTTGTTGATTTTTATCGCAATATACTCAGGCTGGCTTCTCCGTAGCAGGGAGTAAATACAATATACAGAGCAGACTAGAACAAAGTATAAAGAATAAGCTCCCGGTGAGACTCCACATCATTCTATGCCAGAAGGAGGCTAGGGTGCACGCCCCTGGCGCTCTTGCCATCTGAACTACGGTGACTCGTACGGCAAGCAAGAGTACAAACCATACTCTTCTGTGCCATGTTTTGTTTTAATCACCTGATAGTGTCAATAACTGTCATCCAATTAGAAACCATAAACAAAAAACTGTGGGCCCAAACTGTCAAAATAGGTTTCTCCAGTTTTCAAGTCGGTTTGGCTGGCTAGGTATGTATGTATCACGCGTACAGACCGGCGATGGAGGCCTGAAAATTTCAACATTTACTCCTTATTATGTCCTCAAAAAAACCTTTTTTGTTTCTTTAGAATTTAGAAGGGTTCAGTTTGCAATGTAAGCTTATACTAAATAGGTCCCTGATTTGTGCACACCATTTATTTTGAAAATTCACAATTTTTAGTAATCACTGCCAAATAAAAGGCAAGAGAAGTAACTTATACCTTGATCACCAATTTTTCCAATTTTTAAAAAAATTGATCATCCCCAATATGGCATGTTGCCAAAACACATTGGCCATACAGTTTTTACTCAGTGACTAACCAGACTTGTTTTGATTTATTTTCGTATGATAAAGTATTGTAAATTATTGTTATTTTTTGTGCTACTTTTACAGACATTATATTTCATTCGTATTTTCATTGTCTAAAATATATATTTTAAAATCTATTCCAACAGATTGAAAGCAATGGAGCCGTTCAAGATAAAATTGACTCAATCGATCGATCTTTGCTCCAGGGAGACGCGTTTAGCGTTGCTGAAAGCGGCAAAATACAACTTATTCAACCTGCAATCCAAACATGTGTATATTGATTTGCTTACCGATTCGGGGACTGGTGCACAGAGTTTAGACCAATGGGCATCGTTGACCAATCCGGGCTTCTCTAATCCGGAATCTTCCTGCATCCAAGAATTCATAAAGACAATAAAAAATATCACCGGATTCAAGCACATTTTTCCCGCCCACCAGGGACGCGCAGCAGAACTCATTTTTTTCAAACACATTTTGAAAAAAGGAGATATTGTCCTCAGTAACGCGTTATTCGATACAACACGGGCTCACGTCGAATCGTCTGGAGCTGAAGGAATAGATCTTCCGGATAACAGATCTTTATTCACAGGAGACATCGATCTGGTAAAATTCAATGCGCTCTTCAACAAACACAAAGAAAATGTTCGTTTGGTGATAATCACCTGTACGAATAACACATACGGTGGTTCCCCGGTCAGTATGGGAAACATAAGGCAGATTTCCTCGATCTGCCGACAGAAGGGAATTATGATTCTCATGGACGCCTGCCGATTTGCAGAGAATATGTACTTCATCAAAAGCTTGGACAGCAAGTACGCCTCAAGCAGCTTGCAGGACATTGCTCGAGAGATGTTTTCTTATTTCGACGGTGCCGTTATGTCCTTGAAGAAAGATGGACTCAGCAATATGGGTGGATTTTTAGCTACCGATGATGATTCAATTGCTGAGTTGATTGCTGACGACGTGCTTGCAAATGGTTCTTCCCACACGTACGGTGGAATAACAGCTGAAGACACCAGGGCGTGTACAGTCGGCCTCAGAGAGGTAATGGATGAACACTACCTACAGTATCGTTTGCAACAGACAAGGCTGTTGGGTGAGGCCTTATTGAAGCGAAATGTTCCAGTTCTTCAACCCATTGGGGGCCATGCTGTCTACGTCGAGGCTGACAAAATTCTGCCCCACCTAAGTTTCACTCAATTTCCTGGCTGGGCAGTTACATGTTCAGTATACCTCGAGGGGGGAATCCGGTGTTGTGAGCTTGGCAATGTCATGTTCGGTGTGTTGCCAGACGGAACTCAGCGTATCCATCCCCGTGAGTATGTCCGCTTGGCTATACCTCGCAGGACTTACACGCTCAATCAATTACTCTACGTGGCAAAGGTTTTCGGTGACGTAACTAAAGAATCAAACCTGATTAGTGGCATGCGTATCGTTAAGGCCTCCAGTGTTCTGCGGCATTTCACGGCTGAACTCGAGCCAGAAAAAGAGGAACTGATAGCAGAAGAATAAATCCCGCGAAACTGAAAAGTTCATCTAACTTTTTACGTTGAAAATGGGTAATCCTTGGTCTTACGGGTGTTAAATAGTATAATTTCTCAAGATTTTTGCACATAATCTTACATTTTGATATTTTCTTTTATATCAAACGTATTAAACTAGATTTTAAAGTGTTTTTCAAATATTGAATATTTGCTGGGGTTGGTGATGAATTGTCCTATCGAAGAATTGACCGGCGACCAATTAGCCAGCGATTTATTGTCCGGTAAACAATCGACCGATGACTTATTGATCGATAATTGTCCGATTACATAGTGACTGGTAACTAATTATCCGGCTACATATTGTCCGGTAACCCATTATCCGGTGACCTATTGATCAATGACTAATGTACTGGTAAGAAATTGACCGGATACCCTTTAAACCATCAGATTTGTCTTGTAACTTAACCCCTCTAACATTATTTGAATCCTGGTTATATTTGAAACCAATCCCTAAAAACTATCTGACTGTCTCAGCAATGGTTACAAACAGTTGTTAACACCCATTGTCAACCAAAAAATAGCTGTAATCATTTTTTTTGTAATTGATAATCCCAAATTTATACAAACTAAATGAAATTATAACGGTGTCGTTGTATAAATATTGGCACGACACCGATATTTAAACAAAGACATCGAGACAGTTTTATGTAGTTTGTGTATATTCATAAATTATCAATAACGAAAAAGTGATGACAGTAAAAGCTCGGTATATTATCGGATTTAAGATGTAACAGATATTTTAATGATTATTCTATATTTTATCTGAATATTTGCCATTCATAGCATTTTATAAATTAGCTTTGATTTTTCGTTTATAATAAATAACATTAAAAAAATCTCAATAATGAGAACATGGGTGTCAATGATAGATTTTAGATAAAAGTTTTGTAACCAAAATTAAGAATCACTGAACTCACCATCGTCCTTTTAGTGTCCGTCGTTGGACATAGACCCTCCCCGAATCAGCCATAACTCTCTATCATGAGCATCGTGGAGCCAGTACTTTCCGAATTTATCTAGTTCGTCACACCATCTTACTTTATGTTGGCCACAATTTCGCATATGATCTCTGGGGACCAACGTTGTGATTCGTGATGTCCAGCAGCTGTCTGACATTCTTGCAGCCCATTGATTCTTGAGTTTCCTAACTGTTTCTATGATATCTTGAACCCCTGCCTTTTCTCTCATATACTGTACTGTCTTGTGGTCTCTCATTGTGATGTTAATCATAATTGTCTCATGCACACGCTGTATGCTTCTCTGTTTGTGGGTCTGTCTCTTGGTTAGGTTCCATGTTTCAGTTCCATAAGTGACTATCGGTAGGATGCATTGGCGTGGATTCTATTTGTTGTTTTTGTTTTTGTTACAGAGTAAACTGAACGTTTAGGTCTGGGTTGCCAATTTAGACATGATTTTTCAAATTTTCGATTCTGAAGTCTCTCCAAATTTGAAAAAAAATTCCGATGAAGAATAAAAAATGGTCAGAATAAATTCTATCTATGACATAACTGACGATTTTCACTTGAAAAAACAAACAAACTGAAATACAGTGAAAAGCATATAGGAATATCTAAAGTCTATATAATGTCGATGTTATCATTAAACCCGTAAAAATAAGACCCCAAAAGGTCAAAAAAGTTTTTTTTTTCAGTAAGGGGGAGGGGGGCTAATAGAGTACTGATGCCAATTTTCAAGTCTGTAGACAAAATGGTATGGCGAGAAGTGCTGGAGCAAACAAGCACATGAACAAAAAATAAAAATAAAAAATCGCACAAAAACATGCACATATGAAAAAGGGACAGTACCCTTCGCCATCTTTGATGGCTACAGTTGTTCAATAGGTAAATTCTGATTTAGAGATTTACAAAAGAGAAACATTGAGTCCTCAATTCAGTCGGCTACGATTAGGATTGAATTTATTTGCAAACACGAAAGCATACGTGTATGTTTCTCGTAAACAGTGTGACCAGATACTTAATTTATAAGTTCTAAGTACCAAGTATCTACCTCCTTGCATTTCAAACATAGTTTGATAAAAAAAAAACTCTACATCTTTTAATGTAATTAGTTTCTTTTCTAAATGATATTAACAATATGAATACGAAATAATGCAAACACGGGAGAAATAGAATCAACAGTCTCTGATTGAGATCTAATTAGATGAGTTTTAACCTGTGATAAAAAGCTGAGTCTCTCCAAAGACATACATTCATTTTCACAGGATAGCTTTCCGGGAATTTGTAAATCGTTGATGTTTACTGTAGTTTTTGTTTGTTTATCTTACTTTTATACCTTGTACAATTGTGTATGAAATTGAATAAATTTCTGATAATCTATCAAGTTATTACACGCGAAAAAATTAGATAAATTTCAATCAATGCCAGTTCAAATAGAGTTTCAAATGAAAAAAAAACATTTATAAATATCCTCTCAGATTATGTATCCATTTCTGTATAATATATATACAGTAAAGATATCTACACGTGTTTGCCAGGACTTCAAGTGGTTTATTCAAATTTTCTTGATGATTCACTACTTTAAAACTGTTAAGGCGTGAACAAATATTTAGTTTATTATCAATTTGACGCAAGCTTTCATTAAAAAAAAGGGACTGAAATCTTTATTTCAAGAGACAAATCACCGCCCTTAAGCAGCTTTAAACTGTTTTAGACTGTATCAGGGCTGTCAATGAGAATCTTACGAAGTCCCCAGATCAGGCTAGCAGAAAAAAAAACCCAGATTCAAAAATCGAATTAAGTCCAGACGATAAAGATATGTAGTTTAAATGGAAACATATCTGTAGTTCACATATTCTCGATGTAGATCCCATTAATTTTTACAATTCTGTTCGAAAGAGTAAGCGATATGTTCTTGATGATACAAATATTTTGATGATAAAATTAATTTTTGTAAAAGCTTTGCATTTTTTGTCAGGTGTCGATGAGAAATCAACAGCCTTTAAAGGTGAAAAAAGTAGTCATACAAATTTTAAAAATAATAATCAACAGCTTATTTGAAAATAGCTATCATTTAAGAAAGTTATTTAAAACACATTTACATGAATATAGAAGTAATTTTCAAGAATGTATTCATTTAAGGTGGATTATAAAGTATTCTCAAAATATGAACCTAGGTGGTTGGTGAAAACCCCAGATTTGGATTGGAGGGAACCCAGCATTGGGAGCTTCGACTTGTACGATCAGACATTTCCATTTACTATCCGAATTCTGTGAGCAGCTTCAGTGGCTTCAAGGACCAGTTTGAAATGATGTTTCAAAATTGCCAGAATCTCAATGTTTGTATTCGCTATTATAACCTCTGAAACAAAAGGTACAGCTGATTATTATTGATGATGATATGATATATGTACAATTTACTGGCTCTCTCAAAAGTCCAGCTTTATAAGCTATTTCATTTTTAGAACATATATAATTAAATAAAATGTTATCAAGGGTTCAATTCATTTGATCGATTAATCAGATAGATTTAAGTAAATTCAGTGAATAAATTTTATATTTCATAATTTTGTCCTATAATTCAGGATTTGTGAGACACAATGATTAATAATATTGATATCATAGTAGAGTCATAGATAGTCTTTAGATGTGTACATGAAATAAGTTTTAGAGTATTAACAAAATTACTCTTGATACATCCTGATATGGATAGAACGTATAAAATAATTTCAAAGATTCTAGGAATTGTTTGGATCGTTACAATTACTGAAGGAGACTGTTAAACTGAATATTTCATTTTTATTCTTGAATGTTTTATTTTTGAATAACAATTTTGTCAAAGATACTTTTAGCGTGGGTATATGTGAACTATACTTGAATACTTGTAGTCAAAGATAAGATTGTAACAGGGTAACGCCTTTCAAACGCCACAAGGACTATATAAACATCTTAAGCAGATTTATCAACAAGATAAATCTTGGTCGCTAGGTATATTGATTACCAGTCAAAGCCGCTTATTTAAAAATACATTAGGAGAAAGAAAGTGAAAAGGGGTTGATAAAAAAGGGATGATGTATAAGGATTCTAACGGTGGAAGTAAGAAAGAAAGACAGTAAGTCTAGTGACGTGAGAAACGAAAGGAAGCAGGAAGAAAATAGAAGAGAAATGGGTAAATGGTCATTCAAGTAAGTAAAAGACGAGGGTAAACCAGAGAAGAACAGTAGATTAGACCAGAATCGGGTGAGTCGAGTAGTCGGGTTACTACGGACGGACGGTGTACGGGCCTCCGGCCCCTGGTCGCTGGCAGTAGAAGGACTGATTAATCCCAATCTCAATCACTCTTTCTCTCCCCCTCTCTTGCTTTCTCTCCCTCTCTCCTCCACCCCCTCTCTCTCTATATATATATATAATAAGAGAGGATTTTATTTGCTGAGCGAAGACTATCGATGTATTTTCGGTCGGCCGAAGAAGGAAAGGTACGATTTTGAATCCCGACATGAGTCTTGTGTCTTTCCTTTCCCCCTTACTGCACCTACGGTGCACATATAATGAAATGCATAACGAAACATGGCTGAAATATCCCCACGCCATTATCCATCAGGATTAACCTGTGTAACTTAAAAAAAACAACCTTTTTGTTCCTGGGTTATAAATATTATTTTTTGATTGAACACGTGCGAAAAGTATGGGAAATACCAATTATTCCCTACAAACCGCGCTTTTATGACCAATGAAATGATAATTTGAAATCTACTTATTTTCGATTGGACAACAAGAAATTTGCACATTTTTGATCACACGAAGCTATCTTTGAAAAATACTTTTTACTCATAAGTAACGGGAAAACAAAACTCACTACCCATGAACAAAAATTACCTTGCACAGAAGTATTAGTTCCGTTCATTTAGTGGTTACTGCAACGTTCTGGCTGATCCAAACGAAAGGAGAGGGACAACCCTTATTTACCATTTACAACATTAAAAAGCGAGCCTGTCTGCTGCAGGATCAAACTCCACTCCAACTTCTGCTCCGACCGAAGATAATTACATCAACTTTTGTATTGTATATTTAATGAATAAAAATTTTTATAAAAATGTACTCTTGTTCTAAAAATGTATTTATCTATTAGAATGAAATAAGCCTGTGCGTATCCGTGTGATAAATTTTATCAGCTCAATTCAGCTCAAATCACTAAGACAGGCTCCTGGCAATCAGTTGCTCGTGAGTTCAAATCACGGTAGCAGACTGTGGGTTTTACATATTGGTTTACACGTCCCCATTTTAGTGAGGATTGTTCTTGTTACGGTATCACTTCAAGAGTTTGACAAAAATTATGGACCCCCAAAACATTGGAAACGAGACGAATAGTCAACTCTTGGGAGAATAATGAATGACTCATCACTAACTTTCAGTTATATTTCTATGCATAAAACTTTGAAAAATTCGAATTGAACGTCAATAATCCGGCAAGCTTTTGACCAAACATGCCGAAGTGATGGATTTTCCGAACAAATGAAGCCTAAGTGAAAAATGGTAATATAATGCATGTACTGTATCTTATTACTGATAATTTATGTCTTTTATCAAATGAGTACCAACAATGTTCATATCAAATCACCGTCTCGAACCATCGATGTACCAGACAAATGAATCCCGGATTAGTGAGCTTACAAAAAGAGGAAGGAAACACTGAACACAAAATGCCACGAATGAGTAGAACGGACTGAATTTCGACATGGTGAGAATTTTGTCTGGTTCAAGGGATTTAGAATATGGTTTCATAAGACTAGTTTTAAAAATTGCTAAGATTGGATAGATGTTTTGATGACTGGCTTTAAAAATGGTTAGAATTGGCGATATTTAATTTCCAGGAGTGCATCACTATAAATGCTATATATATATATATATATATATATATATATATATATATATATATATATATATATATATATATATATAATTATTCCCTCACAAACTCTTTTTTCAATCAGTATCGATACGACGAAAAATTTTACTGAAGATCTTACGTACAGAATTTTTTGTTTCTATTGAACTGTTTATTTCATTGATGATATACAAGTCAATTATGCACTATTAGAATTGTTTGTTTGCACAGAATCAGATCTTATAGTACTGTAAGTGAGATTTTCTGGTTAGTATCATCAGTTTTTTTACCTTTGACCGATTTTGGTGATTTAAAATATTTGCTCCAAAATCTTGTGTAAACGCTGCAAAGAATTTAAACACTCAATGCATTAATCAGAAATTAAAACAAAAATAAAAATAAGAGCCATTAACTTTCGTAAAAACTAATCTTATTGTAATCCTTGGTTCGTATCTTATATATATATATATATATATATATATATATATATATATATATATATATATATATATATATATATATATATATATATAACATTTGTAGCGATACATTTGTCTGGAAATTAAAAATCTCGCTGATCTTAGCCATTTTTTAAATCAATCTTCAGCTATCGTGTTGTAAATGTTTTTAGCCATACAACTGTCCAGAAATGGAATATCTCACCAATTTTTGTCAGTTATTAGCTATCGTATTTTATCCATTTTTTACTACTTAGCCATTTTAAATCCAGACCCTTACTATCGTAGTTTTAGCTATACAGATAGTTGAACATGAGAAATCTAGCCAAATTTAGCCATTTTTGAAGCCAGTTTTATGCTACAGAATTTAGAAGATTACTTTTTGTCGTAATGTGTTATGATTTGGGAAATCACTTGGTACCTCGGGATAGTTAATTACACAAGTACATTTGAGAATATGCAAAGTCTGATGCTTGTATTTTGCCTCTGTGTTGTGCTTATGTACTGATGCAATTTCTGCAAGATATTGCACATTTGTGAAGTAAAGCAATTTGTTTCAAACAAAGGATAAAAGTCTGTTTATAAAAAATAATGCATATTTCCATTTTACTTATCTCTTCAAGAATCACGGATTATTTTTCTCTCCAGAAGACAGGACGATGTGTTAATTGATTTGCAGCTAGGTTGCAACTTCATCCTGCATACAAAAAAAAAAATAAAATAAAAATACAAACGGTGGAAAATTGTTGACTTGAAGTTAACTTCCTATGAAACGATATGACTCGAAACGGGTCGTGACCAATTCACCGCAACAATTTCATTTCTAGCATCCTCAGTCTATTAGTTTACCTATTGCGTGGTCCGCCACACCAACACTAACACACACACACACACACACACACACACACACACACATACGCACACCTCGGCGAGCAGTTGACCACGCTTATCCGTCTGTCATCTGGACAAATACATACACACACGTATACGATTTATTTGTGTGTAATTTATATATGTATCAACGCACAGGAAGTAGTCCGATAAAATGTCCGTCTTAATGAAGACATACATTCAGACACCCACCAGCCTGTAAGATATTAACTCCTTAGTTACCAATACGTCTCAGATTACCTTACGAAAGATCAAATATGGTTGGGAAAAATCGACTTCTGTGCACGCCCTCACACACAGAATATTCTCTACTATGACACATACCTGAAAACGTGAATAGACATTTATATCTCCGAATGAGAGAACCTCGATTTGAATGACCTTTTACCTTCCATGTGCATATTTCCGAACACACAGATATCTCCTCTCATCAGATTGTCCTCATTTGTGACTTGGATGGAGAGACGAGCTAGACAAGTTCAGGAAGTACTGGCTCCACGACGCCTATGATAGAGAAGTGTGGCAAATCCTGGGGAAGATCTATGTCCAACGACGGACGTTAAAAGACTGATGATGATGATGATGATGATGATGATAATGATGATGATGATGATGGTGATGATGATGATGATGATCATGATCAATATTGAATAGATAAATCTGTTGCAACATACCTTTCCATGTTTTTACCCCATGACGCTCCATTCTGCCTTGAGCCGTACTAAGATTATACAATATATATTACTATCCAACTTGTTTGTAAGGACGACTGCTACGATTTTCTGTCTAATATCAGTGTCGTATCTATTCGATCACAAGCCTTTCTGAGCTTTGATCAGTTACACTTTCAAACTGATAAACCTGCATAATGATACTAAACAGGCGAGGATTGAGAACTCAGCCAAACACACAAAATCGATCTATCAATGTAGGCCATGATTCTGACGAGCACAGCGAATCTATGCACCATGAAAATGTTGAAATTTGACCAATGACAGGGATATTTTGAGACCAAATGAAGTGAGTATTGGAACATATTCTGAAGACATTATCAAGCACTTCATCTTATTGGCGTATGATTTAATCACTTAAATTTGATGACAAACACTTTAATAGCACATAAGAACAAACACAAATTTCATATTAGATAACTCAGATAAAAACAAATTTGATGAACAATCCTCAAATAGTGAACTAGATAAAGTCAAATTTTTATGTTTTGAGACTAAGTGTACCCACTTCATCGAGGATGCATTGGATTTTAGAACAGTTATTTTTGTCGTTCTCAGTAGCAATAAGGAATATAGTACTAAATGCAAAAATGAAAAAAAGCATAGTTTTAACATTTGCTTGACTTTTTTGAAGGAATTGCATTAACTTGAATTAAACTGCCCGTATTTGCCATCACAATATATATATAGTAAGATAGACAATTAATAATTATCAGTTGACTAAAAACGTTGAAATCTTATGATTTTGACCTTATTAAATTTATTTGAATAAATATAGATTATTGCTTGATTTTCTACGAAACTGAATTTATTAAGCAATAATATCTCAATTAATCGGTAGAAATTGGTACACATATGAATATATGGTGTGATAGTCTTTATTAAAGAAAGAGAATTTTTATATGATATGCAGTCATCCGAGTAAATAAGTTCAACACAATTTTCTACACTTATTTATTAATAAGCGTAACTACTACCATATCTATCTATCATGTCACGCTGAAGAATGCGCTGTAAGAGAGAGAGAGAGAGATAGAGAGAGAGAGAGAGAGAGAGATGGAAACACGGAAACAACCATTGCAATAAAACAACCACCCTTTACAAGCACGACAACCCCAACCCACAAACACGAAGAGGGGGAAGGCAAAAGATTATTTTGTTGAAAAGTAAAACGCTGTCCTCCACCAGTACGGCAACCCCAAGTCAGTGAGAAAATAGGCAGAGGACAAGTAAAAGATTATTATGTTAAAAACTAAAACGCTGAACATAAATTTACGTGAAAACTGAACCAAACGAAGGAGAGGGTGGAGAGAGGGGGGAAGTTGAGAAAACAATTTTTACTGAAAGTCAAGAAGAGTAAAAATAGGATGAAAGACGAAAGAGGAATAGAATAAATCGAGGAGAAGAATAGTTGTAAGGACAAAAACGAACGGAAAGGAGAAAAATGAGAGAAGAAACGATTATATCGTTGGAAATAATGATATATCGATTGGAAGTCGTGGATGAAGTAGCTTATAAAACTAGAAAGCACCCAGACACTGCATTGTCAGGGGGAGTATTGAGTATGGATCCGCCCCAAAGTGACTTCTATAGCATATTTTATCCACCCTCCTACCAAATATCATTGAAATTCATTGAGAACTTTCGGAGATATCATGAGCGTATGCGTGGGAGAAAAAATTGCGATGTTTAATGGTTTAGACATATAACTACGATGTAAGAGAGATGACTGTGCATGGATTTGCTCAAAAGGTTAATCAGATTTCCGATAGCGTGTTGTCCAACTTTCCTCAAAATGTCATTGAAATTTATTTGGGAACATGGGGATATCGTGTGGACAGTCAAGAGCGTATACATAAATGTAATAAAAAAAATCGCGGATATATCTGTCAGTCATAAAATTTTACCACCTCTTTCTCACCCCATAACTCACCTTCCCACGAAATTTCATTGAAATTCGTTCAGAACTTTTGAAGATATCGTGTGGATAGAAGAACGACCAGACGGGCAGACGCCACCGAATTCATATACCTCTTTTCAACTTCGATATAATGATATCATTAAGAAATGGATATGTAGTCCGACATCCTATTGAACGAAAAGGGAAGATGAAAATTTGCACAATATTGAAGGATATTAAGAAAGTAGTTTTACGTCAGCCTACCACAGATAAGCTCGTACGCGAGGCGGATATAGCCCAGAGCATAGAGAAGCGATAAAAAAATTTTCAGCTGAAATGGCTAGCTATCTGTGTTAGATTTTGTTTTGTAATTTTTTCCATGAGAGTTTATCTCAAGAGCTATCTTGTTCAAACCTTGTGGAAAGGTGTGTCTTCATTTATCGAAAATTTATTGTAAATTTCCTATCTCTAAACCTAATGGAGGATATATAAAATCTCATTTTTGTTCTGTAAACAATTTGTTCAAAAGCGTATATAACTATTACATAAATAATTATATTTCTTCTGAATAAACCTTTTGATGGAAATGTGAGAGAGCTATTATATTGTGGTTGTCATGGATGCTTTTGGGGAAGAAAACTAAAAAAAAGGTCAGGATCTTTTTCCTGATGTAAAAGATTAGCATCTCCTAGCATCTCCCTGTTATATATTAATAGATTGTATTGCAGAAACTCCCGTCTCAGCACTTTCATTGTCTCCACATATGCAACCTCAGGAGATTCATCTTTAGATTTTTGTGCTGTAGAATCATGGGCGATTGGGAACTCTTTGCTTAAGGGAAACGGAGTGCTTGGTTTGCACCGAAATTTCATACAGTTTAAAACACAAATACTGATAACCAATAAAGATAAGTCTATTTTTCAATCGACGATACACGGTTAGAACTAATCGTACAACACGTAACTTGAAAGAGATATTGTTTTCTGTACTTCATAGTAGCACAAATATCAATTATTCTAAGTTATCCCCATTGTTTTGCCCAAATTTGGGAGGGTGATTGCACTCTCTTTCCCTTACTCGCATGCTAATGTTGATAATGTTCATGTATTTGAAAGTCTTCAGTTATTGTGCCTCGAGTTTCACTTCCTACTTCATGGTGCTCAAGCACAGAAGATGAACTGGCAGCACTAACTTTTAATATGTCAGTTAGCTTAAACCACTCGACTGTTTGTAAAAGGAATACGTACCTGTTTTCCTTTTCATGGAGATATTCCACCACTCCTTCGTCTTTCTTCTCCATTTACAACCGGTTAATACAAATACTCAAGTGATTTTGATTCTATCTGAAATTTCATGGTTGGTGTACAAAATTAGCCAACCGCAGATTTTTCTTGAATAAAATCTCATTGCAGATCTTTTCGGTTTGATAATCTGAAAGTTTCTTTTAATAGAAACTTAAGAAGCCTAAATAGTTTTACACTTGATTTCAGTTGTATAAATATTCCAGGAAAAAGCTTTGAAAGTCAAAAGATTTATCAATTACAGGCTATTTAAGCACTGCTATACATATACATATGATTCACTTGTTAGACTACATTCAGTGTTTAGCAGAGAAAAATGCTATTTAAGTCAGCACGGCCGGGTTTGAGATTATTTTACGTCATCTGTTATCTTGGTTAAGCTAAGAATTATCACAAAAAGCGGTCCAAAACTTTTCGCCGACGGTTGTTTCGTCGACTAATAGCCGACAGACGTTTCGTCAACGAACGTTTTGTTTAACAGACGTTTTCACCGACAACCTTTTTCTTAAAAGGATGTTTCCTCGACAGGGCATTTCGCTAGCGGACGTTTCGTTGATGGACAAATCATCAACTGAATTTTGTCAAACGAAATTTTAGTCAACGACCTTTTTAGTGATACTTTATCAAAATCCAATTAATCAATCATTGAGTTAACTAATTTTCCTCGAGTCAAATTTGTATGAAGGCTATTTTTATTTTTGGAAGATTTAAAATTTTTTTCATTGGGATACATCCATCATGATTCTAAATTAAACTTTTTGAAATTAAAAAAAGATCGAAAAATTGAAATTCCCTAAAGTCTGTTCGATGGAAAGTCTTATCGATAAAAAAACGCTGTCTTTCATTTTTGATGAAATATTGTAAGAATTTGAAAATAGTCAAAATTTCATTTTTTTTGTTCAAATAAATCAACATTGAGTTTATTCTTTTGAGATAAAAATATTTATGAAATATATCAGTGAATATGAATATGAATATGAATGCATAAGTAAAACCAAAAATGAAAAAAAAAAACAACTTTATATCAACATTTATCATTTTCTTTTTTGCATCATTAAATATAGATATTTCGAGACAATAACTACACAGACACATTAGTAAAATCCAAAATTAAAAAATTAATTTCAACAAAATCCGCGTCTGGTAAAAATACTGTCAATAAAATATTGCTCCACCAGAAAAGTTGTCGACAAAATGTCAGTTCTACATAACGTCTGTTGGTTAATCAAACGTCTCTAAAAAATTCGAAAAACGGTTCCCAACTAAAAGTCAATTTTTCAAAACATCCTTTAAGCAAAAAGGTTGTTGACGAAATGTCCGTAGACGAATTATCTGTAGATTAAACGTCCTAATATGCGAATAAAACAAAAATAAAAACAAGGCAAGCTGTCACTGAACGATAATCGGTTGGTTGGTGTCGCGTTGGCTTCTATCTAGTATTCAACCAGACCTGTTACCTTTTTTTAAAAAATCATTTTGAGTACATTTTGATAATTTCTGAAAAAAAAAAGAAATTGGTGCATAAAACTGATTAATATGCTTTTATTGAAAAAAATTGCGGTTCACCTAACCGAAAAAATTCTTTATCGCTGAATTAATTAGATTTTAAGTTAAAGCCAGTATGAAGAAAACTATTTCACACATTTTAGTAGTTCAGACTTTTCATATTTTATGCGTTTTTGCGAATACAAAATTTCCTGAATCTTTTCCCATGAAGCTTGAAGTAATCTCAAAAAATCTTCAAACCTCATAAGTATGATAATACAAAGATATAAATTAACTACAAAATAGGAAAATCGAAATATATTAAACAAAAACACGAGATTTAAAGCCAACTCTTCTTGATCAAATTTTAATAAAAATCCAGAAAAATAACCGTTTGCTGATTTTGTTGTCTTAACAATTTTGAATCAAAGATGCTAAAATTTAACATATGGGTACTCCTTCCCTCGGAGGTGGTCATAGGCTATGTGAAGTTGAACCCAGTGGTCATTTGAGGTCATATCTGATCATTTTTAGCCATTTTGTTGTTGGCTATAATTTTGTATCTAAGATGCTAAAATTGTCATTGGGGTACATACTTACACGACGAAGGGCGTGGGTAATGATAGGATGATCTGAGAGATAATTCCAAGCTACAAGTGGTAATTTCTGGTTATCTCTAGCCTACTGAAGCATTTCATACCATAATACTGAGTTCGCTATGAAGTACAGAAATGTTTTTGACCTAAAACGTGGTAGAGAGGATAAGATCAAATTCAAAGGTAATTGCTGACCACCAAGATCATTCAAGGTCACCGGAGATCAATTTGTGATTGCAATAACTTTTTTTCAACTGGAGAATCAAGTTCTTCGGGTTAAATTAGTACATGACTCTGATCTGGACAAAAAAGATTATAGGATATGCAATTCACTTGGAGAATCATTGGGGGTTGGCAGAGATCAACACCGGATTAAAATAGAGTTTTTTGCCATATTGCAACCGAACAATTATATTCCTGGAGATAAATTGAAACATAGGTTTAACTTGAGCGGAAAAAGATCAAATGATCGGTGGTGTTGGCTTTCAAGATCACTGGAGGCCAGCACAAATCAATTTTGGATTTAAATGACTTATTTTCAGCCAAACAAAAAAGAAAATTGGGGAAAAAACGTTGTGTATCTAGAAGCCCTGCCATTCTTGTTGTATTTTGTAAACCAGAATATTTTTCCGTAACAACTTCTTTTTATTATGTGTAAATAGAGTAAATAATTCGCTGTGTTATGTAAGAAAAATATGTCAAAGAACGTATTTTTCTCATGTTGTTATATATGAAGTTATTTTTCCCCCAGGAGACGCCAAGCATCACTGCTAGTTATGTATAAATAAGAACACAATGTCCTTCAGCCCTTGAAACGGTTTGTACATCAAAGCATATACATGTTTTAAGTTTAGATTCAAACCATTGGGGAACATTGGTCGTACGAGTCAATACAGACTGAACAGAAAGCAAAATTTCAAGTGCATTTTCTGGAACTTGAGACCAAGACATCAATAACTGGATTATACAGTTTATAACCTCTGAGAGAATATCACATATTAACAGGGGTGCATCGGGCCACTGGGAAAGCGGGCAAAAACTCAATGGCGTCCCGTTAATTGTCTGATAATCTGATTGGTCATTTTGGTTCAATACCGTTATGTTCTACCGAGCAATTTACTGCGGTGTACACTAGTTGTTGGTGTCTCTACATGTAATTCCGAGTAATAACTTGTGTTTACAGTCGACTTTACAATAGATAGGCTGACAAGAAGATCCCAACTAAAAAAACTAAAACTGTACACTTCGTGGCGCCATGAAAAAAGGTCGTCTTTGCCTCGGGTGAGCTTGAAAAAAATCACGACTACGATTGAGGACTATACACTTTTTTACGATGCCTAAATAAATGCCCATGAAAGAACAATGCAAAGAAGAAAAAGACTTCAAAATTATAAAGGAAACTTAATAGATAAAGCCCGTTTCGTTTCCCTAGGGCCAGTAAGTTATAATTTTATGTTGGAAGTTATGAACTGTATTTTCAAATTATTTATGTTTTGGCACGCACATTGATTACTAATTCATAAAATTAAGACAAGCGAAGAATCATCCTAGGATGGCAAGCCTTTGGCAGAGCAAGCTCAACCCTCAAAAACAAGGAGACGCCAATAATCCTAAAAAGAAGGGCATACAACCAATGCATCCTCTCAATAATCACTTATGGAGCTGTAACATGGAACTTAACCAACAGAGACAAACCCACAAATTGAGAACCATGCAACATGCACATGAAAGAATCATACTCAACCTCACATGGAGAGACCACAAGACAGCACAGTACACCCGGGAGAAAACGGGAGTCAGGGACACCACAAAATCCATTAAAAAAACTCAATGGGGTGGCCATGTGGCAAGAATGGCAATGGGCTGGCCACGTCGCAAGAATGACAGAGAACTGATGGACATCGTGACACACGATATGGTGATCACATGCACAATCGAGGCTGGCAGAGTATTGGATGGAGAGACGAACTAGACAATTTCAGAAAGTACTGGCTCCACGACGCCCACAATAGAGAAGTGTGTCTAATCCTAGGGGAGGTCTATGTCCAACGACGGACGTTAAAAGACTGATGATGATGATGATGATGATGATGATGATGATGATGATGATGATGATCATGATGGTTTATTGAGAATATTGCAACGACACTAATATGGAGTCAGACAAGTTTTTCAGCTCGCTATCCGCTTCTGATATGTTCGGTTTGGTGAACAGCAATATAAAAATAAGAGCATATTATTCAGAGAGTTTTATTCGCCGACTTCATTTTTTTGAGAAATTATTAGAACAAGTCCGTAAAATGATAAGATAAAAACTAATCATGGCTCTAAATACGCGCTCAAATGTAAACAAACATGTAATTAAGAACCACTGGTATTTTATGCTCTAACCAATACATGAAAAAATATGATTGTCAACCTGATGATTTTATTTACCAGCTTTTAAGAAGGAGTTAAATTCTTATGAGAGACATTATCGAACCGAAATGACGCCTTGTGATTTGCATATTTCCGAGGTCCGTAAAATGATAAAATACAAACTAATCATGGCTCTAAATACGCGCTCAAATGTAAATAAACATGGAATTAAGAACCACTGGTATTTCATGCTCTAACCAATACATGAAAAATATGATTATCAACCTTTATTTATCAGCTTTTAAGAAGGAGTTAAATTCTTATGAGAGACATTATCGAACCGAAATGACACCTAGTGACTTGCTTATTACCGAGGTCTGTTTTTGTGTTAATTTTCAGCTTGTTGGGAGCGATACGAAGTGCCCATTCCCACAATAAAAAAAACGAACTAGTATCTAAAAATAGTTATAATTTTTTTTATAGCGAGCGATAGAAATCGGTTCTGGGAACTTGGTATACGATAATACTGCCTTTTGTGAACGAGGTATACATTAATGTCTCCATTAGAAAACTTGAATATACTAAAAAACTCAAAAAATTGAGAAGTAGGTATACGCCATGCCCCCACAAGCTTTCGTTTCCACCTCAGTTAATACCCAAAATGTAGATTAAGTAGGCTCCCACGTGAAATCAGAGGGAATAAAAGTCCAAACGAAAGAAAATGATATGGACAAAATTCAGGTATTTCAAAAAGGAATACATTGGTGACCGAAAACAGATACAGTTTAGTCAAAATTTGCCTTAATTTGGTCCTTGTTTTTTTTTTGTGGAACCAACACAATGTCTTTAAGTTGAATCATGCTTTCGTCCGCACTTCCCGACACGATGAGTAGACGAATTTTCATCATTTTTCGATTTCTCCTTAATGTTGAGAACGATCATACACGTTATTCTCACTTTTCTTTGCAATTTTATCGCAACTAGATGAGGTATTTTTTGGATGAATTTTTACTTGGATACTCTTTCCTTGGGATCAGATCTCTACCAGATCCTTGATGACAATATTGGACGGGCATGCATGGCAATTACAATTGACATGTTTCATTGAGACCTGTTACTATAAATGAGGTTAAGTGGACACATGTCAAGACGCAGGAAGTTTCGAAAGGACGTGCTAGTTCAACCGAGGTCAGCCACGGGATAGGATGGGGTCAAACTTGCTTGACGTCAATCTGAAGTCACATGACGTCAACAATGGTGCAGAATATTAGATTGAACGAAGAATTACAAATACAGAACATGTATTACTGTTTAACTCTTTGTCGTTTAAATAGGGTTTAGAATGAAATAAGCCAAGAAAGTGCACAATAATTCAGATAGTGCTGTAAAAGCAGTGAAGTTTGATATTTCTGGCAATTAGAAATGTTTTTAGTCGCATCCATTGTTAACCAATTTAACCTCTATATTATATGTACTCCCACACTTAAGACACTTATTAAAAGACATTTCATCATGAACATCTTAATCTCCAATGTATTCAACAATTCAAACTTTGCTTCCAAGGGACATAACTCTCATTACATCCTGTACTAAGATGTTATTTTCACCGTATAAGGGACTATTTTTTTTCTAATCATCATCGCCAGCTATTATAAGTCCACTGCTGGACAGAGACCTCTCCCATCTCCTTCCATGACGACCACGATTGCGTTAATCTCTTCATGTATTACTGGAAGGCCTTTCCAACTAATCCCTCTGTCTTGTTTCTGGTCTTTTTCACTCTTCCATGGGCGCCAAACAGTTAGTCTTTTGCCCCATCTGTTGTATTCCCGTCTTGCTAAGTATCCAACCTATCTCCATTTTTTATTTGCATATTATCCTTTCCTCTTCTCTTTCCCCTGATCCATGTTGATCTTTTTCAATCTCTTAGACTAATGCCAAGCATTGCTCTTTCCACGGCTCTCTGTGCCATTCAAGTTGGTTCTCATTCCATATTGTTAATTTCCAGGTTTTGCATCCGTAAGTCATAGCAAGTATCATGTATCCATCGTATATTCTACTCTTCAAACAGAGATAGGTCTCTATTCATACCAAATGATTTCCAGTTGATTTTACCATATATTGTCGATTGATTTTGTGTATAAAACCTAATGTTAATACATTTTGGATATATGTCTCCTCATAAAAATGTACGGTATTGGAACTCCTAACTTTCCTCTCCCCCATCCCCTTTTTGTTACTTACACTGGTTTATCTCCCATTCCTTCCTTTCATCATCATCGTCATCATCAGTCTTTTAACGTCCGTTTTTGGATATAGACCCTTCCTACGATTCGTCACACTTCTCAACACTTTTCTAAATTTTCCAAGTTCGTCTCTCCATCTAGTATTTTGCTGGACTTGGTTGCACGTGAGATCTCTGAGGATCCATGTGGTGAGTCATGATGTCCATCGGTTATCTGCCATTCTTGCAACATGACTAGCACACTGCCATTTGAGTTTTCTAATGATATTTATGATGTCTCAGAAGCCTGTTTTCTCTCTAATATATTATGCTGTCTTATGATCTCTCCAGATGAGGTTGAGCACAATTCTTTCATGTGCATGATTGTAGTTTGCAGGTCAGTCTCTTGGTTAGGTTTCATGTTTCAGCTCCATAGGTGACTATTGAGAGGATGCATTGGTTGTATCCCCTTCTATTTATGATTAATGTTCTCTTGTCAACAGCAATTACAGCAAAACGATTCCATGGCAACAAGTAGTGCAGATATTTAATCTATTGTAATATAGAAAGTTTATGACTAAATTATGTTCAGTTAGAAAAATCATAAAAATCATAATTCGATGTACAATCATAACCAAACTGACCTAACAATAACCACCTGTCCTTTGAGGATGTGAATTGATTTTAATTTGGTTAAACTAACTGACTGTGTTTTCTATTAAACCCTGGATGTTGGCTACTTCGTGGAGCGCAAGATGTATATCAGTGCTCATAAACCTATATTTCATATAACTTTTAATTAAAAAAAAAAAAAAATATATATCTTATTGATTTCTCCAATTGAAACACATTACAGTAGGTTGCCCGGTAGCACATTTAAACCTGAGAGGCGAATCAGGTTATCAGCAGGTTAAGTGGCAAGCGGCACCGGCTCACCAACTCATTAGCCCACCGGGATTTTGCCCGGTGCTCCAGCGGTCAACCCCCACTCCTGAATGGGAAGGAAGGGAAGTAACAGATGAGAAAACCACAGGAGAGAGAGAGAGAGAGAGAGAGAGAGAGAGAGAGAGACAGAGAGAGAGAGAGAGAGAGTGAGAGAGAGCAGAGGCAGAGGCAGAAAGACAGAGAAAACATAAATGAGACTGGCTCCTCCTACTTCTATTCTGACTGAAGATGATGACTGCAATTTTTGTATTGTGTACATAAAAAATAATAAAAATACGTATATTTTTTATAAGATTTTGTATAAATGTATCTATTCAATGCGTATCCGTATGATGAATCATCGTTATCTGTGACTCACAAATTTAGCTCGATCAGGTAGCCGTAAGTTCAAGTCTCGACAGGGGATGTGAATTTTCACGTATCAGTTTACATCCCTAATTTTGACGAAAGTTCTTCATGTTGCTCTTGTTCTTGTTAGGGTGGAAGAATAGAGTCAATTCCAGAGTGGGAGTTTATCAAAAGCAAAAGAAACGTATGTATGAGACAGAGAGGAAAATGGAGAGACGTTGATAGGAAACAAGAGAGAAATGAGAATAGAAAATCCCAGAGAGAGAGAGAGAGAGAGAGAGAGAGAGAGGGAGAGGGAGAGAGACAGGAAGAGAGGAAAATTCGATTAAATAAGATAGATAGATGGATAGATAGATAAACAGACAGAGAGAGGCTGAAATACAACAAGACAAGGGAATAGATAGATTCAGATATATATATATATATAGAGGCAGACAGACAGAGGAAGCAACCGAGAGATCTCGAGAAAAACTCATCAAGCGAAATAGATAAGTAGAAATAGATCGGTGATAATTGGCGGAGAGAGGAATATATATATATATATATATATATATATATATATATATATATATATATACACACATTTAGAATGACTGGGTAATTTTTTTCGTATGGATCGACACTAAGGAGCCAGGAGTTATTTTATTAGGTAATTTATTTTTTGAATAATTCAAGGATCCCTAATTTTAAATTTTCTTGGTCTCAATTCATCTCAAGCTATTTCAATGTGTGATGATCTGATATGAAGTTTCAAGAGTTTCTTGACGTAATTTTTATTATGCCGTAATAGAAAGGTATACCGACCAGTGAAATCAAACAAATAAACGGGAATATTTGCTTATAGGCTCATTATGCAGTTAGAAGATATACACATATATACATATATAAACCATGGGTTAGGTGTTTTCATAAATAGTGTTTGATATTTTCTTGGAAACTGAGCTGGTATGATAATTGAACTTAGGATTTCAACCGGTGCAAACCATTAGTATGATATATATATATATATATATATATATATATATATATATATATATATATATATATATATATATGTGTGTGTGTGTGTGTGTGTGTGTGTGGTACATATCAGGCTGGCAGTATAACATAATAGAATAATATATTAATAATATAGACCCACTTCTGGTATGTAATGGATTTATTTCATAGAGTGCTCGATACATACAACTTTTTACTATTGAAGTTAAGTTGTTTTAGAGTAGAGCTGGAAATAAATAGTAGAATGTGGATTCGCTACACAAACTAGCTCATATATATATATATATATATATATATATATATATATATATATATAGTTCATAATGTATTTTTCAATTTGTAAGAATACAAATAACAAGAAATAAAAAAAGGTTTCATCCGCTGTTGATGAATATTCATTTATAGTAAATAGAGCTACTAATACATGCAAAATGAGAATTACAACGATATATCCGGTGAATGTCAACATTTCGTGCTTAACGCACACATGAGCAACTAGCAATATGTTCTGTTCTCTACATATACTCCTTATTTATACATGGATCAGATTTGATGAATCATTTTTAATAATTCAAGTATCAGAATTTTTCTCAAATCTCAACTCAACTCGAGTTGTTTTAATGTGTGATGATCACAATAATGTTTTAAGAGTATCTATGACATAATATTCATTGTTATGTCATGATAGAAAGGTAAAATAACTAATGAGATTCCACGGCAATAAACAAACAGAGAAGTTAGCATAGATGTACATGTTTACGTTTTGCAGAATGGTCGGAGTTTAACCCCCAACGTTTAAAAAATTTTTTTCACAAAAATAGATAAATACACACTTTTAATTTGATCAAGGGTCTACATAATCAAAACAAAGATTTAGAACAATTATTTTTATAATAAGAGAATAATCGAAGTGTAATCAAACTTTTTTAAACAAGCAATAAGTATATTTCACCAATTAGGATATTTCACTGATTTGGCATAAAATGTGCATCAAAATCAAGTCGTAAGCCAACAATGCAGTCGAATAAGATCGGACAGAAAAAATGGGTATACAGAAGAAAAAATAAGGTCAGATGCCAACAATACAGCAAAATAGAATCGTTTGTCAACAATAAAGCCTTTTAATGGATGTGAGACAGGAATTGGGGGTGGCAGGACAAAGGGAAGCAGAAGTTATTTAATCGGGCTGATCAGCCGAGACGAGCACAAAGGCCTGGAGAGATGAAAGGAGAGAGGTTCAGAGAGATGTCAACAAATATTTACACAGATAATGTCAAAAGAACCCAGGTACCAGGCTGGACCAGCCCAGACCAGAGAGTAAGTGAATAGATGCGTAAAGAAAAAGTGTCCATCTTTCCACCCTGGGCCTGAAAGCGTCATCCAGATAATTTCCCTTGTAGCTGCTCAAACCGGACCCTCCTTTTCTGTACACATGGAAAAAATTCTTATTTTCAATACAATGTGTTTTGGATTATTTGTCCAAGCTCCATAACGTTCACAACATGTGGGGATATTTGTTCATGATTCTTCATTTTCGCAGCTGTTATACCCCATGAACTATATATATATAGAGAGAGAGAGAGAAAGAGAGAGAGAGACAGACAGAAAGAGAGATATAGTGTTTGCTTGACAATGAGAGTGAGAAGGAGAGGAAAAGAGTTATGTTTAATAGTGGAAGAAAAAGAGCTAGGTAGATGATGAAAAGCAGGAAAAGAGAGATAGAGAGAGATAGAGAGAGAGATAGAGAGAGAGAAGACAAATTGTTCGGTCGAGGTTGAAGAAGTGGAAGACGATAGTAAATGAGAAATGGATAGGGTGACTTTTAAAATGTTCAAGCGGAAGGAAAAGAGTGCCAAACAAAGAAAAGGACGAATAAGGAAAGAGAGAGAAAGAACGAAAAACAAAACAAAACAAAACAAAACAAAACAAAAACAATAATTTGAGGGCAGGAGGGGAGGTGAACGCAGTGGATTTTACAAAAAAAACAAACAAAAAAACAACAAAAAAAAAACGGACACAGTCACTGATCTGAGAACTATTATTTTTCCAGTTGACAGGCGTTGATCCGGGATGCCCGGAACCCTCACTTCGGGTAAAGCCAAATTTATCAAAAAAACATGTCTTGATCAGTGGCTCGCAACCTTATTTTGATGTAGAACCCATATGCGATTTTGAGTAAATCGTGGAACCCATACCTATACTTCACGGACGATCACCACCGCCCTTTTTTCATCATCATCATGATCATCATCATGATCATCATCATCATCATGATCATCATCATCATCATTCTTTCAAAGTCTGTCGTTGGACATAGACCTTCCCTGGGATTT
Source organism: Thysanoteuthis rhombus (assembly GCA_963457665.1). Lineage (NCBI taxonomy): Eukaryota > Metazoa > Mollusca > Cephalopoda > Oegopsida > Thysanoteuthidae > Thysanoteuthis > Thysanoteuthis major. The sequence goes on along the minus strand of OY735231.1, from coordinate 21,443,180 downwards.
ACTACACTTCTCTATCGTGGGCGTCGCGGAGCCAGTACTTTTTGACTTCGTTTAGCTCGTCTCTCCATCTAATATTCTACCGGCCTCAGTTCCACATGTGATCTCGGGGGATTCATGTCGTGAGTCGTGATGTCCATCGGTTGTCCGCCATTTGTTCAACATGGCCAGCCCACTGACATTTGAGATCTCCAATGGATTCTATGATGTCCCTGACTCTTGTCTTTTCCTGGATGTACTGTGCTGTCTTGTGGTCTCTCCATGTGAGGCCCAGATATAAGACATTAGATAAAGCAAAAACATGTTTTACAGAGAGAATATATTCTTGTAAAAATAAAAAATACACATGATCAAATCAAAACATAAGAACGACTTTATTTTTGATAATTATAAATTTGTATTTCTTGCGAAAAAAATTCTTAGGAGCAGAATAATGCAAAGAATGTTGGATTCTAGGATTCCTTAACCTCTAAAAATTTGGTTTAATATTGGATAATTGAATTTGCATATCTGGTGCAGCGTCCAGTTTATTGCAACGTTTAGTTTTTATTCTAACATATTTAGAAAATCCAGATTAACACAAATATGTTCTTACTAACGGGAATAGAACTCGAATGGCCCGTTCTGAGAAAATGGCTACCGGAAGTCTTTAAAACTTGGCCTTCGAATGAGTATCAGAACTGACTTATTCAGATTTGGATAATACCCAGTCAGAGATCGTAATAAACTACAGAGATGATTTTTGATACTGTGGATTCCAACCTCTAAAGTCAGTTCGGCTGGAAAAATATTAATTTATTTCCCTTGCAGAGCTAAACACAATTCATTCAATTTTGAATTAAAAAAAAAATACCGATTATGTAAGCAATTCTGAATAACCATGTGTTTGTTGATCTATTGGATAATCGTAATTTCCTGTTAGTTGAAATAAGCTAATAGTTCTTTTCATAATTCAAACAGTGTCACAGGAATTTTGCCTGGCTATAGTCATCTAACTTCTGTATGTAGAAGTAAAGTGTTATGAAGACTGTCTAAATTAAAAATAACATTAACCTAAACAGTTAAAGAACTGTCAAAATAGGTTTCTTCCGTTTTAAGTCGGTTTGGCTGGCCATATATGTATGTATCACGCAAACAGACCGCACAAACGGAGCTAGAGGGCTGAAGATTTCAAAATTTACCCCATAATCTTTTTTTTCCACTCCCATCGGTTTTTTGTGAGAATGGTTCAATTTGCTATGTAAGTTTATGGTAAATTGATCCTTAATTTGTTTCAGCTTGTTTTTGGTTTCTTATTGTGCGCGCTTCTTTCGTGAAAATTCAGAATTTTTTTCACTGCCCAACAAAAAGCAAGAGAAGTAACTTATTCATCAATCCCACCTTCTTCTGATGTTTTGATTGATCACCCCAAACACGGCATAAAATACGTTGGTCATGTGATAGTTCCAATTGAGTGACTAACCAGACCTGTTTCCACACAAGGTTTAAAAAAATGCCATAGCAATGACTGGGTTGTAATAACATTGACGATCAGCGTTGCTTCGTCTTTATCCGAGTTTTAATGTAGCGGAAATCTTTTTTGTTACAAATGGAGATCTGTGAAGAATGAAGCGATAACTTGCAACTTCTCGATTCGTGTAATAGCGCCAGCAACTTTCCTCGTCATTGCTTCTGCGTCAGGGCTGCCCATTTCAATGCATATATCCCAGCTTACATCGCGCTTGCTCATAAAAAGAAAATACAAATGTAATTGAAAATGTTATTTCCCCTGGTATGCAACTGCAAACTTTCACATAAAAGCAAACCTTCTTCAGTTTTTTTTCTCTTTGAGCCACATCGAACAAAAATTAAGTAAAAGTAAAATTGCCAGTCCAGCAACATTCGTGGACTCATCTAGTCGCAAAGCGTCAGCATTCACATACATGTTTAGTGAACCGCTCAGAAGAACGCAAATGTGTGGGCCTTCCACAAGTGTGCGTGGGCGCTCAATGCATGTGTTGAAGCTCAACAATTATGTTGGTGCTCATGCAAGTTGGTCCAACCACAACGAAAACCACGGAGTGATAAAAAACAAAAACAAAACAACAACAAAAAAAACAGGAGGTGATAGACAACGTCGTTCTGATGTTACACGATCGAGAAAGAATTACTTGCAGTTAGTAGAGAAAAAAGACCGAATCAAATAAGGATTAATTCGCATTCCCGAGAAATACATTATTCCAAGACAAATTACAATAACGTCACTGAGAATTCAAGTCTAGTGATTGATTATTTAAAACTGAGGTAAAACATTTCTTGTTCCTAATTTTCCATTGGGGATCAGATAATTCAGAATTCTCTCTATTTGCAATACAATCGTAAATTACATTTCATGTCAAAAATTGTTAACATTGTGTATTCCGATCTTGACACCCCTCTTTTCAAACCAACAACTCTGCAGCGTATACTGAAGGACTTAAAATCGCAAATACACCATAATTTAAAACTACTTCACTGGCAACAAAAATGTGTAAATAAACTCATGTAACTGGTGATATGGATGTAATGTAAGTGTATCTACATGATGAATAAAAAAAAAAATGACCAGAAAATGCATTCTTTAGTTACGGTAAAAAAAACAAGCTATAAAAGATGTATTAAAAAAATGTCGGACAATTTTGTCATTTTTTAACAGATTTTCTCAATTTTGAAGCAGATCCTAGATGCAAATATCAATATATGATGCACCATAATATGAAGAATTCAATCTGAAATAAAATAAGCTAAACTAAATGCCAATAAGTCTCTTGGTTTGAGTGTGGATATGACCTGTGAAAAAGAGTATGTTGTGGGATATATTGGCTTTCATTTGCCACCCCTTTTTTCCTCCTGCCCCAGCTGTAGGTCACGAAATCTAAAGGGATTTTGAAATCTCGACCCATAGGTCCTTCACATCTTGTGCTGGGTTGTATTGGCCAAACATCAAATCAAGAGAACTGTCGACCCCTCCCCCCGAGTCTAGATTTGCCCCCCCCCCAACGACTTCTCGCTTTTTTCCAAGAGAGGTTGCAGACCGTGGACTTGATTAGGGGAAACGTGATGAGGCAGCTCATGGCAATCATTAGAAAGAAGTTTGCAAACGATTCCGTGAAGCAGAAGGGACACTAGGATGAGTGAGTGAGTTCCCAAAGTGCGTAGTTTGATGGTGGTTAAAGTGTCATTGCCCTAGGTAGGTTATTTTTCCGTTTATAGTAAATGGATAATGCCATATACATTTAATCACTTTTCACAATTTTTTCCGCACTTCAACCCCTTTTCAAGGCATATATTCCATCAGTAAAGTCAGTAAAGTACCCCCAACCCCGTAAGCCACAGAGTTACAACTTGATTTCTGTTGATTTTACAGTAGAACTAACTTGAAAATATAAACAGGCCTGGTTTATGAATGAAAATAAACTCTATCTGCTTCAATAACTTCTTTTCATTGGGCTTCAAGTGTAAATATCTCTCCTTTATTGAAATTTGCCTTCTTTTAAAGCAAAAAAAAAAATTGTGCAAATGTTTCTTAGCTGACACTGCTTCTATCTATTGCAAAGAAAATCTGTCGTGGAAAAGTCTGGTGAATATGGGTGATGAAATAAGATTTCATGATTAAGTTGCAACAACTTATTTTTTTTGTCGAAATGAAATGAGAGTTCTGGTATAGTCGTACAACAAAATGGATGCATGTCTGTATAACAATGCTGGATATTTCCTGGCTAATCGTGAATGCATTTCATCCATTTGATCAAGTATGTTTACTCTTAGGTGTCTAATTGTCGCCTCCAACCTGCTCAATAATTTTGGTAAAAATTCCATACCAGCTCTCATTAGGACCCCACACCTCGAATAATTTTTGAGAGTCTATCTTCACTTGCTCATCCCGAGTAGACAACCTATCAATAAACAATACAAAAGGGAACAGCTTGGCTTAACTAACTGTGTTTATAAACATGATTTGATTTTTTAATCTCGTACCGCCAAATTAATTTTTAGACAAACTATTCTTCAAAAACAAAATAATTTACCTGTTCCAGTTAATACTGCACGTTTCTACTTCCCATGTGCCTATCTCACCCTTTCAATGAATCGTTCTCAAATGACTTCGTTTTGTCCATATCCTACTTAATTGTGTCGGTGGTCATAGCTTCCTACCTCCCCAGCTTATTCCACCTTCCCTTAATTTAATTGTGTCAGATTTTCCAACCTCCTGCTTATTCTGACACCCGGCCATTTCATATTGGAAAATCTCGTTATGATCATCCACAGCCTTTAAGCGTCCTTCGCTGGACATAGACCTTCCCCAAGATTCGCCAAACCTCTCTATCAAGGGCATCACGGAGCCAATACTTTTTGAATATGGCAAGCCCATTTCCACTTTGGTTTTCTAATAGATTCCATGATATCTTGGACATGTTTTTTCCCTAAAATATTGTGCTGTCTTGTGATGCCTCCTTGTGATGTTGAGCATGATTTTCCCATGTGCATGCTGAATAGTTCCAAGTTTGAGGGTCAGTCTCTTGGTAAAGTTTCATGTTTCAGCTCCATAGGTGACTATCGGGAAGATGCATTGTTTTTATACCCCTCTTTTTAGGACTAATGGGATCTTCTTGTTCTTGAAGGTTGAACTTGCTCCGTTTTGCCATCCAAGAGCGATTCTTTGCTTGATTTCTTCTTTTTTGTGGATTTCACGGAGATTTGTTGTCTTAGGTAGATGTAGTGGTCTACTTTCTCCAGCTCTCCTTTTTAGATTTTGATCGTTGTATGTTTGTCTACAACATGTCTGTTGTACATGAACTTTATTTCGCTGAAGTTAATGTGAAGGTCTACTGTCTTGCTTTTTTCATTCAGTTAGTCTAGTATTAGTTGGAGGTCATGAAAGTTATTAGAAAACAGAGGACCATGTTGTAATTCAGAAAAACGGGAAATTTAATTTCAAACAGCTCAACGATAAAATCATTTTTTTTTTTAGATATACAGCTTTATGCGTTGGAGATATCTACTTTGTACTTTTAGCCACTTTGCCCCCTTCCCGACCCTTATCTGTCGCCCCTTTGTTGTCCAGAGCCCTTTGTGTCTTGCAGCACCTGCCAAAGAGAGCAATGGAGCCAGTTTTGGGTCGTAATGACGAATAAATGAATGTGGTTTGTACCAACTTAGCTGGAGTTCTTCGTCTTTACAAATACAGGTATATCCCATTTTACGAAGGCTCGTTTTAGATCACTTGGCTTTTACGAGAGGCCTGCGTTTGGATAGGTACTCATCGCTTTACGCCATTTCATTTTACGCCATTTCACTTTACGCCATTCAACTTTTACGAAAGGCTTGCCTTTGTACAGGTATTCCATAATTTTCAGAAGTTTGCTTTACGCCACTTCACTTCCACGTAAGACCTGCATTTAAACAGGTATACCTCGTTTTACGATGGTTCGTATTGTTCGACCGCTTTTACGAAAAACCTGGATACGTACAGGTCCCCCCCGTTTTCCGAACGTTCGCTTCATGCCACTTCACTTTTACGAAAGACTTGCATTTCTAGAAGTAACCCTACTTTTCGAAGGTTCGTCTAGCGCTTGCTCGCTTTTACGTAATACCTGCATTTCTAGAAGAAACCCCACTTTTCGAAGGTTCGTCTAGCGCTTGCTCGCTTTTACGTAATACCTGCATTTCTACAGGTGTTCACCACTTTTGGACTTTTCGCTTTATGCCTCTTTCCACATCTCCGTAAAAAGGAGAAAAGCTCTCTACACTATTTGCTTCTTCGCTTTACACTATTTCGGCTTATGAAACTTTGTTACCGTGAAACATATACTTACTTTGGATAGCAGATGACTACCATATTGGATAAACCAATGAGGACTGAACTCACTCAACAATCAAAACGACAACTCAGCCTGGCATAGCATCCTCACCATTTTCGGGGTCTGGGAACGATCAATTTCCTGTACAAATTAATGATTATTAATTTTCCACCTTGGTTCTTTTCTGATTACGAGACGTGTCATAGGAACGCTCAAATTTTGGATCATAGCTGAAATCGGTCTCCTCTATATTTGTCATGGGCACCTGTCCCATTGAAGTTTTCAAGATAGAAAAATCTGTTCATGTTACCTTTCAAGTCGTAAATTAGAGGTAATGGCATTCCTTAGGCTTTCAGGTGTGAAACAGAAAACATTAAGGGAGCACATACCTCTACCTCTGTGTGGACATATAACTAATTAATTGCGCATGGATCTGCCCTAAAATCTAATTAATTCTCCTATATTCTATATTCCGTCTTTCTACAAACTTTCACAGACATTCTTAAGGAACTTTAGGAGATATTGTTCCGAGAAGACATGGGCGTATATATATATATATATATATATATATATATATATATATATATATATATATATATATATATATATATATATATATATATATAACGGAAAAATATCTCTCAATCAAAAAAAGAATTCCAGGATCCGTCCCAAAATTCAACCACCTTCCCGTCAAATTTCATTGAAATCCATTCAGTGCTTTCGAAGATACTGTGTGTACAGAAAGACAGATAGAATGACAGAAAGATGCAAAGAAATACACACACCTCTCCAACTTCGTCGGTAGAGGTAAATATGGTTGTTGAAGACAGAAAACACAGCATAATAATCCCCCCCAAGTATAGCTATACAATGAATTGATCTAATAAAACCACACGGAAAATAGTGAGTGAAAATGATGCCTGCATTAGTGCTTGTGTCTCGATTCTGTTAATGTTATTAATTTCAAAAGATTTTTTTCTTCTTTCGTATTAGGTATTTGTCGTATTTATTATTGAAGTTGTTTACTGTTACCGTTAGTGAAGTTAAAAACTATATTTGTTCTTTATCAGAATATTGGGTGCCATGAATTCGTCGTAATTTCTTTTTGAGGGAAATCCAGAGATTTGTGACATTCTGGTTAAGAACAAATTGATGACCTTTACTTTCATTATTCCGTTGATATCTGATCAATATGTTGTATAGCTAAATTTATTTTATATGACTTTTGTGAGCCTTTCCAAGACCAAGGACAACTATTTTCCTCCAAATTACGATGTGAGAAGTGATATGGCCCGAAAAATGTGTGTGGTGTAAAGTACTTTTGGGTTCATATGTACGCTAAGGTGACATAGTTTTAGAACCTTTTTTAATGCGGTGTCATGCGCGGACGTCGGGAAAAAGAGGACGAAGAAGGAAAATATCTTGAAGAATCTAAAAAGAACGAAATAAATAAAAGTGATATCTATGTAACATTATTAAGAAAATGCTATTCATAATGCTATGTTGACAATCAAGAAAGGAGAAATATATATATATATATATATATATATATATATATATATATATATATATATATATATATATATATATATATTTATTTGCGTTCCCTCCTTTCTCTCAATTGGGGCCGTGGGAAATTTTCATCGTCCACCATTCGTGGAAAATAGCGACGTTTAAATTTAACTGTTTGGGCGATGGGTTTGAATGGAGAAGACACTCCCTACTTTCGACAGGTTTTTGATTTTAAATGAGGGGGATGTCTCTCCATATTCCGAAGAAGTAGGTGTGTGTAATGAATGGGAGAAAATGGGCGGAGGTATAAAGTTGCCTTGAAGAGATTCTATTGCACACGTCGCGAAAGGCTTTTATATAATTCTCGCTAACTTTGCTTAACAGATCTGAAATTGATGAACGAGAAGAAAGTCCGAAGTAGCCATAAAAGAAAGAAGGAGACCAGCAAAATGGACTCAACAAATCTGTGAGTTACTTTTAAAAAGAATTATATATTATAAAAAAAAATAGAGAATTGCCCGTCCCAAAGGTGCATGTCTGGAAAGGATCGGTCTTTATGGTGCGTGGAGCAGCCTTCCATAATAGACACATGAAATGTATTTCCGTCCATCGTACGAAACTACAGCTTCGAAATGTTTCACTTACTTCTCTTCAGTGTTGCCAATTTAGATATTTTTATCTAAATTCGGACTTGTTGCTATTTTAGATATTTCATTTCTAAATTCAGATCTATTGCCAATTTAGACATTTTATATCTAAATTTAGATGTATGATTTTAGATAAAAGATCCATAAGCTCTATTATCTTACGATTATTTTTATTAGAATTTTCGAGAACCGTTGATCAATGTAACTCCGCACTCGACACGGCAATGCCTTGTGAGCTGACTAAGATATTTACATATGACGATTATCGAATTCGTACAACGGCCAGAAGTCTAGTTATTTCGATGTATACATACACACACACATACACGCACATCTACAGTGATTTCTCATATCATAGTCAGATTATCATATTTACAAATAACATTTGTTGTGCTTACATGGACTTTTGAACCGTCGTTATTGGGTCATTTGAATGGGATAGATTTTGATTCTTCAGTCTAAATTTTTTGTCTTTCTTTCATAAATCTCTTATTTCTTCTTATTTATGCACTATTTGTAATATCTTGTTTCATTGAAAAGACATCGTTGGAATGTCAAAACCAGTTCTGATCGAATGGTCCAATAACAACGACAGGGAATCTGTTTACCATTTGCTATTTATCATCGGTGCAGATCCAGGATTTTGAAACGGGGGTTCGGTCCAATTTTACAAGATTTTTTTACACCACATGTAATTGGACAATGGATGTAGTACTTGTTTACTTTAAAAGTCAATTTATGATTACTGGAAATTATTTTTTGTTCGTTGTCAAACTCTCGGAGTTGACTTTATTACTGCGATTGATCAGATGTGGAATTTAGGATATCTGGATTTAAAACACGAATAAGAAAGAGAGTGGAAAAGGAAGACTGATTCCGTGAAGCCATGTCGTGTCAACTCGCGTTTCTGAGTTCTCAGAATTGTTTTTTTTTGTAAACATTGAATCTCTGTTATGAAAATATTTTATGTGATAGCAAGTATATGTATTGCATTTATTTTTCTTATCGGTGAAAACTACCTTACCACTAAGGATGTCATTAAAATAGTTAATATAATAATGAAGTCATTAAACAACGTAAAAAACATAAGAATCTAAAAAAGGCAGTAGATATGCATCAGTGATTTTGAGGCGTTCGCCCCCAAATATTTTTATTATTACAATCTTTATCTTCTTAAAGTGATTCTATGGCTGAATCGTCCAGGGTGTTTTCCTGGTCATCAGTAGATTTCGGGATCGCATCCAACTTGGAGCAAAGTGTTTTTACTCTTATCCTTGCTTTCACGGTCAGTAGTGGATTAACCATTGGGCTGTGTAGGCCTTTCCTTTCTTTCTCGTTTTTGACACTAGAGGCGGATTGACCATTAGGTTTTTGTCAGATTTTGACTTTATTTTCGTAGGTAACGATGACGGATACCAATGCCCATTAGAAAAAACGAATGACATCATGTATGAATAACAGACTCAATGATGTACGCAAAAACTGACGACAAATTCACTCTAATTTCTAAAGCTAAAGTAATTGATAAAACAGTTGATATGAGACACCTAGTATGGGAATATTATTGTATGGATATGAATTCTGTTCTGTTAAAATCTTTTTAGATTTTAATGAATGGAGGGAGTTCGATCTTACCCTTTTTTCTTATCTACACCGGGAGGGGGGGCGGCAAACGGTGGCTGGCAGTTCATATGCTGCTCTTTCAAATTTAAGGTTCGTAAAAATATCTTAGCTGAGCTGTTTTTCTCATCACATTCTTCATAATTATTTGACGGGCATGAACTTCGACCCCACTAGACTTGAGTATAATTTGTTGAAGGGATACTAAAAGTTTCCGAGAATTTAAAACCGAAATTCGAAGCTAGATTTGAGCGTGGCATAGTTTTTCAATGCTGAGGGAAGGGGTCGAAGTAATTTCAGGTCAGCAAGGGTCACAGATGAATATCAGAAGACTGAGGTAATGGGTATAGGTATATTCCGTGAATACAGAAACGAGTAAGAATTAACAGTTTGGAACATTTCTTGCCTGAATATATGATATTACGCACATGATCGGTTAATAGCTATATAAAATATTTGTTACAATAACAAGAACGACAAGTTCAATGTTGCATCCACCGTCTGTAGTGGTAGTTGCAGAGCAGGTAGAAAGAACACCGATTCAATTGATTTTCATACTTGTGAAATATTGCGATGGAAATATCCCGGAACATTATTTTCAATAAAAATCGTAAATAGACATTTTTGAGGTTTATTGGCCATAATCAGCTTTTTTTAAGTACAAAAATGCGGACCTTGTATATTTTATCATGGCTTCATTAGCATCATAAAAGAAAATTATCAGAGAATTGATCCCTTGATGACGTCGCACCTTTTAACGACCTCACATCTTTTTATGTCATCACGTCTTCCTTCCTATTTCCGTTGTTAAACATTTGTGAAACCGACCGGCAGAACGAACGAAAAGCGTCTAATAGAGATGTGTGGGTACATCCAGAAACGTGTGTTTAAATTTCGCTTATACCTTGCAGCTCTCAAACATCGTAAGTTCATTTGCATATATTCAGGTTTAGCCCTCCCTGATCTAGATATTACGAAAAGATCTTTATTAATTGCGCTTTGTCCGGACCACCTGCTTAGATATGTGCCTGATTACACAAGTTATTACCCGTGAGAAAATTCACGAATTATGAATTCCGATGAGATGACATAAAAAAAAAACCCAACACATTTAACAATTTGCATTGCAGAACTCTTTTAAATCAATAAGATACATTTCAAAGTTTTTAGAATTAGTTTCATCCTTTTAATGAGGTGATCTCATGATGAATGCATATCGTAGTGTAGAGAAATAGATATATCAACGGAAATCAAAACAAATATCATAAAAAAATTTGTCACATGTCTAATTCAGTTTGAAAACGGCGTTGACCAACAAGGCCGAAATATCACCAATTATATATATATATATATATATATAGAGAGAGAGAGAGAGAGAGAGAGAGAGAGGGAGAGAGAGATAAAAGGACAGAGGAAGTGAGATAGACTCAGGATTAAATATACATATATATAATAATTAATGAGTCATCCACACACAACTGTTCCATTGTATTTCAACTCTACAGCATGGCTATAGACAATCCAGTATCCCTTCCAGTACCGCTACGTAGAGTCGAAACCTTCGATTCAGATCCAGAGGCTCTACCCATGCCCTAAACGGAACTGGTCGGTCAGAAGTACCGAATTAAGCAATATATCTACTTTCGCATAATTCCTCATCAACCACAGTGCTCCATTCCAGAGTTGGAAGAGCATTGCTATAGTAGCGTATAGTAGACGAGTGCCCTAACTAAGAGTGCTCAACCCTAAAGAAGGGAGCGTTGATTATAAAAATAATAAATAATTGTGTCATATATATATATATTACGTTATATTGTACTGGAATTCTTATTTGAAATGATCTCCCGTAATGCAAAGGCCCAAATAACTGTTTTCACTCCAAATGAGGGCCTTTGCATTGCTGGCGGCTGTCTCGCTCAATGGTAAGTGCAATACCACGCTGAAACAGTCATCCTATCGTTTCAAAGTTAGATCCCTGTTGCAGCCCCGTTTTCATTGATTGTTTATTCTATTTATGTTGTTTACGCCAAATGATATATTTACCGTGTTGTGACGGAAAATAATCTCAAATGAGAGTTTCAATATAATATAACGAAATTCATAATCATCCTATCAGATTATATATATATATATATATATATATATATATATATATATACGTTTATAAGTAAGTAACTGAGGTACCTGTCTACACTGGATTAAATATTCAAGTGTTAAAAACGGATTAAAGCTTTCAGACTTGTAAAAAGGTCCCCTTGTACTTTTGATCCCTTTAAATGGGAAAGGTTTTCACTTTTGACTTCTTAGAAAATTATATATTAGCATATAAAGTAAAAATATTAGTATATGTACATTGAATGAAAAAAAAGGGTACAGTTACAGTACCCCCACCATTAAAACCTTTAAAAAGTTTTCTTAAACTTTTTGGTTGTAAACCTTTCTGCAGATCCATTAAGTATGCTTGTCAAGTTTGTTTGAGCTGCGCCCATATTTAAGTGGTTTATATAGCGTGGCAGACGCACAGACGATGTGACACATCTCACTTACATATATAAAAATGATATACAGGGTCCCTGAGAAAGATTTTATAACGAGGTACGAAACTGTTTCCGGGGCTTCCTCGTCCTTTAACCGTCTTGTTTCCATTCGCTGTAACCCTTTTAGCTTGCGATATCATGTTCATTCGTCGGTAGATGAGAGGTTGAGTCAACCTGTTCCATTGATGGACGCATCGTATCAACCTAGAAGCTTAACTCTAGGGCTTATTTTGCCTCTCTTGACCCCGGTGCGATGAGGCCCTGTAGATATACATGGATAGTATTTTTTTGTACATTGCCAACTTAATCTCATAGAAAGAAGCAGCATATCGTACAAAAGTGGAGCAGATTCTAATCTGATAACAACTTTAAGACCTTTAGATAGATTCCAGTGACAACTGAATAGCGCTATGAAACCATATGCAATTTACCGATCAATCATGCCCAGACAGGCAGACAAGTTGATACTATGCTATTATGAAAATTGATGGTTGAACTTTGAGTCTCCGATATCCGTCAATAAATTGTTTTTGAAAGCATTGATTGATTTAGAAGAAATAGTCTCTTCAATAAGGGAATTTCATTGTTTGGTTACTCAGGCGTTAGAGAACTTGGTTTGTACATTGCAACCCTGAATGGGTTAAACCATTCACAATTATTCAGGACGTAAACAGTGACTTATTTGATAACATTCATCATCATCATCTGCCTTTCAGCGTCTATTGTTGGATTTTGGCCTTCCCCATGACTCGCTAGACCTCTCTATCGTGGGTATCGCGGAGCAAATACCTTTTGAACATGTCTAGTTCGTCACGCCATCTTACTTTCTAGCGGTTTGCCGACCACGGTTTCGCATATGATCCTTAGGGATCTAGGTTGTAAGTCGTGATTCCAGTCGTTGTCTGACATTCTAGTGTCATAGCCAGCCTATTGCCACTTGAATTTTCCAATAGTTTCTATGATATCTCCTACTCATGTTTTTTTCTCGCTTTTCTTGTTTTTGAGGTTGTTGACGCCTCTTTCTTGTTCGGTGAAAATTTCATATCTGCTTTTCAATTCGAACTTAGAGGTCAGAGTGAGTTATTTTTATGGTGGCTATCGCTTGCTGCAGAACATTTTCCTACGTTCTTTCTTTGTGCTCATTTAAATTTTATACCTTATCATTTTTTGGTCGCTTTTTACATTGACTTGATTAAGGACCTGAATATCTTCAACAGTGTCGCTCCTGTCTGCCACGACGTAGTCGATTTCATACCTGGTTTCGTGATTGGGGCTCCTCAAAGTCCATTTTGTACTGGTTTTCTTTTTGAAGATGGCGTTCCATTAAATAAGACCCCTCGACTGGTAGCCTGAATAAATTTATCCTGTAATTTTCAAGTCCTTAATCTCTCAAACTTTTACGTGGGCGGTATTAAGAGTAGGCTAGATTTAACTCCCAGAACAGTTCATCATTTATTATTGTAATTTATAGTAACATTTTAAAGTTTTATTAATTCTATATCTTTTTCTTAGTTATTTATAATAAACATTCAAAATTTCAGTCTGATATTTTTTCATTGTTGATCTTTATCATGAAAAACTTTCACCTGCTGGTAGACGGGAGCTTATGTTGTAATAACAGCATATGCCTATAACATGGAACTGACATTCATTCGCATGAAGAGTTTCAATATTAGCCATTTTAAAAACGAAACATCTGAGTAACTGTAATCAGTTCTGTCACCCCAAAGTGTTCACATTTAATGTTCATGTTCTAATCCATAAAACTATCGGTTTGGCAAGACTTTCAAAATTCATATATTGCCACAGATTGGGTTTACGCTAAAGTAGCCGATAAACACTCCCGATACGGTACAGTTTCTCATCAAACATCTGGTTTAGGCCAATAGATATTATAGATCTTTCGTAAGTAGTTATTCTGGCGTACAATAAAGAAAGCATGTAAAGTCCATGACATTTGAAACTGTTAAAAACGGTAAAACTATATTTTTGGTAGCCTTCAATAACTCTAGCACTTTTGATTAAGCCAGTTAATTTATGATGTAAGGTGGGTCAATGATTCAAACTCCAAATGACAAAGACGTGCAAGTCCAGCACAATAGACTCACCCGATTGTATCATTGTAACTAGGATTTTTCTAGACTTACCTGATTTTGTAAAATAAAAAAAGAAAACAAAACAATCCATAGACTAATAAAGTATTTCACATTTTTGGTCTTAACTCAATTTTCATAGGAATTGAACTTTTTTGCTTTTGCCATTTCACAGCAGTATCGTGGAAGACTTCGACCTTTTTCGTGTCTTTATTTATAACCACCCTGAGCCTTAGTACGTAATTGTTTCCAGTAAAGGGGAAAACATTGAATTTGTATGAATTGATCTATCCGTATCAAAGCCATATATGCAAAATAGTATGATAGATCGGTCCATGTGAAATAGAATAACTTAGCTAACGAAACAGTTAAATGGTTGTCAAAATAGGATATCGTCCGTTGTGACATGAAAATGAAGATAAAATCATAGAAACTCTTGAGATTTCATGTCAGATCACACATTTAAACAGCTTAAGTTGCGTTGAGACTTAAAAATTATACTTAGGATACTTAAATTATTATGAATAAATTATCTTAAAATAGCTTTACGCTCCTTAG